>JAPDVR010000008.1:12015608-12690608 GCA_026230005.1 Gila orcuttii
TTATTTTTTTGGCACCAAAAAATATGACTAGATTTAAATTTTCTTTTTTCTTATTTTTTTCTTTCTTCTTTTTCTCTAAATTTGACTTGACTTATTATAGTAAAAACAATGAAACGATTAACTAAAATTTATATATATTTTTTTAAATTATCTAATTTACAAAAACATACATATGACATCTATTAATTTATCTGTTTTCTATGTATCTAAATATTTAAAATTAATTACAAATTAAATTAAAAATAGCTTATTATAAACAGCTAATGAATTAATTAATTGATTTTAATGTACAATTATGTATGACATCTATAGACATTTGTCTGTATATCTGTCTTTCTGTCAAGTTCACTTCAGCTGTATGTCTATGTCTCTCTATCCACTGTCCCCACACTTTATTTGAATGTAAACAGCTGGGGTGGCTTCTGCCCCTTTTTTACCCACAATGCATTTCCCTCCAACACCCCCCTCCCCCCTTGAGCACAAATTAGCCCAGCATGGGTCTGATCTCCATGGCAACCAGCAGTGTGTGAATGAGAGCGGAGGGGTTGGGGGGTGTGTATGTGTGTGAGCTGACCAGTTGATCTCTGGCTTGTTGTGAACATACACTCACTCAGAGCTGCTGACGGTCACAGGATGAGAAAGGACACTTTTCTGTACAGTAAGAGACGAGTTCATATATTATTAAACTAAACGTTTAGCCAATAGCCAGTTACATTGTTGATGTAGAAGAACAGAACTGATACAGTGGTGTTTAGACAGATGCTGAGAGTTTTTCCAGATGTCTGACTGCTGTCTATCTGTTTACCTGTTGGATAATTAAGAAGCTTTTGCTTATTAAAGAACAGATTTATGAAAAATGTTTGCTATGTTCTCATGGTTTGATTCCTAAAGGGGTAGTTCACCCAAAAAATGACAATTCTGTCATAATTTACTTGTATCGTTCCAAACCTGTGACTTTCTTTCTTCTGTAGAACATAGATATTTTAAAGACTGTTTTTGCCCATACCTTGAAAGTCAGTGTGGTCCAAAACAACTTTAATTGTATGTGCAAAAACAGAATATTTTCAGAATATATTCTTTTGTGTCCCACTTTAGAAAGAAAGTCATACAGGTTTTGTAACAATACGATGATGAGTAAATGATGACAAAATTGTCAGTTTTGAGTGAACTATCCTTTTAATATATGTAATATGTGGCTAGTATTTGTTTTGCTGGGAAACAATTAAAGAGAGACTTTGTCCCTCCCCCCATGAAGCACCCTGACATTGATCCTGTCTGCTTTCTGTGACTTGTGCTGCATGTATCAGTATGTTAATGTGCCTCTAACTATAATGAATGATTGTGTGAGTGTGAGTGTGTGTTGGTATTGACCTTCCTCTCACAGCGCTCATTCACCACTCATCTCTTCATGTCACTTTCATTCGCCAGTCCTTCTGGTTCATTCCTCCTTCCACAGAGATGACATTTAGAAGCAGGGATCACAGCGCCCCGTTTCCGACCTCACCCCCACACAGGGTCGGAGGTCAGGGGGAGAGGGGGTGATGATGGCCCACTTAGTGTGTTTGAAGAATGAATCCACTCAAAACTCAACCCGTCTATATTTGAAAGCGGAATTAATTCAGCTAATTTAGATTTATGGCCTCTAACTTTTCAGTCTGAAGCTGAAACACTTTTTTAAATGGAGCAAATGTGGTGATTTAAATTGTTAAAATGTCTCTGTCACTCTCTTTCGCAGATGCCCGATCAGTTTGAGCAGTCTGTAGTCCTCAACCAGCTGAGATATTCTGGGATGTTGGAGACGGTTAAAATCAGACGTTCTGGGTTTCCTGTCAGGAGAACGTTCAATGATTTCTGTTCCAGGTTTGTGCCCCAAAAACTATAAACTCGCATATGAAGCATACTGAAAAATGATTAATTCAGAAAATGTTCCATTCTACCATTTTTATCAAATGAAAATGCAAAGGGGATTTTTATTTAAAGTTTAAGTTTTTCCGACACCTCTTTAGGCATAGTTAAATGAAGTCATTGTCATTCTTTTCAGTCCAAACAGTCCTCCTTTCAATGCAAATAACACTTTTAATAGAATGCATCTTATTCACAAAACTCACACTGTTTGACACCCAGAATTAACATTGTGCTATTACTGCTTGCTTTCTGTTTTTACTGCATTTCCTACATCTTTGAATGGTAATCATACTGTATAGTGGATACATGGACACAGAGTTGAATGCAATATTGGCGTATACAAGTAAGATCCATTTTTAGGCTGTGGAAAGTGACCGATCAGTTTGATATAATAATAATAATAATAATAATAAGTTTTATTTATATATCGCCTTTCCAGAGCTCAAGGACGCTTTACAATAGACAAGCAACGATAAAGGCAGAGGAAATAAAATAAATAAATAAATAAAAAAATAATAATAATAATTACAGTACAACTTATGAGTTATGACATTCAGCAAATAAGTGAGTTTTGAGCATGGATTTGAATTCAGAGATAGTGTTAACAGAACAGATTGATCGGGGTAGAGAGTTCCATATTTTGGGTGCTACAACACTGAATGATCTGCCCCCCATCGAAACAAGGCGATGCCGAGGGACGACGAGAAGGCTAGAGTCGGAGGATCGTAGAGAGCGGGTCGGGGTGTAGGGGTGAAGCAGATTACAGAGATAGGGGGGAGCCAAGCCGTGCAGAGATTTAAGAGTGAGAAGGAGAATTTTGAATTTAATACGGTAAGCCACAGGAAGCCAGTGAAGATCATGCAAAATTGGGGTGATATGTGCAAAACGCTTGGTGTGGGTGAGTATTCTGGCAGCAGAGTTTTGAATGTATTGCAATTTGGAAATGGAGCTAGCAGGAAGGCCAATAAAAAGTGCATTGCAATAATCGAGACTTGATGTGATAAATGCATGGATGACAGTTTCAGCGTCTGAGATACTGATGAAGGGACGGAGCTGAGCGATGCGGCGTAGATGAAAGAATGCTGATTTAGTGATAGAATTAATGTGAGACTGGAAAGATAGAGAGGAGTCAAAGATTACACCAAGACTTATAACAGTACTAGATGATTTGATGTGAGAGCCAGCGAACTCACAGGTGAAGTTAGTAGGAATTTTGTTAGTGAGTGACGGAGGTCCGGTAAAAATAATCTCAGTTTTGTCCATGTTAAGTTTTAAAAAATTTGAATGAAGCCAATCTTTTATTTCATGCACACAAGCAGAGATTTTGTCAGTTGTGATAGATAGAGTCGATGTACAGGTAGTATATAATTGAATGTCGTCAGCGTAAAAATGATAATTAAAACCATGACGGCGGAGGATCTGACCAAGAGGTATTATATAAATTATGAATAGTAAGCGGAATTATATAAGGATAATTATATGGATATAAGCGGAATTGGATTTGTCTAAAATACTCACAGGTGGATGTGCAACAAAACCGTTCCCAATTTTTGGGTCACTCAATGTATAATTTTATAAATCAAAAATAATAAATCATAATTTTGCATTGTTCTGTCCCCTTGAAAATAAAAGGATTCACAGTGTTAACTGAATTTATTGTGAACCATCTTTGCAGGACAGTTCAATCACAGTTTTATTTTGTTTTTGCCAGGTACTATGTGTTGATGAGGGGCGTGGCTTTATCAGATGACATCAAGGGGCGGTGCTTCCTTCTGCTGCAGATCTATGACAACAGCAGTGCTGAATGGCAGCTGGGAAAAACTAAGGTGAGAAACATCATGTTCTTTGAAATGTGTGACTGTGTTGGTAGCTGACATAAAATACTTTTGGAAAGTTCTTCACAACACAATTTAATCATCACTTTGCTAACTGTTAACCCAAGTTAACAGGTAACCTAAGATATACGCTCTCCCTTTTACATTCATGTAAATTTTAACCTAAAATGTTTCCATTCATTTTTTTTTAAATGCATCAGCTATCAAGAATACTGAATAGGGTTGTGCATATGCAATTGGAACAATTTGGTGCAAGCTTTTGTGAAAGTGAAGCAGTTTGAAACATGCTTGGATCTAAACCTTATAATTTATTGGTTTTATACTCTAGATCCATCATGATTGGTGGATCTGGTGTAAATGATGGCTTTTCATTGGTTGTATTTTTGTAGGTGTTTATGAGAGAGAGTTTGGAGCTGCGGTTAGAGAAACAAAGAGAAACAGAAGTGCTCAAAGCGGCTTCAATTATCCAAGCTCATATATTGGGTTATAGAGCACGGTAAACACACTTACACATGCAAATGCACATAAACTTACTCATGATTGGTGTCAACTCTAATGTACTCCCTCTGTTTCTCTCTCTGCCCTCTGCTGGTTATAGGTTGCAATACAGGCGGCTGTTGCAGTGCATTGTTGTCATTCAGAAAAACTACCGTGCACTGTATTGGCGCCGGCGCTTCCAGACAATGCGCTGGGCCACCATCACCCTACAGAAGAGGCTCAGAGGACAAAGGGCACGACGGCTCTACATTCACCTTCTAGAGGAGAAGAGGAAGAGGGAGGAAGAGGAAAGGAGACGAAAAGAAGAACAGGAGGCACTAGAGAGGTGGGACAATTGCCTGTATTATTATACCTATGTTTGTGTTTATAATGTTAGTTTCTGATATTCTTGTGATGCTTATTTTTTTTAGAGAGAGACAGTGCATGGAATTGGAGCTCCTGGCACAAGCGGTTAGTGAAAAAAAATCTATCTATCTATCTATCTATCTATCTATCTATCTTAAAGCAGAATTCAAAACACAACCAACTCAAGTGACATTCTGTTTATATTGGATGTTGGGTAACGCAGTTTTTTGCATGCAGGCAGAAGAGGCTCGAAGATTAAAGGAAGAAACGAAAAATGAGCAGATTCAAAATGTATTACCTGAGAGTACCACACCAGTGAACAGTATTGTACCAGAGAGTAGCCCATTTGAGAATGGCCCTCCTGAGAGCCCAGTAGCAGAGAAATCATTGGCGGAGAAGGTGTTTGACGAGGTGTTAGAAGGAGAAACAAACCAGGCATCACAGGTGGAGGAGATCTTGCGTTTGGAGCGTGAGATTGAAGGCCTGCGGCGACAGAAAGAGGCTCAGGAGCAGAGTCTAACCACACATTCGTTGCATCGTCTGCAGTGGCTGCGTGATCAGGAGCTGCGCAGACTGGAAGAAGAGGCCTGCAAGGCTGCGCAGCAGTTCCTCACATCGCTCAACTTCGATGAGATCGACGAGTGCGTGCGTAACATCGAGAGCTCGCTGGGGGGATCCAGTGGCTCACAGCAGGGGGTAGCCAGAGGTGAGGAAGATGAGGTGGATGAAGGTCTGGGAGTGGATGACGGGTTTAAAGATTCGCCTAATCCCAGCGAGCACGGCCACTCAGACGGCCAGCGCACCAGTGGAATCCGCACCAGCGATGATTCCTCTGAGGAGGATCCTTATGCTAATGACCGTATGCCCCCGCCTTTAGCCCCGCTTATCATCATACCCTCAGCCTATCATGCTCCACCCTCAAGCAGTGGCTCCACTTACTCTCACGCTGTTCAGGAAGAAGAGGCGGAGCTAATCCCTCCCGATGAAGATTCAGATTATGATGCAGATGATTATGATGGAGGCCTCATCATGCGACCTCCCAGCCTCCCACCTCACAATGACCACTGGTCACGTGACCATCGCAGCTCCTTTGCAACCAGCACCAGTGTCAGCTCAGGGGCGTACCGCTTTAGCTCAGACGGGCCACAATCTTCAGTGAGTTTTACATACACATTCTGCATGGTTGATGAATCAGATTCATTAAAAGATTCAAGTTTTTTTTTTTTTTGTAGAGCAGGGTTTCCTAAACATTATTGTCATTTAACAACACATTTGCATGTTCATGGTGCTCCGTTGTCGGTTAATGGGCTTTCTGAAGGATCATGTGACACTGAAGTAATGGTTGCTGTAATATTACATTTGAAAATAAATAGAAAAAAAGTTAAAATTTGTAATAATATTTCCCAATATTACTGTTTTTATCATTCTAAAATTCTGTGTTTTCATTAAATAAATCTCATGGTAAATATAGGAGACTTCTTTCAAAAACATTAAAGAATCTTTCTCACCCCAAACTTTTGAATGGTTGCGCACTTAACATTACTGAAGGAAAAAGAGTTGTGAATGTCATTTCATGACTTTAAAAGCATGTGCTGTTAATGCTTGTTTACATGTAATTTCTGATTGTGTATCCCTGTTTCTTTCCATCAGTTTGAGGACAGTGAAGATGACTTTGAAAGGTTTGACACAGACGATGAATCATCTTACCGACGGGATTCTGTCTATAGTTGTGTCACTCTCCCCTACTTCCACAGCTTCCTTTATATTAAAGGTAAATAGCCTGCCAACTCTACTCTCAACTCATCTCCTTTATTATGTTTGTTTAATTACATGCTTGCAAGACAGCGTACAGTTTTGTACCTTATTTCAGCTTTAGGTGTGCTGCCTATTTATATATAAAAAAAGCTAGTTACTTTTTTGGATTAAGTTAAAATTTACTTTACTTAAAATTGTTTAATGTTTGTGGAGCAGGATTTTGACCAATCAGATTTCAGTGGGCAGGGCTACCCAACACAAATCATTAGAAAATCTTAACCAACAACTATTTGTCGCAGGCATATCTGATTAGGACAAAAATGTAATTTGCTTGGAAGAGACAGATTTTATCACATTTAATAGCTTGAATGTGCCTGAATGTGTTTTGCAGGTGGCCTGTTGAACTCCTGGAAGCGTCGCTGGTGTGTGCTCAAGGATGAAACGTTTCTGTGGTTCAGGAGCAGACAAGAGGCGCTCAAACAGGGCTGGCTGCTGAAGAAGGGCGGAGGATCCTCCACACTCTCTCGTCGCAACTGGAGACGCCGCTGGTTCGTCCTGCGACAGAGCAAACTCATCTACTACGAGAACGACACAGAGGAGCGGATGAAAGGCATGCTGGACATGCACGAAGCTAAGTAAGACCTCAGGAAGTTCAGTACACAAAGGTTTCAGGTTCAGTCACAATCAGTGTGACACTAGATCTGGAGAGCTATGGTCATTCTCTATTGCCTCATTATTCTTGACACTTTTAAAGGGCTTAACCTATCAATCAAAAATACGAATAGCACATACAAATACAAATACCACAAAAAGACAACAAAATGTATTTGTTTATTTTAGGGCTGTGAAAAGATTAATCGCGATTAATCGCATCCAAAATAAAAGTTTGTGTTTACATATATTATATGTGTGTGCACTGTGTATAATTATTTTGTATATATATAAATACACACACATGCATGTATATATTTAAGAAATATTATATACTGTATATGCATGTATATACTGTATATATTTATTTATAATTTATATTATAATATAAATATAAATATTTTATATATAAATAAAAAAAAAATCTTAAATGTATACATGCATGTGTGTGTATTTATATATACAAAATAATTATACACAGTGCACACACATATATTATGTAAACACAAACTTTTATTTTGGATGCGATTAATCGCGATTAATCTTTTCACAGCCCTAATTTATTTATCTTTCTCTCGAATCTACAGTGAACGGGCATCAGCTTGAATAATGACACTATTGTCTTTTTTAGAGCTGCTTTACAGCAAATGTTTAATTCTGTTTGCATCATTGATCATTACTTTCCTGTTTGTAACTGTAAAGCTGCTTTGAAACAATCTGTAATGTATGAAGCTCTATATAAATGAAGGTGACTTGACCTGTTCTTTTTGTGTTGTTTTATTAGAGAGATTATTGATGTAACAGGGAAGGAGAATGGGATTGACATTGTTATGCCAGGAAGAACATACCACCTTGTTGCAGAAACTGCAGAAGATTCCAGGTAAGTGAGGTTATTTTTTGTGTTTTTTTAATCCTGTGTGCTTTAAACCTTGATGTTTACTTAGTAAATATGTAAAACCATTGAATTGAGGTTTTTAATTATTCTCTGTTTTGTGTGCAGTCATTGGTTTAGCGTGTTAAGTCAGGTGCACATGTCGACAGAACAGGAAATTCGAGAGATGCATGATGAACAAGCAAATCCTCAGAATGCTGTGGTAAGTATTAGACACACACACACACACACACACATTTCATGGGGACTTTCCATAGACATAATTATTTTTATTCTGTACAAACTGTATAATCTATCCATTAACCCTAAACACAACCCTCACAGAAATCTCTAACATAATTTAATATTTTCCTTATCGGGACCAAAAAATTGTCCTCACTAGGTCAAAAATTACTGGTATTACTGTCTTTTTGGAGAAATTTGGTCATCACAACGTAGGGTTTACCAGGACCACACACAAATTTGGAGACAATTCATAAGATATTTAGAGAAGATGTTTGTGTTTTTCATAGGGCACATTGGATGTGGGAATGATTGATTCTGTATGTGCATCTGACAACCCAGAAAGGTATACACACACACACACTGTCCTCTGTCTTGTTGGTTTTGAAACAAAAACTTTAAAAGGCAGTTTAGTGGATTGGTCATCTGCACTTGTATTATTGACCTTTCTTTAAATATTGCTATTATTTTACATTATATATAATAAATCTTATATTATTATATTATATACTATTCTGTTCATTTTTTTTTTTTTACATTTTTTAAAACAAATTTCTTATAATTGCGGCTTTATATCTAACAATTGTGACTTTCTCAGTTGCAACATTTTGTAATTATGAATTTATATTTCACATTGTGACTTATTTTAGTCTCATTTTTTTTACTTAACTTGTGTACTATGTACTCTATATTGTATATTGTTGACTCTATCACAGTTTGTAATGTTCCTCATTTGAAACAAGGCTTTGGATAAAGGCATCTGCGAAATGAATGTAAATGTTTAAACCTAATTTCACAATAGTCATTTTATTTTTTCTCTGACAAAAACATAATTGAGATAACATGCGTTATCATGTAGACAATCAAATATTTACAATGTTTTTGCATTTTCTCTCTATCCAGACCAAATGCCTTCGTTATAATTACTGCCCATCGTGTTCTACATTGCATGGCTGAGTCAGCAGAAGAAATGCATCACTGGATTACGTTGCTCCAACGCACGAAAGGAGACACACGTGTGCAAGGACAGGAGTTTATCATCAGGGGTGAGAGGTCACCTGCTCGCAAAAATCAAAAGCCATGCTCAGTTGTTAATGGATTGTCTGTAGATTATTTGTACATTAAATACTTTACATTAGTTATTTCTCATTGTATAAGGATGTTTCATCACTCTTCCTAGTCAGTCATAGAATCAGAGTAAAGCTGGATGAACGATAAACTTTATAGGTGTTTTGTTAGATAATAACAGGATTGTATTTTTTATTATGATTATTTAAGGATTTGACACATTGTATGCTTTTTGGAATGCAAATTCATTTCATTATTGGGTCATGCCAAATCAACCAAATTAATAAATGCAATGGATGTGTATTTACCGAGTAATCCACTATGTTGTGGAGGGGGGACAAAATGAATCAAATACAAAAGATATTCTATCAAATAGTGGATTCATATTTTGATTTATAATATTACATCTTTCTACAGAAGAAATATGATATTGATAAAATATGATATGATATAAATATAATGTATTTGATATGGAACATTAATTATATTAATGAATATTAATTAAATGTAATATGTATTACATACTTTTTTGAAGATGGTTATTTAGTGTTTGGACAAATAAAGAGTGAAGAGAAAAGATGGCTTAGACCACAATTACATGTTATAATGTTCACTTTCAAATCAACACCACCATGTTGCCTTCAACTACAAACTGAATTTTAAAATGTGTGAAATTTTTATCAAATCTCTTTCTGTCTGTTTCTCTCTCTGTTTTGGTTTCCAGGTTGGTTGTATAAAGAGATTCGGGGCAGCAGTCGTGGGAATCTTAAGCTGAAGAAGCGCTGGTTTGTGCTGACTCACAATTCTGTGGATTATTATAAAAGCTCAGAGAGAAACGCTCTTAAACTGGGCTCTTTAGTGCTTAACAGCCTCTGCTCCGTGATCGTTCCCGATGAGAGAGTCTTCAAAGAGACCGGTAAGCACACACATGCTTGCACATACACAGTAGAGTATACCAACAAACATTCAGACTCTTTATCAGACTGTATACTATATTTGTGTGCTTCTAGGCTACTGGAACGTGAGCGTGTTTGGTCGTAAGCATTCATACAGGCTGTACTCTAAGCTGCAGACGGAGGCTAGTCGATGGGCCAGCGCTGTACAGACCGGCATCGACAGCAAACCGCTCATGGATACACACACACAGCAACTTATACAGGACATCAAGGTAACACGCACACAAGTGCATATGCATTTATGCTTTTTAACATCATTTTATTGAAATGCGGTTGTTGTTATTGTTTGTTTTCAGGAGAACTGTCTGAATTCAGAGGTGGTGGAGCAGATCTACAAGAGGAACCCAATACTGCGTTACACACACCACCCTCTACATACAGCCCTCCTGCCTTTACCCTATGGAGATGCACAGCTCAGCTGTGAGTGAAACACACACACACACACATTTAAAATACACTTAATATTCAGTATTATTATCAATTTGACTATTGAACTAATTTGAGCTAGATAATGATAATTGTCTTCTGCAGAGCTGCTTTATAGCTCAATCATTTTTTATTTTTTCATTATTGATGAACTCTCCAACTTGAACACTTATTGAGCTGAACTGAAGCAACACTGAACTGACTTTAGCTGAATAATGTCACTATTATCTTCTGTAGAGCTTTTTCCGTCCCCCCAGAAAAACACGATTATGCGATCGCATGATTTAGTGCATAATCAGCCATATTTATGCGGGGGCCGCATTTTTTCAAATACGCCGCACTTTTGCCACATAGATTGCCCATTTCCGCGCAAAATATGCGGGGCTTGCATGATTTCACAATCCCCGCATTTTCGTTGCAAAAAAGTCACATATATCTTAGCAGAAAGTTGAAAAATGTTGCGTTTGCTTCACACAAGAGCAACCATTTCCCCCTGTTGCCATGGGAGCGTTATGAAGTGATGTAATTACACGACGTGAACATCATCGAAAAGCTGTAAAACAGGAGCACACTTAATTTTTTTATATTTTATTTATTCATTTTTATAGAAGCTGTAGCATATTCCTTTTGTAAAGGTACAGAACTTGTTTGACTCATCAATGTTTTGTAAGTTTGATGTTTTTATTTAAGTCTGAAATAAAACAAGATGAGAACTGAAATATTCCAGCACTTTCTGTGATGTAGTATGCTTGCTTATCATAGGAATAATAAGAAATTACTCTTTACATTAAGGTAGTAGCCTAGTGAGAACAGGGTGTTGGGGAATCACTTTTTTTTTCCCTCTTTTTCATCAAACCGCAGTTTTTGCAAGTTCCCACAATTTTTGCAAGTTCCCGCAATTTCATCGCATAAAATTGCATAAATATCCCGCATATTCCATCGCATTTTTTAAGAAAACGGGCTGCATAATCAAGGATTTTTGCCCGCAACAATCACAAAACAACTCCGCGTTTTTCTGGAAGGACTGTTTTTTATAGTTGAACTGAGTTTGATTCATAACTAATGAACATTCACACTGTTATTGAACTGAATTGAATCAACATTAACACTGTCTTCTGTAGAGCTGTATTTCAGCTGAAATTGAGGTTGTTTCAAAATGATTGAACTTTGCAACATTGACACTGTTATTTTCCTGTTTATTACTGTGAAGCTGCTTTGAAACTGTCCGTATTGTATAAAGCGCTAAATAAATAAATGTGACTTGACATAAATGTTCTAATACACCCTAACGGTAATAATCACTCTGTATATTCATTTTTTTTAGCTGACAAAGGGAGAAATTACGGCACGCTGCAGGCTGAGGCCCTCAAGATCTTCAATGTTCTTCATCAGCTTGAGGCCGAAGCCAGTCCCATCCCTCACATTCAGGTGCTCCTGCAGACGGCGCACGACCTACGACCCCTAAGAGACGAGCTCTTCTGCCAGCTTATCAAACAGACAGCACACCACCCGAAGCCTGCTGGCCCCGCACACATTAGTGGCTGGCGAGTCATAGCCTGCATGTGCTGCACATTTAGCCCCGCCTCCAGAAGCGTTCTCAAATACCTGAAATTTCACTTGAAAAGGTCAGTGAGCATGACGGGCTTGTGTTTGGAGTATTTTGTCTTGTCAGTTAAAAAGGAGATAAATTAGATAATTTAAGATCAATACTTGCTTACTGCACAGTACACTACCATTCAGTAGCAAAATGCATTATATTGATCCTTTATAATGTTAAAGAACTTTCTATTCATTAAAGAATCCTGAAAAATGTATCATGGTAAAATAAAATTTATAATAATTAGATATGTTTCTTGAGCACCAAATCAGCATATTAGAAGGATCACGTGACACTGAAGACTGGAGTAATGATGCTGAAAATTCAGCTTTCAGGGTTCCCGCGGGGTCTTAAAAAGCCTTAAAAAGCATTGAATTTATGAATTTGGAAATAATACCTTAAAAAGTCTTTAAAAAGTCTTGAATTTTGATGTCTGGGTCTTAAAAATTGTGTTGTATGTCAGTGTTCATTTCATTGACTAAAATAATAACTTTTTTTCAACGACATTTTTCACTGACGAAAACGAGACGCTACCTAAATAAAACCTAGTTTTGAATGACAAAAACTATGACGAAAATCTATTGACATTTTCGTCAACGAATAAAAACTAGATGAAAATGTTAAATAGTGTCGATCTGGGAAGCGATCCAGTCAGAACTGATGTCCTGCGTCACTGCGCGTGTGGTAGATGCACAAATTTGTACTGTAACGTGCTGATCTACCCCGCGGTCTCATAAAATGTTAAAAATGTAAACCAACCTGTAGCGTGGAGCCATGCACATATTCACCTATACAGCGCGCGGGTAGGCTACTGCACTGAGCTCTCTTTCGTGTCTGAATGGACAAATACACACAACATTATGTCTAAATGTCCGGTTTGGAGAGTATTCATGTAAACTATGTCGGTTATGTCTTAAACAGTTGTATCGGGTGTGCAACAGTGCAATCGTATCCGCATGTCATTGGACATGAGCCGATGTCTTAAAGTGACAGTAGCAATAAACATAATGCGGTCTGTGTCATTAATTTTCATCAAGCAACGAAAGAAAAAGAGAAAAGCATTTACTGTTTGTTGATAGCTTTAATAAGGATTAATTATTAATAATTTAATTCATACATACATAATTCTTTATTGTTTCAAGCAGACAATTATTTGTAAGTTGTTATAAAGAATGCATATATCATTCATTGAAAAGAAGACTGTGTTTTACTTTAGGAAAAGTGGTTTTATTTAATTTTAAGATATTTTTTTAAGTCACAGTAGTTAAATCTGTATCTGTATTGCTTGTTGAAACTTAAAAATCATTCATATTAATAGGTTAATATATGTTTTCTCCGGGAGTGTATGGGTTTGGAAATTTTTGAGAAATTCTAAATGAACACATTACAATTTACCTAAACCCATTATATTTTAGTCGACTAAATCTACTGTAGATTTAGTTTACAGTAGATTTCAAAAATCTAAAAAAAACTAAAATCTAAAATCACTAAAATCTTATTGTATTTCTTCAAATAAAACTAGACTAAAACTAAAACAATTCAGATGACTAAAGTATGACTAAAATTAGTTTGTCATATTTTTTGACAATACTAAATATACTAAAACTAAATCAAAATTTGCTGTCAAAATTAACACTGCTGTATGTAACTTCTCCGTATTGTATTTTTCCTCAAAAGTTTCATTTGTCAACCACGATTATTATTATTATATTCGATGTTTATTGTTCAGGGGTCTCTCAGTTCCCCATATTCCCAGCATAGAATAAGTAGCTAGCTAATGTTAAAACACAACTTAACATTGTTCGGCAAACTTTCTTGTGGCCTACTGAAATGTTTTTATTTTTCACACCTGCTTGGCTTATCATCTTTTACCCATTCCACATTTGAAAAATAAATCAACACAAGTTGAAGGATTTTGTTTTTCTTTGCTGGTAGGGAGGTGAAATAGGTATTAATTTTTTATATAAATGGTCTTAAAAAGGTCTTAAAAAGACTTGAATTTAACTTGAAGAAACCTGTAGGAACCCTGAGCTTTGCATTACAGGAATAAATTACATTTTAAATTATATTAACATAGAAAACAGGTTTTTTATATTACAATAATATTTCACAGTATTACTGTTTTTAATTAAGTTTTGATCAAATAAATGCAGGCCTGGTGAGCACAAGAGATTTCTTTAAAAATATTACAAAAATCTTCCTGACCCCAAACTTTTAATCAGTAGTGTATATACTATTTATTGCAGGCCATTTTATAAAATAAATCTGAAATCGAACAGTAGTCCACAACATTGTCACATTACATTGCATGTTTCATTCAGTTAATGGTGTCAAATTAAGTGGAAATAAATACTGTTATTTTGGATTTTTAAATCATAATTTGTGTAAAACTTTGGCATTCTGATCAAATAATTAAGTAAGTCAAAAAGACCTCAAATAGGATAGGATATTAAAATTCGGGCCAATACTACAATAACCAATAAATAGTTTAATAATATATGAAAAAATGTATATGGTTTTGTCTTAATAAATTAAAAAATAAATTGTGACTGATTTTCTACTCAGGACACGAGAGCTGTACCCAGGCACCGAGATGGAACGGTATGCTGTATTCTCCCAAGACGCCTTGCGGTACGTGCGTAGCCGCGAATATGTTCCTTCACAGGAGGAGCTGAGGGCCATACTGAGCAGACAGGAAATGACATCAACAGTTTACTGCCATGGTGGCGGGTCCTGCAAAATCACCATTAACTCACACACGACTGCAGGAGAGGTACACAACACAGAAACACATCCACACACATATACATGTGAGCTTCAGACCCACAGTAACTATATTTGTGTGTGTGTGTGTGTGTGTGTGTGTGTGTGTGTGTGTGTGTGTGTGTGTGTGTGTGTGTGTGTGTGTGTGTGTGTGTGTGTGTGTGTGTGTGTGTCTAGGTGGTTGAGAAGCTGCTGAAGGGTCTCTCAATGGACGACTGTAAGAACATGTTCGCCTTGTTTGAACATAATGACATCACAGACCGAGCCATAGAGAGCAGGACTGTGGTGGCCGACGTCCTCGCTAAGTTTGAGAAGTGAGTCTCACCTTGAATCACATACCTTAAAATTTTATATTTAAATATTTTTATATATATATATATTCTTTTTTTAATTAATACAAACTGTATACTATTAAAATCATCAATATAGAACACTTAATCTGATGTAAAATGATTTAAAGGTGCTATAAAAGGATTTAAACCTCTGTATGAAGGTAAAATGATGTCTAAAAGAATCGCATGCGCAGGGTAAGATTTGTGAAAGTGTGCATAAGATTGCAAGCGTAAATTAAATTTGCAAGCGCAAGAGAAGATTTGTAAAGGTGTAAATTGTGTTTCAAGCGTAAAAAGAAAAAAAACTGCAACATTTTGCTGGTTTTCGCAAGTGTAATTAATGTATTGTGAAACTGCAGCTTCATGTTAACGCAAAATAAACATTATCTGTACTCTTCTGACTTCCATTTTTCCGCGCTTAAACTTTTGCCACGTTTATTTCGCCGAAATACGGCCAAAATCATTGCGAGCCTGTGAACAGTGATTTGCAACCGAAAACAACAGTTTAAAGCGGATTGAAAGTGTAAAACCAATCTGTATGCGTAAAAAATAAAACGTTGCACTTGTCTAAACTACTTGTTGTGTGCGTAGGGTAAATGCTCCCGAAGTAACCTGGTTTGCACAGTTCCGAATTCTGCGCTGACAGTTTTGACACGATTCTCTCACTCACTAAGTTTTGCAAGCGCGAAGAGGAGGGCGGGTCCACCTTCATCATGTAGCCAATCAAACGAGCTTCTCGCTGACACTTGATTTACTCTGATCTGATTGGTTCAATAAACACGCCAGTCACCAGAACACATCTTTATCTTGATTTGGCTCTGAAATGTTCTCATTCATGAAATGGTACTTTTAATGCACACATACATGTTAAATAGGCTAAATAAATAAACGAACAAATAGCTAACTAACTAAATAAATAGATACATAAATACATCATGATTGCTTAATAGGCTGTGCACCATTAGGCTGACTATATGAGCCAAAACTGAATTTCGAGCTGGTGTGTTAAGAAAGAAAATTACTGTGTATTCAGTGCATGTATCCTGCTCATCATCATCCTCCTGCTCATCAGGCCATACCAGTTTGTAATCTTGATGTTGCTGAATGTAGGCCTAGTATCTGCACTACTGCATGCATAATTTCACCCGACTACTGATCGGGGGGATTCCAGAATTATTATTATTATTTTACTAAAATGAGTTATAATAATATTTTTTCCCTTTAACATGTATTTTAAGATAAAAAATTATGCACAATTTATCACCTGCAATTCCATCGTGTAACCACTAGATGGCTGTATAGCCTTATATATAAACATATCTATGCTGTGTTTTCCCTGGTTGCTGGGTTTTTATTCAGACATAATTAGTCACTTTTTGTCAAAGTTGAGTTAATGTTGATTTAGTATCAGTTTTTCATTCGTCAAATCTGGACACGGAGAAAGCATTTTGTTATTCATACTAGCTAGCTACATATAATAGCTTGATCAGTCACACGGAAGTAATCAGAATCAATATTGACAGTGCTAGACAATATTTCAAAATATATAATTGAGTGTTAAATACCATGAACAGAGACATGATGTGAAAAACACTGCATCAGAATAGTATTATTACATAAAGAATGGGTATTAAATGTTTTGATTGTAAAGTTTAACATCAGCTCATTGGTGTAACAGATTATAAAATGTATAAAATTTAAATCCAATAACATTTACACCAGCTCGAAATTCAATATGAATGTCAGTCAGCCTGGTGCACAGCTTAAGCAATCATGATTAATTTATTTGTTCGTTTATTTATTTAGCCTATTTAACATGTATGTGTGCATTAAAAGTACCATTTCATGAAAGAGAACATTTCAGAGCCAAATCAAGATAAAGATGTGTTCTGGTGACTGGCGTGTTTATTGAACCAATCAGATCAGAGTAAATCAAGTGTCAGCGAGAAGCTCGTTTGATTGGCTACATGATGAAGGTGGACCCGCCCTCCTCTTCGCGCTTGCAAAACTTAGTGAGTGAGAGAATCGTGTCAAAACTGTCAGCGCAGAATTCGGAACTGTGCAAACCAGGTTACTTCGGGAGCATTTACCCTACGCACACAACAAGTAGTTTAGACAAGTGTAAACTACACTTGAAGTTTACTTTTTACACTTTCAATCCGGTTTGCAGTTCTTTAAACTGTTGTTTTCGGTTGCAAATCACTGTTCACAGGCTTGCAATGATTTTGGCCGTATTTCGGCGAAATAAACGTGGCAAAAGTTTAAGCGCGGAAAAATGGAAGTCAGAAGAGTACAGATAATGTTTATTTTGCGTTAACATGAAGCTGCAGTTTCACAATACATTAATTACACTTGCGAAAACCAGCAAAATGTTGCAGTTTTTTTTCTTTTTACGCTTGAAACACAATTTACACCTTTACAAATCTTCTCTTGCGCATGCAAATTTAATTTACGCTTGCAATCTTATGCACACTTTCACAAATCTTACCCTGCGCATGCGATTCTTTTAGACATCATTTTACCTTCATACCTCTGCCCTATAAAGACATTTGAGCAAACATAAATACATGAGGCAGAGTGTGTTTTCTGATTGGCTGAAAAAAGAGTGGGTTGTTAATCAGCTGGTGTGATTTCCGTCAGGTACTATAAGGAAGATTTTAAGCATCATATTACCAAAAAAATCATTGCACATTTTATAGTTGTTTTCATTATGTGGGAAAAATGTTGTGATATTATTCATTCACTCTCTATATTTCTCTCATTCAGGTTGGCAGATAAAGAACAGGAAGGAGAGAGCTGGAAGTTTTATTTCAAGCTTTTCTGTTTCTCAGAACCTGAGAGCGTTCCTGCTGACAGTGTGGAGTTTGCATTCATGTTTGAGCAGGTCTGATTTCTGTTCAATATCTGGCCTTAAAACACATAAATAACAGGGCTGCCAATCACTTAAATATGTATACATTTATATTTATTATTTAATCACATTTACAAATAATTGCAGAGAAAATTACAATTACATTAATGTGGAAGCTGAAAGCATTGTGTAGTCATTACAAAAAAAGTGGCTTTAAAAGTCAATATATGGCCTGATTTTTGGTCTGTGGACATGCAAACAAATGCATTGTCTCACTGTTTTCAGAATCTCACATCTCGCATCACATTTTTTAAGATCATAATGTTGTCTTCTATTCTGTTGGTCACACACAAATACACACTCAATCATTCATGTACAGTTTTTTAATAATAAATCTATTGACGTTCAAGCCAAAAACTAAAGATTTTCAGGGCAGTTTCTTCACTGTAAATGTTTCACAAATGCGATTTCTCTCTCTCACAGGCTCATGAAGCTGTCATTAGGGGTCAGTATCCTGCCCCAGAAGAGACTTTGCAGTTTCTGGCTGCTCTTCGGTTACAGTATTTGTTGGGAGACTACTCTACGCAGAGTGTCTTGCCTGAGTTGGAGCAGGTGTTCCCCATGGCCCGTCTGCGTGCTCGAGTACAGCAGTCCGCTCGGTGCTTTGCATCTGCCACACCATCCACAGACAGAAAGAGAGGTAGTTTCCTGGAAGGCACTCTGAGGCGGAGCTTTCGGGGGTCACTGGGGCGACAGCGCCAAGGGGAGGAGCCTGGGGCCATAGATGCATGGCTGCAAGACGAGAAGGCGGGGCTGAGAAGCTGTTTGGTGGAGAAATGGCGTAAACTGCAGGGGATGGAACAGGACCAAGCCATGAAAAAGTACATGGGTCTCATCAAGGAATGGCAGGGATATGGCTCCACCCTCTTTGATGTGGAGGTGAGAACACACACACATGTTGGTACACCTACCCATCATTTTTACATTTTTAATAAAAAATTATTTAGTATGTGTACATTGGGGTGTCCTCATAATGTTGGGGCCGTGGCCTGAAACCTGAATACACATTACACTATAAGAATTTTGGGTCCTCATAATGTAGGTACAGTGACACTCATGTAATACAGTCTGACTATATTTTCTCTGTGCATCAGTGTGTCGACGGTGTGTATCCTGGAGAGCTGTGGTTGGGCGTGAGTCGTAAGGGGGTGTGTGTGTACAAGCGTGGGGAGGCGTGGCCTCTGGAGGTGTTTCTCTACGAGGTCATTCTGTCCTTTGGTGCACCGCAGTCAAACATCTACAAGATCAGCGTGGAGGGACGAGAGCTCCTCTTCAACACTATCATGGTACAAAGTGTTTCCCATACTTCTACAATACACAACACTAACATTTCTTATTCTATAGTAACTTAATTATCGCTCTTCCACACATTTAAGGATCATTTGAGTTTAAACCCAATTTATTCTGTGAGTTGTTAACTTAAGACCCACGATTCAAACATTTAACTCATCAGATTTTAGTTCTTAGCTTGAGAATTGCAGCAATCGAATCAGTCCATTCATGAATGAATCATTTAGTGTGGTTTTTGAATGAGTTCAACAGGTCGATAGATAAAGAAAAGCGGGTCATGATGATTCTTCATGGATCTAATATCACTATCATATCTCAAAGGCCCTGTTTATACCTGGTATTAAAGATTTGTTTTGGTCGATCCGATCACAAGTGGACGAGGCTAAATACAGGTGTAAACAGGGTCTAAAACATTTTGAACTTGTCCACTTTCACTTTCAGAGGTAGTTGAAAACACATTCGACTGGATTGCTTTCGTTGTGTAGATGCTCATGTGGTCGAACAGCCGCAAAAGAAAGCCTACTCTTCGGCTACTAACCTAATGCGTAAACGTGAGAAGCGCTAGCCAATTAAATAGACGGGATTTAAATGTTGTCGGCTAAAGACCTAAGTTTGGTTTGAAGAGGAAAAATGTACCAAGCACAATGTTCTCTCACCATTCACAGAGTTCACAGAGTTCAGCACTCACAGAGTTCGGCTGGTCTTGCGGGTGTCAGAGCAGAAACGAAATCTGATGATCTCCGTGTGTTTTTTTCTTTCTTTTTGTCGTCTCTGGTGTAGTTCATAATTATGTAAATTGCGCAAGCTTATTTCGTCCATTGGATCGAAAGATCAGAAAAAGCCCATACATTTACCCGCCCATAGACCCTCCCCTCGAAGAAATCAGAAAAGAGACAGATTAAAACCCCAGGTGTAAACGGGAATGTGTCTCCCTCGTCTCCTTGTGATCCGATCGACTGAAACGCATCTTAATACCAGGTGTAAACAGGACCAAAGCGAGTCTTTAGTTCTTTACTTTGACATTGTAGTTGAATAAAAATTAAGATATAATGCATTGATTTGCTGTAGAGTGAATTTTTCCCAAACTTAATGCTTGAATACAGATACTTGAAAGATGTACTTAAGTACAGTAGAGTAATAATGCCTCATTACTGCCCACCATTGCCACTTAACAACCACCCATACACACTAGCATTGTGATGGCAAGTTTTTCACAGGAAAGCACTACTCATATTTACATCATTTCATTTTTTGGTGTCATTATGAAGGTCTGAATAACCATGTTTTAGTTTAATCAAAACCTTAAAAAAAAAGGGAAATAAAATAAACGTTAACTGACATTAATTTAAACGTTAACATTATTTCATTGTATTTCTCATTTTCATTTAGTATAACTTAAAGTACTACAAATAACTACAACTAAATCTGAAATAAATATTTATTATATATTTATAGACATATTTAAAGAAAAACTAGTAAACAACACAATTACTAACTATTTAACAAAAATAAAATAAGTGTAAAATATATAAATAAAAACTAATTCAGAATATTAATAAGAAACCTATAATAATTTATCAATGATATTAAAATAAGACTGGTTTCCTCTTTGATTGTCTCTGTAGGTGATGGACATCGCAAAGCTGATGAAGGCTTACATCAGTCTAATAGTGAAGAAACGTTTCAGCACTTGTCAATCCATCAGCAGCCACGGCAGCAACTGGTGATCTCTCATTCCTGACAAACTCTTTTCCTAAATGTGCCTTTGAGGATAAACGTCAGCAAAATGTTTAATCACAAAAAAAAGAGTGACCCTTCAATGCTGAGTGCAAAAGAACCAAAGACAAGAGACACTTTCACAACAGACACTATCATGTTCCACACACATTCTGTTGTTGTGCTTAAAACTGTGCCACATGTACATGTCAGTTCATTAAACCACATATTTTATGTTGTATTATCATTTTAAATCAAGTCCAGTTGCATTTCTTTGGAATTCTGCAGGCAGAAATAAGAAGCACCCAATCCAGTGCCTTTAAAAAAAAACGCAAACACACAGAGTGTCCATTAGGTCTGTTTTATATGTGCAATGTTTATATTGTATATTATATAATTCTGAGGAGCTGTATATTTTATAAACCTTTTCTGTTGAACTGCAAGATTGTGATTACACTATTGGTTTTTCCTCCCTCTGGTCCTATTATTTTTCTACTCTAAGCCTATAAAAACACTAAAAACAGGAAAATCTTTCTCATTTTGTATCTTTACTGTGCATTAGTTTATAGGCAATAAATATAAAAAAAATTCAAAGACTTTTACATTCATTAAAATGTTCATCCACGTTCCCTCTTTGCAGCGCAGAACCATCAGAAAATTATCTAATTTAACACTTTGGATGCCTCTGAGACATCTAAATGAAATCTTTTGTAGGCTATGCTTATCAGTTAGCACCAAGTCGTGAACGCTGGTCAAGCTTCCAGAGCTGAAGTACAACATGCCCAGATGGAATTGGCAGACTTTTGAGTATTTTCAGTGAAAATCTACAGAATGTATTTGCATTTTCTATGTAGACTTCTTTTAAGATGTTTAAAGAAGGCTTTCAATGTGCTTATGATGTTAAAACATACATTTGTAATTATTACACTCCTAACATTATAGCCTATACAACATATATATCTCTCTCTCAAGTAGCTTCAGAAATCACTCAGCCAGGGTTTGGTATCTTAAGGGCACAATGATTACCAGCATCACACAGTTTACTGCAATATCTAACCACCAACTCCATTACTTCATGAATTTTGCATGAGTCTAATAATCCAAAGTCAGTCTATTTAGTTTTTGCTGTAATACACACAAGCATTGGCAGATGACAATGTGTAAGATCATTCTGAGGGTCATTTAAAATCATGTGGGAATAGAGTAAAATGAGAGCTTGACTCACTTATATGAATGTCATTGCCACAGATGCCTACAACAGAAAGCATTGTTGCAAAGTTAACGTTTTCTCAATGTTTGTTGAACTTTTGAAATCCCTTGGTTTCTCCACAAGTTCCTTGCGAAATCAATGTACATTTTTTTTACTATCTCTGACAAACAACAGACCATCATTCATTTCCAATGAAGAGTAGTTTGGGAGCTGTGTGGCATTACGAATATATGCGTATGCAGAATTTTTGGATCTGATTTGAGCTTGTGTTGAAATATTTGAACTTTTGCATCTATATTATATGCAACCACCCACCCAGCCACCCACAACAGCCTAGCATTGTGGTGCCATGTTTTACACAAGCAAACACTACTCACATTTCTGAGAAAAAAAATCCAATGTAATGCAATGAGCTCCTATGCTCTAGCTTGTTCCCTAATCTAGCTTTCTAATAAACCTGGCATTGTATATGATTATTGTTAGCACTGTGACAAATTGCTTATGCTCCTCTACTGTACGTCATTTTTGATAAAAGCATGTAGTTTTTTGGTATTTTATTTGAATGTTTTCTTTTGTTATATCCCCTGTTTCTCCATTACTTCCTCATGAAATCAATGTTTTCGCAGCTTTTTTTGATGTAGTATTTGAACATTTGCAGCTAGACTGTATATGACCGCTTGACTGGATATGATGTATCCTAAACAAAATTAGAACCATGAGGTAAGAATTACCAATATTTTTGTACTAAAATGTTATTCTTTAAACCCTCTTTCTGTAAAATGGGTAGTTATAAATAATTATTTTATAATTATTACATAATTGATTACATTGATTAGCCCTAGAAAAGCTACCATGAATTTCTTTCAAATGTATCAGCACTCGTTTGTTTTGTGTGTATATATTTTACCATGGTGAATAAGGAGAGGAATGGCTGCTTCACAACCAATTTGAAAGTTCCATGCGACTACCACTAGTTTATCAGTATGGAAATTGAAAACCTGAACGAAAAAGGTTAGTTTAAAAGAAACATTCATTCGTCTAACAGCAGTAATACATTTTGTGTGCATTATAATTTTAAGTCTGTGTGTGCTTTGTAGTTTTACTTCGATGCTCAAAGGCTGATCCTGAACGCCAGGCTCGAAGTAACAATTCAATATATAATTTAAATTAGTTTGCGTATCTTCTAAAGTGCTTTTCAAGTAAGGCTCCTCCCAACACTGAGGCCCCTCCCACTGGTTAGCCCCTCCCACAACAGGATGGTGCAGGGAGAGTGGATTGGTCCCTGAAAGAGTTAATATCATGTCAAACTGACGTGACCCTGACGACATGCTCGCCTGAGCTTTGCTCTTGTGGGGAGAGGTCAGAGGTCACATTCAGGCACATGGAGAAGAGGTGGAGGGGGCATCGAGGTGATGACTCCAGTCGGGTGGTCTGTGAGTGTGCGTTGGAGACTGTGTGTGTGTGTGTGAGAGGCAGCCACAGGTTGCGGTGAAGGCTGTGTGTGGTCTCCAGGTCTCGGCTTTTATCGTAGTTCTGGACATCCCAGAAGAGATTAACGGCCCGCCAGCGCATGAGTACATTGTACACAGCACCACCTTCATGAACAATCAGACCTGAAACAAAAATGTATTATTAGCACATGTAAACACACATTTTTTAGTAGGGTTGGTTATTGAAAGATTTCATGATTTGATTCTGATTTCAATGTGATTCGATATGGATTATTTGTATATATATATATATATATATATATATAGTAGGCTACAGTACTTCAAATTTGCTTGAGGGAAAAAAAAGTCAGCTCGCGCTGCGGAGCCAGGCGAAAGTATAAACAAGGCATGAGAAGAACACACAGCGCTCACTCACATTCTTCATTAGTTTACTATCTCTGTCAGTCATATCTAATACTTTGTTAGACAGAACTGGTAAACAAAGAAAGTAAATGCTATGCGAAAAAGTGAAGCGTTGCTTTTATATTATTTGTAACAGAAAAGGCAAACAATCAGGCTAAAATACTTTATCATTTACCGTCAACATTGAGTTAATGCGCATCTACATCATTTAAAAAAATCTCTGAATATCTAATAAACATTTAATTTCACAAATCTTGCAGGTTTAATCGAATCCATCAGTGATATCTTGTGAAATGTGCATTTGTAGCCTGCAAACGTGTTACTGCGAGTGACGGTCAGTCCGTGTGAAGTGAGTGAATGCGAACGGAAGATCAGCTTCACAGGAGACGCCATCGAAAAACTTTAAATCCTTCATTTTAAAATATGGTCTGCTATATCCAGTTGCCCACTGTATCAAATTTAGCTATATCGTTTTCACTGTGTGCTGTATGTAAAATTAGCGTTACCTTGTCTTTATTTGAAAAAAATATGATTACCAGTGCGCACGAAATTCCTAGATTACTCAGTGCACTGTTACAGTGTTTACTTACTTTTTATTCATGCATATTCATATATTTTTAAACAATTACTTTATTTGTGAAAAATAATAGGACTGCAGATTCAAGAAGTTGCCATCTAAAGTATAAGTATGTTTATTTTAAGGATTTGTTTTCTAATTTATTTCTAATTTACTAAATATTGATTAAAATAAATATAAAGTATATATATATAAAAAATATCGGCTTTATATTGGCCATCCTGCTCTCTAAGATATCGGCATTGGTCATCAAAAAACAATATCGGTCGACGACTAATATTTAACAATATAATTGAACTAAAGGCCTAATCCTGGCTTAATCTAAGCCCTGTCTGTGAAACCGGGCCTAAATATCACTAACAGGATAAGTAAAAAACTATGAATAATAAAAAATAAAAATGCTCTTTCTAGCTAAATAATATTGAGTTATGGACATTGAATGTAATGTGACATTGTTTACAAGCTGTTGTTTTATTAAAGCTACAATATGTAATTTTTCTTCGCCGCTAGGGGCCGCTAACCTCTTACAATAACAAAGGTGTAGGTTGATGATGCATAAGCGGAATTATGGAACTTGTGGTCATGCTGATGGATCTAATAATGTTTATGGATGACTGAATACATTGATGTTTTTAACATGACTGTGGTTTGATGCAGGGAGTGATTGCTAATGAGAGACAGATATCAGCGCCTCCCGCGGATATAAAGGAATAAGGAAATTTCATTAAACCGAACTACCCACAAGTGTTGTATTAATACTCACACAGGTCAGTTTATTAGACGAATGAAACCTGTGAGGTAACGCAGCGCGTTTTATTTCTTATAAAACTTATTTCAAAATAAGTTTTGATATTTTGTTGATGCATCAACTGAAATAGACTAAAAGATCTTGGGATTTTGAATCAACATCGATTTATCACAATGAAGATTGATTAAAATCGATTAATCGACAGGGTTAACCCAGCCCTACTTTTTTTTTTTATTATTTTCGATTTGTCAGCCATAGTTAAATGGACATGCGCTCGCAAAATCGGCATATATTAGCTTGAGAAAAGGGCTTTGTATAGGACTAATGTAGTTTGAGTGTATCTATTAGTGTCTCACCAATACACACAAGGTCCATGACTGCATACATGCCATAGCAGATCTGGAACAGGATGTCACTGCGTTGCCATAGTGCCTCTGGACTCAGTGCTGACCACAGCAGCCACGACACACTGGCCAATAGGAAGATGCCACCCAGCATCACTGCAATGACCTGAACCTTCTCCACCAGAGTCATGGTAACAGTCTGCCACTGGCAAAACATACAAACACAGTCACCGGTCAGAGCTCCAGACTGCAACTAATATAAACACAAATGTGACAAAAATATATTTTTTTATTGTTATTATTATTTAGAATCTAGTCGGCATTGGCGACAGCACAAGCCGTGTTGTCCGATTCATGAACAAATGACTGGTTTGTTTTACCGAATCAGTCAAAATGAATCACAAAACCACTGTGAACTCGCTCGTTAAGGGGCGTTCACATCAAGGACGATAATTATAACTATAAAGTTTTAATAATGGATCTAATTCTATAAGAATAGTGAAGTTCACACCACAACTATAATGACAATTACACTGAAAATCTTATTTCCAGCTGACGAACAATAAAACATTGACAGCCAATAACAATCCACCCGACTTCAAAGAGCTCCAGCATGTAAAGCGGCAGATGACATTACTGCACCACAAGCTTATAATAATCTTGGTGTGGATTTTAATGTTGTTATCTTTATAGTTATTGTTCTTGGTGTGAACAGGCCTTTAGTCATTTGAATCAGTAAGTAAATTGTTGAGAGCCATTACTGAACCATGAATCATTTTTTGATTCAAAATGAACCAGGAATAATTACTGTGATATACACTTTTGCAAGACTTACGTTATTCGTTATATGTTATGTTTTTTTAACAGGCATAACAGTTGTTACGAGTAACATATATAATGTCATAAACACAATTAGAATCACAATTAGAGTGACATCATCAAGTGCAAACTAAAGTACATCTGAATAAGAATTGAAGAATTGAATTTTGTCAACTAAAAAAGTATTTTGGCTGGTGAAATTCTTAGTATGAAGTCCAGACCAATATATCATAAGGCAGCATAAATACAGTAGATGCTATTTACACTAAGTGAAAATAGCATATTTTCTTAGCAACACTATTACACTATTAAAACACACTATTAACACTGTTTAAATAGCAATAGATTCTGTTTACACTGTGAAAATAGCAGTATTTTCTTTGCATTAAGTGTAAATAGTAGATAGATGCTTTTTAAACTTATAAATATTGTCTTCCTTTTTAATTAAAATAAATGCTTTTCTGATCTGATATGTGATGGGAAAAGAACGAGTTCGGCACTAGAACTCGGGTCGATTTGAATCAAAACTTTCTGCCACACACCCAATCTAGCGTCAGTGGGCGGAGTTAGTGTAAATAGACACTGCTATATTATAAATCCCTGTGTATGTGTTTACCTGTTGTGGTGGTTTGATATGTATAGGCAGGATGTTGAATCTGTAGTTGCAGAGTTCACAGCTCCAGGAGCCCTTCTCACTGATCCACTTGAGCAGACACTGCTGATGGGCATGTCGAACAGAACCAGCACAGCGGCACGGGCTCAGCAGCTCCCCCTGCAGCCAATCACAGCCAACACACACAATCAGCCAATCAAAACACACAATGATAAAACACAGAGGATTGAGCTGATGATTGATGGCTGTTTTATTGTGTGCCTTTGAAGATGAGTTGAGCATTGCGTTTGTGGAGCAGATGAGCTGTTTCCAGGGCTCTCAAGTTTTATCAAAAGTTTAGAGTGAGATTTAGGGGAGGAGCCACCCAAATATTTGCAGCAGCGGTCCCTCGACCCAACCAAATTCGCTTCAATTTTTGCTAGCAGTTAAATTTTGCCTATTGTTCATAATTGACCAGCACAAATGGAAATTATAACAATTGTTAAATCTGATAAAAAGACAAATTCATCCAAATAAAATAAATAGTTATATTTAAAAAATACAAATTTATTGAAAAATAAAAATAAATTTGACCCCAAACAAGCCAACTGAACATCAGTGCTCAATGTACATAACATTCTGTCATAACAACTTGCCCTGAGCATGTATGTCAAGACCCAAACCGGTCACCTTTACAGGGGTCATCGGATGCCCATTTTCCACAAGTTGGTATGATTCTTTTGGGTCTTCATGTAAAGTTTGTAACATACTTTGGTTAAAATTTCTCAATGGTGGTGTAAAACAACACCCTTTTTACCTCTTCAAAAACAGCTCTGTTTACAGTGACCCGTTTCGGGTGCATGTCTCTTTAAATGATAATGAGCAACAACTTTTTGGCTTTTTGAGGATTAAAAAAAAGTTAATGGATTTTTTTCATTGCATGGTGATTGTGTCCACACACTGCTAAGACAAATTTATTTGCAAATACCATATAAAAGTGTATTTTGCATCCGATGACCCCTTTAAAAGCAGTTGAAGAGTTTTTGAATGCATCAAAAATAATTTAGCACGAATTTGGCTATACTCCTCAACATCAGCTCTCACTGTCTTTGATCACAGGCAAGAGATATCGTCCAGGAATCGTAAAATCAAAATGCTAAAAAAAATTTTTTTTAAAAATGAAGATGTCCGCAAACCGCATTCATCAGATCGTGCTCTTTCAACTTCCACTCCGTGTGTGCGCGTGTTGTCTAGTAACGAACGTGCTTGCAGCGGGAACACATAATTTACCCGGAACCAACTAATTCTAATTTCTGATTGGCTGGTAGCTAGCATTTAACTCTGTATAACTCGAGACAGATGCTATGAACTCGGCAGAGAACTTCCCTCCGTTTGCCTGCGCCTCGTCCATTAATTGTATAGCGGGACAAGTTCCCTTCCTCCTCAGCGTGAGAAATACAAGGTGTGGCGTGTGAGCGTGTGAACGGGTTGAAATGCGTGTGTCTCACGCCCAATGCGTGAGACTTGAGAGCCCTGTGTTTCGTCTAAATGAGGAGAACATCTTGAGTGAATGAAACACTGTACACACAATGACAGAGATTCATCTCAGTGAGTGGATGGGAAATGATTCATCTGTGCATTCATGAATTATTTCAGAAACATCCTCATTTGGAAATATAATGAGTCTGAAACAAAGTGGAACACTTTTGCACACACACATACACAAACACAAGGCGCCTCAAGGAAGCACATTAGCTGCAGGAAGTGAAGAGCATTAGACATGAATGGAGCAGCACATATTCTAATGGATCTCACCAACACACACACCACCACCATACTGTCTGTTTAAAGCATTACGAATCAATGAGGTTTCCGATATTCTAATAATTGCATGAATTATGTAGGCCCATAATCAATTAAAAAGATGTTTGCAATGTTTATATTACTCAGAGTGTCCTAACACTTGTCAACAGCTGGATGTGCAGTATTTATGAATTGCTATGTTGTTACCTGTGTAAAACAACATCAGGATGGGACATCTGGATCAAAAAATCAAGAACTGGCCCTGTTGTAATATATATGATTGAATTTGAATTGCACTGGCCACACCTCACAGGAAGTTGAAACTGAAGTTGAATTGGAATGAAAGGAAAAGGAATTTAATGAATTGTAATTCAGTTCTGAGATTCAACACAGGTAGTGCATTCTGGGAAACTGCTCTTCCATCCTGTCCACAAAAGTTAATATATATGTACATTACTGCGCAAAAAAAAAATCTCTCTCACACACACATGAAAAGGTTTTAAGCCAGTTATTTATTTATTTATTTTGCTGTAGTGTGTCAGCAGGAAATATCAGTTTACATTTAGTTTCCTTTTGCCATTAATTTCAGTAATCCAGTGAGATTTTTGTATGAACAAGGAGTTTTACAACAGCAGGTGCTCCACACGGAGATCTAATCTCACATCAAGTCCGTCTGGGATTACATGACGAAACAGACTAAAAACTGAGACAGACTGTGGCGAGCAGGACGAGGCCGAGGGCTTAGGGAGAATGGCGCGAGGCCGGTGGCGTGATTACTGGTGAGCGACCCCTGCGCCTCTCGTGTCTCTCACGGAGGAACGGATCAAAGGAGGAGTGACGACAGTGGAGATCGAGAGAGGACAGGCCTGGATTTATGTTGTGTTGTTCATGTTTTATTATGTGACAGCAGTCGTCCGTGAGGGGCTGCTGTACTTTCGTTTTGTATTTGTTTTATTTTGTTATTAGATTGTTTAATGTTCGCCGGTTCCTGCCTCCTCCTTCCCATAACATCGGAACGGGGTTACACAGACTGTGGCACCATCTCCAAGATGCTTGAAGAAAAAAAAACGACCTGCAAAGCTATCTGGACAAAAGTTGTTTTAAACACAGAGTGGTCACACCAAATATTGATTTGATTTAGTTCATAGAAGTGAATTGATAAATAAAATCTATTTATGGCGTTATTTTTGAAAGCACCCTCACTTTACAGCATTTTTGCACAAGCAGTTTTTTTTTTTCCAATTGTCTTGGAGACATTGCTGCAGTTCTCCTGGATTTAGTCTGTCTCAGTTTTTAGTTTTTTTCTTCATGTAATCCCAGATGGACTTGATGATGTGAGATTAGATTTCTGTGTGGAGCACCGGCTGTTGTCAGACTGCTTGTGCATACAATAATATCACTGGATTATTGCAAAAGGAATGTTTGGAAATGTAAACTGATATCTCATACTGACACACTATAGCAAAAGATAAATATCTGGCTTAAAGCTTTTTTGTGTGTGAAAATACAGTGTCTAAGAATGTTGCACAGTAGCCTACTATATATATATATATATATATATATATATATATATATATATATATATATATATATATATATATATACACACATAGATTTATTTGTTACCTTTATTTTGCACTACTAATGTTGGTTGACTATTTTGACAATTTGATTGTGGTGTTACTCATAAGTCGCTCTGGAAAAGCATCTGCTAAACTTCTTTTTCATTTGCTTCTTTAATTCAAACTTGGTTCAAATTCAGGAATTTAGGGCATTCTCAATTCAATTCTGAATGGCGCATAATCCTGGAACAACCAAAGACGTCGGTGTGACGCATACATGCATAGACCCACAATAAATAGCGCAGACGGATGCAATGAACGGTCCTACTTCACCTGCTCGGCTCCTTGAAAGCAGATCCGACAGCCTGGGGTCGGGATGCAGCTCTCGTTGCTGCAACTGGAGCCCACTGTTTCCGTTTTCCCCGCGCTCTGCCCGGCGATGTCCTCGTCCGGTGTGTCCGTCCCTGCACACGCACCATCCTCGTTCTCAATCTCTGTGATCGTATCAACCAGCGGTGTTTCAGCTCCAGCGCCCGTCTGCGAGTCATCCTCGCTGTACTCCCCGTTGATCCCCAGCACCGTTTGGACCTGAAACTGTGCGGCATCCACGGTCACGGTGGCGCCTCCCGGTGGTTCATCCACCGCCTGCACGTGCAACGGACCCGCCTCTGCGTGCACATCCATGAATGACGGTACTAAGATCAGAATGAAATAGCAAAATTCGAGGTTTGAGCTCTTACGGGTCTCTATCAGATTTTCCACGGCTCTTCTCCCTTCTGGGACGCATAGGTCTGGCCATAGATCTGCGTCTCAAACCACTTGCGTTCTTAGAAAGGCACAAGCTTCTGTTGAAAGCTGCAGATGTCCTGGCTGTGTGGCGTGATGTGCTCGGTGTCTCGTTTGCTGAAAGCAGCTTTTCCCCGGAAGACACATTTCCATCCGGGCGCGGTAGGCTACTGGAACACCGAGCAGTGAAGGCACGAAATACACATAACCACACAGCCAGCCTTCACAAAAGAATCAAAAGCACCGTTTGAGAGTGTGAATGTTAAGACGGCGAGTAAATGTGAGCGACTAGGCTGTTTCCAGCGGGAAAGTCGTTTGGGTATTGGGTAACTCAACTGTTCTATGATAAACCCGCGAGTCACCCGCCCCGAAGCCACGCGCTGGTTGTCCTTTCGAAGATTTACCTTGGTGGTAACCATAGTTACCCACTTGGTAAAACGGTGCTAACTTGATAACAGCCACCACTGTCATGTCAAGAAATAATAAAGATTCTGTAAATTCTTACAGATGACAAATTCTTATACTTAGTTGAAGCCTTCAAAGGTTAAATTAATATAGGCCTAAATATATTGTGGCATTTGCCTTAGAAAAGTGACAGTCTATAGACATAAGTTAGACATTTCCATTGTGCTCAATTGGCTATTCAATGGGGTTTTAAGGGAATTTGTCCGCAATTTTCTATTTGCCTAATATTAGTCTCACGAAAAGCATTTTTAGATAGTCAATACGCTTTAAACAAAACACTGATTTGTGATTAATGTTTAAAGCAATAATAAATTGCACTTGCATTTTTTGATGATGGATCAGCGAACTGTTGATATGGTTACCTCAGCATGCCAACTCGATTTACAGTTTATTTATTAACATTGTATCCAAGTTTTTTCAACAGTGTTTGCTATTGTAGGCCTAAGAAAAAAGTCTGCGTGGGATTTACTGGATGCTATTATCATCTTTATCGTTCTATGTGTGAATGGTATGAAGGTAAAATGATGCCATAAAGAATCGCAAGGGCGATTTACACCTTTACAAATCTTCTCTTGCACATGCAAATTTAATTTACTCTTGCAATCTTATGTACACTTTCACAAGTCTTACCCTGCGCATGCGATTCTTTATGGCATCATTTTACCTTCATAGAATGGGCCTTTGTGCAGGAGCAGCAAACTGTTGCTATAATTTTGTCACTTTTGTGGTTTGAAAACACTAATGTAAACTATCATACTATAGGCCTACTTAGAACAGTGTTATTTTGCCTACAGAAAAGACACACAATACCGCCATAACTGAAGACAACTAATTGTCTCAGCGGTCATCGTTCTTTAAATGTATAAATATTTTATATTAAGATAAAAGAGCGGTGGGAGAGTAGTCTGAATTGGGTTCCAGCATTTTGTGCTGGTTCACACATTGAACTCATTGCGCCAGCCGCGAGTGTTTCCAAATCCACGGGGATCGCATCAGTCGATTCGCTATTTTGCTTACCAGCGTCTTGTGCGTGAACACCGCGTTTTGACCCATTTTCCTGTGCACTCGCTCATCTGTTCAGATGATGTCCTGTGAGGACAGCGATTGGCTCTTGTCTCAGACCTTCCCCGAGGATTATTGGACGAGTGATTAACACCTAGTTTGTAACCTCTACAGTGAACTTCCTACCGCTCCGATCAATGATGAGTTTACGAGATCCATATATCACCTCACCAGGGAGAAATACTTCTCAATTCTGGTTGAAGGAAGAAGAAAAAACTGTGACGGATACAATCATTTATGTAAAGAACACTAACATTTAGACGTATTTTTCTATGTTTTTCAGTGTTTTCTAATTTAATGCCGTAATTCTGTCTAAAACAAACTATTCTAAGTGAAACCGTCCAATGTCGAGGTGGGTATATGTAAATGAGGTCCCTGTGATTGGTTCAAACACTACGATCTGCTGCTTAAGTGTTTTTTTGAGCTAAGCATTTCATATGTTGTATTTTGCGATTTTATTTACGTAACCCTCATGTTTTGTTGTGATTGTCTATGTTTTATTTTCCTGTTATTGTTACTAAAACAGTACCATCTACTCAATTATTCAATGACTTTCAGGAATCAAGGGTTTTAAGGGAATTTGTGTCAGCATTTTTCTATTGACATTAGTAGCCCACACCACATTTTTAGATAATGTCAACTAATACGTTTAAAAAAAAAAAAAAAAAAACACTGATTTTGTAATTTATTAGTCATGTGTAGGCTAAAGCTATAATATATTGCATTTGCAGTTTTTTCTGATGATACGGATCCTATAGAGAACTGTTTATTTATTAACTGTGGGTTTATTTAGCGCATTGTAATAAAAATGAATCCAACTTTTTTCAACAGTGTTTGCTTCAAGAACACTGTTGAAACTATTGTATGAAAAAAGAAATCAGTCTACGTGGGATAGTCTTTACTATATTTACAAAAAAGTCATAAGCCACCAAGTTCTGTGTAGGGTCCACACCAGAGCTCTGGTACACAACAACGATAACAACACCGAAGAGCAATATCGCTGGAATCCCTTTCATAGCGATTTTCCCCAGTTGATGAACGATAAAAAGTAATTGACAGCCAATAAGAATTCAACCCAAATTTAAAGAACTCGAGCATTTGCAGACTGCAGCGTGCGCTTAATAAACAGGACGTTACGGTACATTGCTGTGGATGCCATTAGTGCCGGTCCTCCCTATGCGCAAAATACCCAAGTTGCCAGGGCCCCCGAACCACCAGGGGGCCCCCTTGATCTCAAGAATAAAATAGGCTTCAAGAACACTGTTGAAACTATTTTCATAGTTTTAGTTATTTTTTTTATTTTGGCTTCCTCTGATTATGAAAGCATGATGCCGTTTTCGGCTCCTTTCCTTTAGCAGTGCGCTGCCTGTCACCATACTTAACATTCAAATCAGTCGAATCATGTAACGTCACGTGTAAAAGTGTATTGAGCTGCAAAAGAGACGCTGTTGAGATGGAGAGAAACACAGACAAGTACAGGCTACTTTGGCCTTCTGGCGTGTGCTTTAACGGAGAAATGCAGTTATGTCTTCAGTGAACAACATAAACAACTGGGAGAGCAATCGAATGCTTTTCAGTGTATTAGGTCTGTGTATTTGGTGTTAAAGTGACAGCAGCCTAAATAAACCCGCGGCTCTCTCTGTCATTTAATGTTACTCAAACAACAAAAGAAAACGAGAATCATTCACTGCTCTTCACTAAATAACATTAGTAACTCAATAAGAATCAATGTAGCCTATATTTAATTAATACAGAGAAGGCTATGCAATGTTTTATTTTTATTTATTTATTTTTTACATTTGATTACTTTATTAATATCTCTATAATATACTATTATTATTAGTAGGCTAAATTGTTCATTTCCTGAATATCTTTTTTTCGGTTTTATTTGTCCTATTGTTTTTAATTGTATTACGAAGCGTTTCGAATCACTGTTGTTGGTTAATAGTGAAACTGCTCTGAAAGAACAGATTAAGGGGTTGGGGGTCATTTTGGGGTTTATATGAATGCACTGACAGGGGCCCCTGGATAAAGTTTTGTTTAGGCCCCCAGAAGTCTATATGCACTGGATGTTATCATTAGTTATCTTTATAGTTATCGTATGTGTGAATGGGCTTTAGTGCAGGAGCAGCAAACTGTAGCTATAATTTTGTCACTTTTGTGGTTTGAAAACACTAATGTAAACTATCCTTGTATGGAAAAAGAATAGTTTACTTAGAACAGTGTTATTTAGCCTACAAAAAAGACACACAATACCACCATAACTGAAGACAACTAATTGTCTCAGCGGTCAGTGTTCTTTAAATGTATAAATATTTTATATTAAGATAAAAGAGCGGTGGGAGAGTAGTCTGAATTGGGTTCCAGCATTTTGTGCTGGTTCACACATTGAACTCATTGCGCCAGCCGCGAGTGTTTCCAAATCCACGGGGATCGCATCAGTCGATTCGCTATTTTGCTTACCAACGTCTTCTGCGTGAACACCGCGTTTTGACCCATTTTCCTGTGCACTCGCTCATCTGTTCAGATGAGGTCCTGTGAGGACAACGATTGGCTCCTGTCTCAGACCTTCCCCGAGGTTTATTGGACGAGTGATTAACACCCAGTTTGTAACCTCTACAGTGAACTTCCTACCGCTCCGATCAATGATGCATTTGCGAGATCCATATATCACCTCACCAGGGAGAAATACTTCTCAATTCTGGTTGAAGGAAGAAGAAAAAACTGTGACGGATACAATCATTTATGTAAAGAACACTAACATTTAGACGTATTTTTCTATGTTTTTCAGTGTTTTCTAATTTAATGCCGTAATTCTGTCTAAAACAAACTATTCTAAGTGAAACCGTCCAATGTCGAGGTGGGTATATGTAAATGAGGTCCCTGTGATTGGTTCAAACACTACGATCTGCTGCTTAAGTGTTTTTTTGAGCTAAGCATTTCATATGTTGTATTTTGCGATTTTATTTACGTAACCCTCATGTTTTGTTGTGATTGTCTATGTTTTATTTTCCTGTTATTGTTACTAAAACAGTACCATCTACTCAATTATTCAATGACTTTCAGGAATCAAGGGTTTTAAGGGAATTTGTGTCAGCATTTTTCTATTGACATTAGTAGCCCACACCACATTTTTAGATAATGTCAACTAATACGTTTAAAAAAAAAAAAAAAAAAACACTGATTTTGTAATTTATTAGTCATGTGTAGGCTAAAGCTATAATATATTGCATTTGCAGTTTTTTCTGATGATACGGATCCTATAGAGAACTGTTTATTTATTAACTGTGGGTTTATTTAGCGCATTGTAATAAAAATGAATCCAACTTTTTTCAACAGTGTTTGCTTCAAGAACACTGTTGAAACTATTGTATGAAAAAAGAAATCAGTCTACGTGGGATAGTCTTTACTATATTTACAAAAAGTCATAAGCCACCAAGTTCTGTGTAGGGTCCACACCAGAGCTCTGGTACACAACAACGATAACAACACCGAAGAGCAATATCGCTGGAATCCCTTTCATAGCGATTTTCCCCAGTTGATGAACGATAAAAAGTAATTGACAGCCAATAAGAATTCAACCCAAATTTAAAGAACTCGAGCATTTGCAGACTGCAGCGTGCGCTTAATAAACAGGACGTTACGGTACATTGCTGTGGATGCCATTAGTGCCGGTCCTCCCAATGCGCAAAATACCCAAGTTGCCAGGGCCCCCGAACCACCAGGGGGCCCCCTTGATCTCAAGAATAAAATAGGCTTCAAGAACACTGTTGAAACTATTTTCATAGTTTTAGTTATTTTTTTTATTTTGGCTTCCTCTGATTATGAAAGCATGATGCCGTTTTCGGCTCCTTTCCTTTAGCAGTGCGCTGCCTGTCACCATACTTAACATTCAAATCAGTCGAATCATGTAACGTCACGTGTAAAAGTGTATTGAGCTGCAAAAGAGACGCTGTTGAGATGGAGAGAAACACAGACAAGTACAGGCTACTTTGGCCTTCTGGCGTGTGCTTTAATGGAGAAATGCAGTTATGTCTTCAGTGAACAACATAAACAACTGGGAGAGCAATCGAATGCTTTTCAGTGTATTAGGTCTGTGTATTTGGTGTTAAAGTGACAGCAGCCTAAATAAACCCGCGGCTCTCTCTGTCATTTAATGTTACTCAAACAACAAAAGAAAACGAGAATCATTCACTGCTCTTCACTAAATAACATTAGTAACTCAATAAGAATCAATGTAGCCTATATTTAATTAATACAGAGAAGGCTATGCAATGTTTTATTTTTATTTATTTATTTTTTACATTTGATTACTTTATTAATATCTCTATAATATACTATTATTATTAGTAGGCTAAATTGTTCATTTCCTGCATATCTTTTTTTCGGTTTTATTTGTCCTATTGTTTTTAATTGTATTACGAAGCGTTTCGAATCACTGTTGTTGGTTAATAGTGAAACTGCTCTGAAAGAACAGATTAAGGGGTTGGGGGTCATTTTGGGGTTTATATGAATGCACTACAGGGGCCCCTGGATAAAGTTTTGTTTAGGCCCCCAGAAGTCTATATGCACTGGATGTTATCATTAGTTATCTTTATAGTTATCGTATGTGTGAATGGGCTTTAGTGCAGGAGCAGCAAACTGTAGCTATAATTTTGTCACTTTTGTGGTTTGAAAACACTAATGTAAACTATCCTTGTATGGAAAAAGAATAGTTTACTTAGAACAGTGTTATTTAGCCTACAAAAAAGACACACAATACCACCATAACTGAAGACAACTAATTGTCTCAGCGGTCAGTGTTCTTTAAATGCATAAATATTTTATATTAAGATAAAAGAGCGGTGGGAGAGTAGTCTGAATTGGGTTCCAGCATTTTGTGCTGGTTCACACATTGAACTCATTGCGCCAGCCGCGAGTGTTTCCAAATCCACGGGGATCGCATCAGTCGATTCGCTATTTTGCTTACCAACGTCTTGTGCGTGAACACCGCGTTTTGACCCATTTTCCTGTGCACTCGCTCATCTGTTCAGATGATGTCCTGTGAGGACAGCGATTGGCTCTTGTCTCAGACCTTCCCCGAGGTTTATTGGACGAGTGATTAACACCTAGTTTGTAACCTCTACAGTGAACTTCCTACCGCTCCGATCAATGATGAGTTTACGAGATCGATGTATCACCTCACCAGGGAGAAATACTTCTCAATTATGGTTGGAAGAAGAAGAAGAAAAACTGTGACGGATAAAATAATTCATGTAAAGAACACTAACATTTAGACGTATTTTTCTATCATTTTCAGTGTTTTCTTATTTAATGCTGTAATTCTGTCTAAAACAAAGTATTCCAAGTGAAACTTTCCAGTGTCGAGGTGGGTATATGTAAATAAGTTCGCTGTGATTGGTTCAAACACTACGATCTGCTGCTTAAGTGTTTTTTGAGCTAAGCATTTAATATGTTGTATTTTGCGATTTTATTTATTTAACCCTCACGTTTTGTTGTGATTGTCTGTTTTATTTTCCTGTTATTGTTACTAAAACAGTACCATCTACTCAATTATTCAATGACATTCGGGAATCAAGGGTTTTAAGGGAATTTGTGTCAGCATTTTTCTATTGACGTTAGTAGCCCACACCACATTTTTAGATACATTTTTAAAAAAAAAAACAGATTTTGTACTTTATTAGTCATGTGTAGGCTAAAGCTATAATATATTGCATTTGCAGTTTTTTCTGATGATACGGATAGCGAACTGTTGTGGGTTTATTTAGCGCATTGTAATAAAAATATATCCAACTTTTTTCAACAGTGTTTGCTTCAAGAACACTGTTGAAACTATTGTATGAAAAAAGAAATCAGTCTACGTGGGATAGCCTTTATTTACAAAAAAAGTCATAAGCCACCAAGTTCTGTGTAGGGTCCACACCAGGGGTGTATTCCAGAAAGCTGGGTTAATTTACCATCAGATTAACCCTGAACTCTTGGTTGATTAACCCAAAACCTGCTTACTCGGGGTATGTCGGTTCCAAAACACCTGTGAGGAGTTAGTTTAACCAACCTCCTATTGGTAACCCAGAGTTAATGCACGCGCACGGCGAGTACATAAAGACATTTTCAATGGATTGCCGATTTCAGGAGTCACCATGGAAACCAAGGGAGAAAAAAGCGAGCTACATATTTCGGTGAAACTGAGTTGGAGGTTTTAATACTTGCTTATGAAGACTATAAGCACATTATAACTAAAAAAAGCAATACTGCTGCATCAGCAAAAGAAATAGAGTTGACTTGGCATTTGGCAAAAAATAACAGACAGAGTAAATGCGTGAGTTTAGAAAATTATAAATGGGCTATTTTCCCCTTTCATTGTGACGCAAAAATTCTTTGGAGCATGTAGTAAAAATAGACAAGTATTTACTTGTTGGCCTCCATACATTTCTTAATATTACAGTAGTAATGCACATAATTGGCTAGTTATATGTTGGCTTCTTGTTTTATCAGGTGTAATCGACTTGGTTACTAACATAACCTCGGTTCCCTGAGAGGAGGGAACGAGTATTGCGTAAGTAGCTTACGCTATGGGAAAACTCCTTTTCTCGAGAATATTGAAGTCTTTATGTAAAACGCATTGCAGCTGCACAGCTGACAGCAATGAACGAAGGAACTCGGTCATTGGCTGTGCTGCGGCAACTTGCTTGAACCAATGACGGGGCGACTCTGAATGCGCGACCAATGAGCGCGCTTCGCGCCCGCGCGCGTCAGAGCCCGCCAAGATGGGCGTGGCCAAGCTATATATTGGGCGCCCCGTCATGAGAGTTCTTTAGGTTAAAACGACTGAAGCGAACTAACCAAGCACAAGCACGGCAGCTTACGCAATACTCGTTCCCTCCTCTCAGGGAACCGAGGTTACGTTAGTAACCGAGTCGTTCCCTTTCGAGAGGTCTCTCCTATTGCATAAGTAGCGTACGCTATGGGAACACCATGCAAAACGCCGTGCGTGCTGAACTTCGCCTTATGATAGCCAGAGGCAGGTGCCTGAGCTAAAAAGCAAAGTTATCATCCAACTAGCCGGCAGAGGCGAGCTTTATATGTGGGAAAAAATACAGAGCGGCTAGAAGGCGCTCAGTGTGACACAAGCACATACATAATCTAGATACGAACTCGCAGTTCAACTAGCATTATGCTGATAGCACATTGGAATGCAATGTCGGGACCTGTAGGTTGTAGAATCTGATAAATGTGGACGGTGAGGCCCAGCCTGCCGCCGCACAAATATCCTCGATCGGTATCCCGCTCGACCATGCCCAGGAAGAAGCCACACTCCTGGTGGAGTGTGCTTTGACTCCCCAGGGGCATTGAAGTCCCTTAGCTTCATAAGCCAGAGCTATAGCTTCGACTATCCAGTGAGAGATTCTCTGCTTTGAAACGGCGGAACCTTTCGTACGGCCGCCAAAGCATACAAACAGTTGTTCTGTCTGTCTGAATAGGGCAGAACGCTCCAAATACACTCTGAGAGCCCTAACGGGGCAGAGTAGATTAGCGTCGTGTTCGTCTGCTGGAGACGAAAGCGCAGTTAGGGAGATAACCTGTGCTCTGAAGGGAGTGGTGAGCACTTTAGGAATATACCCATGTTTCGGTCTAAGGACGACCCTGCAGTCGTTAGGTCCGAATTCTAGGCAGGCAGCGCTTGTTGAAAGCGCGTGCAGGTCGCCCACTCTCTTGACCGAGGCGAGTGCCAGCAAGAGCGCCGTCTTGAGCGAGAGCTGTTTAAGGTGCACGGTTCGGAGTGGTTCGAATGGGGGCCCTTTAAGAGCGTCTAGGACCGTAGCTAGGTCCCAGATCGGCACTGAGGGGGGGCGTGAAGGGTTCATCCTCCTGGCGCCCCTTAGGAAACGAATAATTAGGTCGTTTCTTCCCAATGGACGTTCCATTACAAGGTCGTGTGACGCTGTGATGGCAGCCACATATACTTTGAGCGTGGAGGGGGTGCGGCCCGCCTCCAGAAGCCCTTGTAGGAAAACGAGTACACTCGTAATCTCGCATGTTACAGGGTTCAGGCCCTTGGTATTACACCAGTCACCGAACACTTTCCATTTCTGGGCATATAAGCGTCTCGTGGAGGGCGCCCGCGCCTCAGCGATGGTTTTTAGTGCTCCGCTCGCGAGGTTCCTGGGAACCCGTTGAGGGGCCATGCATGAAGGGCCCACAGATCGGGGCGGGGATGAAATATCATCCCGCTGGCCTGACTGAGGAGGTCTGGCCTCAGTGGAATCGGCCGTGGTGCAGATTGCATTTGCATCAGATCTGGAAACCATGTTTGGTTCTTCCAGAGTGGGGCTATCAGCAGCACTGCGTTTCCCTCCTCTCTGACCCGACTGATGACCTGTGGCAGCATCGCGATCGGGGGAAAGGCATATAAGGGGCGGCTCGGCCAGCTCTGGGCGAGCGCGTCCGTGCTTTTCGTGAAAAAAAGAAAGCAGTGCGCGTTCTCCTTGGAGGCGAAGAGGTCGATCTCCGCTTTGCCAAAGGTTTTCCATAACCACTGAATCGTCAGAGGGTTGAGAGCCCATTCTCCTGGGAGAATCTTGTCTCTGGATAACATGTCTGCCCCCTGGTTCAGGGCGCCTGGCACATGCGCTGCTCTCAGCGAGCGCAAGTTGTGCTGGGACCATAAAATGAGTCTCCTGGCCATTGAATGCATGGAGCTCGACCTGAGTCCACCCTGGCGATTTATGTACGACACTACCGTCATGTTGTCCGTTCGGACCAGGACGTGTTCGTTTTTTAGATGTGGGAGCAGGGCTCTGAGAGCCAAAGCGACCGCTTTCATTTCCAGACAGTTTATGTGTAGGCGCTTCTCCGGGTTTGACCAAAAGCCGGAGACAGGCCTGCCCTCGTAAAGGGCCCCCCAACCTATTTTGGAGGCATCTGTCGTTATCATCTTTCTCCTTGTGTTCACACCCAGACTCACGCCTGACTGGTACCAGTCGGCGGCTTTCCAGTGCGTCAGGGCTTTTATACAGCCGTGGTTCGCTCTGATTAAAAAGTGGCCCGAACGCCACGCGTGAGTAGGGACGCGGCTCTTGAGCCAGCGTTGGAGAGGGCGCATATGCAACAATCCTAGCTGGAGTACGGCCGATGCTGAGGCCATGAGACCGAGCATCCTCTGAAACCGTTTGACGGGGGCGCGCGCGCCCGCTCTGAATGATGTTGCAAGGCGCCGGATGGTGAGCGCGCGCTCCGATGAGAGACGCGCTGTCATTTGCATCGAGTCTAGAACTATTCCCAGGAAAGAAATTCTCTGGCTGGGAGATAGTATGCTTTTTGCAAAATTGATTCTTAGACCCAGGCATTCTAAATGGCTGATAATCCAAGATCTGTGTGTTATTAGCTGACTCTCTGATTGTGCTAGAACCAGCCAATCGTCGAGATAATTCAGTATTCGCACTCCCCTTCGTCTTAGGGGGGAAAGTGCTGCATCCATACATTTCGTGAATGTACGGGGAGCCAGGGACAGGCCGAACGGGAGTACTGTGTACTGGTATGACTGTCCCTCGAAAGCGAATCTCAGAAACGGCCTGTGATGAGGCGCTATTGGAATGTGAAAGTAAGCATCTTTCAGATCCACTGAGAGAAACCAATCTCCTGGGCGCACTTGCGCGAGGATATGCTTGGTTGTTAACATTCTGAACGAGCGAATCATTAGTGCTTTGTTCAGGTGTCTGAGATCTAGGATGGGGCGGAGACCGCCATCCTTTTTCGGGACGAGAAAATAGCGGCTGTAAAAACCTGTCCCGCTCAGAGAGGGGGAAACAGTTTCCACAGCGCCCTTTTCTATTAGTTTGCGCACCTCGGTGCGTAGAACATGTGAACACTCTTTTCTCACTTTCGTCTCGACCACAGTCGTAAAACGTGGTGGCCTGCGAGCGAACTGGAGCGAGTATCCGTGCTTTACTATATTTAATACCCATTTCGGCATATCTGGAATGTTTTCCCATGCCGCTGCGTGTACAGATATGGGCTGAATACAGGCTAGGGGCGGGCCGCTGTGACGTAGGGACCCGGCTAGCGAATCGCCTGAGCTCATAGCTCTCAGAGGCGCGGGCGCGCGCTGAGCAGCTGAGTGAATGGGCGCGTGTGTGATTACAACAGTGCGCGCTGTGTTTGTAAAACTCGCAGCCTGAGCTGAGGTTTTGTTTGACACTGTAAGGGCAGTGTTTATAAGTGGGGGTGCATAAACAGTGGTAGGCACACGCGTCACTTTTATAATGTTTCCCGCTTTTACTGGGGATGAATTTATAACTGTGTGAACAGTGCTTGTGTGTAGTGGTGCGTACATGACCGTAGGCACGTAATCTACATTCATGGGAAGCGCAGCCTGAGCTGGGAATGAATTTGGCACTGTTTTGACAGTATCTGGGAATGCACACTTTGTGGACATGTGAACCCTTAGTGATGCAGGCAGAAAAAGACTCTTTTTGTGTTTTCTGTGCGTCGCCGTAAAAACGGCGTTTGTTTGCAGGTGAGCGAGCTCTGTGACTGGCCCATTGACTGCTGTATGGACATATCCAGCCGCCTGTAAGGGGACTGGGTAATGTTTGAGCTTTTGCAGAGAGAGTGGTCCGGCTTTTGCGAGACACGCACTCTCTCTTGTCATTTCTGTGGCTAGGACGGCTTTCGAGGCTCAGGGTTCAGCACAATCTTGGGCCGAGGACCCCGTCGCTCAGGAGGCGGCTTGCGGTTGTGAGAGCGCGAGCGGCGTCAAGCGTCAGCCTGAGGCGCGGGCTGAGAGGCGGTGGGGGCTGTTCTAGCCCGCTGCGGCTGCGGCGGTCTCTGTCTGCTCTGCGATGAGCTGGAGCGCTTTGGCAGGAAATGACGCATAGCTTGTGAAGCGTTCTGGGCCTCAGTGAAGCGTTCGGCGAAACCTTTAACCGCCGGTCCAAACAGCCCGCTGGTGGAGATAGGCGCATCGAGAAATGGCGCCTTATCCGCGTCCTTCATTTCAGTCAGAGTCAGCCACAGATGGCGCTCGAGAACAGTCAAATTAGCCATAGCACGGCCGATGGACTGGGCGGTGGCCTTCGTGGCTCGCAGAGCTATATCAGTCGCGCTGCGTAAGTCCCTGAAGGCTTCGGGTTCGGGGCCAGACTCGTCCATAGAGCGGAGAAGCTTGGCTTGGAACACTTGAAGTACCGCCATTGAGTGAAGCGCTGATGCAGCTTGGCCGGCGGCGGCGTAGGCGCAACCGGCGAGAGCAGAGGTAGTGCGGCAGGGTTTCGAGGGGTGGGAAGCTTTGGCTTTCCATCCGGAGGTGGAGGGCGGGCAGAGATGATTGGCCACGGCCTCCTCGAGGGGCGGCGTTCCCTTGTAGCCTCTTTCCTTCGCGCCGTCCACTGAGGAGAGCGAAGAAGAAAAAGAAGGCTTTAGGCGCGCAGAGTGGGGGGCTTTCCACGACTTGGTGAGTTCGTCGTGAACTTCCGGGAAGAAGGGAGAAGGCCTTTGCCGAGGGGCCTGCTGGCGCCCCTGCAGAAACCACTCATCCAGTCGGCTCCGGGTTGGCTCTTCGGGAGAAGACCAATCGAGCCCGAGGTCTTCCACGGCCTTAGAGAGGACACGGATAATCTCAGTATCCATAGTGGAGCCCCCGCTCGTGCTAGCTAGCGTCGACGGGGCGGGGTCGAGAGTGGAGCCCGGCCAGTCGTCCGATGCAGCGTCGATGGACAAGCTGTCGTCCATTCCCCCGTCGTCCTCGGACGCGCCAAAAGTCACAAGGCCCACCGCTCTGCCAGAGGGGTGTGGGTCCGGCTGGGTGAACTGAACCGGCGGTGGGGAAGGCAAGAGCGGCGGTGAAGCACGCGGAGACTGGCTCGGCGTGACGTCACTGAGCTCAGGTTCAGGAAGCCTCTGTGAGCGGCGCTTTTTCTTAGTGCGCGGCTCAAACAGAGGGGTGGCGATGGGCTCGCTCACGGCGAAAGCGGCGAGGCGAGCCCGTAGTGCGGAGAGACCCAGGTCATCACATTCCGGGCATCCGCCCTTGGTCAATGCAGCTTCTGCGTGGTCACGGCCCAGGCAGCGAGCGCAGATGATGTGACGATCCCCGTCCGGGAGAAGGTCTCTGCACGACGCGCAGGAAGGCATTTGAAACAACGCCTTAATGGAAATTTGCTCTTTCACAAATGTCGCGGGGCGGACAGATGTAAAATACTTGCGTATATGGCGCGCCGGATGGCTCAGTAGGAGGTGCTTGAAGGCGGCTGAAGGTGCCGACGTCCTCGTAGCAATCCCGCTGGTATGCTTTTCCACGGCGGCGAAGGCTTCCAATAATCCGGAGGATCCAGCGAAGAAGGTGTTCGCTGAAGGAGATAAAATCTAAAGAACTCTCATGACGGGGCGCCTAATATATAGCTTGGCCACGCCCATCTTGGCGGGCTCTGACGCGCGCGGGCGCGAAGCGCGCTCATTGGTCGCGCATTCAGAGTCTCCCCGTCATTGGTTCAAGCAAGTTGCCGCAGCACAGCCAATGACCGAGTTCCTTCGTTCATTGCTGTCAGCTGTGCAGCTGCAATGCGTTTTACATAAAGACTTCAATATTCTCGAGAAAAGGAGTTTTCCCATAGCGTAAGCTACTTACGCAATAGGAGAGACCTCTCGAAAGGGAACCTTCTGGAGCTAGAAGAAGTGTGAGCCAAGGAAAAATGAAACACAAAAACATTCTCCAGCAAGGTAATATTTTCTAAACTTACTAAACTTGTTACTGACGCCATGTAATTTAGTATTTAATGTAATTTAGTTTTCTATGTAGCCAATAGAAAGAAGGCTGAGGGCCGTAAAACAGGTGGGGGTCCACCTCCACCTGTCCCTCACCCCAGCTGAGGAGCTGGCACTGTCCCTTAATAAACTACTAATCCTCACCCCAGCTGAGGAGCTGGCACTGTCCCTTAATAAACTACTAACCCTCACCCGAGCTGAGGAGCTGGCACTGTCCCTTAATAAACTACTAACCCTCACCCGAGCTGAGGAGCTGGCACTGTCCCTTAATAAACTACTAACCCTCACCCGAGCTGAGGAGCTGGCACTGTCCCTTAATAAACTACTAACCCTCACCCCAGCTGAGGAGCTGGCACTGTCCCTTAATAAACTACTAACCCTCACCCGAGCTGAGGAGCTGGCACTGTCCCTTAATAAACTACTAACCCTCACCCCAGCTGAGGAGCTGGCACTGTCCCTTAATAAACTACTAACCCTCACCCCAGCTGAGGAGCTGGCACTGTCCCTTAATAAAGGGCGACCTGTGGTCGATGGGATTCCAGGGGGCAGTTCGTCAGACTCAGCTACCAAGACAAGTGGCTTAGTAAAATGTAGGTGTACCATATTAATACTTATGATTTATTGATGTTTTCACTGTTTTTGTCAGTGTTTTAATAAAGAAAATCATCAACACTGTCACCATTTTAAAAAGGCATTTTAAATGCATTTTACAGTCATTGATTCACTTGTGCAGTATGCATGCTGCTTTGACTGCATATGCTGTATACTGTAATACTATTACTAGTACTCTTAGATGTTCCTAATGTCCTTCTTTATTAGTTGTATTTGTTTAAGAATATACATTGAGTATTGAATATGCATGATTATCTTATTGGTTTAATTATCTTGCAGTTGCTGATGGCCACATTGTATTATTGGATCCTCCTGCAACACCACACTCTGTCACAGTTGTAAGTGATTATTGTGTTCAGGTTTCTGTTTGCTAGACCAAGCATCCTTCCTTATTTTCACTGTAGGATGACGATGAAGAGACCACTTCTGCTGTGACAGAAACAGAAAATGTGGGGAGGCCCATAGAGGTATGATGCATACAATGCATTCCCCCTTTTTTACATAAGAGCATAAATAAATTGTCATTGTCATTTTACAGAATATGGCAGGAGATTTTAATACAAATGAGGGTCCATCAACCTCCACACAGAATCTTAGCAGTGTAAGAAATGTTCTGCAGTTCTCCTTCCTCATTTAAACATTTGGTCTGTGTTTGTATTACAGACTTTTTCAGTCATGTTTAATTATTCTGTCTTTCTAGTTACCTGCCAAAGAGCTGTATAAGGTCCACTTTCAAAAGCAAATCAGAAAAAGTGACATGGAGATGGACCTTATACAGCTTCAAATGGAGGAGAAAAGGCTTAACCTAAAAAAGGCCAGACTTGAAATTGAATTGCCGGAGCACCAGCTTAAGGTGGGAAACAGTTTGTGAACATTAATCTGTCATTTGTTGTTGAATGAAATCTAAAGCAATAAATACAAATGTCTTTTGTTACAGGAAATAAAGAAACCATGAACAACACTTGACTGTTAACTGTTTTTAATTAAAGTGATTTTGGCAAATCATGTCTCGTACCACCCTGCCATCTCTTGGGTCTACTGGGTTCACTGGAGGTTCCTCTTGGCCATCTTCATCAAGAGAAGGGGGGGCCCTCTCACCTCTCAGTGTGGCAATGTTGTGAAGAACAACACAAGCAGCTGTGATGTCACATGAACTTTCTGTGCTGACCCTGAGCCCACGCAGGCACTGAAACCTTGCCTTCAGGATGCCTGGCCATTTTGACCCGTGTTCTGCTGTGGGCCGGGTTGAATTGTGCCTGTGGTCCAGGCTCAGGTTCAGGGTAGGGTGTCATCATATAGGGCAGACAAGGGTACCCTCTGTCCCCCAGCAAGTAACCATTGAAGTGTCCTATAAAGGTAGTTAAAGTGTATATAATTGCATAAAAAAACATATAAAAAAAAAAAAACATTGTGTAAGGCAAAACATACCCTGTTGAAATTTGTGGCACAATGATGACTCCCTAAACATTCTGGCATCATACAGACCCTTGCCATTTGACTTCAACATTAGTGATGAGGTGGGTTGCATCACTATTACCTAGTTAGTGGGGACCAGTAATGAGGGTGATTTAAACACCCAAACATTTAGCACCCCAAAAATCTATTGTCACCTGCACATTGATGCTATGGATTGACTTCCTATTAACATAGTCTCCTTCATTGACTGAAGGAGCTATAATGGGAATGTGGGTTCCATCAATGCACCCAATCACATTTGGGAACCCTGAAATTGAAAGTTATAGGCTATAATTAGAAACATTTAAAATTATTGTGACTGTATACAGTATGGATAGATTAACTGTGTAACTAAAATGGTCTGTCATAGAATATCATGGAACGGACAAACCCGCCACTGTGTGGAATTCCTCTTTAATGACCCTCAGTGGTTTATGGCCAGGGTACTGCACAAAAGTGTGTAGGAACCGTTTGAGTGCAATGCATACTGTACGAACAGCTTTACACACAGTTGCCTTTCCCACATGCTCTGCATCGCCTATTGTATACAAAAAACTCCCCGTCGCAAAAAAGCGAAGGGCAATGCACAAAAGGTGCTCTGTGTTAAGCGCTAATCCGCGATGTGTCACGTTTGCTATATATGGTTTCAAAATCTTCGTTAAATAAATTAACGATTCTTTTGAAAAACGGTAACGCTATTACTGTATAATCTGTGCCTCTACGTCCACAGGATCTTCATCAAAAAGGGCACACCATGCTCGGAAATCTCTCTGAAACAAACTAACCCTGCAACATAACCTGCTCCGGAGCAGGTTATCCTCAGAGAGTCAGTTGCTATGGTTACTTACATAACCCGAAAGTTACCTCCATTTTTGGAACCGAAAGCAGAGGTTATCCGCTTACTTACTCCTAAACTTACCCGGGTAAGTCACATAACCTGCTTTCTGGAATACACCCCCGGTCCTCCCTATGGCAAAATACCCAAGTTGCGTAGGGGCCCCGAACCACCAGGGGGCCCCCTTGATCTCAAGAATAAAATAGGCCTGTTTTTTAGTTAAATTTTTTTATTTTGGCTTCCTATGATTATGAAAGCATGATGCCGTTTTCGGCTCCTTTCCTTTAGAAGTGCGCTGCCTGTCACCATACTTAACATTCAAATCAGTCGAATCATGTAACGTCACGTGTAAAAGCGTATTGAGCTGCAAAAGAGACGCTGTTGAGATGGAGAGAAACACAGACAAGTACAGGCTACTTTGGCCTTCTGGCGTGTGCTTTAACGGAGAAATGCAGTTATGTCTTCAGTGAACAACATAAACAACTGGGAGAGCAATCGAATGCTTTTCAGTGTATTAGGTCTGTGTATTTGGTGTTAAAGTGACAGCAGCCTAAATAAACCCGCGGCTCTCTCTGTCATTTAATGTTACTCAAACAACAAAAGAAAACAAGAAAAGCATTCACTGCTCTTCACTAAATAACATTAGTAACTCAATAAGAATGAATGTAGCCTATATTTAATTAATACAGAGAAGGCTATGTAAAGTTTTCTTTTTATTTATTTATTTTTTACATTTGATTACTTTATTAATATCTCTAGATTTCCATTACACGAGAGTAGACTTCAAAACTTCATGCTGATTTGTACTCGGCTTTCGCCAAGATAAGCAACACTAAGACGTAGCTTTACAGTAAACTATGCTTCACCCATTTACGCTTCTTTCCATATGGTGGTGTGACTCCCCTTCCGGCGTTAACGACTGCAGTGTACTTGGCGCGTCAGCACACACGACGGCTGCAACTACAGTGTGGTCTCCCTAGTGGACCAGCGCGACAACCGTCTGGATTGAGCCAAGTAGGGGACATCTCTAGGGTCTTCAAGTGGGCACCTTCCGTCATTAGTGTTTCGTCGACTAGCCCACGACACCTCAAGAGGGCTCGACAGTGACTCTGGCGTCCCAGAGTCACCCCCCTCCGTCCCCCACGCAACTCAGCCCAGCTTACTGACCTCTACATCCCTCCTGCTGCTGAGACCTAACCACAATCTCACAATCTCTCCGCAACCCAACCATATTTAACAGTGCATAATTATTAGTAGGCTAAATTGTTCATTTCCTGCATATCTTTTTTTCGGTTTTATTTGTCCTATTGTTTTTAATTGTATTACGAAGCGTTTCGAATCACTGTTGTTGGTTAATAGTGAAACTGCTCTGAAAGAACAGATTAAGGGGTTGGGGGTCATTTTGGGGTTTATATGAATGCACTGACAGGGGCCCCTGGATAAAGTTTTGTTTAGGCCCCCGGAAGTCTATATGCTCTGGATGTTATCATTAGTTATCTTTATAGTTATCGTATGTGTGAATGGGCTTTAGTGCAGGAGCAGCAAACTGTAGCTATAATTTTGTCACTTTTGTGGTTTGAAAACACTAATGTAAACTATCCTTGTATGGAAAAAGAATAGTTTACTTAGAACAGTGTTATTTAGCCTACAAAAAAGACACACAATACCACCATAACTGAAGACAACTAATTGTCTCAGCGGTCAGTGTTCTTTAAATGTATAAATATTTTATATTAAGATAAAAGAGCGGTGGGAGAGTAGTCTGAATTGGGTTCCAGCATTTTGTGCTGGTTCACACATTGAACTCATTGCGTCAGCCGCGAGTGTTTCCAAATCCACAGAGATCGCATCAGTCGATTCACTATTTTGCTTACCAACGTCTTGTGCGTGAACACCGCGTTTTGACCCATTTTCCTGTGCACTCGCTCATCTGTTCAGATGATGTCCTGTGAGGACAACGATTGGCTCTTGTCTCAGACCTTCCCGAGGTTTATTGGACGAGTGATTAACACCTAGTTTGTAACCTCTACAGTGAACTTCCTACCGCTCTGATCAATGATGAGTTTACGAGATCCATATATCACCTCACCAGGGAGAAATACTTCTCAATTCTGGTTGGAGGAAGAAGAAAAAAAACTGTGACCGATACAATCATTTATGTAAAGAACACTAACATTTAGACGTATTTTTCTATGTTTTTCAGTGTTTTCTAATTTAATGCCGTAATTCTGTCTAAAACAAAGTCAACTATTGCAAGTGAAACTGTCGAGATGTCTATATGTAAATGAGTTCCCTGTGATTGGTCCAAACACTATACATTCTTGTGCTTCTTTTTAAGTCAAGTCAAGTCACCTTCATTTATATAGCGCTTTTAACAATTAGATTGTTTCAAAGCAGCTTTACAGTGATAATAGAAAATTAAAGTAACAGAGATTGTTTTGGCTTTACAGCAGCTCTAGAATAAAGTTATTGTCTAGCTAAAGTTAGTTTTGATTTATTTACTTCCGTTGCAACGATCAGTATTTATTAACTTAGGGGGCGCTAACATGACACTGTTCTATCAGAAAACCCTTAATGCAATCTGGTCGCTCATTTGCACAAAGCATAGCCACCTGAACCGGAATTATCCCGACAACGTTTTATCTGTACAGAGGTAAAGGGAAGAGAAGGAGGCCTTCACAGTGGAGAGACTAGTTGACACTTCTGGACTGCATTGTCGTTGTGTCCAAGGGCCTGTTTCAATAAGGAGGTTCAACCAACTCTGAGTTAAAACTTGAACTCTGAGTTGATTTACCCTGAGATGGCAAACTCTGAGTTTTCGGTTTCAGAACAGCTGAAATGAGTAAGTTCAATAAACTCTAAGTTGACTGACTCTGAGTTAAGCGCGTGCACCACAAAAAAAGCCATTATCAATGGAGCGCAGATATTATGAGTCACCATGGTAACAGCGCCAGACAAAAAGAGGTCTGCATATTTCTCACCAGCAGTACGCAAAAATTTTTTTTAAGCAACAGGGCAGCAGCGGCGATCGAGAGTTAGTTTGGGAGAAAATAGTTGCTCGAGTCAATGCGTAAGTTTACATTTTAATTACTGTTATACAGTGTTGGGTGTAATTACCAAGTAATCTAAATACTGTAATTTAATTAAAGGGATTACTCTTAATTCTTCTGTAATATAAAGTAAAAAATGATGTCATTGCATTAAATACTGCATAGACTATAGAACTCTGTATAAAACAATAGTGGATTTAACATAACATTTTTAAAAGGTATATTTTTAATATAACCTTCTCTCTACACACTTTGGTCAATTCAAGAATAATTCATGCAATTGTATATTGTTATGAAAGCATTAAAAGTGCAATTTATTGTCTCTTTTTGTATTGTTCAAGTGGTTGAGGTTGATATGGGATTTATAAAGTAATTAGTAATAAGTAGACCAATACTTTCTAGAGATAGTAAGTATTACATTAATCTAATTACACTGTTGAAGATGTCATTTGTAGTTAGTAATTAATAACTATTTTAGAGTAACTTACCCAACTGTTATAATATCAGAGGTGAAACTGGAAGAACAGTATGTTATTCAACCTAATTTTAATTTTCATGTAGGTGCAATCCTGCAGGCATTAAAAGAACATGGCAGCAGCTGAAAATGAAATATAAAAACATAATTCAATCAGGTAAGGCTTGAGCATATCATGGATGTAGGCTACCTGACTTTTGACATATTAAATAACTAAATGGCATCCAGTGCAGTGCAGCAGCATTTTTGACATAGGTCTAATTAACACAATTAAATGTTCATTCTCATTTGACTTCTACTCAGCCAACAGAAAGAAGGAAGAGGCTCGCAAAGATGGAGATGGAGATGCAGAGGAGATGGAGATGCAGAGGAGATGGAGATGGAGATGGAGATGCAGAGGAGATGGAGATGCAGAGGAGATGGAGATGCAGAGGAGATGGAGATGGAGATGAAGATGCAGAGGAGATGGAGATGCAGAGGAGATGGAGATGCAGAGGAGATGGAGAAGGAGATGCAGAGGAGATGGAGATGCAGAGGAGATGGAGATGCAGAGGAGATGGAGATGGAGATGAAGATGCAGAGGAGATGGAGATGCAGAGGAGATGGAGATGCAAAGGAGATGGAGATGCAGAGGAGATGGAGAAGGAGATGCAGAGGAGATTTAGATGGAGATGCAGAGGAGATGGAGAAGGAGATGCAGAGGAGACGGAGATGGAGATGCAGAGGAGATGAAGATACAGAGGAGATGGAGATGCAGAGGAGATGGAGATGGAGATGCAGAGGAGATGAAGATACAGAGGAGATGGAGATGCAGAGGAGATGGAGATGCAGAGGAGATGGAGATGCAGAGGAGATGGAGATGCAGAGGAGCTGGAGAAGGAGATGCAGAGGAGATGGAGATGCAGAGGAGATGGAGATGGAAATGCAGAGGAGCTGGAGAATGAGATGCAGAGGAGATGAAGATACAGAGGAGATGGAGATGCAGAGGAGATGGAGATGCAGAGGAGCTGGAGATGCAGAGGAGATGGAGATGCAGAGGAGATGGAGATGCAGAGGAGCTGGAGATGCAGAGGAGATGGAGATGCAGAGGAGATGGAGATGCAGAGGAGATGAAGATGCAGAGGAGATGGAGATGCAGAGGAGATGGAGATGCAGAGGAGATGGAGATGCAGAGGAGATGGAGATGCAGAGGAGATGGAGATGCAGAGGAGATGGAGATGCAGAGGAGCTGGAGATGCAGAGGAGATGGAGATGCAGAGGAGCTGGAGATGCAGAGGAGATGGAGATGCAGAGGAGATGGAGATGCAGAGGAGCTGGAGAAGGAGATGCAGAGGAGATGGAGATGCAGAGGAGATGGAGATGGAAATGCAGAGGAGCTGGAGAATGAGATGCAGAGGAGATGAAGATACAGAGGAGATGGAGATGCAGAGGAGATGGAGATGCAGAGGAGCTGGAGATGCAGAGGAGATGGAGATGCAGAGGAGATGGAGATGCAGAGGAGCTGGAGATGCAGAGGAGATGGAGATGCAGAGGAGATGGAGATGCAGAGGAGCTGGAGATGCAGAGGAGATGGAGATGCAGAGGAGATGGAGATGTAGATGCAGAAGAGATGGAGATACAGAGGAGATGGAGATGCAGAGGAGATGGAGATGGAGATGCAGAGGAGATGGCGATGCAGAGGAGATGGAGATGGCCCTGAGCCTGAATGCTGGAAGGCCAATGGCTGAGGGAATTCCTGGAGGGACTTCATCAGAGCCAGTCACTCCCAACGATTCAAGTGCCTTCATAAAATATAAGAGGTCTACATACGTGTTATTTTTTATATAGGCTGTTTTTGATATTTTCATATATTTTACTTTTGGTTGGGTTTTTTGTTCCTCCCAACAGATTCTGATGGTAATATCTGTCTTTTGGAGCCTCCTGTCCCAACAGAACCCCAGACAGTTGTAAGTAGCCTACTCAATACACCAGAAATTATGACAAATAGTATTATAAAATGTGCTCAACCAAATGCTCATCTTCACAGGACGATGGGGATGAAGAAAACAGTTTCTGCTGCCACAGAGAGGCCTACAGAGGAAATGTTATTATTATGTGTCTACACATCAAACAATTAACACATTCACATTTCTTCACATTATTTATGTGGAGTAGCCTATAGAATCTAAGTTTATATAAGTATAAATGGATATTCTTATCTGTCCCCCGTCCCCAGAGAGTGGAAGAACAGTAGGAGGAAGGTCCATCAACTTCTGGTGCACAGATGAACACAGGTCAGTGATTTTCAGTGAATGCCCCAGTTTAATTCTGTAGAATTTGTTTAGAACTACATGATGTAACTCTAATCTACTGTATTTTCAGTTGCCAGTTAAGAAGTTATATAGACTTCATCTTATTAAAAAACAGCAATGAATAAATGTACCGAAAGAATGAATGAGGTGTTGAATGAGGGGGCGTTGTAGGCTACTGTAGATAGCTTACAGTAGGGGGTTAGATTGTTGGCTACTGTATCACGTGCCGTTTGAACTGACGCGCTGCAGCGATCTGTCACATTTAAAAGCGCCAAAACGTTATTTATTGTGTGAATCTCGTAAAAATATTGACAGAATCTGACAGCTGAGAATTTGTTCCATATCAAAAGTAACTTTCTCTGTCTTGTCTGTCGGTGTCAGTGTCCTCTTTGTCCGCGATTTTTCTCTGCGTGAGAAAATGGATGTGTGGCGTGAGAGCGTGTGAAAAGGGTCGATTACGTGAGTCTCACGGTGAATGCGTGAGAGTTGGCAGCTCTGAGTCTATAATGTGTTATGTGTATGCTATTGCTAGGTCAAAGAGATGTGTTTTTAGTCTAGATTTGAACTGACAGGGTGTTTCTGCTTCCCTGACAATGCTAGGAAGACTGTTCCAAAGTTTTGGTGCTAAATAGGAAAAGGATCTACCGCCAACAGTCGATTTTGATATTCTTGGTACTATCAACTGGCCGGAATTTTGAGATCGCAAGAGACGTGGACTATAATGCGTTAAGAGCTCCCTCAAGTACTGGGGAGCTAAAACATTTAGTGCTTTGTAAGTAATCAGCAATATTTTAAAATTTATACGATGTTTAGGGAGTCTCGTATTTTTTCCTAAACCTAACTACGTCTTATAATATTTAATGAAGTTTTTGTAACAAAGTTCGGGAAGAGCATGTTCAGGTAATCAACCAATCAACTCAAGAGGAAGCCGGTATAAATAAAGCTTTTCCTCACCTCCTGTCTCACGACAAGTCTCTCAGCATCCCTCCACCACCCCATCACCTCACACTCGGCTGGGTTTACCCCAGTATAGGGGGAGTACTCTGGGTTCGGGCAAAATTCCGAGCTCGGAGCCCTCCCCCGGACAGCAAGCCAAATACGCATTAATATTACATTTGATTTCATGTATGTGTGAACTCGTGAATATTCTAGCGCGTCTACAGTTGACGTTGGCAGAGTCTAACCCTATAGCCTACCCTAGCACGTCTACACATCGACGTTAGCTGGGTGCTATCTATACTCTAGCGTGTCTACACATCGGCGGCTGAGTCTAATCCTATGCTCCAGCCGTCGGCTGCGCAGCAATAATAACCGAATTTTTTAGAGTCAGAAACATGATTAGTTATAAAAGACAGTTTACTATCTTATCTATTAAAAATCCATCACAGGAGCCGGTTGACAGAACCGGGCTAATATGGTCATACTTGGTTCTGGTAAGAACTCTAGCTGCTGCATTTTTGACCAGCTGTAGTTTGTTAATTAAGCGTGCAGGGCAACCACCCATAATAGCATTACAATAATCTAGCCTTGATGTCATGAACGCATTAACTAACTGTTCCGCATTTGTCATTGAGAGCATATGATGTAATTTAGATATATTTTTAAGATGGAAAAATGCGGTTTTATAGATACTGGACACGTGACTTTCAAATGAAAGATTGGTATCAAAGAGCACACCCAGGTTCTTAACCAACGACGAAGACTTGACAGAGCAGCCATCAAGTGTTAGACAGTTTACTAGGTTAGTATGTGAGGAAGTTTTTTGTCCAATAATTAGAATCTCCGTTTTTTCAGAATTAAGGCGAGACATGGCAGGCAAAAACATCGTTTTTTTTTTTACGGGTCAATTTTGAGATTTTGTGATATTTGTCTTCAATAGCATGTCTTCTTTTAGACTTGTGCTGAAAAAAAGTCCAAAATACACATTTAGGTCTTTGTTTTACTACACTTTGTCTGTTTGCGTGTGTAGATTTCGCCAAAATTCCTCAAAAGTTGGCATTCTAAATCAACATGCTGCTCTGCGATCGCGATCTGTACACTGTCATCACACACACCGTTAGAAAGCACAGTTGCCAAACTCTCGCGAGACAAATAAGCAACTGTAGCTTCAAAAACAAGCCCAAAACAAGCCCAATATTATTAGATTATTTAGTTTCAGCATTATCATTTATTTTTTATTACCAATAAATGAGCCTGCAACATATTAAACTGAAACCACTCCTTTATTAGAAAAGGATAAACGGATTAGGAAAAAAAGGATTTAAAAAAGGTTTGGAGAGATGGAAAAGGACAAAAAGACAATCAGGAAAAGACGGGGATATGTAACACACACACACACACACACACACACACACACATTATATAATATATATATATATATGTATATATATATATATATATATATATATATATATATATATATATATATATATATATATATATATATATATATATATATTATCTTAATAAAATAAATTTGACCCATATGTATCTTATGTTAGTATAGACTAGTTTTTTTATTAAAGCCTGTGATAATTAATATATTACAAAAACATTGTAAAAATTACAAATTTACCTTACAAAAGAAGGTCATCCCTCTTCTCCCCTGAACTGTCCATCATCTCCCCAACGTCTATCATTGGATTACAGTGTCGCGCGCGCGGCTGCCTGCACGTTGAACGGGATTTTTCTCCAATAAGGGGGCGGATTCGGCGGAATGTTTTGACGAATTACGCCACAGCACTTATACAATTGCACTGATTGGCTATGGCTGTGAGCAGACAGTGTCAATCAATGTATTGGAGATTGAGAAAACGGCAACCGTGACCATAGATGTAAAGAAAACAAAGTTGCTTGTCAGATTTTCCTAACAAGCAACCATATTTTTTTAATAAGCCCAAAAAAACGCAACCCGCAACCCGTGCTTTTTTAACGCGACTTACAAAAAAAAAAAAAAAAAGGCGCGTATTATAAGCGGACTTGGCAACTATGTTAGAAAGCTCTCTCTCTCCTGCGCAACACTGTCGGGTCCAAATATGGTCATTTCCTGTTTATCAGCAACCAATCATGGAAGTAAAACGGGCGATTTAACTCGAAATGCGCAATCTCACTGGCTGATGCCAATTTCTGACAACGTGATTCGTTCAGAGTCGTCACGTGACGCGCTCTGCCATTATATGGGTCAATGACATTACATGTATTTTTTCTGTCCAAATTCATTGTTTTCCTAAAAAGAATTTGAATAAATACATGTCATATATCAAATGGATCTACAATATCTCCTTTATTAGAAACCCTTTTCATTTTATTGAAATTCAATAGATTTTTTGAGTTTTGGTGTTTGAAAGACCACAAATGTCAGGTGGTGCGACCGTCCGAACTTATAACCAGAGAACAAAACTGAGATATAAATGTTAATTTTCTCAATAAAATTCTTAATCAAATTTTTTGGCATGATTTTATGTTAAATTCCTTATAAATGAGGGGAAATAGTGTATCGGTCCTATTTCAAAACTATTCTATTACTTAAAGAACTTTTGTCCGAAATATTTACTTCTACTAATGTCAGGGAGGGCGACCAACATAAAAATGCACTTTTATGCAAGGTTCCTTTAAGAAAACCATGTGACAGCATATGACATCACACAGAAGACTCCAGAGGACCCCTTTGATGCAGTAACAAGGTTAGTCACCCTCCCATAAATATTAGATAATTTGACATTTTTGAGTAATGATGAGGTTGATTCAACTTATCATGTCAGGTGGTATGACCCCTGGAAAACTTTGAAAATGTGTTGTTATTATAAAAATGTGTATTTGATTTTAAAAATGTATGTATAACCTTGAGCACATGGTCAAACATTTGTATAGGTGTCCAAGTTAATGCCTGTTAGATTCGAATTGAGTTTAAAATGTCAGGTGGTGCGACCAATATGTCAGGTGTCGCGACCAGAGTTACAGTTAAACCAACTAAAAAAAGTCATGTTAATTCATGTTTTTGAATATATTAAATACATTTTAATAAATATATAAAGCTTTTAAGTTGTTTAAAGGTGCAATCTACATATGTATATATATATATATATATATATATATATAATTTTTTTTTTTTTTAATGGTGACAAGAGCACATTGTCTTGTCCATCTTAAAGTCCTATTCTTCAAGAATATAGGACTGTATAATCAACATTGATACTAAAACAATTGCATCTTTAAATTAATCTATTTTAATTTGTTTTTGTAGATGCCATTATCAAGCAAGGAGAAAACAGCACGACATAGAGCTTGTTTAAAAAGTGATCCAGTTGCAATGGCAGAGTACCTTGCCAAAACAAAAGCAAGGTATTGTGTTCATTATGTTTATCTAGATACATTACAACTTAAGTTAATATGGTGTTCTGTTATTTTTTTGTGGTAATTACAGTTATTACATGTTAATAATACATACTTAATAGCAGTGTCATACAGCATTACAGAAAATCATAGTTATTAGTCATGAATTTGAATGATTAACAAACCATTACCCGTTCTATTAAATATTTAAACTAAAATAATTTATTTTACAAATTATATAGTACAGGAGAAACTCAAAAAATGTGAATATTGTGCGAAAGTTTATTTATTTCAGTAATTCAGGTTAAAATGTGAAACTAATATATTATATAGACTCATTACATACAAAGTGAGATATTTCAAGCCTTTATTTGTTATAATTTTGATAATTATGGCTTATAGCTTATAGAAAACCCCAAATTCAAAATTAGAATATTGTGAAAAGGTCTTCATAGCTTGAAATATCTCACTTCGCATGTAATGAGTCTATATAATATATTAGTTTCACCTTTTAACTTGAATTACTGAAATAAATGAAATTTTGCACGATACTCTAATTTTCTGAGTTTCACCTGTATGTCCCATATATTTTCATTTAATTAAAATAGCAGGGGTCTGGAACCATGTATCTTTTATAGAGATAGGTATGTTGTACATTGTCATTAGTAAGCTTGTTTACATCTTAATCACCCACAACTCTGTAATAATTTTTTTTATTTTATTATTTTTTTTTTTTTATCTTGACTTACTGTTACTACTGAATCTATTGAACAGTAGATTGAATTCTGTGCTTAATGTTTCTGGGCCTAGTATTTGCACTAATTCACCGTTTCATGATTTGACATTTTATAAAAGATGTTCTCGTTTTTTAAATGTGTTCCCGGAGATGTTTTAAATTTATAGATTTATAGAAGCAATGATCAAATGTTTTTTTTTTTTATCTTGACTTACTGATACTACTGAATCTAATTGCATGAGCAGTAGATTGAATTCTGCCCTTAATGTTTCTGGGCCCAATATTTGCACTAATTCACTGTTCAATATAAAATATGTTCTCATTTATTAAATGTGTTCCTTGAGGTTTCAAAGTTATATTTTTAAAGAAGCAATGATCAAATGTTATTATAATATGCAGTATTGTTTTGCACTTTCTTGTTAATGAAATGTAATTATATGATTGAGATACAGTATAAATTGGTCAGAGGATTAAAATAAAAAAGCCAATTGAAACCCAAATAAAATTCATTGATTTATTTTTTATCTTTTTTTATTATTTTGTGAATGTAAATCATTATTGATCACAACGTCAGGTGGTGCGACCGGTCATGGTCAGGTGGTGCAACCAGCAAATTTACATTTAATTGTATCAATTCCCACTGCAATTGCAAAATGAAGTAAGAAATATAACTGTAAACCTTTATCTAACGTATACAAATCCTTTTTACAGTTAAAAACAAAACATAAAAACTCCTTATGGAAAAATGGGTGTTTAAACACACAGAAAAGCAGCCGTTTATATGATTTTGATTAAAAGGGCAATAAATAAAGAAATAGAAAGGGAATTTACTATGTTATATGCATTTTAGATACTACAATGATTCATATGTACAAGTCTCAGCAGTGCTAAGTACATTAAATGTATATTATTTTAAATTAATATATGGTCGCACCACCTGACATTTTCTGGGTGGTAAAATCAGAAATCTTGTTTTATAATGACTTAATGCTGCCTAAAACGCTGTAAAACCAATATGAATCAACACCATACATTTTTTTGGACATAAAAATGCATTTTAAAACTGTTTTGCTTAAAATATATATTTTTTTCATCTTGAAAATCTTATTTGTCATTGACCCATATACATACATCACATATACTATACTTTACACACTATATATACAAAACAATTAAATTACACAGCACATTTCAGTTTTTGTATAATATAATACTAAACAAATCTGTAATTGTGGGATCCTAAAGTGGTTGTGAGTACGTCAGGCAGAGACATTCACCTGTGTGATGTACTGGTGAAATGTTGTTTTGATGTGTTGTTTTAGATGTTATGATCAGTGATGGATGAAGCAATAATGAGTTTTGCATGTTAAACAGTGTGATACATGGATTTTACTTGGACCTAAAGCATATTTTGTCTGTAATTCATGGCTTTCAATAGAAATTAGTGGAATTTTGCCATACAAATCTTTAAAGGCCGTTTTCTCAAAATGAGTTTTTTCTCACACTTCTAGTGACGATTTTCCACTTCTGTAGCACCTACATACACCAAACTTTACAGTCTTATTCCTAACTATATTGTGAAGGTTTGTTCAGAGGGATTTGTTGATATATCATTCTTGGCCTGATTTATATGACATCTTATGCCTAAAAATAGGGCGGAAATCAATTTTTTAAGGCTATTGGCAGTATTTTCTGATTTACAGGGTAACAAAAGGAGATATTCATAATCCCCTCTGAAAATGTCTTTTCATTTAATATATGAACAAAATGCAAAAATAATTTTGAACCTTGTTTTTTCAATGGTCAGATTTGTCACTTCAAAATATATGCAAATTAGCGCATATTTAATTAGATATAGCCTGATTAGCATATCTAAACATAAAATTACAGAAAACTTGCAATACATTTTGTTCTCCTATTTATGTGAGCAATCAACTGGTAAAGTTTCATGGTGATATCTGTAAGTAAAAAAAATTATCCTATTCACCTGCAGTGTCTCGCCTTAAGTAGTAGGAAATTACTAGTCATCCAGTTTTTTATATCAGCTATGCATTCCGTTAATTTTGTGAATTGGTAGGTTTCGTCAGGGCGTGAAGAAATATAGAGCTGAGTATCATCAGCATAACAGTGAAAACTATTGCCATGCTTTCTAATGATATCTCCTAAGGGTAGCATGTACAGAGTGAACAGCAACGGTCATAGTACTGAGCCTTGTGGTACGCCATACTGAACTTTTGATCGATAAGACATCTCTTCATTTACTGCTACAAACTGATAACGGTCAGATAAGTATGATTTAAAACCATGCTAATGCAATTCCACTAATGCCAATATAATCTTCAAGTCTATTTAAAAGAATGTTGTGGTCAATGGTATCAAATGCAGCACTAAGATCGAGTAACACGAGTAACACTAATTGAGAGATACAACCACGATCAGATGATAAGAGCAAATCATTTGTGACTCTGATGAGAGCTGTCTCAGTACTAAGGTACGGTCTAAATCCTGACTGAAAATCCTTGCAGATACCATTTCTTTCTAAAAAGGAACATAGTTGTGAGGATACTGCCTTTTCTAGTATCTTTGACAGAAAAGGTAGACTCGAGATCGGCCTGTAATTGACTAATTTTGTGGGATCAAGTTGCTTTTTTTAACAAGCGGTTTAATCTTAGCCAGCTTAAAGGTTTTTGGTACGTATCCTAATGACAAAGATGAATTAATGATATTAAGAAAAGGATCTATGACCTCTGGAAGCATCTCTTTCAATAGCTTAGTCGGTATAGGGTCTAGCATACATGTTGTCGACTTAGATGATTTAACGAGTTTCGAAAATTATTCCTCTCCTATAGCAATGAATGAATCGAATTTTTCCTCAGGGAGACTACAATGCACTGCCTGATGCGATACTGTAGTAGACGGTAGTTATAATTTTCTCCCTGATATTATCAGTTTTGTAAGTAAAAAGGTTACTGCTGTGCTGCTTGGAAATGTTTGGGGTTGAAGCTTTATTTTTCGTTAATTTAGCCACTGTTTCAAATAAATACCTAGGGTTTTGTTTATTTTCTTCTAATAGGGTTGAAAAATAAGTAGATCTAGCAGCTTTTAAGGCCTCTCTGTATGCAATCGTGCTCTCTTTCCATGAAATGCGAAAAAACTCTAGTTTTGTTTTCTTCCAGTTGTGCTCCATTTTTCTGAGCTAAGCGTTTCTGAGCTAAGCATTTAGAGCTAAGCATTTAAGACATTGTTTGTAATATTTGGTAAAATGTACTATTTTATTTATTTAACACTTATGTTCTAGCCTACTGTGATTGTACAGTCTTTATGTTTTATTTTCCTGTTATTGTTAATAAAATGGTACCATCTGTATAAAGATAGCCTAAGTGAATTCACCTCCTACTTTTCATCAAACATGCCCTCAAAGGTTTAATTTTAGCTTTCCACAGAACTCCATGTTGCACATATGTGCACTCTGTTTCATGGCTTCTCTGAGGTGGTTATAATGTCTGGTTCTTGGCTATTGGCTTTATGTTGTGTGTTTCTTACAAGGGTAGGCAGGCCTTCTGAAATGTGTGCTTTATATAGCTTTATATATCTACAAACCCTGATTCCATTCTCCCCCCTGCCTGTCTTACCAACTGACTTCACGAAATAAATGTCTGGTTTTCCGCCAACTGCCTCAAACTTAATGGCAGTAAGACTGAAGTACTCCTTATTGGCACTAATTCTGCTCTCTCTAGATCCTGCAGTTTTACTTTATCCATTGATGGTTCTTCTGTTTCTTCTTCCCGTCAGGTTAGGAACTTGGGGGTCATCTTCGACAGCACCCTTTCATTTGAAGCTCACATTAATAGACAGGTAACGTCTATTGACGCCCTGGTGACGAGACGGGTGACTTCTCACCCGTACTTCGAATGAGACGTTAAACCGAGGTCCTGACTCTCTGTGGTCATTAAAAATCCATTAAAAATGTCCTTCGAGAGTAGGGGTGTAACCCCGGCATCCTGGCCAAATTTGCCCCTTGGCCTCTGTCCATCATGGCCTCCTAATCATCCCCATATCATGACTGGCTTCATCGCTGTCTCCTCTCTGCCAATAAGCTGGTGTGTGGTGGGTGTTCTGGCGCACTATGGCTGCCATTGCATCATCCAGGTGCATGCTGCACATTGGTGGTGGTTGAGGAGATTCCCCCTTACATATGTGAAGCGCTTTGAGTACCCAGAAAAGCGCTATATAAATGTAACAAATTATTATTATTATTATTAAAAACATAACCATGTCTTGCTATTTTCATCTCCGCAATATTGTTCGCCTCCGTCCATTTCTCACTCAGCGTAGTTCCGCTATTCTTGTTCATTCGCTGTCACCTCCCGCATTGATTACTGTAATTCTCTTTTATCTGGTTTACCACACAAATTGCTTCATAAACTCCTGCTGATTCAGAATTCTGCAGCTCATATCATAACCCGGACTCCATCTATTCAACATATTACCCGATCACTCCAACAGCTACATTGGCTTCCTTTCAAATTCCGGATTGAATTTAAAATTCTCCTCCTCACTTACAAATCCTTTATAACCTCGCTCCACCTTACCTTTCAGATCTCTTACAGCCCTACACCCTTTCTCGAACTCTCCATTCCTCTTCATTGGGTCTCCTCCATACACCTTCTGGTCGCCTAACCACCATGGGCCATAGGGCCTTTAATCGTGCTTCTCCTCGTCTTTGGAATTCTCTCCCAGTCAACATCCGTAATTCAGACTCGTTAGCTCAAATTAAAGACATACTTAAACTCATCTATTCAGAATTGCTTATCTTCCATGATCACTTTGTGCACTCAAATAGTACTTTTTTATTGCTATTTTGTATTGCCATTGTTATTTACTGTTATTTTCTGTTTAAATATTGTTATTGCTGCTACTTGTTGTATGGTAACCTTGAGTGGTTTGAAAGGCACCTTAAATAAAATGCATTACTATTATTATTATGTCTTGCTTACCACAGGTAATAAATATTTTAGATATTTTTCTTACACAAACGCATTGCTTTGCTTCAAAAGGCCTTTATCAACCCACCGGAGCTGTCTGGAGTACTTTTATGATGGATTGATGTGAGAGAGGGAGAGTGAGAGTGAGAGTTAGAGTGAAAGTGAGAGTTATCCCTTGTGTCCTGTGATCCCTGCTGCTACTTTGACTGAGATCAGTGCAAACATGCCAGAGATGTTTATCCTGCTTCCTTTTTGTTTTTGGAGAGTACCATCTATTCAAGGAACTGGAAAAGTGTATCAAACTACATTAACAGTCCTGAGAAAGATGAGAGGCACGTTCTGCAAAAATACATGAAAAACAAATGAATCAGAATGTTCGATTTTTTTAATGCAATGTAAATCGCTTTGGATAAGCCAAAATGCATAAATGTAAATAAAACATTTGAAACAAGCAATTAAGCAATCTAACTACAGTTGTTCGTTCTTTGATTTGACTGATTTGATGTCATATTACCACGCACCAGCAGGAGGCATCATAACATCTCTAAATATTTTAAAAGTTCTTCATTTATGTCTTGTAAAAACTAGTAAAGTAATAAATTATCAAACAAAACATATACTAAAATGAAACAACAATTATTAACTTTAAAACATGAACATATTAAAACATTTAGCATTACGTAAATAGATCGAGTAGGCCTATTTATTCTCTTTAGATAGGCTAGCCAAATAAGGTAAATATTTCAGTTTTGTAACTATAAAATGAAGTGAGGGAAAATGGGGCTGAATGGTGTTTTTTCTCTCTCTCTTACACTATGCTGTCTCGTAAAATGGATGAGAATCGAAATTCAATGAGATGTGAATTACTTCAAAATAACTCCTACTGAGGCATATCACCCAGGGCGTGTTTAATGGCACTGTAGGTCGTTATATCTTCACACAGATGCCGCTTTCCGTTACTGTCGGTGCGCGCGCGCACTGTCGCTCTCTTCTGCGTTTGAATGAGCACCGAGGTCACGTGAGCGCGACGGCAGTAGCGGGCACAGTGGCACCGCACCGCAGTGGAAACACGGGCAGCTTCGCTGCTGCTGTGCACCACTTACTATCCGGACTCAGAAGGAAGACGAGTGTAACCGAAAAAAACGACCGGTGATGACGGGTCTCCAGTAACGCTTCTCCTCGCTGTCCATCCTCGCTCAAACTCATGCGGTCTATTTTTGCACCGTGAAATACACGTTTGACACCGTGTGCTCGTGAGACACAGAGAGGCTCTGAGGCTCGGATGTGTTGGAGTCGCAATGGCAGACCGTGATTCGTTACCGCCGTTGGAGGTGCGCGCGCGGCTCGCGGAGCTCGAGCTGGAGCTATCAGAGGGTGAGTAGCTGCCCGTTTGCCCGGTTAGATTGGGAGAAAGTGAACGACAGAAGGCGAGATGAACTGGTCAGCGAGCTCGATACATGTATCAGATTTAAGTGAGCGCGTGTTTACATTTGCAGAATCGGACAGAGCGGTTCCGGTGACCTTGGGTGAGCACAGAAATGCATATTATAAGACATTATATGACGTTTTTAATACGTTGCTATTTGGGTGTATGAAGGAAGATGTGTCTTTTGGAATTTAAAGTCTCCCTCTCTCTCTCTCTCACTCACTCTCTCGCTCTATCATATAGGCTATTCTGTTTCCATTCTCCATTCCAGTGAACTGTTCATAACACGGCCACCGCCTTTGTGAATATATAGGGCACGTTAATCGGTTATATGTGAAGCTGGTGTGTTTAAAGCATTGGGATATTATTCACCTGGCTATCCTGTTTGTGTATTTTGCACGTAATGCGCTTGCTCGTGAAGTGCATCTCTCTCTCTCTCACACACACACACACACACACACACACACACACACACACACACGTATGATGTATACTTTAATTTAATCTATCGAAGTATTCAAAATTCATGATAGTCATAAAAACAACATTTTGCTGCAGTTTTTATGACCACCATGAATTTTGATCAGCCTTGATAGACAAGGGTTTTCAAAATTAAAAATATAAGGATACCCTTGTGAGGGAATCCTTCATAAACAATTAAGGTTTTAAACTGAACCTATATTGAAAAATATGAAGAGTTTTAAAAAGATAGCTTTTCAAAATATTTACTTTTATTTTTCACTACATTAAAGCAAAATTATTGAAATATCATCTGTAAAAAAAAAAAGATTGTATTAAAGGGGCATTCGGCAACTATTTCAGCTAAATAAAACCGATTAGAAATCATTTGGATGGTTTAATAACCTGTTCTGGTGAGAATGGTGACTTTCCCCGCTCCCCCCAACGTTCCCAGGCAGAAAACCAACCTTGCAACATGAGGATTAACGTCCCGGTAAATTGGAAATAGGAAGTCTCGTGAGAAGCGAGAAACACAAACTGCTTTACGGCAATTCGACATAAACACACACGCCGCCCTCAATGTGTATGATGTATTACCCACCTCGGTAGACATAGCTCCACACGATAAAGTTGGCCGGCTCCGACAATAACAAATGCACATGAGCAGCGATAGAAAGGGGGAAGAGGGTGCCGCAAGTGAGGTTTTTTTACGGCATTGTTGTGAAATATACGCCCCACAGCTGTAGGGGGAGCTCGTTGAGAAAACATGCGACAACAAAAGTGAAAATCAGCGAAGAAATAGCTAGAGTTGCCGAATGCCCCTTTAAGTTAACTGTATATGAGTTTAAAACGATGTTAGAATTCGAGTCCACCTGGGATTACAGATTAATATTGATTTTATCAAGTTAATAGAAGTTAACTGATAAATAATCTATTGTCGTTATTTTTTTAAAGCATCCTCACTTTACAGCACTTTTACGCAAGTGCCTAAAACTTTTCACAGTGCTATAGCTTTGCAGGTTTTTTTTTTCAATTGTTTTGGAGACGTTGCCGCCGTTCTTCTGGATTTAGTCTGTCTTAGTTTTTTCTGTTTCTTCATGTCAGACAGACTCGATGATGGTGAGATCAAATCATACTGGCTGTTGTCAGACTCCTATTGCATATAAAAAAACTCACTGTATCATTACAATTACGGTAATGGCAAAAAGAATGTTTGGAAATGTAAACTTGACAGCAAATGTATATAAGCAACTGGTTTAATACCATTTTTGGGTGAAAATACTAACATGCCTTAGACTTTTGCACAATGTATATATTATCCACATTATTCCTACGCCCCATGATGCTTTGCGCGAATTATGGGTGTAACTTCCGTTAAGCTGTAAACAATCAGTGAAAGACTAGCTCTGGACGCAATAATATATATATTTTTAAACTGTGTACAATGACATTACATTATTCTACTCACCTTCAACCATTGAACATTAAAAGGACATTTAAAAGTGTAAAAACATCAACAAGGTACTTTCAACAGACCATGAAGAACCCCAAAAGCGTGAATCTTTCCACAGCAAAATCGGACAGTTAAATATCACTGTTGTAATATCTGTATTAGGCTAATACGTTGCCAAAATAAAAAAATAATTTACTTCAGCATTGCGTGATACTATTTCAAAGTGATTTCAGTCATTTTGACAGATAATAAATTGTATTTACCTGTGAAAACAAACCTGGAAAGAGACGTGAGGATTTGGGGAGAAAAAAAGAGAGATTCTTTGTGCATTGAATTTTTAATGGCATATATCCTGAATTAAATCAGGAAATAAGCTTTCATAAAGTTCGGGGTTTAAGCGAACTACAAGGACAGTCGCGGGCTTCATTGCACAGGTTTTGCGGCTTTGATGTTACTCTTGCAGTGCGCGGTCTTGGCCGCCGGAATTTTCCTTACAAATGCTCCACAAAGGCATTATTTATGTCTTTTGGAATGCAGTTGGCTTATATATTAAAAATATGAAAATCACTGAGAAAGCTGCTTTCATTTTAAAATACTTACGCGCGCTTTGTGAAGAGCGCTCGTGCATGCGGCTGTGAGCGACTCATTGGTTAAATGTACTTGCATCTCAAAATGCTTTTGACGCGAAATTAATGTAAACACGGTCAGTTATATCTTAAACCAACAGGACAAACCACATTTACAATTTCAAAAGAGATATGTGCATTAGTGTGAATGCAGCTTATCGTATAGGGGGAAATCACTCCAGCTCTTGAATGGAAAACGTTCAGACAGCCTACTTTTAAATACTGAAAGCACTCTTTGTTTATTGCTTGTAATGTTTTTTTTTTTGTTCCTCTTTATTTACTAGCTTTTATATTTTGAAGCTATATAGTTTATAGCCCATTTAAAATTCTTAACATGTATAATTAAATGTGTTTTTATATATATATATATATATATATATATATATATATATAGGCTATATATATATATATATATAGGCTATATATATATATATAGGCTATATATATATATATATATATATATATATATATATATATATATATATATATATATACATGGATTTCTCGGCGACGTCATCACTGCTTGCGCACGCAGCCAGGGGGCAAAAGACCCACGGTCTTCGTACCGGAGTAAAGGGTTTCTGATGGCAGATACATTTTGATAGACGTACCCTGCCATGCATTTGCAGTTAGCCGTAAGGATGTAACCAAGGCCCTTATGGACATACACCCAGGCATCATAAGGCTCGGCTTTAATGACTTGCCTTTGACTAGGGAGCACATCTGACCTCAACACGCAAAAATCCGGTGCAGCATCAAAGTATTTGACGAGCTGCACATGATCACATAGCACGTAGTTGTATGCATCAAGGGATTTGTACGCTCTAATCATTTCTCTTGTATACACACTTGGTGTCTGAATTGAACAATTATATATATATCAGGCCATACAATTGCCGGCCACTTCTTGACATCCACAATCCAAAGATCGTCAGGTATTGCGTAGGGATCCGGCAAGATCTCACCATTGCTGAGAGTAAGTTTTTTTTTATATAATCGCCACGGTCGGAGGTACTACTTCCCACATAATCCATCGTCAAATCTTTGATTTACAGTAAAGTAACGTTATATGTGTGCAGTCATGATATGTTGCAGGTCGTAACGTAAACAAGCTTAACGTATATAAAAGCAAATTCGGGCTCTATAGAGGCTATACATTACTAACTTAGTCTAACATGATAATTCATACATGCATCACAGTATGTCCGGATTTTTATTCGTAAACAGTTGGACGTTTTACATAATGTTATATTAATATGAAACCCAAACAAACATATCCAACTCTGAAATTGCAGTTTATTATTGAGTCAACAAGAAATTACAAACAATGCGAAATCTACGTTAATTACAATGTTCTTTTACAGAACTCGGCATAACAGATAGCGGTTTTTTGCCCCCTGGATGCGCGCGCATCCGGTATTGTTTGTATACAAGAAACCCGTGTATAGGCTATATATATATATATATATATATATATATATATATATATATATATATATATATATATATATATTTAAAGTATGTAATTTACACATGTAATTAAATACATATTTTAAGTGTTATTAAGATTAGTTAAGAAAAAAATTAGATCGGATCTTGAGCTGCTTAAAGATTCCCATCCCTACTGTACAATGATTTATTGCTTGTCTTTGTCGACTAATACAGAAGGTAAAGAACTTCAAGTAATCGCATATTATATCGCAATCGCAATATTGGTTAAAAAAATCGCAATTAGATTATTTTCCATAATCGTTCAGCCCTAGATGCGATTAATCTATTTGACACCCCTAATTAGAATATTAGAGAAATATCTTCAATAGTAATTCAAATTTATTTGTATAACACTTTGCATAATAAATATCATTCCAAAGCAGCTTTACAAAAAAGCTCATACAACAAGTGAGCAAAGTAAAAATGTAAAAACCTTTTTTTGACCACATGTACAGCAAGAAAGGCGAGATTAAAATTGTATATATTTTTCACAAAACTTTGTGAAAATGATTGCATTTTGCCTGCGATATGACAAATATTCTACATAATATCTCAATAAATGTAAAGCTGTATAAAAAAGGAAAAACTGCCTGTATAATAATTATACGAGAAATGGGAAAATAGTTAAAAACTAGTTTTAGATGAATGTAGCATGTTTAATGTAGCATGTCACACCATTGCTGTAATGAGTGGGGACTTAATCCCGTTCATTTAGAAAGTGGTGCCGCATGGCCAGTTAGTGCAGAAGGGAGTCTGTGTTTTGTGGTTTATGTTTCATGTTTCATGTAGATTGCATCATTTCTCCTAACAGAGAGACCCAGAGAAGGATGATTCCCCTTATTAGGCCACATCTGCTGCCGTCCCTGTGCGCATGAGACGGGGTTCTGTTATGTTGTGTACTTCAATCAGATATTAAATAATCCATCATTATGTTTATTCGAACACAAACAGTTCAGAAGTTCAGAATGTTCCCATTGACTCCTGACCCGGTCAGATGAAGTGGGCCAGGAAACTTAAGGGGGAGATGTTTCCCAAAATGCATTGTTTTGGAGCTTTTTATTGTATACTTAAGACTACAGTTTTTCATAGTGCATATATTCAGCGTTAAATATGTTTGAATAAATTAGCATGGGTGAAGTGCATTCATAAGCTTGTTGTATATTATAATATCCTATTTGTGTGTATGGATGGGGGCATCTGTTGTCACTGTTCTGTTGCTTTGGCTTCTGGCCTAGTTTCCAAGCATGCTCTCATCTGATTGGCTTTCTTGCCACAGGCAATCGTTTCATTGGTTCACAGTCTCTCATGGTGTGTTCAGATTGGCTCTGTGGACAAAGGCTTATGGGGGCAGAAGAGTCATTCTGGAGGATTAGGGTCTTCATCTGATCAGAGTAACATATACTTACACTAATGCACTCATGCAGAATATAATCTTGTATTTATGTGGTCTGATTTTGATAACTGACAAGTGTCTGTCGTAGTTTTATCAAACCAATAATATGACTACTTTGTAAAGAGAAATGTTGCTTTTATGTTTCTGGATTATTTTGTTTCTAACAAAATAATCTGGTTCTGTATATTCTAGTCATATTCCTTTGGGGAGCAGCATTATTAAAATTATTGCAAACAGGACTGTGTGTAAATATGGGTGTGTGTTAGAATGACACTTTTTACTTGTGCGTACAGGTGTCAGTGTATGGTATATAGTATACATGAGGTTACTGGCACAATTATCATTGTTTGCATATGGAAGTCTGCAGGGCATCCTGATGTTACGGCAAAACTCATTGTACAAGCACTAAAAATACATTTTTAGAGATGCACCGATTGCAATTTTCTTGGCTGATTCCGATTTCCGTTTCATTTATTTTTTTAAGTGTGACCTGCCAATTCCGATTTTCTTTTTAAGAACTATAATTGGCATATACAAACAAAAATCTACTTTTCTTCAATGCTAAATTTTATTTTCATAAAAAAACCACAGGTAAAAAGTCAGTAATAAAGCAAGAACAAATAGACAAATTGCAAACAACAGCACAAATAAATGCAATAGGATAAAGAGAGCTATGAAATTAACATGGCTTTACATTTTTCAGGTGGGTCTAACAGTAGGCTAGTATTCAGGTGTGATATACTACAGAAATTAAAGTAATCAAATGTAAAATAACACTGGATAGTATTCATTGCAAAAAATAAATGCAGATTTATGCTTACAATTAAAGTTACAAAAGTTATTCAGTCAAGAGCAGAGTGATTTTCTTTGTCTTTTGTTCTTTTATTAACATGACAGACCGCAGCAAGAATATTAGACTGCTGTCACTTTTAAGAGTTTATGCACGGATCCAATAAATTGTTACACAACATGCGTTATCTTTCTCAACTAATTAACGTTCCAAATTACTGTGTTTAACAGAATACTTGTCAACATGGGCATTTTGACATAATTTTGTGTGTATTTGAACGTTTAAGCGCAGTAAGCCACTCATTTTGGTACTTGCGAGTCACAAGCTGTTTGAGAATCGGCTTGTGCGTGCCACTTATATAGATGTGGTGCGTGCGCTTTAGGTGTGAGCGTGAAACCTGAGGGAAATAGTAACATTATGCGCAATAAAAGCACTATTTAACCGGAGCAAGTGAGATGAGTGAGTGAGAGGACAGAGGCGGCGGCTCGGAATTGGAAAGACGTGAGACTTGAGCGGCCTGTCACCGGTGCAGTCCGAGCATGTGGAAAATCAGCTGATTTCGTTCCTTGGCCGGTCGGTCGGTGCATCTCTTGAAAATTTACGTTATAGACAGCATTTCAACGGTTTAAATTCAACTATATACAATACATCAGTTGTTGGTGATTAGTGTGTTTCGTTTTTAGGTCAGATGTTGTGGAGTTATTGTACATTAATGATAAATGCTCACCCTAAAATGAAAATTCTGTTTCTCGCCTCGTATGAAAACATAAATGAAAATGTTAAATGTTTCTTTTCATACGCCCGTTCCTCACACAAAGCTATAGTATGGCTTCAGAAGATATAGTGCACAAGTAGACTAATATTGACTACTTTTATTAGGGGTGCACCGATACAGAACTTTTGGCTGATACGATAAGCGATAATTCTTTTTTTATTTGAAAGCCGATAACTGGTATATTGGCTGATAAATTAAAATCCAAATTTTTAGAGAGCCTGATTACAAAAACAAACATCCCACCATAAAAAACCATGTCCCAAGCACACAATTATAATTTTCTCATTATCATTTTATATAGCCTATATGACAGACTTGCTCTGTGCATGTTGCACTTAACTGTATTTTCCTTTTCTTGAAGACGTGATTCCAATCATATTTAAAGCAATTCAAAACCATCATGGTGAACAGTGCGCATCTGAAGTGTCTCAGCTGAAGGAAATCCATTATTTATCGACCTGGCCACATTTTCTTATAGGGTCGATAACAATAACATCAAAAATTAACATGTATCATATACCGATATGGCAGCCGATATATTGTGCATCCCTAACTTTTATTATGCTTTTAATAGTGCTTTTTTGTAATTTTTGGAGCTTGAAAGCCAGTCATTTTTATTGTATGGAAAAGAGCAGCATGATCATTCTTCAAAGCCGTTTTGTTCCACAGAAGATAGTCGTACAGGTTTGGAATGACATAGGGGTGAATAAATTATGAAAGAATTTTCATTTTTGGGTGATCATCTTTAAATGTGAAGTGTGTAATTTTTAGATTTTTCATTCATTCTTTCTCAGTTGAATGTGGAGAAACCTTAAGTAAACCATTTGTGGGTTTACTGCAGAGTGTAAACTCTATGGTTCTATCAAAACACTACTCTTCGTTTGAGTGGCCTGATTTAGCAGCATTAGCTCAACCAATGGCACAAGTTTGGCGGAGGACTACCTGTTTGACCGAACAATGAATGGTTGGGAAACCGGTTTGAAAGTAATTATTATTTTTCATTTACAGTTGGTCATTTTTAGGCTTGTGGGTTAGTTTCTGTGCTACCCATGTTGTACTAGTAAACATGACAGTTTGAACTTCTGGAAGGTCATCCTGAGCAGGTAGGTCATATTTTCAGAACATTGTTAGAGGCCCAGAGATTATGCAGTTCACCTAGTTTAGACTGATTTTTCGTCACCCCAAGAGAAATCCTGTCATCATCGTTCCAGACCGGTATGACTTTCTTTGTAATAACAATGACTGCAAAATGGAGCTTTCAAGACGGAGACAAAACCACTTAAAAGTATCACAAAAAGCATATTCCTAGTCTTCTGAAGCTGTATGGTACTAGTTTTACAGTAAATGATGAAGGACTTAAATTCAAGTAATTTACTGACATCTTACCCTCCAGTGGGCTGTTAACTGTTGTGACTTGAATTAATCATTGAGAAAATGAACTGTCAGTGAACTTGACTACTTTGAGAAGCAAATCATGATTTAATCAAAATGAATAATTTAGCGTTATTTTGTGAACTGGACAGATCTGATTTTTAAAAAATAAACAAGAATCAGACATTGTTATTGCCCTCATCAATGTGCCAACAAAAGCAATAGTGGAGATTCAAGATTTTCAATGAAGAATAATAATGATTTCTCTCAGTTCCTCACACAAAACCACTTTATGGCTTTAAAAGACTTGCAATATAGTGCATGAGTTGTATGGATCACTTTTATTGTCATTTTCAAGCTTGTCAGCCCTAGTCCCATTCACCTTCATTATATTGAAAAGAAGAGCCAGGATATTATTCTAAAAATGAATCTTTTCTGTTCCACAGAAGAAAAATACAGGTTTGGAACAACATGATGGTGAGTAAATAATGGCGAAATGATTCCTTTAAGACAAGATTCACTGTTTCCAGGACCCTCATTCACCTTGACTAAACTATCAGGAAGCCCTTCGCCCTTACCTTTCCTGCTTTCATAACCAACTGTCTACTTTTACGACAAACAAAGTCGTTCTGTGTTGCAGCCCAAGGCAGTTTGAAGCCTAAAACAAGATTTAGTAGCTCGACCTGTTGTAATGCTTTAATGTTTTCCTGGTGGAGTGTTGTGTTGAATATGTTTTTAGCTGCCTGATTCAGTAATTACACTATCTACTTAGCCATTTTTGGTAAGAAAGGCTTCGGCCATGAATTTGTATGTTCTAGTGTACTGTGCACAGACTCTGTGAATGTTGAGGTGCCAGCAAACAGGGTTTGTTGTACTGTAGTTTCTATGGCCAGTATAGCAGATGGACCGTTCAGTGCGAAGCAGGTCTGTTTGGCGGAGAGAAGCTGCTTTTCATTCATCTTTAGAAGAGATGCGAGTCTCTTGTTTTTTTCCTATTATATTGTCCAGGTCAGGGATTCACAAACTTTTTTTTTTTTTTTTTGTCAGCCAAACTATAAAATATTTAGGTCATTTACAACACATTGATTCATGTCAATGGTTCTGTGATGTCGGTTAATGGTCACGTCACATGCAGGTAAACAAAGAAAGAGTTTCATTTTTTAGTAAGTGTTTTATTTTGAAATCATGTATTTATTTCAGTTTTACATTTTTATGAATTTAGTAATTTTTAGCTTTTTATCAACTCAAGTTTGGGAAACCCTGGTTGGGAAACGTTCTTGAACATTCAAGTCTACATTCACTAAGCTAATAAAAATGTAGAAATGGCACAAATTAACATGTTTTACCGTTATTTCCAATGGACCAAAAAATATATTTTGTTGCATGTAAATGAGCTCTATGAGTATACGTTTGTAATGTTTAGCCTCATAATGTTTATTAAGTGAACAACTAGATGCATAACCTTTAATACTTGATATATATGTGTGTGTGTGTGTGTGTGTGTGTGTGTGTGTGTGTGTGTGTGTGTGTGTGTGTGTGTGTGTGTGTGTGTGTGTGTGTGTGTGTGTGTTTATTGGGGGGTTGTCATGGGAAGTTACTCTTTCCACAACTGCAGCTGTCCAAAAGCCTGTCATGATGCTATTTTTATTCACTATCTCTCTCTCTCTCTCTCTCTCTCTCTCTCTATCACACACACACATATATATATACACATGTACAGCTTACTGCCTCAAAGAGATCAGCCATTTCTCTTTGATTATTACAATTATTAATGGGAGTTTTATAAAAGTTGATGTAATCATTAATGTTGTTTTAGAAGGAATTTTATACTCTGTCTTTCTAAAGGATTCTGTTCTCCCCTAATTTCCATGCTTTTGCATTCATTTAGAGCTTCAGGCAATCTCAGAGCAGTGTGTGTGTGTGTTTGTGTACGTGACCTACATACAGTTTTATCATTCTGTTTATGATGGTGTTGGCATTAGTTTGGGTGGTTAAGCTGCTCTCACCTGCTAGTCTTACATCTTTAAACATGAAACCTGCAGAAGCAGAACATCAGCCAGATACCGAAGTTCATCTTCTGTACGACAGAAATATCATGCAATTTCATGAATTAATGAATTCCTAAAATGGATGGATTTGGGGTTCATTCAGGTTTTAAATAATTAAATTAATAATAAATGTAATAGTTTTTATCACAATGATATGATTGAAGATAGTCTACTTAAGGGTCGTCATGCATCATTTCACATGATTACGGATCTTTTTTTAGAGCTGAAACAAGCGATTATGGCAAATCATTTCCAGTTACACTCAGATTAATCATTTTGTTAAACAACCCAGACACAATGTCTAGAGTTTCCCTGAACCTACAAAAGGTAGCAATCTGTACACTATTAATTATCAAAAATCAATAATCCGAGGAGTTGAAGGTCAGATGATTGTCACACCTTAAAAGTATTAAAGTTAAAGTATGTATGACTATAAATTACTATAAAACTGATTTTATCATGCCATTCTTTTCTTGATCACTGCTGCAAGCAGAGCTCTCTGACGGGACACAGCAGTTCAGAAACTTTGACTGTATACCAGATTTTACAAGCTGAGGTCCTCCTACTGCTGGGTAGGACCCCCTCTCTTTCCAAACAACCCAGATGTTGAATATAAACTTGATTTTGCAAGATGATGGCAGCAAAATCCAAGTCAAGTGTGATGTTTGTGCATGCTCTAGCTCTTGGTGTTCATGGGAGTTCTGGAGAGTAGTGATATCTGATTTGTAAATGAATAGTTTTATTTGAGTCTATAGAGCTTTAGAAGCTCAGATTTGCCGATATTATAAAGTCTTAAATTGAAATGTTTTTTTCTAAAAAAGTATCCTATGCTCACCATGGCTGCATTTATTTGACCTAAAATACAGTAATATTGTAAAATATTAATTAATAGTAACTTTTCTATTTAAATATATTTTAAAATGTAATTTATTCCTGTGATGGCACAGCTGAATTTTCAGCATCATTACTCCAGTCTTCAGTGTCACATGATCCTTTAGAGATCATTCTAATATGCTGATTTGAGGCTTAAGAAATATTGTTTATTATTATCAATGTTGAAAATAGTTGTGCTACTTAATATCTTTGTGGAAACCATAATTCTTTTTTTTTTATTTTTTTTTTATGGGTTGATAAAGTTAAAAGTTTTTTTGGTAACATTATACATGTCCTTACTGTCACATTTGATAAATTTAATCCAGAAATCATAGGCGCTGATGATATACCAATTGGTTAGAATGCCAATCGATTATTGACCATTTATATAATAATTTATCTAGACATTTGATTTATATTTAGCTCTTTACTCTTATTGTACTCATTAATTCAGATACAATTGTCGCTCAGGGTCTTGTGTTGGCCATTCTTTAATCCAGATCCACAAACTTCCAAGTCTTGGTCACTAGACAGTGGTTATTGACTATGGATGGTCGCTCATATTCTTGCTCTCTCTGAAAGTATTTTGTTCAGTCCGCATAGATCAGTATAAACTTTAATAAAACAACACTATCTCAAGTCAGAGGTCACTAGCACTACTACAGATATAATCCAACAAATATTACTTTCTCTAAATGTAGCCTTGGTTTGGTCATGCATGGTTTCCCATGTACACTTAGCTAGAGTAACATTACAAATAAACAGACATTCTGTTGTCCTGAATGGAAATTTTTTTAGCCTTTACAGTCTAAGTACACTTGAACCAGTGCCAAGTGTTAGTCAGATCTCTGAAATCGCAGTTGTTGTGCCCTATGCTCCACTCAAATATGGACTTTAGTCCATTACTAACCTGACACAGATTTGTGAACATAATCTACTAAAGTTAATAATTTCAGAGTAAATCAGAATAAATTCAAATGTAATAATTTATTATTAGTCAGGTAAATGTATCATGCCAATTACATAATCATTTCAAAGATAATCAATACAAAACATCAAATGCTCAGAAATAAAGAGTAAAAGATACAATCCTGAAACCTTTTGCAGAATTTCTTTAAATACCCAGCCCAAGGAGTATTGTTGGGCTGGGTATTGTTGACCCAGCCCAAATGGAGATGAGCTAACAATGGAAATACCTTTAAACACTAGCCTATGTCAGCCATTTTCTCTTTATTTTTCCTCAAGGAGTTTAGACAAATCTTTATTTGCCCAGTTTTAGTGATTCCAAAAGCTCATCTTGCATGGACCTTTTACTGCTCTAATCTTTGACATGTGGTGCATTTCAGAAGACCATTTTTGCACAACAGTGTTTTAAAGAGAGCTGTACTGTAGGCTGCTTTGAGCTCTGTTTAACAAGGTGTTTTCTCTCACAGATCTGGCTAAATTCACACAGCATTCTCTCTGAGCCCAAGCATGTAAATCCCACGTGGTCAACTGTTTCTGAGAAACCTTGCATCAACAATCCTCCCACAATCATTTGCTCAGATCACATGTCATTATGTGGCAATTCTAATTATCCGATAACCCGGAAGTAACTAAAGCGTCGCAATGATATATGCATGCTTTCTAAATGGAATTAAAAGCCACATGTTTGGTTTGCTTTGACAAGTAGCCGTATCTAATAGAGTGGCCACGGAGCTTGTGTTCAGTTGTGCGTATGTATGCGCAAGCACTCATGAGACTGCATATGTTATCTTGGACTTGATTTGTTTATGCGTGTGCGCGTTTGCTCAGGTTTTAGTATATGCATATGTTATCTTTGTGCACGTATATTATGTAAAGCTCAGTGCAGATTGACCTAATAACCCAGTTTATGGTGTGACGTTTTCTGGTTTTCCCCTCCAGGTCTGTGTACAATCAAACCTTCTCATTATATTAAATGCAGAAATGTATTTAAAGTTCAGATTTTCTCTCTCCCTCTCCCTCTCCCTCTGATGTTCATAATAGAGGAGGAATCTCAGGAGAACAGGGCCTCCATGCCTTCATTTCCTGTGGGTCTCTGGGGGGGGCTACCACACCTAGGTTGCCATGGATATCATTTGTAATATTATTTTGGGATTCAGGCATGCAGCATGTTTACACTTGTGTTTGTTTACTTGTATCCATCAGCCACACTAACTCAGTCAACACAGAGTCATTCGGGAAAAGACTCTAATAATAACTCTTTAAAATATTCATTTGAGAAGCATTTCTCTTCTATCAGTATCTCTGTGTTCCACTGTGTATTCTGTTGATTTTCTGAGATTACATTATAATGTAATGTTATACAGCTGCATTGCACACAGAGGTCTATAGGGGTATTAAGTTACACTTCATGACTTGCCTTTTGAATAATCATATTACTATCCGACTTTTCATTTACACTTGGTCAGATAAATGCCTCTCTTAGGGTTGCATGTTTTTTTTTGGAGAAAAAAGCAAATTTTTGTTGTGATTTAAAATACAATAAAGACTATATAATAATAATAATAATAATAAAAGTGCTATAATATATATTTTTTAGATTTGTACTATTACTAAATAAAGTTAACAAAAAATATTAATTTTAATATTTCACATAAATTTAGTATTTAAGATAAATTATATAATAATAATATTAATTGTATTTTACAGTACAACTGTAAAATTGCAATATTTATATTTATGGCTATCTTAATTTCTTCATGTTCAAACCTTAAACCATCAAGCCGTGGCTTATAATCACACTATGCCATATTGTAGTTCTATTTCGATGAATCATGAATCCCTCTTTAATATTCCTCTGGTATTTGGAAATATGAATTCACTTCTGTGATGACACCAATTAGTGCAAGACAGTGAAATTTTCTGTTGAACGGCCTCTCAAGCCCATTTGTTAACTGTTTGATGTTCGCTGTTGCTCCATCCATGTTGTGTCTAAAACCAACTTCTGAAGTGATTGATTGGATATCCATCTTAAATTCATCTTGGAGGGCATTTTTATCTGCCTTTTAGGTCCATGAGGAAATGAAGTGCCTGATGAAAAGCTTATATGATAGCAATTTAGTTTGGTTAATGGTTACCTTTTTTTTTTTTCAGGTGACATCACACAAAAGGGCTACGAGAAGAAAAGATCCAAACTTTTACAAGCTTACCTACCTCAAACACCAGGTAACACACATACCTTACTTTACACAGCAGCCTAGTGTTTATTGTGTTTTGACTATATTTGTCCCTCTGTGTTTACTGTAGGGGGAGAACGCCGCATCCCTGTCACGCCATCTTCATCGTCTTCCTCATCCTCCCGTTACCAGCGGCGACGGTCCACTGGCTCAAGGGATGAACGTTACCGCTCAGGTGAGCTAGAAGACAGATTTCTACAGACACACAATCTAATTTTCAGGAGACATAATACTAACTCTTGAGGCAAAATTGCCACCAAAAGGAATAAAAAGGTCCTAAATTAATTATTGTTTTTTATGTTAATAACATACAATATTGTTAAGCAATATCACACGGGCAAGAGATTGTTTTTTTCTGAATAGAAGCGCAATTGAAAATGATATTGATTTTAAATGACTGTTCGATAAACAAGAGGTTATTTTTAAGTGACTTACGTTTTAGACACAGTGCTGTCAATATTGTCATTCATCAATGGATAAATCCACATTTTTGAACAAATTGGTGTAATGAAAGATTCAGTTATTCTCTCATAAAGACAGTGACTTGCTCTATTTAATTTATTTATTAAATGTAAGCATTTGACATAAAAGGGGATGCATACATTCAATGAGGTTTGAAAAATATTGACCTTTATAAAGGTATAAATTACCCAATAAGTCAATTTAAGGGAACAAATATTGCCCCTTAATGGAAACATTAATTTCTGTTACTGAAGTACGTGTATTTTATTTTTAATATATAAACTGTATGTTAATAAAATACTTTATTTTATATATATTAAAACAAAACCATATACACAATAAAAATCTAAATAAAATTCCGAAAAATAAATATGAATGAATATCTTTCAAGAGTATCTCTTTTTTTTTTCATCTTTTGTAATGAATACATTTTAGAAGGTTGTCATGTATCTTCAGCATTGCAGAACATGTGGTTGGGTTTAGATGTAATCTGTGCCAGTGGCATTATTTCCTATATGGATAAACCACTGAATAAATAATCTCCCTAAATAAATCTCAGAACAGGCTAGAAAAAGAGCAACTCTACTGAACTTTATTCCACACACACATACATAAACATAAGAAGCTTTTCAGCATGATGCACTGTAAATGTACGTATAAAATCTCTCTCTCTCTCTCTCTCTCTCTCTCTCTCTCAGATGTTCACTCGGAAGCTGTTCAGGCTGCGCTGGAGCGGCACAGTGAGAGAAAGATGGCTGTGCTGTTGCCATCCAAGCGGCGGTCGCTCATCGGTCAAACCTCCATGGACACATACACACCTCCAGGTGTGTGGATGTGCATGTGTTTGTGTGTGTGAGAGCCGGTGAGTAAGTGTGTGTGTGTGTGAGACTGTTCTCTCTCTGTGTGTCTCTCCAGACTCGTCCTCTGGCTCTGACGCTGAGGGGTCTCTGGGGAGGGCGGGGGGTGTCAGCGTGGACTCCTGGATCAGCAGAGCTCTCCATGGCTCACCTTCAACATCATCGTCATCGTCGTCGCACAGCAACAGCTCTGCCAATGCAGCCCGACTCGCAGAGACCAACATGCACTCATACGGCCGTAAGAATGCATGCATATTTACTCACATGGCAGCAAATAAACACAGATACTGAGAATCTGTCATGTGATAAATTGTCAACCAACTACAATTTTGCTTTCAGCAATATCTGGCACAGATTGAATATTGTTGCAAGCATATAGACAGGAAAAACAAGCCAATCAGCTCCTCATGCTCAACTCAATTCATATAAAATAAATAAATAATTTTGTTGCATCTGACCTGGGTCTCTTTTAAACTTCATTCCCTTATCAAGATCATCTCACTTCAGCCAGTTGGCTTCTCATGCTCAACTAAGTTCAGCCAATCAAATCTTTGCGCTCAACTCAATTTAGCCAATCTGTTCAATTTGCCCAACCAGTTTCAGCCAATCAACTATAGATTAGCCTTCTGTTCTCTCCTTCAATTTCTCCCCTCAGTTGGCCCGATGTCTCATCTGTCTCTGAAAAGGCGGGGCTTAAGAGAAATGGGTGTTTCTGCTGAGAATGGAATAGTTGGCAGGCACTCCAATGACTACCAATCAGATCGCCCATGGTCGTCTCTGGATTCTGAGGGTCAGTATTTCTTGGTTCTTTTTGGCCTAAGACTTGTCTGACATATAAGGGATAGTTCGCACAAAAATGAAATGCTGACATTATTTACTTACTCATGTTTTTTCAAAACTGTATGACTTACTTTCTTCTGTGGACTACAAAATATTTTGAGCAATGTCTCAAGGCAGTAGGCTCCAAGGTTGTTTGGTTACCAACGTTTTTTAGAATATCTTCATTTATGTTCTACAGAAGAATAAAGTCATACAGATTTAGAACAACATGAGGGTAAGTAAATGATGACAGCATTTTCATTTTTGTGTGAACTATCCCTTTAAGATGACAGCACACAAAGGTTCAATTTGGTGTGTGTACATTTACATTTGGGCCCACTTGTGTATTTTATCAACATATTATATATCAATGTCAATAATGGCCTTTGATTCTAGTTAAAAGCTTTTCCTCCACAGCACTGTTTGATATGTATACACTTTTGTTTTATATGCATGCACTTTTGTTTCTCACTGATAATAGACTATCACATTTATTGGGGTAAATGTTTTGTTATGCTGTATTTTACAATACTGATGAGTTAACCTGTTTGTTTGTGTACTGCAGACAGTCTGTCGGCCCCTCCTGACATCACCAGCTACATGCCAGACCCCGCCCCCATTTTCTTTCAACGCCCACAGGTCGCCATGATAACCAGGCCCCCGCCCAAATATGGCAATGCTGAGCTGATGGAGACAGGAGATGGTGAGTGTGTGTGTGTGTGTGTGTCCAGAGGTCTGGTTTTTAAATGTGGATTTATTCTGAACTGATCAAGTTTGGTATCTTTTTGTTGTATTCGTAAACTTTATTCTGTGTGCATGGAATTGAATGAGTTTAAAATTACAAAACAAATACTATTTAATCAAAATGTGTTTTCTCATTCTCACCATTGTGAGAATTTGTATTTGTAGTGTAATTGCAAATATGCGTAAATGCAGGTGTGCCTGTCAGTAGCCGTGTGTCGGCAAAGATCCAGCAGCTAGTTAATACACTGAAGCGACCCAGGCGAAGACCCCTGAGAGAATTCTTTGTGGAGGACTTTGAAGAACTTCTTGAAGGTTAAAATGTTTCCACTATCTTTGTGCCTAATTGTTTGATTTCAAAAATGAATATAACTGTAAACGTAAATGATTCATATTATAAATATAGATGTTTAAATACCCACCCTGCACCAGTTCACAGAAACACTTCTTACACTTCCATAGTTGCTATAGGTCAAAGGTCTTGAAATTCATTAGTCTCAGATTAAACTCTCCACACCCTGCACAGAACAAGTTAATTTGATCTAGCTATTTTTGCTGAGATCCAGGTGAAGTGCTTAAAGGGATAGTTCACAGAGAAATTAAAATAATGTCATCATTTATCATCCTTGTGTTGTCTTGATGTCATCATTTTATGGAAGAAGAATTGTTTTAGGTAAACATGGGTCTCATCAACATGCAAATGCTTTGCTAACCTTATCTGAACATTTGCCATGTGCAGTGCAGCAGCCTGATCCCTCTCTGCCACGCCCAGAGGGGGCGGAGTCAACTCCCATACAAGGAGAAGATCTCGCCGGACTCAAGAACTGCCCCTCCTCCCTGGAAGCGGCCCTTCTGCGCTGGGGAGCCATTGCACCCAAAGCCCCCTGTTTGACCACTACACACAGCAATGCCAAACAACCATATACGCTTACATATGGTACACACACATATGTATTCATAGGCATTCATTTGGTTTAATTCTGTTTGGTTGCGGATGCATGTTTATATCTCTTTGTTTATATGTTTGTAGGTAAGCTCTGGTCCAGGAGTTTGAAGTTGGCCTATAACCTGCTTCACAAACTGGGAACCAAACAAGAACCAATCATCCACATTGGAGATAGGGTAAGTGAGTGGTTAGTTTGTGTTCATGCTTTGTCTTATACACTCATCGGCCACTTTATTATGTATACCTTGCTAGTACCGGGTTGGACTCCATTTTGTCTTCAGAACTGCCTTAATTCATTTGTGGCATCGATTCAACAAGGTGCTGGAAAAAATCCTCAGAGATTTTGGTCCATATTGACATGATAGCATCACACCGTTGCAGCAGATTTGTCGGCTGCACGTCCATGATGCAAATCTCCCATTTCACCACATCCCAAACATGCTCTATTGGATTGAAAAGTGACAGTAAAGACATTTTAAAAAGTTATAAATTACTGTATATCTATCAAGTAAATGCTGTTCTTTTGAATTTTCTATTCATTAAAGAATCCAGAAAAAAGTATCACACTAAATTTTTTTCCACAAAAATATTAAGCATTACAACTTTTTTCCAAATCATCATGTTGGAATGATTTCTGAAGGATCATGTGACACTTAAGACTGGAGTAATGATGCTGAAAATTCGGCTTTGCCATCACAGGAAAAAAATGACATTTTAAAAAATAAAAAAGTTATTTTTTTATTTATAAATAAATAACAAATATAATGTCATATAAATGCTGCCTTGGTGAGCATAAGAGACTTCAAGTTTTTAATGTTCAAAAACATTTAAAAAATCTTACCGACCCCAAACTTTTGAACAGTAGTGTATAATTTCAGCATGTAACATTTTAAAGATAGTAATAAGATATAGACATTAATACAAACATATATTCAAGAACCGGTGAGGAATGAAGACTGTGTATGTGTTACTGTAGGTAGCTTTGGTTTACCCCAATAATGACCCAGCAGCATTCATGGTGGCGTTTTATGGCTGTCTCTTGGCTGAAGTTGTTCCTGTCCCAATTGAAGTACCACTTACAAAGAAGGTAATTTCTACCTCAAAAAAATTTCCAGCAATAATACATCAGGTTAGGCAGGACTGCACATATTCAGAAGATTTAATAATGAGTCATAATTAACCAAAATAACTTGTAAAATTGCCTGGGGTGTGTCCTCCTGCTCTCTCCCCTCAAAGGATGCTGGTAGTCAACAAATTGGTTTCCTGTTGGGTAGCTGTGGGGTTGCCGTGGCGTTGACCAGCGATGCATGTCATAAAGGTCTTCCCAAGAGTGCTAGTGGTGATGTCATGCAGTTCAAAGGTCAGAGACCTCATAATATTTGTTAGAACCTCCTGCACACCATTCTTCATAGAGGAACATTATGTATTATAGATATATGTGTGTTTTTATCTTTGTGTGTGTGTGTGTTTTCAGGCTGGCCAAAGTTGCTCTGGGTGCTGACTGACACCAAACATTTATCTAAACCCCCACGAGAGTGGTTTCCTCTCATAAAAGATGCTAACAATGACACAGCGTACATAGAGGTAACATACCATGGGATTGTGTCTAATTCATTTTGATTTAATATCATATTTTATTGAATTTTCTATTCATCAAAGAATCCTGAAAAAAATGTTTTCACAAAAATATTCTGTAGCACAACTTTGATAAGAAGAAATGTTACTTGAGCACCAAATCAGCATATTTGAATGATTTCTGAAGGATCATGTGACACTGCTGCATTTACATAGACCCTAATAATCCGATTGTAATCAGACTACTATCATAGCATTTACATAGAGCCTAATCCGATTGTAGTCAGACTACTATCATAGTTGAAATAAAAAAAGTAATATGTAACCACGTCAATCGGAATGAATTGGCCAAATTCGATTAAAATTTAATTCGGATTGTAAGGGGTGGTTTAAAGCGTTTCTAATCTGATCGAGAGGGCATGTAAACTTGATCGGATTGAAAACCAAAACTAGAAAGTACTGCACTTGTGCAATGACGTAGAAATGGCGTAATGACGTATAATGCCAGGAACAAGCTGTTGTCGTTGTTGAATGAAGTGTCGTAAATGAGTGTCGTGTCATTCTAAAAATTCTCCTTCCACTCATCGTCTCATCACTATTCCTTGTTTTGGACTCTCATCCACAGACGCCTTGTTTTGGAATGGGTGTTTTTACCGCATTATTAATATAAGTAGCACGGCACAGCGGTTCATGTGCTCATCGTCTCCTAATTCGGACCCGAAATAGATAAATTTCAACTCTGTTCTTTAAAACAAAGAAAAAAAGCAATTTAGAAGAAAAGTAAACAGCAGGAAACTCTGTATATACGTGCAGTGTGCGCATGTCAAAACAAAAATTCCGATTTGAAGCTTGTGACATAAACGCACACATGATTTGGCGTGATTTGTAGTGATCTCATTGCATTTATAATGAGAGCGGCTGTGTTTTGTGGTTGATTGACAGTATAAGACCTGTAAGGATGGGAGTGTGTTGGGAATAACTGTGACAAGGATGGCAATGCTCAAACACTGCCAAACACTTATGCATACCTGCGGATACAGCGAGGGTAAGATACACAGCTACATGTACAAAACACAATTACACTCACTTAAAAGCACACAAATACCACACAATTCTAATTCTTAAAGGGATATCAGCAGAAATATTTCATCATTTACTCAGCCTCATGTTGTTCCAAACCTGTATGAGTTTATTTCTAAGTGGTTTGTGTTGGTGTGTTTCAGCTGAGACTGTGGTGAATGTGTTGGATTTTAAGAAAGGCATCGGCCTTTGGCACAGTGTTCAAACGGTAATATCAGTGACTCCGGTTATTGCATGTTGTCATTTATCAGATAATTTTTGTTTTTATTTTAATTTTTTTTTTATTTTTTTTTTTCTGAAAAGGTGATTTCTCTACTTTTTCTCTCTCTGTAGAGTGTGTTGAATATGTTACATGTGGTCAGTGTTCCATATGCACTTATGAAGGTGAATCCTCTGTCCTGGATCCAGAAAGTCTGTCAGTACAAAGGTACACGCGCACACACACATAGTACACATTCATCAGGTGTACTGACTTTTGGTCTCTCTGCTTTTTGGAGAGTTTTCCCATCTCCTACATGTTTAAAGATCATGTACAGTATCAAAAGCGAGGTCTGCTATATAACACAAATGCACACATAGGCCGTGTGTCCACCAAAGCGTTTTTAGCCGGCTGAAAACGCCTAGCACTGGGCGCTTGAGAGCGTTTTGGCAGCGCTGCGTGTTTTCAGTTGAGACGATTCGTTGCTATGATACAGAATATCCGCAGCACAGTTTACTTGTAACTGATTTCGTAGATAATTTGTTTCATACTAAAAAAATATTTTTCATCCATTTTGTTCGGTTAGCTCTGCTGGTTGAAGTCGTTGTACAGAAAGAATGTTGTGACAGTTGCTCGGTGTGGTATTTGTCCTGCCCCTCCACCACTGTGATTGGACTGCTGTGTAAAAAGTGACAGTGATGAGCGCAGCGTTTTACCCAAAGTTGAACATTTTTCAACCCCGGCGACCAGTAAAAAACACCGGGCGCTCAGCGCTTGAGCGTTGAACGCTTGAGCGTTACGCTCATGGCGTTTAAAAAACGCGGCGCTCCCATTGAAAACAATTGGAATTTTACGCCAGCTGCGTGAAAAAACGCTTTGGTGGACACACGGCCATAGTGTCACACATAATCATTCTTAATCAATAATTAGTTTCCTTCCATGTGTGTGCAGCTAAGGTGGCATGTGTAAAGAGTAGAGATCTACACTGGGCTCTAATGTCCTACAAAGAGCAGACTGACACCAACATGAGCTCACTGAGAATGCTGCTTATCGCTGATGGATCAAACCCCTGTGAGTGTGTTAACAAAGAATTAAACCCCCTTGAGTGTGTGTTAGTGTTGAATCAGAGCCTGTGAGTGTTACTTTGTGAATCAAGCCTTTACGTTATACAGTAATTCTCTGTCTTTCTTTTCCCAGGGTCCATATCCTCCTGTGACGCATTCCTAAACGTGTTCCAGAACATGGGCTTGAGGTCAGAGGTCATATGCCCGTGTGCTGGCTCTCCTGAGGCCCTTACTGTAGCTCTGAGGAGGTATAAATATACTCACACTCTTTTTGTCCTGGAGGCACACATGTGCAAACGCCATTCTTGTGCTCAGGAATCTGTTTTCAGTTTAAACACATTAAAATGGGAGGTTCTGTCTTTTGTGGTCACTCATTACAAACAACATAACCAGGCCTACGCACATTCATGCACACAGACACATAGAACTATTAAGAAATGCATCTGACTCCGATTTTTATGTATTTGAGTGAAGTGAAAGCTGCTTGGTTCTTAATCCAACATTTAATTGTGTTTGTGTGTGGTCTAAGTTTAAATACTGTTATCTTACAGGCAGACGGATATAACTCTCGCGTAGCCAGACTTTTCAATATCGCCATAAAGTCTGGTTCACATTGCCAAGAATTGCCTGAATAAACAAAAAAGGTCTGCCTGACCGACGTGTAAAGTAATCAGCCACTCTTCACTTTTATGTGTGCCATTTAGAGGCTGGTAAACCTGAAATCGGATACTACCCAAAGTGCAAAATGGAATATACAAAATGTGATCCCAGGTATCTTAAATCTCTCTAACAAAACTGTTGAATGTCCCTTGAAGCGTTTATTAAGGCCTGTTCGCACCAAGAAAAATTACTATAACGATAACTATATTAGTGTCCACTCCGACGCACAATATCGTTCTGTTTATTCTAAGTTACTAGTTATGTCGTCGCTCCAGTTATGTCATTTGCCACTTTAAATGATCAAAGCTCTTTAAAGCATTATGGATTATTTGTCATTTGTTTTTATTGTTCATTAACTGGGGGGAAAAAAAACGCTCTGAAAGTGATTCTAACGATATCGTTCTTTGTGTCATTAACGTTATAGTTGTGGTGTGGACTCTGCTATTCTTTTTTAGAACTATATCTTTATTGTTACCGTTATTGTTCTTGGTCTGACTGTGTACGGCCCTTTATAGTGATGTGTGAATTTGTCGGTAGTAAAGACCTGCACACCCTGACTGTGCCATGATGCATCTTGGTTTATTTAAAGGGGCATTCGGCAACCCTAGCTATTTCTTTGCTGATTTTCACTTTTGTTGTCGCATGTTTTGTCAACGAGCTCCCCCTACAGCTGTGAGGCGTATATTTCACAACAATGTCGTAAGAAAACTCACTTGCGGCACCCTCTTCCCCCTGTCTATCGCTGCTCATGTGCATTTGTTATTATCGGAGCCGGCCAACTTTATCGTGTGGAGCTATGAGGTGGGTAATACATCATACACATTGAGGGCGGCGTGTGTGTTTATGTCGAATTGCCGTAAAGCAGTTTGTGTTTCTCGCTCGTTCTCGCTTCTCACGAGACTTCCTATTTCCAACTTACCGGGACGTTAATCCTCATGTTGCAAGGTTGGTTTTCCGCCTGGGAACGTTGGGGGGAGCGGGGAAAGTCACCATTCTCACCAGAACAGGTTATTAAACCATCCAAATGATTTCTAAACGGTTTTATTAAGTTGAAATAGTTGCCGAATGCCCCTTAAAGTTGTCAAAAAAAGCACAGTGAAGATATGTCATTTTAGGCTCATCTGTCATTTTGGGAAATTTTTTGCCTCGTTACCGTTCAAAAGTTTGGGGTAAGTACTATTTTAAAAAGAAAGAAAGAAATTAATAATTTTATTTAGCCAGGATGCATTAAATTGATTAAGCGCATTTATGATGTTGCTGTTGTTGTTGTTTTTTTACTTTCTATTCATCAAACAATCTTGAAAAAAAAGTTATGGTCTCCACAAAAATATCAAGCAGCACAACAGTTTTCAACTTTGATAACAATAATAAATGTTTCTTCATCACAAATTCAGCATATCAGAATGATTTCTGAAGGATCATGTGACACTGAAGTGTGGAGTAATGATGCTGAAAATTCTGCCATCACAGTAATACATAACATTTTAAAATATATTGAAACAGTTATTTTAAATTGTAATATTATTCAGCAATAATACTGTTTTTACTGTATTTTTAATCAAATAAATGCAGCCTTGGTGAGCATAAGAGACTTCTTTTAAAAGCATTTACTCCAAACCTTTTAACCGCAATGTATGTTATAGTTGAATCTCATGGAAATACCATGTGTTACACTCTTTTGGTGATGCATTCAATGAGATTTTTGTGGGTGCAGATGCAAGAATCTGGTGGTAAAACTAAACAATGGTAAAACTTCCACAAACCTTTCTTTAAGACTGGTACAGCTTTTGTAGCTCCAGGAAGCCAAACCACACAATTCCATATTGTTTATGAAATCTGGAAAATATTGTGTCTATGGTAACATAATATTCTAGTAGTGACACATATGGACATGTTTATTCTTTCATTTGTTTGTATGCATGTGTTTTCTGTCAGGCCTCAGGAGGGCAGCTCTAAGCCAGCAGGCCGAGGGGTCCTGAGTATGACGAATCTGAGTCACGGGGTCATTAGAGTGGACACAGGAGAGAAGCTGTCAGTCCTCACCCTACAGGATGTGGGCACAGCCATGTCAGGAGGTACAGAGATTACGAGAACATGAACGAATGAACATCCCCAAAGCATTTAGATTCAGTTCCAACATCTACCTCATAAACCAGCCTAGAGCAGTTCAGCGCTGTTTTCCTCATGTGGCCACAGACCTCATCAAACGACTTTATGGTCCTTGTAAAACTGACTTTTCTCCGTCTCTCTCAGAGTTGGTGTGCGTTGTTAAACTGGAGGGCGTTCCTCAGCTGTGTAAAACCGATGAGATTGGAGAGATCTGCGTGTCGTCTGTTGCCACAGGAACGTCATATTATGGGCTTACAGGAATGAGCAAGAACACATTTGAGGTGTGAAAATACACTATATTTCACTATGTTAATATATAAATATCATTGTGTCAGTTAAGAAATGAATGTAAGGATGCTTTAAATTGATCAAAGTGACAGTAAAGATATTTGTCACGTTACAAGAGATTTCTATTTCAAATAAATGCTATTCTTTTGTTATCAAAGAATCCTGAAACAATGTATTATGGTATCCACAAAAATATTTAGCAGCACAACTGTTTTTTTTTTTTAACATTGACAATAATAAGAATTGTTTCTTGAGCAGCAAATCAGCATATTAGAGTGATTTCTGAAGGATCATGAGACAATAAAGACATGAGTAATGATGCTAAAAATTCAGCTTCACAGGAATAAATTACATTTTAAAGTATATTCAAATAGAAAAACAGTTTTTTTTAAGTGTAATCACAATATTACTGTTTTTACTGTATTGATTATATACATACCAAAATTTATATTTTTATTAAATGCTGTCTTGGTGAGCATTAGATAATTCTTTCAAAAACATTTTTAAAAAATCTTGTCAAACAGTAGTGTAAACCATCTTTATTTTATGTGGTAAAGTTAAACTTTGCTGGATTTGTAGCTAGTTTTACACGGTCTCTACATGAATTAATTTGCCAGATGTGATTATCCTAAAAGCAAATAGCATTCAAATATCCACCTTAAAGGGTAACTAAACCCCTGCTCAGAGCCTGACTCCACCCACTGGCAATATTTGAAAAATGCTGGAAAAGTGGGCAGAGCCCAGCGGAGATAGAGGGAACGAACCGAAGGCAGATGAGCATCTGAGACCCGCAGTGTCGGATTAATTGACAGCTGCTGCCTGCTGTCAGACTCTGAGGGGGCTTTCACACTGGCAGTTTAGTTCGGAAAGGGACACGGTTCGCTTGAAAAATCGCTAATGTGAACGCCGTCATGTGGACCCGGGTGTGCAGTGGGGTACCGAACCCGAGACTACCTGGAGGAGGTGGTCTGAGTTCGGTTGCTCCCGAACCGTGCTGTGGTTCGAACCGAACCCGAACCGGCTGTGGTATGTGAAAGCAACACGGACCCGGGTGCGCACTTGTTCAGGAATAAACGTATCCTGCGCATGCGATTTAGCCGATTATGATGTATTTAGTTAAATAAAACATGTAAGGGATGATAGTGTTGATGATTTACCTTGGATACGAGCAAGAGTGATCCTGCAGTGTATTCGCGCGTAGTGCCTGCAATCAGGGCAACAAATTTGGAAATCCACGGTCTCCTTTTGCAAGGAGCGGAAAGACACGACACACACACACACACACAGTAAACCTGTGTTGTTTACTCAGCTATGCATAATAGCACCAAATTAATAAAAAACACAATATATTGACCCGCGTAGTGTTTTCTGTCATGCGCCGTGCACGTTTGTAATGACGTAAGATGCACACAAACGTTGTTGTTGGGAGATAAGGTATAGCTATGAAATATGACAAGACCAGAGTGTTAAGTCCAGTTAATTCATTAATTCATCCTGATCGTTTTCAATACTCGCAATTCCAACTCCTGACTCGCTCGCTACGGTGGTTTTGACGAAACAAGATGGTTTTTATACTGTCAAGGGCTGGTAGCTCGTAACAAGGGCGTGGTGAGCTGGAACCTGCTTACGTCACCAACCACCCCTTACTTCACGAACCACCGCAACCACCAATAGGAAAATTCAACTGCAGTAGCCACCGTTCAACCTAAAGAGGGCAGCACTCAGACGTTTTTACACCATATATTGTAGAATTAAAACACTTTATACCCAAATGTCAAAAAAGTTACTCGAATCAATGAACAGCACTAATAAAGCCCCATTCTTACAGATCATTAACTAAAAAAAGTTGGTTTAGGGTTTAGTTACCCTTTAAGATGGTGTGACCTTTTTTTCTTTATTTTTTTATGATACATTTTTGGTAAATATGTGTGTGTCTCTCTGGTGCAGGTGTGTCCAGTGGCATGTGACGGTGGTTTGGTCAGCGACTGTGTGTTCGTGAGGTCAGGTCTGCTGGGGTTTGTGGGTCCGGGTGGGATGGTCTTCATCTCAGGTACGCTGGAAGGACTGATGCAGGTCGGGGGACGGAAACACAACGCTGATGACATCATCGCAACCGCTCTTGCTGTGGAGCCCATGAAGTTTATCTATAGAGGAAGGCATGTATGAAAATGGAGACCAAAACAATAATCAACCAGTACTACTCTAGAGAGAATCTTGATTACAGTGTGTCTGCTCACTGTGTGTAGGACGGTGGTGTTCTCAGTGACTGTATTGTATGATGAGAGGATTGTGCTGGTAGCAGAACAGAGACCAGATTCAACTGAAGAAGAGAGTTACCAGTGGATGAGCCGAGTGTTGCAGGTACACACACACTTTGGCTCGAGGCAAAATGGCAGAAAACATTTTTTCACTTATTCCACAAAAAAATTAGGCAGCACAACTGTTTTCAACATTGATAATAATAAGAAATGTTTATTGAGCACCAAATCAGTGTATTAGAATGATTTCTGAAGGATCATGTGACACTGAAGACTGGAGTATTGATGCTGAAAATTCAGCTTCATAGGAAAAAATTATACTTTAAGATATATTAAATTAGAAAGCAGTTATTTTAAATTGTAGTGATATTTTACAATAGTACAATTTTACTATATTTTTGATAAATAACTCAACCTGAGTCTTTAGTTATTTTCAAGAAACTGCTTCTTTTTCATCAACATTTGACCCATTAATACTAACACTTTCTATTCTATATATTTTTTCTATTAAAGAAATAAACAAACCTTGCTACGTGTACTGTGCTAGAGTAACTATTGTTGGTTTAACTGCTTCTATCGTTCTCCTCATTTGCTTTGGATAAAAGCATCTGCTAAATTATTAAATGTACATTTTTATTTATAAGTATAATTAAGGTTGTTCACAATTAATAATAAAGAGTTCTCTGACCAAACCTGTGTGTGTTTAGGCTATAGATGGTATTCATCAAGTGGGGGTCTACTGTCTGGCATTGGTTCCTGCCAACACCCTCCCCAAAACCCCTCTGGGTGGAATCCACCTGTCTGAGACTAAACAGCTGTTTCTGGAGGGGGCGCTACACCCCTGCAGCATCCTCATGTGTCCTCACTCCTGCATCACCAACCTGCCCAAACCCAGACAGAAGCAACCAGGTGCATAAGCCCTTGTGTGTGTGTTATAGAACATGATGTGTTTGTGTTACATAGAGAGTGTTGTGTAAATATTGTGTGTGTGTTTGTTGCAGAGGTGGGTCCTGCTTCTGTGATGGTGGGAAATCTCGTCGCAGGAAAACGAATGGCTCAGGCCAGTGGACGAGACCTGAGTCACATGGAGGACAATGAGCAGGTAAATTCAGAGTTTGTGTGTCTACAGAGAGATTAAGATCTCTTAGGGTTGAACAGTTAAACAGAATAAAATAAAAATTGCTATAATAATGGCTGCGATTTAATAAAAATAAAAAATAGGTATGCTGCGTGTTTCAGAGTGAAGCGCAGCACTGTGTTTATTTTAGGGATGCACCGAATGTTCGGCAACCAAAATTATTCGGCCGAAAATAGCAAAAAAAGCACTTTCGGTGTTCAGCCGAATAAGTAAAAAGACAGAATAAATTTGACCGAACAATGACGTTTTTGACGACGCGATCAAATAGTAACCAGCGTAGAGTGAGAGGCGCGCGCTTTATAAATGCAGCCAACATGCCCGCTTTGAGCAGATAACAAAAGAGAAGCTCATCTGATGCATCTGTGGCAGACGTTGTACCCTTACTTGCAGCACTAAAGCGTCTTTTAACCCTCTGTAGTTGACAAACGCGCCGCCGCGTTTTGCTGGATTTTTTTCCACATAGCAGCAAAATAGACTTAAATACTCCGTCATTTATGGTCACTTAAATGCAGACTTAAGAAATATGAAAAAATAAACTGTTAAATGTCTATTTGTGTCCACTTACAATCGAAACAAAACTGTGCTTTTGTAAAATAAAGAAAATAAACAAGGTGTGCTTTTCTGCCTCTCCGTCTCCATTAACTTTTTTCCTGGAGCACGTCTCTAAACTTAAACAAAACTCAGCGAATACTAGTCACACAGGCAAAGGCATATATCTTTATAATCATTTAATTGTCTACTTTTAAATGATCTAATTCAAAACGAAAACAAATATTCTCTGTTTATGTAATCTGTATGAAAAGAGAGAGAGATGTCAGTCGTTCTCATGGCAACTCCTTATCTGCTAATCGCCACGGAGAGCGTGCGCTATATTGAAACCCAAATGATCTGAGGCAATCCATACAAACCTGTCAACGCCCACGATAAAGTGTATGTAAACCGCAAAAGTAGGCTTATGTCTAGGACAATTATTAATTTGTTGTGGGTTCATCCACATTTTTATTTTGCACTTTTCAATGCACTTTTTTAGTTACATTCTTTCAGCAGTCAGTTATAGGCCTAACATAGGCTATTCAAGAAGGGGGGCTTCAAAGATGGCCAAATGAAAAAAAAAAAAAATTATTTTACTAATTTATTTATTTTAAGTTATATTGTGCTTAGTTTAAATAATATCTGCTGGAATGTTAAAAACATTTTCAGTGTTAAATAAATTGTATTTTTGCAATTTGATTTTTTTTCTCTGAAAAGCAAGACAAAATAGTAAAAAAGCATATTTTTACTATTTAATTAAATGCAATGGTGAAAAAATTGGCAAAATAAATGGAAAAAATGGAAAACACCGCGTTCAGTATTTGGCCTTCGGCCAAGCGTTTCATTATTATTCGGCTTCGGCCAAGAATTTTCATTTCGGTGCATACCTAGTTTATTTACATGCAAGCAGCTCATGATCCAGGATTTTCCGTGTCTCAGTGCACCTCGGTTTGCAGTAAATGCTGCTCCACATGAAATCATCTCAGCATCTGATATACTGTTTTTCATTCTTCGCTTAGGGGTAAAAAGAAGTTTGAAATACGTTTGCAGTTGTTTACTGTTAACGAACATCCCAACTTCACCCATGCTTCTGGGAGTGTCGTTTAGAGGAATATGTAGATATGTGCCGCACGCTTTCCTTTCAATAACAAAATAAACACAACAAAAATGACAGCGGTGTACAGTTGTACTGTAAAATTACAATGACTATCGATGTTTTACTTAATAAAAATACTTAATTGTTATTTAATAATGATAGCAATAATAATTGTATAATTATATAGAGATATATTCACTCTTTTTGGGGGCCAAATTGTGCAACCCTTCAAAACAGCACAGCAAACCTAGAGCTATTTTTTTTTAAAAATCACATTTTCAATCACAATCTTAATATTTATCAGAAAATCACAGACTTTTTGTGTGTGTGTGTTTCTTTCTTTCGGACTGACTATTCTTTCTCTTATGTGTTCTAGTTTCTCTTTCTGTCGGAGGTGCTGCAGTGGAGAGCTCAGACAACACCTGACCACATACTGTACACGCTCATTAACTCAAGGGTAACACACACTTATTGCTTTTCTCTTTTCCCTCAGCAGTGTGTTTACAAAATGATTAAAAATCAGGAGCCTTTTTGACCTCCATATGATTTTGTGTGTGTGCTCGTTTCAGGGTGCAATAGGAAGCTCTCTGACCTGTCTACAGCTTCACAAGAGAGCTGAGAAAATTGCCACTATGCTGTATGAAAGAGGACAGTTAAGAGATGGAGACCATGTAGCATTAGTGTATCCACCAGGTAAGCACACACATACACACTCCAGCTAACTTGATTTGAATCAGTAAAAAGTTAAAAAGTCTAATTTTGCCCTTACACAAATTAAGGCCTTAAAAATGTCTTAAATCAGAGCTGAAAGTCTAAAATTGATGAAGTCATGGCATTAAATGTTGCATGCATTGCAAAAAATGAAAAAATTCCTCAGAATCTTAAAATTTAACATGAAGTGAGTTTACGTTTTACACAAGGAATAACATCTGTCAGTGAGTTATCAAAACTTCCCTTTGAAATAAGTATTTTTTAAAAAAAAATTTTGCCCATTGGCACTCAAGTAAATGCATCTTGATTTAAAGGGTTAGTTCACCCAAAAATGAAAATTAAGTCATTAATTACTCACCCCCATGCTGCACCAACCCCGTAAGACCTTCGTTCATCTTCGGAACACAAATGAAGATATTTTTTATTAAATCTGAGAGCTGGATCACTGCTACATAGGCTGCCTAAGGGTATGAAACTTGACGGCCCAGAAAGTCATTGAAGAAAATGTTTAAATATTCCATGTGACTACAGTGGCTCAACTATAAGTTTATCAAGCGACGAGACTACTTTTTATGCTGGGAAAAAAACAAAAATAACAACTTTATTCAACTATTCCTTTTCTTCCTTGTGGGCCTGAGACGAGAGTTCAAGAGATTTCCACGACGCATGCGCAAGAACTGAGAAGAGAACGTTCTTCTTCTAATACTTCTTGTTCAGTTCTCGCGCATGCGTCGTGGAAATCTCTTGAACTCTCGTCTCAGGCCCACAAGGAAGAAAAGGGATAGTCGAATAAAGTCGTTATTTATGTTTGTTTTTTCGGAAAAAAGTAGTCTCGTCGCTTGATAAACTTATAGTTGAGCCACTGTAGGCACATGGAATATTTAAACATTTTCTTTAATGACTTTCTGGGCCGTCAAGTTTCATACCCTTAGGCAGCCTATGTAGCAGTGATCCACCTCTCAGATTTAATCAAAAATATCTTCATTTGTGTTCCGAAGATGAACGAAGGTCTTACGGGGTTGGTACAGCATGGGGGTGAGTAATTAATGACTTAATTTTCATTTTTGGGTGAACTAACCCTTTAAGAATCTTTAGACATTTGCACTGGATAGCAAGACAAAAATACTGAGGAAAAACTTACAAATCAGAAGGTAAAGTTAAAGATATTTACATATCCTAGTCGTTTTTTTTTGTTTTTTTATTAAATGAAATTCGTTAAATTAAAAAGTAACGAATATCTGTTGTATTTTCAAACTCTGAAGTGTTGCTAATACAACTCATTGTGTTTCTCCCTAGACATTTACATTTAGAGAACATATTTATGTATTGTTCAATTTATTCATTTACTTGGTCTTAAAAAAGTATTTAAAAAGTCTTACATTTACCTTCATAAAACCTGCAAAACCCCTGTTGATTGCATGATGTGCAAATTAATTAATCTAATATTTTCTCTGAAAAGCTCCCAAATTAAGATATTTTAAAGACAAATGCACTGAACATACTCTAAAATTTGCCAATAAATCTGTAGGTTGCAATAATACATATGTGCCTTTATTTCAGCCAAATTAAGCTGTACATAAATTATCAGATTTTTTTTGTTGTGTGAGGACCAGTTAATAAACTTCCCATGAGCGATGTACATTTTTTCATTTTTGTACTTAACTCTGGTTCAGGGTAGAATTTGGTGTAGTTTTTCTGTGGTGCTAATTGTAGCATTTCATGAAATCAGATCAGCTACAGCAGACGGTCCCGCTCTTTATATCACATTCAAGAGTCATTCACACTCCAATTAAATCTGTAGAGAAATCACATCACATTTTCTTTATGAAGCATATGATTAAATTAAAATTAAATGAAAATATCACATTGCAGTTAAATAAGCCATAAATGAGAATGAGTAAATGTGCTCTGGCTGAATTCCAGCTTTTTGTTACAGATGTAGTTTTATTTCACGAAGATTTATATCTGTGTGCGTTTTTTTGTTTCAGGTCTAGATCTGATCGCTGCATTTTACGGCTGTCTGTATGCAGGCTGTATTCCTATAACTGTACGGCCGCCTCACCCTCAGAATATCCCCACTACTCTACCCACAGTTAAAATGATCCTAGAGGTAAGGACACACCTCTGTCGTGAATTAAATTATTAGAGATATCTTAATAACTTATTTACAATCATTTTAATTATTTCACTATTGTGATGCATTATAGAATGAGACAACACATCAGCTTTCGAAACATTACAATTTTTAATGAATAAAAATATTGGTGTGTGCAGGTGAGTCGTTCAGTGTGTGTTATGACCTCCCAAGCCATCTCTAAACTTCTGAGGTCCAGAGATGCGTCAGTGGCTGTGGACTTTAAATCATGGCCTCCTATCCTGGAAACAGGTGAGTTTGTCAGAGACATGAGATCTTTGTTCTGAGGTTACACCTATCAAGTGCTCATCAGAAATATGTGTGTTTATTTGTTAGACGATTTGCCAAAGAGGCGTTGTCCCCTGCTGTTTAAGCCATGTGACCCAGACTCGTTGGCGTATCTGGACTTTAGTGTGTCCACTACAGGCATGCTTGCTGGAGTAAAGGTTTGTCTCATCATACCTGTTACTAATGTTGTTTTACTAAATTAGTTTTAAACCCTAAATTGAGGTCCCCATGAGGAAACAAGCTTATAAATCATACAGAATGAGTTTTTTTTTTATGATTTTTTTTTTTGTGATGGATAGGGTTAGTGTACAGTAAGTGGAAAGAATATACAGTTTTTTACAGTATTAAAACCATTAGGTCTATGGAAAGTCCCAAAAAAGTGTGTGTGTGTGTGTGTGTGTGTGTGTGTGTGTGTGTGTGTGTGTGTGTGTGTGTGTGTGTGTGTGTGCAAAGCAGGGGTTTTCAAACTTTTTGATGCCACAGCCACCCAAATATGCTAAAAAAAATATTTCTTATATATTATCTTATATAATCTATAATAAAATATGTTGAATTAGAAACATTTTCACATGTGGTGAGACTCTGCCTTTTGGACCCTATTGTATATTTCTAATAAAGGGACAAAAAATATGTTTGTAATAATCATTTGTGTTAAACTAAAAAAAAACAATTTCTCTCTTTCTCTGAAGATGTCTCACAATGCAACCAGTGCTCTGTGTCGCTCTGTTAAACTGCAGTGTGAGTTGTATCCCTCTCGAGAGGTGGCCGTATGTCTCGACCCATACTGCGGCCTTGGCTTCGTCTTGTGGTGTCTCTGCAGGTACGGATCACCAGTGCACTCGCCTGAGATGAACACTCAGCAAACACAGGTGTTAATTTGTGTGCTTGTTTTCTGTGCGTAGCGTGTTTGCAGGGCAGCAGTCTGTTCTGATCTCTCCGATGGATCTGGAGGTGAACCCTGCTTTGTGGCTGCAGTCCGTCAGTCAGTTTAAAGTCCGAGACACGTTCTGCTCGTACTCTGTGATGGAGCTCTGCACGAGATCTCTCAGCTCTCTCACTGACTCTCTAAAGGTGTGCACAAACACACACACACTCTCATCAGGATTATTATTGTTAAAGGTATAGTTCACCCCAAAATGAAAATTCTTTCATCATTTACTCACTCTCATGCCATCCCCGATGTATATGACTGTCTTTCTTCAAATCAAAAAAATTTTTTTAGGAAAGTAATCCATCTGTGTGTGTCCATATAATGCAAGTGAATAGCTGCCGCTTGTTTGACACTTGAAAAATCACACAGAGATCGTGACCGTAATCCATACAACACAGGTGAATGTCTTCTGAAGCGAAACGATTGGTCTACTGTCATACGAGCATTCACAAGTTTAGCTTAACACAAAAGTAAGTGCATTGTGAAGTTCACGAGGAATGGTCTGGGGATGTTTCTTTAACACCCATGTTTGGGGTTTCCCCCGGAGCCTGGCAGTCACGCAGGGTTGGACAGAGGCTGATATATGCTGCACCATTCTGTATTCTTTTTGCGTTTCCCTCTAAATTAAATATATTCGTTCAAGGTAACTTGTGTCGAATGCATCCTTACAACAAAGTAGTAGGTTACAATGGGACAACTACTTCTCGCGCAAGCTTCACAACGCTCGTATGACAGTAGACCGGTCCGGAAGCAATGATTTATAGTTTTTAAAAAAAGTTACAAATATTGGTATTTTCTTACAGACACGTTTCGATTCAGAAGACATCGGTTTATCCACTGTGGTTGTATGGTTTACGATACAATCGCTGTGTGTGGTTTTTCACATGTCAGCCGACTGGCAGCCATTCACTTGCATTATATGGGATCACAGAGATGGATTATTTTCCTAAAAAATTTGGGGATATACATTGGGGATGGCATGAATGTGAGTAAAGGATGAGAGAATTTACATTTTTGGGTGAACTATCCCGTTAACTAAAACTAAAACCATAAAAAAACATTTTTGTTACTTGAAATAAAATAAATGTTAATTGAAAAAAGAAAAGAGAAAAAATATTTTATTTCAGCTAGTTGCTAAGGCAACATTTCTTATTTTCATTTAGTTTAACTTAATGTATTGTACTAAAAAACTCAGACTGATAAACTGACAAAACATAAAAATGACAAAAATACAAAAAAATTGCAAAAACTTTAACTGAAATTAAAATAAAAACAAAATATAGAAAAAAATGAATTCAAAATATGAATAGTATCTCAATAATACTAAAATAACAGTTTCTCAGTTCACCCCTGTATTTGTGCGTGTGTCTCTCTCAGGCCCGTGGGATGGATCTGACCCGTGTGCGTTCATGTGTGGTTGTGGCGGAAGAGAGGCCTCGTGTTGCTCTGACGCAGTCCTTCTGTAAGCTCTTTAAGGATGTGGGGCTTCACCCTCGTGCCGTCAGCACTGCCTTCGGCTGCAGGGTCAATCTCGCAGTCTGCCTACAGGTCAGTATAGGCAAGAATATGACCCATATCGGATTTCATAGTCTAGCAGCATCCCCAGTGTTCAGTTTTATTTCTTTTTACTAGTCATGTAACTCATTCAACCATCTATTTGATTTATTTATTTAGTTTTAAGTTTATTATTTAAGTTACTTTTTAACATATTTATACATTACATCTTCCTCTCCTCTCCTCATGTAGCCTCATAGGTTGGGGAAGCTTGCTGAGCAGGTATGACTGAACTTCAACTGATCCTCATCATTTCATAACACTTGACTGTTCTTCAGTTATTACAACCATATTTAGATGTGGGAGTAAATCTACTAATTATCGTCCTGTGTGCATGACTACTAATTTTTACTAGCTGACCAATTGGCAAACCGGTGTTAACATCACCTCAAATGACTTCAGCTTCAGTGCTCTTGTCCAGAACTGTCCACACAGGTGATATAATGTGAGTGAGAGAAACGAAAGCATGCTTATCTCCGGATTCAGTCATAAAGGGTGCAAAAAACATTTCTACCTTTGGACAACTCTTGATTAGCTTCAGTGTGGTTGCAAAGACTTTGGACTAATCTACCTCTACCTTCCTTCTTTTGCTGATTGGTTGAAACCTGTCCATGCACTATGCATTTGTACACTTTGTTCACTTTTAATGCAAGTCACCTTGACCATCAAAAAGTAAAGCATCGTGCTCATCTGGTAAGCGATTAAGTATTTTTGACTGCATTTTATAGAAAGTGATTTGTGTGTTTGTGCAGGGAACATCAGGACCTGATCCAACAACTGTCTATGTGGACATGAGAGCACTAAGACATGACAGGCAAGAGACACACACACACACACACACACACACATTCATTAGGTGTTTCATTATTTTCATTCTTACAAAGATGCTACAAAAGGGACAAAATTATTACAGATTAGGACAGTACCATTCAAAAGGTAGTTTTTATTTTTAACAAATGGTCTGTGAAAGAAGGCCTTTAATGTTAATTCTCAGAATATATGAAACTAAATATTATATAATATATGTAAAAAAAAAGAATATACTAAAAATAAAAATGTGTGTACAGTGTATATATATATATATATATATATATATATATATATATATATATATATATATATATATATATATATATATATATATATATATATATATATATATATATATAAAATATTACGGTATTGTTATGAATATAAGACTGCCCTGATTATAAGAGGAGCCCTTCCCCCCTTTTAAAAAAATACAGGTGTTTGATCCGCATTACCCATCTGATCCAGGGAATATGAATGTTTTTTTCCTTAAGTCAGTTACGTAGCGCTGAAAAGACATTCCGCTTTGAAGATATTGAGATATTTTAGGTGTGTCAGTACATAGCTGAAATAAGAAACGAGGGGCCTCGCTGGTGGGGATGTTCATCTCTTTGCCGAATTCCAGTGATTTCAGCTGAATATGGCTCTAGTTATGGGCAGCCCCTCATTATTTTTTCGTCTACGTACTGACACACTCGCCTGTCAATTTCTTCGAAGCGAACATTTTAGGACTAAGCTTTTAGCATTTTTAAGACTTTTCTTCTAACATTAAACTCTTACACACCATATTTCTTGGCTGCTTAATGAGAGTTGTTTGATGACTCTGCTGCGTTTATCAGTCATGGGGGAAACACTCAAGTCACTTTACACGTATTATTTAGCTCTCCCTATTCTTGCGGCTCTATTATTTATATGTAAAAGTCCAGACCCTGAATATAAGACTAATCCATTTTTTTCAGATGTATTTCCAAGAAAAAAACGCTGTCATATATTTGGAACAATATAATTTTTCTTCTATCAGATCCTCATCTGAAGTAAGACTGTATGTGTTTGCAGGGTGAGACTGGTTGAAAGAGGATCTCCACATAGTTTACCACTCATGGAGTCTGGGAAGGTTAGTAAGACAGTTAAATGTTTCTTTATTTGTTTCCTTAAATTAAATGTAAACCACATTAGATTCCAAAATGTGACTTTTCTTAATTTTTTTTTAACAGATTTTACCTGGTGTACGCATCATCATCGCTAACCCAGAGACGAAGGGACCAATCGGAGACTCTCATTTAGGGGAGGTTAGACCAGTAGCACTCTCTTGTCTATCAAATAAAAGAATATCTCCTCATAGCTAAGCATCTCACTTGTGTCCGTTTTAAAATGTGTGCAGATCTGGGTCCATAGTCCACAGAATGCCAGTGGGTACTTCACTGTGTTCGGAGAGGAAAATGTGCGTTCGGATCATTTCGGAGCCAGGTTGAGCTTTGGAGACACTCAGACTGTGTGGGCCAGAACAGGATACTTGGGGTTTCTGCGCAGGACTGACCTCACTGATGCAAGCGGAGGTGTGTGTGTGTGTCACAGATAAAGAGGGATTGTCTGTGCATTTATAGAGAGAAAGATATTTGATTTGCATTGAGCAGTGGAGTTGTTATGAGTTGTTTTATTTGTGTGTTCAGAAAGGCACGATGCCCTTTATGTGGTGGGAGCGTTAGATGAAGTCATGGAGCTGAGAGGTATGAAATACCATCCCATTGACATTGAAACGTCCATCATCAGGGCACATCGGAATATCACAGAGTGGTGAGCGCACACACACACACACACACACACACACACACACACACACACACACACACACACACACACACACACACACACACAGAGATTAGGGGTGGGAACCATGTCATATTGTGATATGATATAATCGTTTTATATTACAGGATATTTTGGGGTTGTTAAGATTTGTTTTTGAAATAATATTGTGAAATATTACAATTTAAAATAAGTTCTCGATTTTAATGTATTTTAACATGTATTTGATTCCTGTGATGTAAAGCTGCATTTTCAGCATCATAACTCCAGTCTTCAGTGTCACATGATCCTTCAGAGATCATTCTAATACGCTGATTTGATGCTCAAGAAACATTTCTTGTTATTATCAATGTTGAAAACATTTGTGCTGCTTAATATTTTTGTGGAACTCATGATCATTTTAGGATTCTTTAAATAGAATTCTATAATAATAGTAGAAATCTTTTGTAACATTATAAATGTCTTTACTGTTACTTTAGATCATTTTAATTCATTCTTCATTATTAAATGTATTCATTTCTTTGAAAAAGTAAATCTTGTCGACGCCAAACTTTTAAATGTTGGGGTATATATGGAAGCAAACTTACTTTTACTGGAAATACAACCTAAAATATATTTGAAAAAACTGAACTGAAAAAACAGCTGCTCCACATTAAATAACACGAGTTAATAACCAAAGTCTCGACACACTTTAATAAATCATAAAAATAATTGGATAAGCCACATTCAACATTAACATGTGTTTTTCCTGGCAGTCACGAGCCTCAATATTCAAGGAGGAAATAGTTTCCTTTAAATGTCTGTGCCCTTAAACTGGATATGTTATTATTCAGGTAGCCATCCATAAACTTGTTTGCTCAGCAAGATTCTCTTCATAATGTTGCTGACAATACAGTAGTTGATCAGAGAGTGAAAACTAACTGCAGTGCAGATGAAGACAGTTTATGCTAATGCCTAGCGTAGTTGCATTGCACAATGAATACACATTTTAGAAAAGCAGCTACTTGTGAAATCGAGCTATTTTGCATTCATAGCGCAAGGTTCAAACTTTCTCTCTCTCTCTCTCATTCAGTGCGGTGTTCACATGGACGAATCTCCTAGTGGTGGTGGTGGAGTTGGACGGTTCTGAGCAGGAAGCTCTAGATCTGGTTCCAATGGTAACTAATGTGGTTCTAGAAGAACACTACTTGATTGTGGGTGTGGTGGTCGTTGTGGATACGGGCGTAATTCCCATCAACTCTCGAGGAGAGAAGCAACGCATGCACCTGCGAGACGGTTTCCTCGCCGACCAGCTCGACCCCATATATGTGGCTTACAACATGTAGAAACACACACGCAATGATCTTAAAGATAGGCACAACAACCATGATTTCCAGCACCTTCTCACTCTCAGCACTTCTGTCAGCCTGCTAACTGTAGATTGAGCGCCCTAAAAATAGCAAACACACACTCGCACATCATTCACAGAAGGACTTAAAAGACTTAAAGGACTCCTGTAGCATATCTTTAAGTTCTTATTTTCATTTTTGATTGTGTCGCCCAATATTTTGCTAGTGTTGGTTATTTTTTTAACTTGCATACTAAATTTAATTTAAAGAACGGGATTTTATATGATGAATATTGCTGTTGCCAATTAAATCCATGTTATTTATTTGTGTTTTTAAACCTGTGATCACGAATATATGTCATATTTGTGCTTTTACATACTTTTCTTTGCATATATTGTTGTTTTTATGCTTGAGTTGTTGTTGTCTTTGTTGATACACATTTTTGAAGTTGTATTAAAATATCACATACTCATTTAGCATGTTTATCATTTTAATGATACTGTTAAGTCATTTTCATAATTGTTACTTATGTACAGAAAATTGATTGTTTTGTTTTGTCTAGCTTTTGCAACATAATTTTTTGTGACTTTAATAGTTTAGGCTAACAAACGTAATTGTATCATGTATATGAACAAGATCATATCTGCACTGTGATATGCATAAATTTAGATCTATGTGAAATGGAATTTGCATTCTAGACTCATTGCCCAGCAGCAGCTGATCTCTCCTGTTTTATGTCTATATCAAGAGAGAGAAAGTGAGGGAAGGAGGGAGGAATGGACAGAATGACATATGCACAATGTGTGTTTATTATATCTTTATTTATTTTTGAAGCTTTCATTACATGTAAGATACAAAAGCACTTTGATTATGTCACTGTCTTTTCATATGTCAATAAAATATTTTCAACTATTCTTATTGAGAAAACATGTCTGCCGTGCAAACTTTTGTTGAGGATCACAATGTACATTCACTGCCATCTAGTGAACAAACGGCAAAATGCATGTTTAAGGTGGGCGTAACTTGAAGTCTTGCAGCCTGCAGACAGTTTCTATTGGTTTCACTTGAACTGCTTGAGCAGCGCGTCAGCCTAACTACATCGTCACTGCAGCTGCAGACTCGCGAGAGAGTATTCACACTGGAAGCGTGTGTACAGTGTCACAACAGCGGCTCCAAAGCCACATATATAAGCGAATTCTTTACAAAGACAACTATAAAATTTGTTTTTAGAACTTGGTCATTTATAAAATTGACAGTCTTGAAAGTTTGGTATGGGGAGCCTACAACATTCGCATAAATGGTAAACAACAAAACAACGAAGAAAACGGCTCCGATCTTATCGTTTCAGTCATACCTTCGATATGTTTACAAGACTGCAAACTCCGATAACATTCTTTTTTGCCTACTCCAGTTCTTGTTAAAACTCACTAGACATGCATTTTGGGCACTTTTTGTGTGAAATTTTTATTTTGTCCATCAAAAGTGTGCTTATTCACTTTAACTGAGCGTGAGCAGCGCAGCAAAAATAGACTCGGCGCCGAAACACGTAGGCTACTGAAGTATTAACATCAGTTTTGTAGGCTAGGCTACTATTGTAATCCACTGACAACCACAAATCTCAATGATGATTAAAGTCACATATGTGTCGAATATTATGATCTAAAGCTCATCAAAATTAGTTTATCCACAAGCTGAGAAAATTAAAATTAATAGTTAGAAGCTGCACAGTGTTATTGACACAAACTCTAAACACCATCATGGAAGCACGTGAAATTAAAAAAATACAATAAACATTAAATGTAACATTGAACCCTAATGTATAACTGATAAGAAAAAAAAACTAAGAAAAACTTTGAACAAACAGTTATTTCAACAAAAATACACCAAATGTGTAGTGTCACGCAGGGAATGGTGGGAATGTCAATTTACTTTTTTTTCACCGTAAATTATACAATGATTTGTTCCTTTTCACGTCCAAAAACTGTAACCCTAAACCCTAAAATGTACGGTTAGATATATCAGTTATTCACCCTTTATAGTAGGCTAAGTAAGGAAACTTTCTGTTAACCAATTAACAGTTTTTCACCGTAGCAATTTTACAGTCTTTTACCATTAAAATCACGATCCTTTTTACAGTGTAGCCTAATAGTGAACTTATGAATACACATTAGATAGATAGATAGATAGATAGATAGATAGATAGATAGATAGATAGATAGATAGATAGATAGATAGATAGATAGATAGATAGATAGATAGATAGATAGATAGATAGATAGATAGATAGATAGATAGATAGATAGATAGATAGATTATGAATGCGCTTATATTAATCATGAACTGTGAAGAGTTTCTGTGTATTAAGTTTAGACCACAAGGTGGCGCTTCCGGACCGCCCGTGCACGCTCGTTGCGCCACCCTCATTCTGCCACTGAGAACTGAAGCTTCCTGTCACTGTGTGTGTATCCAGAACAGCGGGTTTGGTCAGAGTGCGAGTGTTTTTGCAGGATGTGGTGAGTGCGAGAGGTGGTGCCGCTCACAACTCGCGCGGTGACGAATGCGATAGGGACAGCGAGACGTGGCACGCGCTCAGAGACGGGGCAGTCGCTGGAAGACTCGAGCGAGTTGAAGTTCGTTGTGAAGGGCGGAAAATCACGGGCCGACGGCCGCTCCATACAGGGCAAGGTCGGGAGGGGAGCAGTTTAGGGAGCAGCGCTGATCCAATCATCTGCGCTCCTGGGAAGAGCCGGAACCGAGCGACGCGACTCGTTTTGTTTACTATAAATATTCTTACATGTTTGAGATGTTTCTTTAGAAACTCTCTTGTTTCTTTAGTTGTTTAGTTTTTAGTTTTGTTGTTTGTTTTGGATTTGTGTACTTTGAAGATGAGTGCGTCAGCAAACGGAGTGGAACCCAAACCCGCACCAGCGGTCAGTCAGAACGGACCGGGTTCTGCTCCGACCCCCAACGATGTCAAAACACCCAAGCCGGTTGTACCGGACGAGGAGCCGCGCTCTTCGGTGACGGACGCCACGCAGATGGGAATTAAGTTCGCCAAGACATTCCTGGTGATTTTTCCCATCTACGTGCTGGGATATCTGGAGTTCAGTTTTAGCTGGGTCCTCATCGGCCTGGCCGTGCTGTTCTGGCTCAGGCGGAACCAGGGACCCAGATTCGCTCGGGTCAACCAGGCACTGGCGTTTCTGGAGCATGAGGAACGAGCGGTGCGTCAGACCGTCCGGAGCTCAGAGCTGCCGCCATGGGTGAGTACACACTGAACATTGCGCTACTCAAATCTGGTAATGATTGACATGGAGAACTTTGACCCAAGGGCCAGCATTGACCTGTAGCACTAATTCAGATTTACGTGCGCGCGCGTGTGTGTGTGTGTGGTTAAAGTCTGATGCTGTCAAAAGTATGTGTATTCACCAATGACATTGCTTACATACCTGACTGAGTCACAAATCCAATCAATACCTCAGATTTAATCTGAAGTGTCAGAACCGTCCATCTAACATTTGACCTGAGAAGAATCACTATCAAGCTCTTCCATAAGTATTCCATAGGTCTAGTGAGAGACAGATAGTCGAGTTGAATTTGTCAACTTATTTATCTACATTTATGCTCTTCTACATTGCATAAATATAATGGAATTATAATAATAAAATATTTAGGATATCTCTTATCGGCCATTATAAATAAAAAATATTATATATATAAATATATATACACACACACACACACACACAGCACTGGTCAAAACAAAAGTTTGGAAACATTACTTTTTTTAATGTTTTTGAAAGAGGTCTCTTATGCTCATCAAGCCTACATTTATTTGATAAAAAATACAGAAAAAAATGTAATATTGTGAAATTATTACTATTTAAAATAATGGGTTTCTATTTTAATATACTTTAAAATATAATTTATGTCTGTGATGCAAAGCTGAATTTTCAGCATCATTACTCCAGTCTTTTTATATTTTAGTCTATTTTAAATTGTAATAATATTTCACAATATTTCATTTTTTTCTGTTTTTGATCAAATAAATGCACTCTTGATGACCGTAAGGAACTTCTTTCCTTAAAGATTATATATATATATATGATACATGCATACACATTAAAGATATTTTTATTTATAAAGGCTGATGCCCAGATTCGATTCTAAAATATTAAATCAGTGGCTGCATTCAAAATCATTTGTCTTGCCCAGGTAGAAACATAAACTTGAATCATTGTGGGAAATCTACAAAGTTTTAAACAAACACATGGACAAGCCAGGTTGTCATGTCTGTTTCTTTTGGCCTGCAGACACTCTCTGGTTCTGTTACTTTAAACAAATGAGTGCGCTGTCTAACCTGAGATCACAGTTCTGGCATATTATTTCATATCGTTAGCAGGCCTCTGTGCTGAAAGAGTCATTCAGGGACACAAAATTCCAGTGTTCACTCCATTAGCTTTAACTCACTCCTCTTGCATGGCCAGACAGACTGTCGTTGTTCTTTCTTTCAATTTTAGCCTGATATTAAGTAACTTGAACAGGTAATTCGTGAAACTCAGGTTGACTGATTGTCTGACTTGGGTTGGTTGCATGGTTCGTTTGATTGTGAACCTACTTCAAAGTGGATTATTGTGTTATATGATAGTTTTTAAAAATGAAACACTGCACACACTCAGACATTCAACTTTACAACATTCATTAGTTTTAAGTATATGTGTTTGAGAGAAGTGTGTTGGTAAACAAGTTCAGGTCATATATTGTTTATTTGTGTCAGGTGATAGCCACATATGGTGAAAGAACCTCTCCTTAGTGGGTGTGGTGCGTTACTACAGTAACTGTCATTATGACATTCAACATTATTATTATGACATCACCAACTCATAGTGAGTCACATGCTTGAGGAAATGTTGCTATAGTTACCTGTCACTCAGATGAGGCACACCACTTTCCCTTTTGGGTTATTGGTGTGTACGAGCAGACAATAACTATTTTCCTGGAGGGCAGATTATAAAGACAGTGTTCCCACCCTATTGTGTGTCTGTGTTTGTGCACGTGTTCATAACAAACAAGGGAATCATTATATCAAACATGGCGATGAAAAGCAAGTAAAGTTTGTGTTACCTCAATCACGAAGTGTACACACAAGGGGTTTTGGTTTGTCCTAACCTTTCGGTGTAACTCATTTATTATATATACTGAACAAAATTATAACACTTTTGTTTTTGCCCCCATATTTCATGAGCTGAACTCAAAGATCTAAGACTCTAAGATGTACTCAAAAGGCCAATTTCTCTCAAATATTGTTCACAAATCTATCTAAATCTGTGTTAGTGAGCACTTCTCCTTTGCCGAGATAATCCATCCACCTCACAGGTGTGGCATATCAAGATGCTGATCAGCATGATTATTGCACAGGTGTGCCTTAGGCTGGCCACAATAAAAGGCCACTCTAAAATGTGCAGTTTTATCACACAGCACAAGCCCATAGATGTCACAAGTTTTGAGGGAGCGTGCAATTGGCATGCTGACTGCAGGAATGTCCACCAGAGCTGTTTCCCGTGAATTGTATGTTCATTTCTCTACCATAAGCCGTCTCCAAAGGCATTTCAGAGAATTTGGCAGTACATCCATCCGGCCTCACAACTGCAGACCACGTGTAACCAAACCAGCCCAGGACCTCCACATCCAGCATCTTCATCTCCAAGATCGTCTGAGACCAGCCACCCGGACAGCTGCTGCAACAATCGGTTTGCATAACCAAAGAATTTCTGCACAAACTGTCAGAAACCGTCTCAGGGAAGCTCATCTGCATGCTCGCCGTGCTCACTAACACAGATTTAGACAGATTTGTGAACAATATTTGAGAGAAATAGGCCTTTTGTGTACGTACCTTTAAGTTCAGCTCATGAAAAATGGGGGCAAAAACAAAAGTGTTGCGTTTTTGTTCAGTATAATTTGCTTCTGAGTAGTGGTTGACTGATAACGACATTGGCCCGCCAAACTATATTTTAGAGAGCAGTACAGTTGCTGTAATCACATTATTTGACATAGTATTTACTAAAATAATTAGGAAAAAAAAAATTGAAAATAATTTTGAAAAAAATCTTTAGATAGCAACTTCTTGATTCTGTAGGACTACTATTATACTGTAATACTATCTATCTGTAATGCTAATACCTTTTGAAAAAATATATGAAAAATTTGTGAGACCTGTCTGAGTGCACTGGGAATCATGTTTTCTCAAATAAAGACCAGGCAATGCTAATTTTACATGCATTAGGCTACACATATGACATAACGGCCCATGATATAATATGACATAATGGCCAACTAGAATATAGAGCAGCATAGTTCTTTTTTCTATTTCTATTATTAGACAGAACTGTTAAATAAAGACTATAATGACCACAGGTTCTGGGTTCTTAGAAGACTGTTTTTTTTAGCTCTGTCAAAATAAAAGGCCCACTTGTGACACTTATCGGCCAAACAGAAAAAAAATGACTGGCTAATGCTGATAATTAAAAAAAAAAAGCCAAATATCTGGCAATATATTGGTCGACAACTACTCGGCAGCATTGCCAAATCCTCCTACTGAAAATCTACAAAACCAAAAAGTCAAGCTTTTAAAATCTAATAAAGGGTTAAAAAGGACTCTAATAATCCAAGAGACCCCTTTTATTTGCTTGGCTTTATCGCGTCGCGCTTAGTGTGAAAGGGCCTCTACTGTGTGTGAGAGTGTGTGTGTGTGTGTGTGTGTGTGACTGATACATTTATTACAGTATGTTTGCTTTACTGTGTCTGATCAAAGTCACATCGAGCTCTATAGAGTCTTTGTTGTTTGTTTGAGACTGCTGCAAGTTTTAAATTACATTCAGAGAGTGTGTTTGTTTAGATTATTTTTCTGTATTAGGTGGTCAGAATATGGATGGCTCTTTTCAATGCCGTGCTAAGCTCCAATGTTTTTGTTCGTCTTCTACATTGATTTCCTTTCACAGCCATCATCTTGTTCTTTCAGGAAACACTGTGGATAGTGTTTTTCTCTCCTCATGTCATTTCTCTTTAATGAATAAACTAGAAGTCATTTAGGTCAGCAGATCTCTCCACCGCCAGCCTCGTTCATCTCGTCATCTGCTGTCTGTAAAATGCTGAGGGGTACCAGTCTGTCCATTCTCTCTCAGCAGAGATGCTTGTTTACTTCACCATTCATCAACTCAATCAAACTCTTATTGATCATGTGAGAAGAACATAGAGCTTTCAAAAATCCAGTCATCATTTACCCTGATAGTGCTTAAAAACCAATATGATTCCAATCCTGGATATTCTGCTAATCATCCATTTCTAAAAGTCTTACTGGTTTCAATGGTGGATGCTGGCATTTTAACATTTGTGCATCCTAATATCATTAACAAAATATATGACAAAAAATGTCAACCTATTTTCCATGACCAAGATCTGGCAATAAGGGTCATTAAACAATAACTGTGACTATATGGGTATATTGACGAAAAAAGAAAATATGCAGCATGATATGTGACTACATTTTCATTTGATTTAAACTGGACTAAAAACCTTTAGACAAGGTTGACTAAAGAAAAAACTAAATAGTACATTTGACACAGAACAAGACTAAAACTAAATAAAAAAATAGCTGACAAATTAGCAATAGCTGAGTGCATCCTTACTGTTCCTTCCTCATATTTGACATATTTTTGTATGTCAGTCATGTGCTAATAATACGGTCCAATCAGTTTCTTGCATTGAGTCTGAGACACTGACCTTCTGCCCAGCTAACAAAACGGCAAATGCCCTTTGACCTGTTCAGCAGTCGTGCTGACTCCTCTCAGACATGCCTGTGATACCTCACCAAATCAATTAGCAGCTCTAGCTGTCAGTCCTTCATTGAGTTCACAAGACCATCTACACCTCTGGTTAATTCATTTAGGCCAGCGGTTCTCAACTCTGGCCCTCGAGGTCCACTTTCCTGCTGAGGGTGTTTTCGAAAGGCACTCCGTGAAGGGGACGTCATTTGTAGGGGCATTTCAAACAAAAGTGAATACCTGAATCCCTTCACAAAGGGCCCTTCCACAAGTCCGTTAGCGAAGGGTACATGCCATGGTTACTTCAAGGAAGTCATTTTATCGTTTATGGTCATGTGACCCATGGTGGCGAATCCTTGTGATTCATTTTAAAGCTAGATGGCAAGAGAGTTCAGGTTAACATATAAACAGAATAATTCAAGTAGTTTTGTTTTTTTGTGATATTTTTGTGTTTTCTTTTGACTGGTTTGTTTAATATAAAAGGACATCCTACATGGTGCACAATGCATGTCACATGACTTACCTGCTCCCTTCCCAGCCTTAAACACAATGTGATGACTTGAGAAGACAGAGTAGTATGCAACTATACACGTACAACCTCAATGCTAACCAGGGCGGCAGGCTGTGGATCCAATGGAATCCGAAACACACACAAAACAGACTATCCACGCATACACATATGCAACACGCATTCCTCCGTATAGTGTACGCAACTCAAGGGCTTTGCCCTTCAGAGTGAGTAGGGCATATGGATGCTCGCTTCTGATTGTGGTTTTGCAAACACACATGAACAAGCTAATCAAGGTCTTCAGATATCTTACTAGAAAATCATAGGAAAGTGAGTTTGATCAAGGTTGCAAGGAAACCCCTGATTTAGGGGTCAGATGAGGTCAAATCTGTCTACAAGTTCTCCCTAGTTGCTACTGTTACTCTCAGAATGAGCGTTTTTGTTTCTCAACTGAGCAACAGGATTGTTTATGACAAAGTTGTTTACTTTGATAGGAAATGACATTGCTTAACAGATCAGATCTTACACAGATGCACACGTTCACATCCACACCCATAAATCCCCCCCCCCCCACACACACACACATTATTGCATTTGGTCAGTGTCAGCGTGTTAGCATGTCTTCGTGAATCAGCTTTACATGCTTAGACTAGTTGCCTGTGTCATCCTGTCAAAACTGCACTATTGTAACTGGAAGTACTGCATGGACGTTTCTGCCTCATTTCAATTCTCATTTTTACTGTGTTTAGGGATTGATGTTATAAAAAGACGGATAAATAATAATATTAAATGTATAGTGTATATTCACAATGTGTCTGTGAATGATACTTTGACCCCTGACAGTGCTTTCTAAGCCTTTTGAAGGCCTGAGGTAAGTGTGTTTGTGTCAGAGATAAGACAGATGTACAGATCAGATAATATCAGATCAGATCAGCGTTGACTGCTGTCTGACAGGCTATGCGAATTAGCAAGCTAACTTTAGCTGTTTTATGCTCTCTGCGCATATAATCAGGAAATAGCACAGCTTTGAGTCATAGACTGGCTTTCTCCCTCAGGAAAATATGAGAAAGAAATGGAGCCAAATACAAGTCAGGGATTTTCCATTTGGTTTTCCTGGCATATCTCTCGCTCACATGCTTCTGTGCCACATCTTTCCATATAGGTCCTTTCTCCTTAACACAGTTTACTCGTCTCTGTGTTGATTAAAGTAAGATGAAGAGCCAGAGACAGAGAGACACTGCGAGAGAGCAGCTTGATGCGACAACTAGAACACTACCATTAAAATAAAAGAAACTGCCGACAAAATAGGGATGGAAATATTAGCATTTATTAACAAAATAATTTTTTGGTAACATACTTTTGTTGTTGTTGTTGTTAAAGAATTATATATTAGAACAAAACTCTCTTGTAAATGGCTCTGACAAAGTCAGTCCATGTTTAGTTTTAGAGTTTTTATTACAATCAATCTTAAATGTCAATCTATTTTAAAATGTCTGAATTTCACTAATTAAAATAGCTATAGAAGCAGACATGGCATTAATAAAGAAATAAACAAACAAAACTCTCTTCCAAATGAGTATCTATTAATGTTTATGATTTAATTATGAGTAAACTGTAGCAGTTCTCGTTTTCTACACTGTAAAAAAAATACAAAGAAAAAAGTATCAAAATACTACAGTAAAATAATGTTGAATGGTTAACCATAAGTTGCCTTACCGTATAGGCTGTAGTGAAAATTTGTAAATGGTTTAACATTGTGTTAAATATAATTTTACTGTTCAGTAATGTTAAAAGTCACCTTTATTTATATAGCACTTTATACAGTACAGATTATTTCAAATCAAGTATCAAACGTGAAACGCAAGTAACTTTGTGGGCGAATCTAGGGCGCTGTTGCTATTATACTGGCGGGATAAATGACTCTTGGGCCCGACGCAAATCTAAAATGGGTTAATCTGAAGTAGCTACATTACTCATAGGTGTGGTTGGGCGTAACGTGCAATAAACCAATCAGAACGGCATCTCTCATTCCCTTTAAAAGCAGGCGCGCTTGTTCCATGACGGATTGCTATTATAATGGCTGATTTGCACGCCGAGGAGACCGACGTTCTCGTCATGGCCGTAAAAGACAGAGAAGTGACATTGTATGGGGATGGGAGAAACCCACCCAAATTAGCTTCGGTTAAACGTTTCGGTTAAACAATTATTAGATTAGTTCATTTAATCTATAAAGCAGTTCTGCAAAACAAAATATGTCATTGTTGTGCAGCTCAGTTCATTTCTCATACAACAGTGCAGTACAGTCAGATCAATAATATTGTTGAATATTAAGTGTCCCCAACTAAGCAAGCCAGAGGCAACAGTGCCAAGAAAGCAAAACTACATCAGGTGACAGAATGGAGAAAAAAGCCTTGGAAAAAACAAGGCTCAGTCGGGGGACCAGTTCTCTTTCGGCCAACGAACGAACAGTGTAAGATTATGATTCAGGCTGCATCACGTCAGATTTCAGATCGGGATCAGTAGCATTCTATTTCATTTAAATAGGTTTAATGAAGAACCACTTTAGCTGAATTAGTAAGTGAGTAACTCTTTAGAGCAATTAAATCCAGTTACTCATGACTGATCCTTTAAAGGAGCTGACTCATAAGTGTCATCCTGTATGTTGGGTCAGCATCTGTGAAAGAATGCAGATGGTCAAGAACCTCCAACTGGAGATTATCATGAAAGTTATTTGTTTCCTGTTATTTTTCTTTCCAGCATTTTGTTTTGTTTTAAATTCTTGATTTCTAATCCAGAGATTTTCTAATTGCATCGATCGCTCTCTATGAGATAGAGATTGAGCGAGCATGTTCTGTTGGCAACTTTAATTTGCTGGTCTTCAGCAATGTAACGAAATGTTCCAGTTAAACAGCCACATTATGTTATTATAATGTGGGCTTGTAATGAGTAATGGATATGATGAGTAATCAGAATAATACTAGTTAGTTCAAGTTGTGAGCCATGGCCTAGCAGTGAGCCGTGGTGATGCAGTGATTTCATTCTCTCCGTCTCCACAATACCTTTCCTCTCTAATGTTTCTGTCAATAAAGAGTGGCCAACCTAAGATTAAAACATCTTTTGATTACATATTTTCATTGATGCAGTATTTAATTGAAGCAGATTGTACTATCCCTCACAGCCTTACATTAAATTGCATCAAATGAAATATTGTGTCTACTCTTCACTAAAGTCCATTGAGTGACAAAAACTCAAATAGCAAGTAAAACCGGTATAAAAAGCCCCTATTTTTATCAACTCATGAACCAATGCATCTTTCCCTACACACTTGACAGATGAAGACTCAATGTGTCATTATAAAAAAAATAAAGAATGGAAATATTTAAAAACTATTTTAATAGTTGTGATGTGTGCTACTGTCAGCTGATGATGCTGTGAACAAATGAGACTGAATGTGTGTAAATCTGCCATTCAAATAAAATTAAACATTCTGATTATTCGATCGGTTTTCTGTTTCAGGTTCATTTTCCAGATGTGGAGAGAGTGGAGTGGCTCAATAAGGTACTGTGTGTGTGTGTGTGTGGTGGGGTGGTTTCATAAAAATAGATCTGCATCTAGGATAACCCAGAAATGTCTCCTCTAGAGTATTAACTCTCTCTCTCTTTCTCTTTTCTTTTCACAGACTGTGCATCAGATGTGGCCATATATTTGTCAGTTTGTAGATAAAATCTTCAGAGAGACCATTGAACCAGCAGTGCAGGGGGCCAATGCGCACCTTAGTACTTTCACCTTCTCCAAAATAGACATGGGGGACAAGGTACATGCACATGTTTACCTAGCTATCTAAATTAGGACATACCATAACTCAAACCCTAAACCTTTCCCTGAAAGAAAACTTTTTGCATTGAAAAAATGCCCATAAAAACATTAAAAATAAATAAAAAAGCACATTATATTATAATTATTATTAAATTATATTATGATGGTTTAATTATATCTAAATTAGTGTAATGTATTAACTATACTGTATTAATAGAATTATTTATTATGAATAAAAGCACTTTATTTTTTATCTGTTTTTACCTTTGAGGACCTACCAAAGACTTCTGTTGTGTTATATAAAGCTATTTATAATTGCTACAGATCAACTCAAACCCTAAATCTAGCCCTAAAATAAAACCTTTGGCAAAAAAAAAAAAAAAAAATGAGAGAAAAAAAAATATATATATATATTATATAAAAAAAAATTGTACCTTTGAGGACATCAACAAAGGAAGGTTTAGTCATTTTTAAATTCATATTTAACATATTCAACATTTGTCCCGTAGTACAGCTTTGTAAACCCACACATTTTACTTACATTCAAAATATAACACGTTTTTGTTTGTCTGCAGCCTATCAGGGTGGATGGAGTGAAAGTTTATACAGAGAATGTGGATAAACGACAGATTATTATGGACCTACAGATCAGGTAAAGTACAAAGACACAGTTAACCACTGGGACTCATTAATGGGCATTTTTGAAACTCAAACTAATTTTTTATTTGTATTTGTGTAGTTTTGTCGGAAACACTGAAATTGATGTGGACATTAAGAAATACTACTGCCGTGCAGGAATCAAGAGCATACAGGTAAGACAGAGAGACAATTGTGTGACACATGCCTGTTTTTGTGGTGCTTGCATAAGTTGCATACATTTAAATGGGTCCCCATTACCCTGATAACAATCAGAGCAACCACACATGAGCCTTTTGAACTTCATGTCAGAAGAGCTTCTTTTATCTGTTAGATTAAGGTCAGGCATTAGAGATAATGGTAGTCTCTTCTTATATCTGCAAGCAAAAGTTTTTTCATTATTTATGAGCTTTTTGCCTTTAACTGGAGAAGATAGTGGAGATGTTACAGGAAACGATATGGAGAGGAGGGGTGGTGGTATCAGGAAATGATCTGAGCAGGATCACTCCGGTCACCTGCGCATATAATGCATGCGATTTACACAATAAGTCGGAATTCTTTTCATTAAAATGCCTAGTGGTTAATGCATATGGTGCAACTGCTCATGCCAGAAAGTTTGAAATCCAATATTTCTCACTTTCATTCTTCCTTCCATGATTCCCTGTCCTCTTTCCAATATTTTATTAGTAAAAAATGCGATTAAAGGCACAATATGTAAGATTTTATTATTTAAAATATCCAAAAACCTCTAGCACAGTATTATACATTTTGTTTAATTGTGTTCTTATATTATCCCATATGTTTCCAACAATGTTTAAAACCAGAGAAATTTGCAATTTTATCCAGTGTAACAGCCCTCCTCATTCCGTCACCTGTCAATGACATCATATCCACATTACCTTCAATTTCCTACATTTTCTACTTTCATAAAAACCATGGAAACACCAAAAGACGCTTTAATATATTATGTGTTTTTATTAAACAACTGTTTGGATATCTTTATCGACTGAAAACTAATCTGTGTTATATAACTCAACATTGTTAGTCTTATTGTTGGAATCTCTTGTTTTCTTGATTTACCGTAAGTAACATGTTTGTACCCAAAAAGTAGATCAGACTACACCATTTTGTTAAGTGGCTAACATAGCATAATCAGAAAGCTTTATTTGTAATAACAGTAATACAGCATTTTCTCCACCATACAATATATTTTAAAATGAATTACATGCCATTTAGCAACACAAGTCATCCAGCTTTTATTAAAATGATATCAAACTAGCTTACTGCAGTGTGCAACAAGTGTCTCATACCAGCAGCCACCATGGGAACGTTGACATAACTTTCAACATACTCAAATGTATTTAGTATGATTTTGACCAAGTAAAACAGCGCTGCGTTACCCCACAATTTTAATTCGTAAAATAAACCCACTTGTATGAGTAGTAAATCAGCCCTCGCGGCTATTTTATTATATAAAATAATGTGATTTTAAGTGATCAAACGTAACTGTAACAAAGTTCAACTTCAGGGAAGGAGGAGGCAGGAACCGGTAAACGTTAAACATAACTTTAATTGTAATAGACATAAAAAACTTAACGAAAGAAGCTGCAGCGGCCGACTATGGCATATAAGCATAAAAAAATGTTGTTTTTTGTTTTGAATAAGCAACCTCTAGCGGCGACACTTGCATACTGTATTTTTAAATGTCAGATTAATTATGCAAAATACTATAAAATTATATTTTGTACTGCTAAATTTTTTTGCTTACCATTTATTTGTTTGTTGTTTGTATGTGTAGCTTAATGGGGTGTTGAGGGTCGTCATGGACCCGTTGCTAGGAGACATGCCTCTGATTGGCGCCCTGTCTGTGTTCTTCCTCCAGAAACCTGTACGTTAACCACCATGTACACACACACACACACACACACACACACACACACACACACACACACACACACACACAGACATATTGCAGAAAAATTTGCTTTCATTTTGTCTTTGTATCTGATTAGTTTTTATACTACATACCTGACATATTGTCTACATTAGATGATCATACAATATAAAGAATTATGAGAATGTGCCTGTTATGTAATAATAACCCGCACCCTTGTTACTCCACTAAAGTTTTTTTTATCAGACTCAGAACACTGCGCTGACCTGCTCTGCAGAAACTGTTAAGAAATATCTAAATCTATTCCTCGTTCATCTCATTCTCAGCTGTTTATTTCCTGGAAGTCTTGACATAGAATATTGATCTATTGGACACTTTACTTCTCTATCTTTAATATCAGTATGTTAAACATTAAGAGAAAGGTTTCTGCATTAAACTCAACACTAACTGCCTGTGCCCACCAACTTTCAGTTAAAAAACAATCAGGTTAGGGTTAAATCTTTAGACCAAATCAACAAACCAAAATTACAACATTTAAACTGAAGCAAAAAAGTAAAAAAAAAAAAAAAAAAGAAGCAAAAAAAAAAAAGCGATTAAGATTCATGATTCTAAATGTTAACAGTAATTCTCTGTTTGGAACTGAATGGTGTAACTGAGTGTGCTTTCCTACACTCTCAGACTTCCTATGTATTTGTACACTACCGCTCAAAAGTTTGGGGTCAGTACAATTTTATTATTTTTATAAATTTACCTGGAAGTCTTGATCCAAAAAAAGAAATTAATTATTCAGCAAGGATGCATTACGTTTTAAGACTTTTACATTCATACATAAAAATTCCATTGCAAATAAATGCTGTTCTCTTGAGGAATCCAAAATATATATATTACTGTTTCCACAAAAATAGTAAGCAGAACAACATTTTTTCAACTAAGATAATACTAAGACATTGTTCTGAGCACCAAATTAGTATATTACAAATATCTCTGAAGGATCATGTGCCACTGAAGACTGGATATAATAATTTATATCCTTCATAAAATACATATACAGTCTTGTTCCTTTGTCTTTTTCCTATTTTCAAATACTTTTTTGCTTTAAAAAACAAAGTTTTTTTGGTTTGGTTCATGGCTTGAAACTCTTTACTGAAGAATTTTTTGAGGTTCCTATGGAAGGAAAAATGCTTCCGGAACCAAGACTGCTGAAAAAGTGTGCAGTTACTGTTATATTAACATTATATATAAGTTCAATGGTCTTGTTACTGCTTTGAAAGAAGGAAACAAACACAGACATTTGCATCTACAACCATAATGTATTAAACAATGTTAAATGTGGCTGTATCTCTCTCAGTTTCTGGATATAAACTGGACGGGTCTTACAAATATGCTGGACATTCCTGGAATAAAGTGAGTGACACGTGTCAGCCATCACACACATGCATTATATATAATGTAGTCATGTTATTATGTTAGTTTCATGAAACTGGAAAGTGGATCAGTCAGCCTCCCTTTGAAACACACACATGCTGTCACATGACCTATTTTGTATTTTGATGTGACGCAGATAACACAAACATTATGAACTCTCACCCTAGTCTCAGAAATGCTGCTCTTCCTGTCAGACCACATCAGATGTTACACCCACTTGTGATGGTGATGATGGGGTCTTTTTAATAATCGGTTTATCTTAAAGGCCGCCCCAAGATCAATGTGTGTGTCCAAATGTAGAGTTTAATGTGTTTTTCCAGAGAGTCTCTCTCTCTCTCTCTCTCTCTCTCTCTCTCTCTCTCTCTCTCTCTCTCTCTCTCTCTCTCTCTCTCTCTCTCTCTCTCTCTCTCTCTCTCCTTTTATAGTCATATTATAGGTGGAGCTGGTGTGGTTTAGGCGTGGGGAATGATATATTGTCTTTTGTTATATTTTTCCCCCTCTCTTTCTCACACACACACACCCTTACAGAAGAGTCATATTTCATGCTCTCTTCTGCTCAGACATCGGAGCTGAAATCAATCTGAATTCTATGATCACTTTTAAATGAAGTACATGTTCAAGTAATGCAAATTAATTGAAAAATAATGCTATAGATAGAGTCATTAACATACTGGGGATGTAAGAGGTTTCAATGACTATAAATGGCAATACTTAAATGAGAATGCTACTAATGGAAAACTGCTGGGGGAGGATGGAGGAAGCATTATGGAGCTTTAACGTACACGCACACATATACTGTATATATACACATATACATGATTGTATGTATTGTCTTAAGCATTTCAATTAAGCTGGAGCATTTTAATATATTCATTAATATTAACATACCTTTTATTATTAATAACAATTAGGGATGCACCGATACCACTTTTTAAGGATCGAGTACGAGTACCGATATTTTTTTCCTGGTACTCGCCGATACCGATACCGATGCCTGTTGTACTGGGAGGGGGGGGGGGGGGGGGGGGTTCTCGTTTTATGTGGCAATTTTCTAAGAACAACATCTTTATTTTTAACAACTTAAACTTAAAAAAAAAATCATTCTTATGTGCTTATCACAAATTTTCAAAGCCCAAATTTCACAGTGTCCAATTACCTCCAAAGGGCAAAACCAAGGACATAATAAATGTAATTTTTACCTGTCTGTCACAAAGTTGTCAAAGTGCTAAAGAAATCATAGACAACAAGACAATCAAATTTGTCATAAAATGCCAAAGAAATCACAGAACAAATGTTTATAACATAACACTGAGTAACAATGTAATCACAGCCGAAAGTGTAAAGTGAAATATTAGAGTGTACTATTACATCTAGCAACACTAGATTTACGTTCTGTCAGTTGCATCACGTGAGGTATCGGTCCTTTGGTATCGGGGTATTTTTACGAGTACGAGTACAAGTACATGAGCTTGGTATCGGGCCCGATACCGATACTGGTATCGGTATCGTTGCATCCCTAATAATAATAATATTATGGATGTGGATGTTTACTGAGGCTCCCTAGAACCAGGCAGATAGTTTACTCCAAAATAAAGTTGGAAAATAATGGTTCATAAGCTGTATGCATTTATTGATGGATGGGTGGATAGACTGAATTTAACGCATTTGACTAGTTTGTTTTTATATATGTATTTTTTTTATTTATTATCTCTCTCTTACAGTGGTCTGTGTGACAGTGTTATTCAGGATATCATATACAGTTTTCTTGTGCTGCCAAACAAAATCACTATTCCACTTGTAAATGATGCACAGATTTCCAGACTCCGCTTCCCTATGCCAAAGGTGACTCGCACACACATATACACGCTTCACATACATGTGTACAGATAATATTTCTATCATATAATGCGTGTGTGTTTGGTGTAGGGCGTTCTGCGGATTCACTTTCTGGAAGCACAGGACCTGGTGGGGAAGGACACGTTTCTGGGTGGTATGATAAAAGGAAAGTCGGACCCGTATGGGGTCCTTCAACTCGGTAATCAGCTCTTCAGATCCAAAGTCATCAAAGAGTCGTTAAACCCTAAATGGAATGAAGTATATGAGGTAAGGGGCTGATTTGTGAGCAAGTGTGTCCATCACTGACATGTTTTGAATTGCTAACTGAGGTGTTTATGTGTGTGTTTTAGGCATGCGTGTACGATCACTCAGGACAGAATTTGGAGATAGAGCTGTATGATGAGGACACAGATAAGGATGATTTTCTTGGAAGGTAATGGCTGTGATTGATCTAATCAATCATCAAATAATCACAAGAAGTCATACTTCAGTATCCCACCATAAAGATTTTCAGGGTCTGTGTGTGTCTGTGGTTCAGCTATGCCCCACATTTTGTCCCCACAAGGATAGAGATAACAGAAATCTTTGACCTTGTGGGGACATTTTTGGTCCCCATGAGGAAAACAGCTTATGAATCACACTAAATTATGTTGTTTTGAAAATGTAATAATGCAGAAAGTTTTCTGTGATGGGGTTAGGTGGCAGGGTTAGGGTCAGAGGATAGAATATACAGTTTGTACAGTATGAAAATCATTATGTCTATAGAAAGTCCCCATAAAACATAGAAACCCATTGTGTGTGTGTGTGTTAATCTGATGTTTCTCCTCCTGTATTCTTTAGTCTTACTCTCAACATAGATGAACTACAGAAGGAACAGAAAGTAGATGAGGTACAATTTAAATGTTTTTTTTTTGTCTCATTTTGGTCTTAGATCTGTTCAGCTTGGTTTTTAAATATCTGAGCTAAAAGTTTGTACAGAAAAACTGCTTAAATTAGTAGTTCAATCAAAAAATTTAACGATGTTCCAAACCCATATGACTTTTTCTTTCTCATCTGTGAAGCACAAAAAGTACATTTTTTGAAGAATGTCCTGGCCACTATTTTCCATACAATGAAAGGGAAACTGACAAGATGACAAAAATACCATAAAAGTATCATAAATGTGGTTGATAGGATGAGTAAATGACAACAGAATATAATTTTTTGAGTGAGCTATCCCTTTAATGATTTTTATAAAGTATAAAGTTTTAAACGTATGTAATAAACTTATTTATATAATAAATCCCCTGACTTGTGTTTGTGTGCAGTGGTTTTTACTTGATGATATCGCTAAAGGGAAGCTTCACCTGAAGATTGAATGGCTTTCTCTTCTCCCTACACCTGATAAACTCGATGAGGTAACACAACACTCCCCTTAAACACAACATAGCGATATGATATGACTTCTGTTAACAATTCAGACTCAACTGATCAAATAACAAAATCAAAAGTTGGGTTGGGTTGAATTTTTTGTATGTTTTTGAAAGAAGTCTTTCAATAAAAATAAAGCAGAAACCGTAATATTGTGAAATATTATTAAGTTTAAAGTAACTATTTTCATAAATGTAATTTATTCCTGTGATGGAAAAGTTGAGTTTTCAGCATTATTAATCAGTGTCGCATGATCCTTCAGAAAGCATTATAATATGCTGATTTTGTGCTTCTTGTTATCATCAATAGATGCTAAACAGTCAGAACATGCCGTCGGAGAATTAAACTAATTTGTTTCGGTCACTGATTTCAGCCGAAAATGTTAGGTAGCCAAAACAGTAGGGTTAAAATCTTAGTAAATATAGTTATAGGGATGCATCTTATTGCATGTAAAATTAGACACTATTTATTATTTTTTTAGAGGAAGATCCCCTCAATGTAGATCACACACACACACACACACTGATGAAAGTTGTTTGTGTTGCTTTTCAGGTTTTAAGCAGCATTAAAGCAGATAAAGGGCAGGCCAATGATGGACTCTCATCAGCATTACTGCTGGTGCTCCTGGACTCAGCCAAAAATCTGCCAGTGAGTATTAACACACACACACACACACACACACACACACACAAGCTTTCTTTCTTGCTTCCTAATTTCTCAATGCTCCACCTTCCCTATTTCATCTGACATCCCTTCTCCTACTACACTTTGCCTTTTCTTCATTCATCCTCTATTTCTTTCTGTTGCCCTGCTCTGGTTTCCTGTCGTTCGGGCTGAAGAGTGTTTTTGAGGGGTACGTGGGCAGTGGGTGTCTGAGAGAGCGCCGCTCTGCTGGGCTGGTGTTCTGTGAGAACACTTCTGCCCTCTACAGGACAATGTTTGTGAGTCACTCTGCTGCATTTCCATTAGATTGTTCTGCTTGCATTTTGCCAGCATTTGGTGCATTAACAGCTGGTTACCTCATTTACAAATGTTTCATAGTTTCATCTCAACTTCCTTTTAGCATGTAAATTCTTCCTGTAATGCTGTTTGAACTCTGCGGACTGCTTTGTTTGTATTTGTTTATGTCGTGGTTCCTCCTGTCAGCATGCTAGTGTTTAGAGAGGCCCTGTCTGCATTTTGTATAGATATATATAGTCTCTGTATTAGAGGTGTTAATGCAGCCATTTTTTTTTTTTGTGCAGCTGTTTTTCCAGTGCAAAGGTGTAATTTTTCCTTTAAAGAGGGCATTTGAATATAGAGTGTCAGAGGCAGTTCAGGGAAATCTTATTGACTATGTTCACACAGCTACAGAATGTGGTTATCAGCCCTGTTTGTTGTGCTAAATGAGGTTATGATGTGGTTATGGGCATATTGCTGATAAATTTTTTTTATTGACCAATGATGATACCGATATCTAGAAATCAGGTTGTCCGATCGCTGTTTGTATTATCATATCTCCATTATACTATTTATGAAAAATTATTAGAAAAAGGCAACAACAAAAAAAGAAGTCACTCACACACACACACACACACACACACACACACGATAATACCGTATGATAACAAAGGAGGCATGCACAAAATTGCTGAAATTAAAATTATTTACTAAATACATTTGATCAGAATTCACTTTCAAATTTATTTGAAATCAGAAAAGTTGTAGTTTCAATTGATGAGGCCACATTTGACAGGAGGATGAAGTAGTTATTGGTCAATATTGATAATCTCAAAATAGACAAAATATTTGTGGATTAATTATGTTAGAGAAAGACTGATTTCAGTGACATGTCCATACAGGCATTATTCGAACCCACTCCTGTCTGCTGTTGTATTTATGGGACAATTTGAGACTCGCACCTGTTAGTAAATTTGCTTGTGAATCTCGAACATTCACTGCGTCAATCTCGCCTCAGTGATTACATCATGATCTTGTTTGTAACTATAATAAACAGGTGTACAAGTGGGATTGTGTTACTCCAGCAATGATATGGGTTGCGCCAGGGCTGTAAGACAGCTTTTGCATTGACATACACTACAGTTCAAAAGTTTGGGGTCAGTAAGATTTTTTTTATTTTTGAAAGTGTATTTTTAAAAACAATTTTTAATTGTTCAAAGTGACATTATTAAAGACTTTTATAATGTTACAAAAGATTTCTATTTTAAATAAAAAAATATATATTTATTTTTACTTTCTAGTCATCAGAGAATCGGGAAAAAAATGTATCACAGTTTACAGAAAAAATAAACAGCACAAGTTTTTTTAACATTGTTAATAATAAGAAATGTTTCTTGAGCACAAAATCAGCATATTAGGATCTGATGGATCATGTGGCACTAAAGACTGGAGCCATAATGCTTACAATTCAGCTTTGCATCACAGAAATAAATTACATTTTGCAATATATTAAAATAGAAAATAGTTATTTTAAATTGTAATAATTTCACAATATTACAGTTTTTTTAACCTTGGTGAAGATAAAAGAATTCTTTCAAAAACATTAAAGATCTTACAGACTCTAAACGTTTGAACAGTAGTGTAGGTGTTGGGGGGTGTAAGGTAGAGGTGTAGTAGAGTGTCAAATTTGGGAGTATGTTGAATGATACGGGTTACACTTTATTTTAAGGTGTCCTTGTTACAGTGTAATTATACAATGAAGTACTGAGTAATATATTTATTAACATGTCATGTACTAACTTTAGGGTTAGGTTAAGGGTTAGCTGCTTGTAATTATACATAATTTACTGTTATTTCTGTAGTAAGTACATGTAACATGTAACAAAGACACTTTTTAAATGAAATGTTACCGAAACAGTTCTTACTCTACACTTCACTGTTTGAAATGCATAAAAATTAAGTAATGTCACAAAAGAGATTGTGCCTGTGATTCAGCCATAGATAACAGAATGATAACGAGTGTGATATTGCTTTTATACAACAGTTCTATAAGAAATGTAATATTGAACAACTTAGACACAATTTTAACATTAATCATTTTTTGTCTAGCTTTGCACAACAAATTTGTTCAATTTTTCCAAACCGAATCAACTGTTGTGTGTCGCTGAGCAGCAAGCAAGCTCCAGTGATATTTTATAAAACATCAGTTTGGCCAATCAAATTCGAGGACTGTAAATAACTGTTGTATAATTGTCGCTGTAATGGCTCATGGCTCATTTTATCATCTTCATCTGTCACTGTGAGAGTGTTCAAGTATATTAAGGCATCCTGTACGTGGTATTGCATCTTTCTGCAATTAGACTTGTTGCAGGTTGATTTTCAGTGAAGTGTGGGTTGGACTGATTCTCTTTGGATTGCCTTGTCTATATTTCTCTTTCATTCTTTCTTCATCACTGTCCTTGACATCTGAACTGTGTTCTGCTAGGACCGTTTCTCAGGCCGCCTCTTTTCTCCTTTTCATCAAGTTCACCATGCATTAATACTGTAACCATCATTCATTTTGTTGTGTATGAATGAGTACTCTGTGTCTGTGTGTTTTTGTGCAATTATTAATTTAACTGCATGCAATTCTCCTAATAATCCTGCCTGTATTTGTATTTGTTTGCGCGTGTGTCTCGTCCTTTTCTGCTTGGGGAAATAAGCGCAATCCTTTAGAATTCAACAATGCAGGTCTGAAGAAGGGTACGGTCAATAAAGCAAAAAAGGTAACACAACCAGTTTTCTCACAATTTACACACACATACACAAAGAAAGATGTAGAAAGAGCTCTCAAGGTGACTGTGTGTAAGATGATCTGCAGCAGGTACTGTGTTTTCTGTCCGTGTGCTTCGATTAACTGCATGCAGACCTGCGTCTGAAACGCACTGAATTCAGACAGTAACAGGCTCTGAAGGCCACAGAGGCTTTTCACTCGCGTAAATCTCAGCCAGCTTTCCAATCTCATTTTCACAGATCTGAGTTGATTGCATTTGATTCAAGTAATTTATGAATCAAACGTATGTATACACACATGATCTTACATAAATGCAACATATAAGACCATGCTTAAGAACACGTCCTGATATTAATATAGTAAATGCCATTCATAAGGGGAAATATTTCGATTATTTTCATCCTTTAATTTAATTAAATATTTCCAAATTCAATGTCCACCACATCCATGGCATGCTGTCGATTGCCACAATCAATCATTTAGATTCTTCCTGAAGTTTATAACATCAAAAAGAAAACATGAAAAGGCAAAAAAATTAAACCAATTGTATTTTTCTTAAAGCACTTAACATGTACTGCTCAGTAAAAATGCTTGTTGCTTGATTTTAAATTCTCCCCCTTTTTAACGAACAGAATGTGCACACACACACACATATATATATATATATATATATATATATATATATATATATATATAGACATATATAGACACAAATCCTTTATATATATATATATATATATATATATATATATATATACACGTAGTGTTGATACGAAAAAGTTTATTTACATTTTACAATCAGTCTCAGGCTTACACATGTTTTAGATTTTAGACAGGGTTTAGATTAAGCCAGGATTAGGCCTTAGTTAAATAAGGACATTTACGTAGCTTTTATTAATGTGCCTTAGAAAACAACATTACTGGTGTGCATCTTGAGACTGAACAATGGCACTGACATATTTTAAAATATGTCTGTGCTAGTTGCTTTCAGTTAAAACAGCTCAAGCATTTTAGTCTGGGACTAGGCTTAAGCCTTGTCTGTGAAACCGGGGGGTAATGTTTAAATGTTATGGTTATACTTTCAGAATAATGTAATAATCGCATAGATTAAATATTTATTCACGACTAAATGTCCATAGTAATTGACAGCAAGCCACAGGTGTGGTCCATATAGACTCCCTTGACAGGAGTAAATATGATATGTTTACTAAGCATAATTTCAAGTCATTATTAGGTAAATATGTATTCCGGATTGTTACATATTTGAAATGACACATTGTTTGTTTGTTGTTCTTTGCTTTAGTATGTGCGATTAAGTTTGATATGGTATATTGGTACGTGTTTGAATGTGGAAGGGATGTTAATAAACATTTGTATATTCTGCAGTCCGGTAAAAAGGTCACCAGTGTGCCCAGTCCATTAGTCCAGTTTACTGTGGGACACAAATCCTTTGAGAGCAAGGTAAACACACTGACACACACAAGTGATTGCTTCTTTATTTTAGCTGTCTTTAATTTCAGAGGTGCATATTGTGTTATTCTTACATGTGCAAATTTGAATATGAAAAATAGTTTGAAGCTCATTGAAGTGGATTTGCATGAAAATAGATAAATAAATAAATACACTGGCATTATATTTAACAGTAGAGAGATGTTTAGCTGTCATTGTATAACAATATTTGGCTGTAAAAGGTGATGCTGCAAGGTTGCTTAAGTCAGACTTTCCTGTGACTTTGTATGGTAAAATAATTCCAGGATCTGAGCCTATGTGTTTACACTTTTGTTAAATATTTAATGGTTAAATGTTTCACATTCCTTTGTTATTATAGACACGATTTAAAACCAACGAGCCGGTTTGGGAGGAGGCCTTTACATTCCTGATCCACAATCCAAAGTGTCAAGAACTTGAAGTGGAGGTAAAGCACAAACAGACACGTACACATGGGGTTATGGGGTCTAGAGGTTAAAAATGTGGGCTGACTTGAACCCTTCAAGAGGTAGCAAGCAAGCAAGCGCATATATATATATATATATATATATATACACACATATACAATGTATAAAAATCTGAAAGTTTCCATGCTTACAAGACAGATGTTTCTTGCACATTCTGATGTGTGTGTGTGTGTGTGTGTGTGCGCGCGTGTATGCAGGTAAAGGATGACAAACACGAGTGTTCCCTAGGGACGTTTTCTCTTCCTCTGTCTAAGCTGCTGCAGGAGGATCAGATGACTATCAGTCAGCGATTCCTTCTCAAGAACTCAGGACCCGGTGCTACACTCAAGATGAAGATGGCACTTAGGGTAACACACACATATTCTTTAACTGAAATAGCATAATTTAATAGAAAGTATGAAAGAAATAGAAAGGAAAACTTACAGAAACAAAACTAAAAACAATGGTTCAAGCTCTAACTGAAATAAAAATAACAAAAATAAAGATCATAAATATTAAATATAATGTAATATTAATATATAATTAACTCTTTCCCTGCCAGTGTTTTAAAAAAAAAATGCTAGCTACCGCCAGCATTTTTTTAAATTTTCACAAACTTTTAATGGCCCCCATAATATTTTGTTGTTTGAATACCTGAACATGCAATGCAATATATCAAAAGAAAAAAACATTTTATTCTAGCTTAATTCATTATTTTTTGTCAACTCTTGATTGTTGGTAAGTTTCATAAAAAAGTAACATTTTGATCAATAAGCTGAGAAAAACTCGGTTTTGTCAAAAACTACATTCAGATCGGATTTAGATTGATGATCAAAACATAGACGGAGTAGATTGAGTCCATTGACACCCCTAATGCTTGCACAGTCCTATAGCTCGTCCTGGGTCGACATTTCATTCAGTAACATTAGGCAGTTTTGATTTATATGCTGTTTAATGTTGGTTATCGTGTTATTTTACATATGCACCTGCTTACATATGCTGTCGCTTGTTTCTGACGTTTATTCACATGTCTTTTAAAAAGCAGATTTAGTACTCTTTTGTAAGATGCGTAACAGCGCCCCCTACCGTATAACAGTGAAAACATGGAAAGCCGGAAATTTCCGTCAATGGCAGGGAAAGAGTTAATTGATGAGTGGAGTAAAAATTAAGATAGAACAAACTAGGAATATGTCCATTAAATACAATAAAAACTAAACTGGAAGTGACCACAGCATTGATGAAACCAGCTAAAACTATTGCCTACTAAAATTGTACTTCCTTTTTATAGCACTTTTAACAATATATATTGTCTCAAAGCAGCTTCCATCAAAAATAGTGCCTTAAAGAAGACATATTATGCTTAAGCTATATATTTTTCTATGTCAGTGCACACTCTTTCTGAACTCTCTAAACTCGTCGATTGTAGTCTTGAGTTTTCTTCCTGTAACGTATGTCACAGTATTCCTCATATAAATAATTCTAGCCCAAGGCATATGCAAAAAAAAGGGGCAAAGCCTGGTTGAGTTGCATTAGTGTGAAACTCGCGACTATGGTAAGGGGTGTGACATTTCCTAAACATGCTCGAAAAGGTTGACCAATCACAACACACTTTCCAGCTGACCAATCAGAGCACATTGCACTTTTTGGAAGGAGTGGCTTCATAGAAACCAGAACTAAACAGAGCTCTAATGACAGAATGGGAAGAGAGGTGCTACAACAATGTAAAATATGTGAAAACATAATGTGTTTTTTGAACATTCAAGCATGAAAACCTATTCTAGTAGACCCCAAAAACAAAATCAAAACTTTGTGTTTCAAAATCAAGATAAAGCGAGCAAGCTAAACATGACTGTCAATGAAATAAACAAATGATCTTTGGCCTGTACCAAGGGTCAATCTTGACTGGACATGCTAAAAACACTCAAAAACATATACAGATATGCCTTGGTTCCTTATCTTTTTCTTTTAATTTTAGATTATCTCTTTGGAGAAGTTGGCTGCATCGGATCAGCCGTCCTCTGTTCAGATCCGCCGTCCCAGCTCCAGTGTGACCCCCAGCCCCTCACCTCAACGGCCCAATGTTTCAGAGCCCACCCCGGCATCCAAAGCTCAGCAGCCCAACCCTACATCCAGGACCCAACCCACCCCAACACTCTCCCCACAGGTGGAACCCCTAATGGACAGAAGGCCATTGGAGGACTCGCCTGGCCGTCTGGTTAAATCAGGGCGGAGCACATCTAACCTGGCCATTTCTGGCTCTGTGCTAAACCTGAACCACAAAGAGCCCACACCCAGCATAGCATCTGACATCTCCAATCCCAGCACCACCCAAGAGCTCCAGAGGACAATGCAACAATTACAGAAGTATGTTTTAACATTTTTAACATTTTTGACTAGGAATGCACAGATGTGTCGACCAATAATCGGTATCAGCCGAGGAAAGCAATTAGCCATTGGCCGATTGTTTAAAAACAGCTGATGATGAGGACCGATTATATCCTGTCATTCAAAAGGGGGCAGAAAAACGTGCCAGACTGTCACTCTTGCTGTGTGTGAAAAAAATATCTCTTGTGTTGAATTTAGGGCTGTCGAAGTTAATGTGACAATAATTGTATTATTAACAGTGTAAAAATAGTGACGTTAAAGCAGGCTCTAATTGACCCAATGAATCTCCCGTACATCAAGCCAGGGTTGCCAGGTCTGCTGTTTTTCTTACACCAAACATTATTTGTAGCAAACATCCCATCCAATAATCGCAGAGCTTTGTGCTTTATTTCTAAAAAGAAAAAAGTCTCAACTTTCAAATTCTGTCCATTTCGTCATGAAACTCAAATAATAAATGGCGTTTTGATTCTGTTGATAATCTTAAATGTGCACAATAATGTCACTTAACATTGCATTTACTTCAGGAAAGTTATCCAGTGTTCATAGTTCATTAGTTAGCTATAAAAAACACTTAAGAGTAGCTTATTTACTGTTAATTATATATGTATATTGAAAATAAATTTGTGTTTATGTGCAACTGAGTTGTATGCAGCTGTATCAGCTGAGAAATTTTGTACCGGTCATCTCTAATTTTGACCTTTTTGTTTGGGTTCAGCTGAGGATATGAATTATTGTTTCACTCATGTTTTCATGAGATGGCAACTCCACAACTACAGTTTAATCCGTCTTTGTGTTTACAGTGGCGCCTCACCTGGTTTCGCTCCATTGGGGGAAATTCGGTTAACCATCAGGCATAGTCCCCAAAGAAACAAACTAATTGTCGTGGTGCACAGCTGCAAGTAAGCAAGTTACTTATGATTTTTGATGCATCTGAGTCATGACTCTGAAAGACATTTTTAATATGAAAGTATTCATATTTCTGTGTTTGTTTGCAGGAATCTGATCTCTTCTTCTCAAAGTGGTTCTGATCCATACGTCCGGTTGTATTTGCTGCCTGATAAACGACGCTCTGGACGCAGAAAAACAAACACGATAAAGAAAACGGTGAACCCGATCTACGATCAAACGTCAGTTTCTTTCTTCCCCCCAGCATTTTCTTCTTCCAGTCTGCTCTCACATTTCAATAAATCAAGTGTTATAATTTTGCATCAAATAAAACACAGTTTGTGTCTGTTTGTGCATACACGTGTTTGTGTAGGTTTGAATTCAGCGTGTCACTCGTGGAGTTGCACAGAAGAGTTTTAGATGTGGCTGTGAAGAATGGAGGAGGAATGCTGTCAAAACACAGAGGGCTGCTGGGAAAGGTGACATCCATCCCATTAATAACAGTTCTCATGCCATTTATACCATAAACAACCTCCCAAACAGTGTTCATAACATTTATACAATGTATATTATTGAATATTCTTTTCTAGTTTGTTGTTGTGCCTCAAGAACAAATTACTCTTATATAAAATTTGGATTGTGTGTGTGTTTCTCAGGTGTTAGTTGACTTGACTTCTGAGGAAATATCAAAGAGCTCAACGCAATGGTAAATCTTTTATATCATTTACAAAGATTAAGTTGATGATATTGATTACTGTATTGAAGTAATATGAATATTGGATATTCACTACTTATAATTGCACTTTACAAAGGTTATTTACAATTTAACCCTCTGATGCACGTTGTGCCATATGAAAATGTATCATTTTGGGTATGAAAATTGTGATTACAATAATGATTATATTCTTGTTTTCAAGTAAAAAACAAACATTAAAATAGAGTAGTATTTTTATTTACTTTTTGAGTTAATATTTTGTGCTTCAGAAGGCTAAATTGTACTAATTAAAATGTGCATGATCGTGACACCAGAAATTTTTATATAAATGTGTGTGTTTGTGTTTGTCAGGTATGAGCTTACAGTGGACGGAGATAGGCGAAAATCCCCTTAATCAAAGGAGCCAACCTTTTTCCGCCTGCACATATTAAAACAACTACAAATCCCTACGCAAGGCTCCAAACCTCAGCCATATTTAAGCCATGTGTTAAGCCTGTGGGCAAAATTTGTTGGTTCTTCAGTTTTAATCACTTTTAACAGATTTATATTGTGAAAAAAAAACTCTATTGATGTTATATGTGCACTGACTTAGCAAGTGTGAATGAGAGAGTGAAAGAGAATGAGAGTGTTTAGAGATTTTTTTAAAGGGATACGGTTCAGCAGTATCTGTTGGATTGGTTAGTTGACTTTTAAACCAAGAGTGGCAAACTCTAACAACATCCACCATTCACATTAATGGTGGAGAGATTAAATATATAATTAAGATCAGACTGTAAATATATATACATGGAATGTTAAAATATTATTTGGAAAAGTTTGATAAATTTTAACCTAAGAGTTCTTGTTAAACAAGCACCGAACTCACGCTTGCTTTGAAAGTGTTAGAATCTCTGTTAATGTCTACAGATGACATCTACCAAAGAAGTGCTTTGCTCATTATAAAGTGTGTGATTAAACCAAAAATGCACCTAAATGTTTTGCACACCCAAGTGTTCATATATATGTATGTGTTTATATGTTCTCTGGTGTGGTTCAGCGTCCACCATCACAGCACTAGCTGTCACATGACCCTGGATATCTAACGCTGCCATATCTCTGATTCTAGTTTGGCTTTTCTATAGTTCTCAGTCACATGTTCACTCCTTTTCCAAACACACTTGTTCACTACTCAGCCACCTCATCCCAGCTGTGCTTCCTTCATCATCTGCATCTCAGAGTTATATAAAATGTCTTGTGTTAGGTCATCTACTGCAGTGTCACTGAGCTGAGCTTATGGTATGCAGAAGGTCAAACCTTTATTCCTTTCAGCAAGAATGTGTTTTTATTATATAAATTATTGTGTATATTATGAAAGATTTTATTCTGCTTATTATTATAAATAATACTTATCACAAAAAGCAAACGTATGCAGTCAGAGCACCCCTCTGTGCTGAGCTTGCCTTATTGATGTATATATATTTCCTGTGCCTTATGACCAACAATATACTTACCTTAGAGGATATTTGCCATCAGATATAGGATTGTAAAGTCTCTGTATTTGATGATTTCCACCATTTTCTTTTAATAAACAATTTGTTCTGTACCAGTAAATAGCCTGGTGGCGGTTTGTCATCTACAGCATGTCGTATTTTAAACACAAATGCAGTCAGATATCACCACCTCATGTTTTGGAACATGAGATTTTATTTCAGAAATAACTTAACATACATAAAGTAAATTTTATTTAAAAAAAAATTAATTCGTTTTATATTTTTCATTTTAATTTTACTTGGTTTAAGTATATTTTTTTATTTTTTTTTTCAGTTTTGGTTGTTTTAGTAAAAATCTAAACTATCTGTAATAGAATCCAATGGTAAAATATTTTTTACATGTTTCATTTTTTTACATTGTAGTTTATTTCATGTATTGATTTTGCATAATGTAGGTTATCGAGAACCCACCACTAGTGTATTCGTGTGCGCGTGTGTCCGTGACGTCAGTGGCTGGTTGCTGTTCGGTGCTGATTCTAGCGGACTGCGGTGAGCGCTGACAGGTTTTGCGTACGATTGACGTCTCTTCCTCTCTTTTTTCGCTCTCTCCCATTAATCCCTCTATTTTCACACCGTCTCCATCCATTCCCCATCACATCAGATCTCGCGGAAACAAGGAAACACACTGCTGGAAATGGATTAATAACACGCAGGTGACATGGACGCGTGATCGGAAGGATGGAATCGTTTCACCTGTTTCTCGCCATCCTTGCGTTTCGGGCCAGTCTCGCCTCCGCGGCAGATCGAAAATTCGGTGAGTGTTTAATAGTGTGTGTGTGTGCGCGCGCGCGTGCGTTTCCGTAGGGAAAGGGCGAGATGAAGCGCGCGCCATGTCAATTATTGTCCTTATTTCAGCTCGCTTATAAGAACTCAATGTCTCTCTCTCGAGTCTTTTCCGATGGTTTATACATTTCCCATGAGTGTTTTCTAGGCAGAAAAAGAGTTTTATCTGGCGGGTGGATGCGCATGTATCTTTCAATACTGAACCAAAAAAGAAATCGACGTGGAAGGGAATATCAAGATTCATTCTGCAAATAAATACAGTACAGACTGATAGTCTATTTCCTCTTGTCTCTAAAATAGCTTAATTCTCCACATACAATGATTTCATGTCCCATAATGTGAAGCGGAGAAGCTGTAGGACTTTCTACACTGGTCTTTCGCTCATCATTACATAACTGGGTCTGGAGCTGGAGAGGCGATATACACACGGCCTGTGTTTTTCACTTTTCTTGGCGAATGCGTATTATGTATATTATTTAATCATCTGATCAGTCTGAACATCAGAGAATGGTTTGTGTGTTCAGTAGGGCCTCTGTCTGCAACACCGCGGGAAATGAAGCGTCACCGATTTAAGCCACAATAATAGAGTTTATACGGGGTCTGTGTGATTCATAAACCCAGCCCAGAAAAAGGTCATCCTGTCAGTCATTAGCAACTGTAACCATGGCAACATATTGCAGCGTGTTAATTTCTTATTGACTTGATTGCTCTAGACCGCATGAATGAGTAAAAGACAACCACACACACACTTTTGATTTCATTGCATTATAAACTGACACACACACACACACAAACACACACACATACACACACACACACACACACACACATATATAGATATATATATATATATATATATCAGTATCAGTATATTATAGCCTATAATAGCCCACTTTAGTCAGTCAAAAGGTTAGGGCTCAAACAGTAAAACAGAAGGAGATCAAGGGAGTTCCTTTTCAAAAGTGAAGTGAAATATATCCTTGCAGAACAGTTTGATTTAAGTCTGATGTGAGATGACTACAAATAGTGAGCCAAAAATTAGGAAAGATTTTGAGATTAAATGCTTTAATATCTTGATTTATACTTAATTTAATGTGGATACACATGTCAGCTCAAAGACAGACAGTTAATGCAGAAGCATTTGAAATAATGTTTTCAATGCTGGTAAATTTAGAGTGATATTGTGGTAACAGATAAAACTAACATGTTTATTATATAAAACTAAATGGGCAAATTTAATACCTGATTATCTACATACAAAATCATTAAACAAAATGCTGCTTTAACAGGTAAATGTAATAGTAACATTCCAGTTTTTTCCATATTTTTATTCATTTTGTTGTTTGTTTGTCAATGCCAGCATTCCAAATGACATTATATGCTTTATGCCATTTTTATAATATTTTAGTTTTAACTTGATCAATTTTATTTCATTTTCTGTGGTGGATTAAAATAAAGCTTTGATTTAAACAAAAGTACTGGCAGCAGTTGTATGATAATATAATAAAGTGATCTAGGATGCAAGTTTATACTGTGAAATTAAATTAAGCACTTTAACCTTTTGGAAATAATTATCAATAAAAAAGGAAGCTAGTGAGTTATTACAGGAAGTTACAATTCATGAAGAATGCCGTTTCAGTGTTAACAGATTTTATTATCTGTCCATCCATTGACTGTTAATTACGGAAACACATCTGTCATAAAGCTATGGACACTACTAAACTCTAAACAGCATCTGCACTCAAATCTCAGACATTGCCTCATGCAGAAGCTGACATCATGTTCACACAGGACTCTGTGGCTCATAATTTGAGTAGATGAGTGTCTGTGGATTCATTTGAGAGGATGTCAGTGAGAAGACAGTCTTTCCACCGTCATTCTCATGATCTGTGACTGCAGCGTCACAACGCCGAGAGGAAAACCAAGAGGGTTTAATAGAAATATAACATGGGAAACATTATTATAGATATGTGGATGACCTACAAAGAACGCTAATGGCCTGGCAATTGTTGTTACTCTTTGAAACACACTATTAGAATCCAATCATTATATAACTTTGGCCAAACTATATTTAATTCAGAAGATCCTATCATGCTATCAACAAAATCTGACCACTGCTTTGCAAATGAAATTCTACAGTGACTGTAATTTCTTGATCACAAAACATGTGAATTACACACTGTATTTGGCAGATTGTTTGTTCATTTTTTTTAAGGAGTACTCGAATTTTACTACGTTTATCGGTACAGTCTTTACACTGAGATGATGTGAAGAAGAATTAGATGAAGACATTCACGGTTTGTTAATCATACATGAGTAAATGAGGACACATACTGCTAAACCCCACACACAGATTTTGAGGCTGAGAATTTGCTATTTTCTGCTGAGACACTTGGTGTGTGGGGGTTTGTGTGAGAATAATTTTCTATGAATGATGTGTGTATGAATGTCAAACACACTGCAGTAAGTCCCATAATACCTCATAACAGCAACACGCTTTTGTGATGTTTTTGATTGGTCGGTTTTTGATCCATATGCTGGTGAGATGAGATTGAGATCTGTCTCAGCTGGTTTGATTAAGAAAATAGTGACAACAAATCCCAGCAGTTAGCATGAGGATTTTAAAGCAAGCACTGGACCAATTAAAAAGGATGTTAGCCATTATTTTGTCAGACTTACCCACTAAATTAGCCACGCCCCTATTCTAAACCCTGAATTAGACACGTCCCCTATTCTTAGACCATACAAAGATACCATTGTATTACTGAGACCGAGCAAACCAGAGGAAAGTTTTATTGTCCAGATGTGCTCTTTTATAGCTCAGGAGTCAGGAGGGTTAGTGTAGTTTTCAGTTGTATTTCTTCACACTATAAACGTTGGCTCGAATGTTTCTGCTAAAATAGTTGAAATACAGTAATAGGAGAGATCTATGAAATGAATGTGGACAACATAGATACAGATACATAGATAGAATTTGAAAGATGTTTTAGTTCATATTTAGCTCTCCTTTTGATTTCAGATTTTGGTACCAAATTGGAGCAGTTTCAGACATTGTTGAGATCTCTAAAAAACTAGAGGAGTGTTATTTCAGGACACCTATTTCAAGGATATTTGTCAGCTAATAGGGATATTTTGAGTGTCATTCCCAAAAAAATTAAAACTGAATCTAGGCCCATTCACATCAAGAATGACATCTATAAAGATATCTTTAAGCATATCAATATTGTCGTCCACACCAACACTAGATTTAAATGCAGCTCAAGCTCTTTAATGTCAGGCGGATTCTGATTGGCTGTCAGTGTTTTTTTCCCCAATGTTATTTCCAACAGTATTGTTTTTATCGTTATAGTTGTGGTCTGGACTTTGCTATTCGCATAGAACTAGAATGAATGTTAAAACTGATTATCTTGGTGTGAACTGCCCTTTATTTCTAATTCTTAAAATTCTCTTTCTCTCTTTCTGTCAGGCTGCCTGTTTGAGGATGGTCTGTGTCTGAACTATGAAGTATGTCTTAATGGTGAGTCAGTCACACACATTCGATACCTGTAGTCTCTGTAAATCTCATTAAGCTGTGTGTCTATCATCATTTTGAACACAATCCATTTGAACTCTTTGGGTTCGACTCTCACCCTAACAAACACACACATGCTGTTTTAAATATAGCTTTTGTGTTGCTTAGCAACCATTCCGAATTCACCTCCACATGGGATTAAAGTAAATAGTTTTTTGTTGGCACAATATGTTCCCACACTCAGTTGCAGTCAATGAGAGGGTAATATTGTGGCGAGCAGGACGAGGTCGAGGGCCGTGGGAGGACGGCGCGAGGCCGGTGGCGTGATTAATAATGAGCGACACCCGCGCAACACACCGGTCTCGTACGGCCCTCGACCTGCTCGCCAAATATTAATACAATTTTACACATTCACATGTTAAGACAGTATCAGCAAATCAGACTTACCCTACTTTGTTACTCGTATTTGGTGCGAGTGTGTGTGTTTTTTAATTTATATATATAATTATAACTCATATAACTATGAGGCTAAGATTCCTCAGAAATGCTGCCAGAAGCTGGCGTCTGGTTATACATCTCGTTTGCAGCAGGTCATAAAAGCAAAAGGGTGTTCTACCAAGTACTAAAGATGCTTGCGATGAAGGGGTTGAATAATTTTTTAATTGATATTTTACCCGAATCCCACTTCAGACAGAACCAAAACACAATGAAACTAAACCAAAACAGAAAATACATGTTAAAGTAGTAGTAAATAATATATTTTTACCTCTACTTTCTTCCCTCTTTCTCACCCTTAGAATTAAACAGACTTTTTTGCTACTCTATTGATAAGAATTATTAATACAGTCACTCATTACATACGCATAGAAATATATGGAAATGACCTCTGTTGTGATTGGCTAACCTCTGTGTGTATGTAATGAATGACAAATTGACAGCACAGAGAAATGCTTTTTTTTCTCCCCTGTGGGTATAAAATAGAGATGCAAACGTAATCGCTCATGGTGTGAGCCTACAATCAGGCAGGTGTCGGGGACTCCAGCTGGTCCTGTCTCAGTCGCCCCTAGCTACTGTCTCTAATATGCTGAGACTCTTAATGGATCTAAAAATACACACACACCATGAAGTGTGCACATAATTGTCAGTCTGAAGAGGTTGTTGATTTGATTTTCTCTGTAGATGGCATGTTAGGCCGCTGCGAGGCTGCTCCATTAACAGAAGTCTACACATACGACGTCACGCCAGCAACGGTACAGAGATTCCGCATACTCCTTCAGAGACTGGCACACAGAGGTAAGTGCAATAATGTCACCATAGCAACTGCACACATCACTGTCGCCATGGTTATAATGGCTCCTCCTAGAGCTCCTCAGCATTCGAGGATCCAATCAGAGGCTCAGTGTGTGTGACGGTTGATGTAAGATGTGCCTGTGGCGTTTTACCCAGAGTTCATTTCACATGTCAATATCTCCTGCTTTGATTGTGTTCCTGCAGGGCTGTCTTGGGAAGATGACGTCACTCAACAGGTTTTAACGAACGAGTTCTCCAAACTACGCAAAGTTTCCCTTCCATTACCAGAACCCAGGTAAAACACTGACATTTGCTAGTTAGTTTGTTCACTTATAGCCAGAGGAAAGAAAAATCACAAATAGGATTTTTTTTAAACTTGTCATGAAATGAAAATTGCGATAATCTTTTCTTCTCTATTGCTAAGTACATTATGAGAAATAATGCAGTGCTGGCCATGGGACTTGATTCAGTCCATTGGGAATTAATTGTATGGTTGTTGTTGTTTGCTAATTGCTGTGATCTCATGGATTGTTGTCCCGTCTTTGTGCCGGTGGACACGTCATCAGAGAGGAGATGTAGTTGCGAGGAGGGGAATGTTAATGTTTGTGATAAAAAAATTACGAGGGCATATGGATTTAAAAAAAAAAGATCAATCATTTATATTAAACTTGTCCATTTTGATCTTATGGTGACTTTAATATATAAAGGAAATTAAATAGAGACTTTTGCTTAAGTCTTTTAAGTCGGACTATATGTCTCCCATATAGTTGTAAAAGATCAACAATCTCAAGCACTGTGCTCAGATTTGCCATAATACTAGTCTGCATTTAAAAGTCAGAGACTATAATATGAGCTCAAACATTTTTCATCGAAATCTTCCTAAACCAAATTATCTACTATACCCACTTTAATATTATAGCTTTATATAGTCTATTCTCATTTCACTTAAGGCATTTGGATAAAAACTGTCCTCTGGGTATGAGGTGTAGCAACACGATAAAAAAACTGTAAAAAATTGGTTAACAGCAAGTTTCCTTAGTACATACATAACTGTAATAGATCTAGCCTTACATTAAGGTTGTTATTTTACAGTAAAATAACTGTTTCTTCTACTTTAGTGTCGTGTTTTACCATGATGGTGTTTAGTATTAGTGTAAATGAGACTGTGCACCTTTTATATATTAGTAATTACTTTCTCAGCTTGTGGAAAAGCTGCTTGTGATGAGCTTTGATTCATGATGTGACTTTCTCATCACCACCTGTTTTTGGTGGTTGTTAGTGTATTACAAAAGTACAAAACAGACATTAGTACTTCAATAGGTTGGTATATTAACATTTATATCAGTTAATGAAATACGTTTTTTCACTGTAAATTGAAGTTAAATCTGTAAAACCTAAAATGTTGCTTCCATATTTATTACAGTAAATTTCTGGCAACCCCAGCTGACAGTTTTTTACCATACATTTGTTTTTTTCTTTTTTACAGTGTATAGCGCACAATACATTTTGTTTCAAAGATGCTTGACAGAGAATGCAACATGTAGTTACCTTTAATAATTACCCATGGCCATGATTCCTCTAGTGATTTCTGCAGTCGTGGTTTATATCTTGATATTCTGACAGGCTGCAGGTTTATGGAACTGCTGTTGGAGACAGGAGAATGAAATCACCAGAGGCTGAGGTTAGGAAGACTCTGAAATACCTGCAGCATCTGGGACTGCTACCAAAAACATCACACAAGGTGAGTCAGGTGATATGAATAGGCCCAATAATGTGCAAAATTATTAACATGACAGGCTGAATAGGAACTTTACAATTTGGTATATTCATAAACATCAGCATGTGTGATTTACCAATCTATTAGTTTTAAGCTGTTTTAAATGTCTATCCTGTGTAGGGGGCGGAGCTTCAGTATTATCGCCCTGGAGAACCTCGCCCTGCCGCTGACTCCTCCCCTCCTGAGTTCATTCCAGAGATGCCCTATCAATCACAGTCTTACCCCGACCTCAGCCGATACCAGAGCGATGCGGCACACGCTCCACAGCAGGGAGAGGGCTTAGACCTGCTCAGGGCCGCACTTCAGAAGTATCTTTCCAAAAACAAACCGCCTCTGGGGGAAAGATCCAGAGCGGACCGGCTCTTCTTAAAAGACTCTCTTACACCCGTGGATGGTATAATCTTCTCTTCTCTTCTCTTCTCTTCTCTTCTCTTCTCTTCTCACTAATGTCATCTGAAAGCTGTACGACTTTCTGTGAAACGCAAAACGAGATGTTTAGCAGGATATCAAAGCTTCTCTTTTCCATAAAACAACAATAGCCAGTGACCCGAGTCTGTCAAGCTTAGTCAAGCCCAGTTTAATGTGATGAGAGAGCTATAAGTAAGCTGAGTTTTTTCTGGCAATTTTACTTGTGGAACAAAAAGTGAACCCTTAACCTTCTATTTCATGATATTTACTAAGTCATTTGAAAATCTTTTTTTATAAATGGATAATCCCGGTCCTTTATTATGATTGGACGCCACTGCGTCTGTGTTGCAGCATCTGTGATTTGTTTTTCAACCATTCCACTTTTAAAGAACTCCGCTCTGCGGCGTGCTATATATATAATATATATATATATATATATATATATATATATATATATATATATATATATATTATATTTTAATATAATATAATAATAATATAATATTTTTACCTATTTTATTTTTAAACAGTTTCTTAATTTTAGTAATGATGTCCATTTTATGCAAGAAAATTAAAACATTTTTTAACATTTCCATAATATTTCTATGCAGTAGAAGGTTAAGTCGTTATTCACTGCAAATTTGCCATAAAAATTATGTTAAAAAACTTCCTCACAGAATCCTTCATCTGGAAAGTTCTGCGGAATGTGGGAAGACACAGTGTGGATGTGAAGAGTCTAAAGACAACAGATCTGGATAAGCTTGCTGTTCTTATCGCAGACGCTCTGCAGGTGGTGGAACAGCAGGCCGGTCAGGGAGAGACGCCCAGAGACCTGGAGACACAGTGGCGTCCTGAGGACGAGGCAGAAGACATGCAGTATGAGGACCAGCATCCTGAGAGTTATGCAATGGAACAGACTCCTAAAGACAGTGCTCAGAAGCAGATGGAGGTGGATGAGGAAAGTTCATCTGTCGCTCAAAAGACAGTCCAAACCATCATGCCTGTGACAGGTAACATCATCTGAAGCAAAACCAAGTCTTTCATCACTCATACGTAGACACACATTTATAACAATCATGATGTTTCTCTTTCAGAGGGACAGACAGTAGGAGAGGAGAAGAGAACCATGGACAACAAGGTAGTACTAGTGTTGGTTGAAGGTTAGAAACACAAAGCAGACGTTTTCTGTCCACTCTTAAGTCACATTTACATTACATTGTTTAAGTGACCCAATTCAGAGCTTGGATATATGACCCACAAACGTATAAGCAGGAAAAGAGCACGTGGATTTCGGTATTCTCCAAAGATTCTCAGATCGGTTTCAGGCCTCATTTATAGGCGGAAATAAATCTGATATGAATCGAATACATGCATTTGCGTCTGCCATGTAAGCGGACAGATTGGATATTCCCGTGTCAATGCGATTCGTACGTCATTGAACAATCGACTCGTCATTGTGATCACATGACTCTTTTCAATGGCGTAATAAAGGACGAAGGCTCAACCCAATGTTTTGCTGACCTTTAAAGATGGTGCAGAAAGCAAAAGCCGTTTTTTCGGCTTGGTCACTTTTAAAAGATGTAAGCTGGTCATCAAAAAAAAAATGTATATAGTCAACAAATCAGAAATGGCTGTCAAGACCTGCAGTGTAAATGCACCCTTAATGTCAGATCTGTAAACCTACATAAAATGTGTTCGGTTTAATTTTTGTTTTGCGTTTCACTTAAATAATATGCACAACATGTTTACAAGGCATGTGTACCAGATTGTCAGATTTTGCTGCAGTGGAGTTACTGAATGTTGAATTACATTTCACTTAAATAAAAATTATATGAATATAAAACAAATATTATGCATGGAATTTTCCTTCAAGTATGGATTTACATTCCATTTCTGTTTATTTCCTGTTTTAGCAGGAAGTGGGCTTTTTAGGAAAGCTGCTGGAGTACCTGGATAAAAGCTCCAGCTCAGATCCACAGTCTGTTGATAAGGGACCGGGCGTATCTGTAGAGAAGGTTCGTAGCAGAACAACACACCGGGAGGTGGGGATGCAGAAAAAGGCCATCGAGAGAGTGGAGGAGGTAGAGGGCTGGGTGCAGGCAGCAGCTATAGCGCCCTCCTCTGGTCTGAAGGAAAACCCTGCACCACACCGCAAGAACATGAAAGTGCAGGATCTTCAGTTGGATGTTCAGAGCAACGCAAAAAATGACATCTACGGATACATTATTACTGACACAGAGTAAGACCCTCTCTCTCCTTCTCTTTCTTGCTCTCTCAATTAAATTCAGTATTTTATTGGCCTGTTCTCCACACATTTTTGACAAAGCATTCAATCAGTACAAGAGCAATAGTGTTAAAATATCGAATATAGACATTTGTGATCATTGGGGAAAATTCCCACACCAAGGCTGCATTTATTTGATCAATAATACAGCATGAACTGTAATACTGTGAAATATTGTTAAAATTTAAAATAACTGTTTTCTGTTTAAAATGTAATTTATTCCTGTGATGACAAAGCTGAATTTTCAGCATCATTACTCCAGTCTTCAGTGTCACATGATCCTGCAAAAATCATTCTAATATTATAATTTGATGCTCAAATACACTGTAAACCCTAACGCTCAAAATAATTAATTGGTTTGAGTAGGACAAACTTAAATTAAACTAATTAGTTCAGTCAAATTAACTTTTATGAGTTTTTAGAACTTTCTTTTTCTTTCAAGTTTACAGAATGGATATATTTTGAGTAAACTGAACTGTTTCATTGTTTTGAGCTTTATGAAATTATTTCTTTTAATTTAGACGAGCCTAAGTTTAACTTAAACGGCTGGGATGTCTATTTCCCAGCACGCTTTGCCGATGGCACTCGAAAGGGAGAGTAAATGCTGAAATTCAGTGTAATATAATGTTGTTGTTTTTTTGTGCAAGATTGATGTTAAGTGGGTGATTTAGTAGTGATTAATGTTTTGTTATGCTAGTTTAGAAGAATTTCTGTTAATGTTGGTTTTAGGACAGTTACCATCATGGTGACAAGTGGTGCATGAGCTTGATTTGAGAGCAAATAAAACCTTTATATTGATATAAGTGCTTATGTATAACATACTATTGTTATCATGTTAACAAATTAGTATGTTAGCAAACTAGCTTGTTAAAGCTAGCTAAGTTTATACTAATAAAAGTGTTCACATTGAGATTACATGAAATTTGAAGTTAAATGTATGAATTAGTGTACTGACACATTTCAAGTTAAGAACAATTAGAATGTATAAATACAAAATAAAAATCTGCCAGTTCTTCTTACTTAAACTTTGAATTTCTTAACTTAAAAATTTTTTGGCAATTGATTGCCTTAAATTTTTTGAGTTTTGCCAACTTATTCGGGTTTACAGTGTAACATTATTATTATTAATACATGGAGACGATGACGGTTATCGAAAACCATTTTCAAAAGTTTGCGATTTCAGGCCCCCAAAACGCCATTGTCGTGTAAATGAACAGCCAAAACACTTAAAACGTTTTCCGTTTTTAGTTGTAAACGGTGTTGTGTAAACGGGCCCTTAATGTCAAACTCAAACACAACAAGACATAACCCTTCACAATAATGTGACTGTAGTATGATCAGAATCAAGTTTCTCTTTCTCTCTGGATCAGGAATCTTCCCACAGATAAGGGATTGTATCTGATGGAGTTGATGGCTCGTAAAGCGAAGATTCAAATGACGGATTTCTCAGAGCTCTCGTGAGTCGTGATAGTGTTTGTTTGCATCTTGTGTCTCCTTCAATGCATGTATGTTAACTATTTCTCAAATTCGGATAACTTGCAAAAAGGAAAGCCACAATGGGTTTAAAATATATTGCAAGCTTAGAAAGGAAGTTGAGTAAAGTACATCTATTTTTACGTATATCTATCTTTCTCTTATTGCGAACGATTCATGTTTTGGTTTTTTTAAAACATTTTGACTGCGTAACTTTTTCATTAAAATATGAATTGATCTTCTCTTTGTATGCCGGACTTCTCGCTTAAACCCCGCCCACTCAGATGTGCCCCATCCAATCAACGATCAGTGGATAGAACCAAGTCCCCGCACTACATTTTTGTCTTTTTCTTTTTATGCATTATCTATTTCACTTGGATGTATATCACAATACAAAAGAAAAGTCGTGACTTTAATGTTCAGACAGGTATAGGGTCCAAGAATAATTCAATGGATGACTGTTTGGTTTTAAATGTGCCATTTATTGTATTTATTAGTTTTATGATTAAAACATTAAATGAGGGTATATTTCTTGTTTTTTGACACCAAGATGATTCCTCAAAATAAGTTGTTGTGTGTTTGTGTATTTGTATAGTGTTGTTAGTCCAGCTGTGACGTTTCAGGTCCGTCCGAACGCTCAGAACATCACTACAACAGATGTGGCTAATGTAGCAGGTTAGTTTAGTGAGAAGTAACTAATTACATGATATACAAGAGACAAGAAACTCTTCCATGAATGTCTCTGTTCAGACTTGACTATGATCTCCTCTGATTCTGATTCTTCTCTTGTATCAGTCCATCAAAAGGATGAACTGGAAAAAGAAGCGAAAGTCAAGATCGTGGAGGCTGGAGTCACTGATGTAAGATTCTTTCTATGTTTTTCCATCTCATTTTTACCTCAAACAGAATAAAATACATTTTAATGTTTCAAATATACTGCATAGAAACTGTTGTTAATCAAATCACTGTAAAAGGAATATTGAGGCACCATTTGGGGTTCCTCAGACCACCACACTGGTAGAACCGTATATGGAGAACTTTAAAACATGCCAGTTCTCTAAAGAACTTGCAAAATGAAGCCCCATAAGTCCTGCAAGAACTCGGAAGACTGTCAGTGGTTTATCTAATGAATCATAAGAAGGTTTTGAGGCACTTAAACATATAAAACGAAGCTGCCCATGTTTACAACAGGATCTGAGTCCCCTTCAAAATGCCTAGAGATTCTCAAGAAGGTTCTGCCAGTGTCTGAAGAATAAATAAAGAACAAAACAGATAACACATTTTGACTCTGACAGTAGCTACAGCATCCTTTTCTTTATATATATATCTGAGACTTTAGAAAATAAATGCAATTTAAAGATTCCTTGTCTTTCTCTTTCTCTATAGAGGAGTAAACTGAATCAGATTCCCACCAAGTACAGCCGCTCTGAGTCTCTGAAGTTTCTGATTCTGACTGTGATTTCCATCATCTGCATCATTGGAGTGTTGCTGGCGTCCAGCGTGGTTTACTGTCTGCGTCACCGTTCTCATCACAAACTCAAAGAGAAGCTCACCAACCTCGGCTCAGACCCCGCCACTGATTCCACTGCTACCTACCAGGTACCAAAGTGTGTGTGTGTGTGTGTGTGTGTGTGTGTGTGTGTGTGTGTGTGTGTGTGTGTGTGTGTGTGTGTGCGTGTGTGTGCGTGTGTGTGCGTGCGTGCGTGCGTGCGCGTGTGTGTGTGTGTGTGTGTGTGTGTGTGTGTGTGTGTGTGTGTGTGTGTGTGTGTGTGTGTGTTTGTTTGTTTGTAGAGCTGTCCGTTTGAGATTTTCTTTGATGTATGAAATATCCATCTCTCTCTAGGAACTGTGCAGGCAGCGAATGGCAGTGAAGCCTCCTGTAGAGAAGCCAGATCCTATTCACTCTTCTCGTATAAATAGCGTGTCATCTCAGTTGAGTGAGGGCCCGATGCCGAGTCCCTCTGCTCGCACCAGCACCTCCTCCTGGAGCGAAGAGCCCGTCCACTCCAACATGGACATCTCTACTGGTCACATGATACTGGTACACACAAAAGCAAACACACTCTGGGAAAGTTTACAAATGTAACACAAATACATTTATTCAATGCCATTTGAAAAGCTAAAACCTTCACTTGCAAATATAAACATAAAAATTGTATTAAAAAATTTTTTGGATAATTTAATTAACATTTAATTTAAACATAACATTTTATTTTTGTAATTTATTACAAATATTTTTTTTTAAAGAAGTCTCACCAAAGCTGCCTTTATTTGATAAAAAAATACAGAAAAACATTAATATTGTGAAATATTATTCGTTTTCTATTTTAATATATTTTAAAATCTGAATTTTCAGCATCATTACAGTCTTTACAGTCACATGATCCTTCAGAAATCATTCTAATATGCTGATTTGATGCTCAAAAAACATTTCTTGTTATTATCAATGTTGAAAACAAGTCGTGCTGCTTAATATGTTTGTGGTGATGCTTGATACTTTTTTCATGATACTTTTTTCAGGGTTCTTTGATGAATAGAAAGTTCAAAAGAACAGCGTATATAAAAATAGATTTAATTTGCAACATTGTTAACTGTCACTTTTGATCAATTTAATGCAGCTTTAATAAAAGTATTAATTTTTTTTTTTTTAATTGAATGTAACTTTCCATTTCATAAGAGCAAAAGACATGCAAAAACATCCTGTATGTTCTTCTATGTACACTTGTAGGCATATATGGAAGACCACCTGAAAAACAAGAATCGTTTGGAGTCCGAGTGGGAGGCTCTCTGTGCGTACCAGGCCGAGCCCAACGCCACCACCATCGGACACAGAGACGGCAACGTCAAGAAAAACCGCACAAGCACAGTCATAGCCTGTGAGTCAAACATACAAATGTCTTTATTTATGTCCTGTAACCATTGGTGTGTTAATGAATTCCCATGCTTTAATTGAGCTTTTCAAATGGGAAAATAAAATGTGTTTTTTGTTTAGATGATCATTGCAGAATAACTCTGAAGTTGGAGAACAATCAAGGCAACTCGGACTACATCAATGCCAGCCCAATCGTGAGCCCAAACTACATACTTCCGCAAAAAGCATCAAACTACTCAAACTGCACACTACAAACTACAGTGCAAACCACACACTACATCACAAACTGGATAAAATACTAGGTGTAGGAAACTTCAACCCTGACTGCTCCAGGGTGACTGCACCTGTAGAAAATACTCAGCGTAAATTACTTAGGATAGAAGGCATTGATTAACTGTCTGTGGACCAGTTAAGGCAAACAACTGAGACCTGCTTTATTACCACTGTGCCCTTAAGGAAGACACTTAACCCATAGGTTACTCAGCGTTATTTGCCATCACAGTTAACGCAACTGATGCTGTAGGTCAAATGACAATGACAACATGGTGATGTAGAATTTCATTTATACTACCCACATTCATACTATATAGATTACATTCTTTTTTAAACGGTAGAGAAGTTCTAAACCAATGTAGTACGTACTACAGTATGAGATTTTGGACACAGCATTAGTATTATCAACAGAAAAGTGGGCAGTCAGCTTAACACTCAGAACTAATGTGCAATATGTGAAATTGCATTGTGTGCAGTAGAGATGTAATGGGCAGCATTAGCTGATTTGCATAAGTGAATTGGGTACTATAACGATGCAGACTGTGCATGCAAATAAATGGCACAATTCATTCTTTGTGTTTTGATTGCTCATTCTGTAGTATAATTTAAAGATATATTATTTAAACCATATACAGCCAGACTGCATGTGATGCAGAAGGGTTTATTGTGTGTTTTCTCTCTCTCAGATGGATCATGACCCCCGTAACCCCGCGTACATCGCCACTCAGGGTCCGCTGCCCTCCACCGTGGCTGACTTCTGGCAGGTAAACTGCATTATTTGTTTGTAATCTGACATGATGTTCAGAGAGTGTAGTCATGTGAGTTCTCTAGCACAAGGACTGGGAGAGTGTGTGTGTGTGTGTGTGTGTGTGTGTGTGTGTGTGTGTGTGTGTGTGTGTGTGTGTGTGTGTGTGTGTGTGTGTGTGTGTGTGTGTGTGTGTGTGTGTGTGTGTGTGTGTGTGTGTGTGTGTGTGTGTGTGTGTGTGTGTGTGTGTGTTACAGATGGTCAGGAAAAGTGTGTACAGTACGTGTTTGTGTAATGTGTGCTCTCTTGCAGATGGTCATGCAGTGTGTGTGTAACATTGTGTGTGTTCTCTTGCAGATGGTCATGCAGTGTGTGTGTAACATTGTGTGTGTTCTCTTGCAGATGGTCGTGCAGTGTGTGTGTAACATTGTGTGTGTTCTCTTGCAGATGGTCTGGGAGAGCGGGTGTGTGGTGATTGTCATGTTGACTCCTCTCACTGAGAACGGTGTGAAACAGTGTTACCACTACTGGCCCGATGAAGGCTCCAACCTCTATCACATTTATGAGGTACCGTACGCACAAATATTCTCCTTGCAGAGTAGAGGGCGACTCTACTTGTGTAAGGGCGGCTGCTTGTGGGTTTTTGTTCTGCTGTTTTGGTGGTAGAATATCTAACCAAAGAATCAGCTTATGTGGTTTTTAGTGTCCTTGTTAGTGCGCCTGCCTTCCATGCTGGAGTCGCTGGTTCGAATCCCGCTCAGAGCGGTGCGAGTTGGACCAGTTACACTTAGACAGAGTTTTCTGTAATATTTAGACACATTTGTTATGCTCTACTGATAGGATTTCATTACATCACCCTGCATTTGACACAGTACAGCAGTTCCATTCAGCTTCAACTACTTTTTTCATAAACTTTTGTTTTAGTCACATGACTTCATAAACTTTTGTTTCAGCACATCTGCCATATTTATGACCATCGGCAGGGCAAAGTGGACATTTATAAATGTATTTTATTCCTCAATTCATCTCAATATACTGGCACTATAAACAGAGATGGATTGTGGATTAAATATACACAGTATAAATGCCTTGTGCTAACTTGCTAAAATTTTCAAATCCAGTGATCATTTTTTTTCTTGCTATTTCTGTCCATATGTTTTTGTATTCACTTTCTTTGCCTTGCGGCTGATTATAAATATGGCATATGACAAGTTAATATATAAGTAAAAAATATATTGAAGAATAATGAATATATTGTAAGTAAAACATAAGTAATTTAACATAATTGCTTCAATACTAATGGGAGACAGTTTCTTCATTCTGTGGAACATGAATATCAGATCAAATATCAGACAAATATCTCAGATTTTCAATTTTTGAGTGTCCCTTTAAGGTCTCGTGTAATAATAGCTGCAATTTTGTGCAAATGCAGAACACTACAATGAGACACAAAATAGTGACTATATTTTTGGTTTGGATCATCCCTCTGTATCTAGTGATATTTGCACTGCTGTGTGTGGTATTGTTAGGTATAATAACATGACTAGTTTTTTTCTCATATGTGTGTTGATTTAGGTGAATCTGGTTTCTGAGCATGTGTGGTGTGAGGACTTCCTGGTTCGGAGCTTTTACTTGAAGAACATGCAGACTAATGAGACTCGTACGGTCACACAGTTTCACTATCACACCTGGCTGAATGACCGAACACCTGAAATCAGCCAAACCCTGCTCGACTTCCGCAGGTGCGAGAGTGTGTGCATGTGTTGTGCGAGCGTGTGTGCGTGTGTGTGTGTGTGTGTGTGTCAGCTCCTGAGCGGTTGCCAGTGTCATTTTTGTGGTCGTGCAGCTATTTCACTGGCTCCAGTTGCATAGTCACAAAAGTGATCATTGACAACTGCGACTCTGCATCCAACTGCACCCTGGGATACCTGCCCACTCCCTCAACCTCTCTCCTCCCTCAATCTTTGATCAATCTTTCTGCCTGCTAAGCTCTGAATTATGATTTCCTATTTTTCTTTGCCTCTTACCCACAGTTCTCTGTGTACCTCTGTTCTCTCTGTCTTTCTTATATTTTTATAGTTTTTCTTCAGTCAGAATTGTTGTTTGGTTATTCCTGGTCCCACCCCTGTTATTGCTGATCTGCACAAAACCAGCAGCAGTGTTTATAAGTTCAAACCAGTAACATGGCTGAAGCTAATGTGGCTGTGTGTGTGTTTGTGTGTGGGTCAGCTTTTGTCTACATTGTGCTGATCAAAATAGATAAGTAAATATAATTAATTAATAAAAATGAATGAATTAATAGAATAATGTTCAAATGGAAACCAAAAGAATGCAGAGAGGTTTGTATCAGAGTTAGGTTTAGGGTTGTTAGCTTAATATTGTTAGCCTAGGACAGTATAAAAACAATGGAAGACAATGGATAGTCCTCTACATGACAAATTCAAACAAACATGTGTGTGATGTGTTCTGCATAATTAATCTTATTTCATCCCCAAATCTTTTATAATAATCTTTACGTCAAAACTGCTGTTCAAAAGTTTGGGGTCAGTAAGATTTTTTTAAGAAACACTTTTACTCAGCAAGGATTCAAAAGTGACTGTAAAGACATTTATAAAGTTACAAAAAAATCCAATTTCATATAAATTGTGTTCTTCTTTTAAACTTTCTATTCATCAAAGAATCCTGAAACAATGAATCATGGTTTTCACAAAAATATTAAGCAGCACAATGCTGATAATGTTATAATGATTTCTGAAGGATCACGTGACTCTGAAGACTGGAGTAATGATGCTGAAAATTCAGCTTTGTCTTAACTGTAATATATTTAAATAATATTTCACAATTTTACCTTTTGACTTTATTTTTTATTAAATAAATGCAGCCTTGGTGAGCATCAGAGAAATCTTACCGACCCTAAACTGTTGAACGGTAGTGTACATTTCTTTTCTTTTTTTATTGATTTATAATTTTTTTATTATATGAAATGGATTCAGAACTCCATCTCTTCTGTAGAATTTAGCTGCATCTGAAATCTCTTTACAAGTTTTATACGTCTGTGTGTATGTGTGTGTGTCTGTGTGTTTATGATTGTATGTATGTCTTCTTTCCAATAGGAAAGTAAACAAATGCTACCGTGGAAGGTCCTGTCCTGTCATTGTTCACTGCAGGCAAGTAAAAAACATTCAGGTATATTGATATTCGTGCCCTTTTTCAGTCAGAAAAGCCTTAAAACGGCTACTGTTGTCAACTAGATTTTAAATATTTAATGCAAAAAGTAAAATACAGTAAATAAGACATGTATTCAACACAGTTGAGCAAACGCAAGCATCATATTAAATAATGATATTAGGAAACAGGGTTTTAAGAGGTGTTTGTTACACTAATTTCATGTGCTGGCCGCAACTAGCAAAAGACAGACGGTTGGAAGAAAACACGTTTGGCTGTTTTCCATGCTCATGCTGTCATGATGACGTCAGCAGGGAAAGCAAAGTCATGTGAGAGGCAGAACAAGTTGTTACATTTGACTAAAGGTTAAAAGCTTGTTTTTAGATAGCCGACACTATAAAATCTGAAAACAGTTCTGCGACAGATCAGTCTGACAGCGCTAACAGAAACTTCCTGTTCAAAAGTTCCTGTAATATGTCATAGTGTGTTTCAGTATTTGGGCTTTTTATTGTTTATTTATATTGCTGTTTTCTTTTTTCCATCAGTGATGGAGCTGGACGGACTGGGACGTACATTTTGATTGACATGGTGTTGAATAAAATGGCCAAAGGTAAAGACAAAGAAAGCAGAGTATCAGATATCAGTGGGTGTTAAGTGATGCTTTTCACATTGTGGACAGTCAGTGTAAATACTGATATAAATATGATATAATATTCTGTGCTTTACAGGTGCAAAAGAGATAGATATTGCTGCTACACTGGAACACCTGAGAGACCAGAGACCCGGCATGGTTCAGACCAAGGTATGGACATACATATAGACATTCGTACACTGAAAAAGACACAATATCTTTCATACTGAAACATACTCTGTGTCCTCCTCAGGATCAGTTTGAGTTTGCACTGACGACTGTAGCCGAGGAAGTGAACGCTATTCTAAAAGTCCTGCCACAGTGATACTTCCTTTCTGTTTCTCTCTCTTGGTTTTATATAAACTGATCCCATGTCTAAGAAGATCTATGTTCTAAAGAAACTATTTTGTCTGTAAAATGATTGGACTATATTCAGTAGTATTTAGGAATTGTGTACTGTTTTAGTTCTGTGTGAATATGAAAGCACATTATATTTTTCTTCAACATTTTCTTCTTTGTTTCAGATATTAATTACTCTCTCATCATTGCTGTTTGCATATCGCACAGACATTTCAACTAAGGCCAGATTGGTTTTAAATGTATAGTTAATTGGACCTGAATTTATTTAATTATTCTGTATGTTTTTTTGTTATTTAAGATTTAGAACTGTGTTCTACAGGTTATGTGTGACAAGTACAGTTTCCACAACAAGAACACGAGGAACACTTTCTGCCTTTCCAAGCCAAGGAAACGTTTAAATCATTCATAAATCAAAACATTAAATCATGATGTTTAACTTGACCTGAAGTTTTATTATAAGACTAAAACTCTTAAGAAGCACTACCACTTTCATTTGGTATTAAAATTTAATCTGTGCACACAAAAAGTGTGGATAGCAAGTAGAAATGCATGCAAGACTTGTGCAGTTGTGCTTTATGAACTTACAGCAAACTTGTGCATAGAAAATGTAAACAAATAAAGGCTGAGTTGGTATTGTCTGATTCTGGCCAATTACAGTCTGATCTCCATGCTGTTATAGAGAAGTTTCATGAGCATAAGGAGGAGTTCAGATCAGTTAACATCCGTAAGAGCAATCAACAATAACTCATTTTAATAAGAAGCTTCAAAGTAAATTAGATTCTACATATCCTGGCGCTCTATGTGGATATGCAATTCATCTATTAATACAGATATTAATGTAGCCTCAACCAAATAGCAGCTCATACATCAACAAGTAAACGTATAGGAGGCTGTTCCTGAGCTATCTGATGTGATCCTAAAGATTAATTGGGGGATATGCTGAAAAAGTGATATGATAAAAAAAAACTGATAAACATATTTGTGATGTTTATGTTTATCATATATGTGTGATGGGTCGGTTTCTCTGTAACATGTCTGTTTTGACTATAGGAGTAATTGTTGTTAAACCCCCATTGATAAGATTGATCATTACTAACAAGTTCATCTGTATGACCAAGTTTAGTCTGTGCATATTTACATTCAACATTAACAGACTATCGGTGTGTATTGCGACTGAATAACCAAAGCTGTTTTGATTCTGTGCAGCTCCATAATAAAGTTTCATGTATCTGTGAAGTAAAGGACAAATTCCTGAGTGTTTAAACATGTGTATGCACATTTATTCTCATGATTCAATCATAGAATAGAATAGAATAGAATAGAATAGAATGGGGCATTTATATAGCGCTTTCATATGTAGCCTACTAGTCTACTGTACACCCAAAGCGTTTTACACTCATTTAATCTTAAATACTGTTTTTTTGTAGGACGGCACAGACAGTGTTTGTGTTCATGACAGGAACAAAACTAAGTTTGAAAATAATTTCTGCAAGTTACTGCATGCTGATATTATGCATTGATTACAACCCCACCCCTCTAATTTCTTAAATTTCTACTGGATTTATATATTGCATCATATTTGCTTCCTTACTCCTGATTTTTATATATTTAATGCATATATTGCTTGTTTTCCTTATTCCACCTATATAGAAAACCTTGGTGTTTCAGTGCAGCATATTGTTGCCCTAAGGCAACAGACCAATATCTGGTTCAGGGTAGGGGCGCATTTTATGATGGATATATCATCAGGGACCTCCAAGCTCCCAAAAAATGAACATTTCTGTATTAAATTAAAAGAAACGTCCTTTCCTTGAGCCGCCTCAGATACTTTTATTTTGTAAAGTGTGACTTTTTTTTAACAGGAAGTAAAGTTTCTGTTTGGAGTGCTGTCAGTCTGATCTGTCGCAGGAGCGTTTTCAGGGGTCATTTAAAGTTCGTGCTGAGTGCTGGAGAAAATGTCCGCGGTGATTCCTCTCATCGAGCAGCTGTCATCGAGAGTGGTGCGTGTTTTGGGCTGTAACCCGGGGCCCATGACACTGCAGGGCACCAACACATACCTGGTCGGGACGGGCAGAAGGTACAAGTACAACACTCGTCTCAGACAATACTATTGCTCTAGATAAATGAGCTTATTTACCTAAGGTATTTGCCATGTACAACATATTTATTGAATGTAACAAGTTTGTGAATGTTTATTAAATGTCCCTGTGTATCTGTCTGTGTCTGTCAGGCGAGTGTTAATTGATGCAGGCGAGTGCGCGGTACCGGAGTATATTGTCAATCTGCGCGAGGCTCTGAAGCTGCACGACACGTCCATACAGCACATTATAGTCACACACTGGCATCATGACCACACTGGAGGAGTGCAAGACATACTCACACAATTTCACAAAGGTGAACAGGTTTTGGCATTTCTGCCCCAAATCTCATTTAAAATAGCATTTTAAGTGCCTCTCACTATTTGAAAAGCTCTCAGCCAAATCATGTTTTAATAATTTAAAGGTAAATATCATTATCTTAGTATAAAAACCATTGGGTTTATGAGAAATCCCCACTAATATAGCTGCATGTGTTGTGCAGAAGCAGAGCTGAGGGTCAGTAAACTCCCTCGGTGTCCTCCACAGGAAGAAGCAATCGGAGACGAGAAGAAGAAATATGAATATCTCAGTGATGGTGATGTGATAAAGACTGAAGGGGCAACATTACGGTAAACACTCACACACAGATTCTTTACATTATAGTCTTTTGTCATGTTTAAATGCTCATATTTATACACTAAAGTTTGAGGTCGGTAGTATTTTGATTTTTTTTTAAAAGTCTCTTTAGCTTACAAAAGTCCATATTTGTTTAATCAAAAATACAGTAAAAACATTATTGTGAAATATTATTACATTTGGTTTTCTGTTTTAATATATTTTAAACTGTAATTTATTCCTGTGATTCACAACTGAATTTTCAACATCATTACAATCTTCAGTGACACCTGATCCTTCAGAAATTATTCTATGCTGATGTGGTGTTGTTTTTGCGTAAACCAAGGAAGTTTAAAATAACAGCATTTGAAATAGAAATCTTTTTTTAACATTATAAATGTATTTACTGTCATTTTCGATCAATTTAATGTGACCTTGCTGAATACAAGTATTGATTAAAAATATCTTACTGACCCCAAGCTTTTGAATATATATATTTTTATTAATTTATTTATTTACTTGCATGCTGGGTTTTTATATAAATGCATTGGGAAAATGAGTCTGTAATTTTCTAAATGCAAAAACATTAGTTAGTTGTTTCTTTTAAACAAGTTTGTTGTTATATTGCATGTAGGGTTCTGTTTACTCCCGGACACACAGATGATCACATGGCATTATTCCTGGAGGAGGAGCAGGCTGTGTTTTCAGGTGACTGTATTTTGGGAGAGGGCACGGCCGTGTTTGAGGACCTCCATGATTACATGAAGTCACTGCAGAAGCTCCTCAGCGTGAAGGCCGACCTCATATATCCAGGTAAGTTCAAGTCTGTGTACGTGTTGTACAGTCTTTTTTCCTTTCTCAAAGTGCTTTTTACAATTTTCGGTGACACTAAGAAATGCTTGTGTTTGTGTTATTTTGGTGGGTCAGGTCATGGGCCAGTGGTCCATAATGCAGCTTCTAAGATCTGTGAGTATATAACTCACCGGAACGCAAGAGAACAGCAGATCCTAAATGTTTTGCAGGAGAATCGTGGAACTGCATTCACCTCCAGCGAACTGGTTAAAGTGGTGTACAAGGTTCAACCCCTTTCTGAATGATCTTAACTCTTTAAAGTCACCATGAAATCAAAATGGACAACTTCTATTTTTTTATGGAATATTGCAGTGTTTATTATAAATTATTGCACATCAGTCACATCATTCTTTTTTTTTTATTCTTGTCCCCTTAAAATCTTTAGTCAAAATAACTTCCTGTCGCTCTTGCAGTGACATGTCTTCTCTTCTCTGATGATGTGTTTACTGGCTGTCACATGACATCACAGCACTAGCAAACCACAAACAGTCCCGCCCTACATTTTTTTTCTTGTTTGAGAAGCCGTTCACTTGGATATATGTCACAATAGGGAACAAAAGACTATCGCAACTTCTGTTTCATGATGACTTTAATTAGACTGAATTAAAAAAAATATATACATTTTGACAGCGTTAAACGTGCAGTCCACAAGGAGAGAAAAGAAAATGACAGATGTAAAGTGGGGGACAAAACCTGAGACATTAAAACCTTTAAAACAAATAAAAACTAAGAAAGAAATATTTTAATTTACTGCTAGGTAATAATCATATAAGTATATGGCATGCGTGACTGCACAAATAATGTACTAACCAAATTCTAAGATGACATTCTGAAAGTTAAATTCATTTTTCATTTAAACTTTTCCTCAATTTGTTATACAGATAATACAAATTGTAATGAAAACATTTGTATGAAATCCTGGTATTGCAAATATCTTCCGTTCTCTTTAAGAGGCTACTGCTTTATAGAATAATGTGCAGAGAATGGCACAGATGAGAGTACATTAGTTAAAGAAATGTAATGTTATTGTTTTCTAAACTGTGTACATGACATGATTTTCATGTTTGTTTGTTTTTTTTTTCATATTGTCTGTATGCCAGGAGACCCCTGAACACCTGCACAGAGCAGCAGAGTTTAACTTGTTGCACCATTTAAAGAAACTCCACAAGGAAGGAAAGATTTGCCTTGGTGTGTGTGTGTGTGTGTGTGTGTGTGTGTGTGTGTGTGTGTGTGTGTGTGTGTGTGTGTGTGTGTGTGTGTGTGTGTGTGTGTGTGTACACGTGTGTTTGTATGTGGGTGCAAACAGGTGTTTGTGGATGTCTGTGTGCGCACATGTGATGGTGTATGAACACTCATTTGTTTGTTTGTTTTTAAATATACAGTTAATATCTGTCTTAACATTCTTTTTTCCCCCTTGCAGCTGAAGGCCCAAATGAAAAGCAGTGGAAGAGCAATTTGTAAACATTTTTTTTTTTTTTTTTTTTTTTTTACTACACAACACAACTCATTGCCCACAGTGTCTAATAAAAAGTTCCCGGTGGACTGAGATGGATTTATTTTGATTTTGTCAATATTTCTTTATTCTGGAAACACTTTAGAGGAGTCTGGGGCTAGTTGTGTTCTTGTAGGTCTTTTTTCTGTATAGGCACATACCATTGCTGCAAAATCAGCTATTTAACATTTCTACATTTAATTTGCAGGAAAAATAAATAAATTGCCCTCTTGTGACAACATGCCCCAATAGCAGGCTATTTACATTTATTTACTAGACACATTTTTTCAAAGAGCCTTAAAAATGAGAACATTAAAGCTAAATAAATAAAAAAAATAATTATGTAACATAAAGGTACTTAAAATGGAAAACATGTAAAAGGTAACAACCCTTGTCTCAATTTAATCTGATTATAAATGTAATTGTATGCGCTGTTCACCGTCAACAATTATTCAATTATTCCATGAGACCGTGTCCAATAATATGGAAGTAAATGTTAAATAAAGCAGCTTTTATTAGGCTAATAACATAACTGTATTATTATGGTAATATACATGATTATAAACAGAGCATGTGTGTGTGTATAATATATATTGGTTTTTGTAACATTTCTTTATCTGTTACAATTTAATTAGGGAAAAACTTTTTTTTAATACTTTTTGTATTACTAATACTTGAGTATAATATAAATACTCAGTATTCTTTTTAAACAAAAACATTTAAATGGCTTCAGAGATGTTTAAAGGTTGAAGCATGTCATTATTATGTTTGCTAGATCACTGTTAATCAAAAATGTGCTCATATCTTTCTTTCTTTTTTAAAGTGGTATTTACACATGCCCTCACTGCAATAAAGGAGTGAAAATACGGCCTGGGGTGGTGCCTTAGTGCACCCCCATTTTTTTGACAGAGGAATCGTGAACCGGAAGTTAACGCTTATCTACTTGTAACCAGCTGCGGTACAGACAAAATGCGCTTGGAGGAGATACCGTGAATAACGGACAGTCTGTGCTACCCTTTCTGTCCAAGGACAAGGATATTTTGATCACACTGCGAAGATCTTATGTTGTGTCGTGTGCAGAGGGAGGCGATCGATTACCGTTTAATGTCGCCGATGGATTTAAACGGGATTATTAATCTAGCGCAGATAACCGGGTAGAATGCGCGTGTGTGATGCGGCCGAGCGCGCGCGCAGCTCCGCTGCAGTATCCGCGCAGAGACGCGTGAGCCCCCGGCTGGTCGACCGTCGATTCATTGTGTTGTTTTGGTAAATATGTGCCGAATCGAAAATGGTCCGGTAGACGAAAAAAGAGCGCATTCATATATAGTCGTAATAAAACGTATCTATTTACAAGTATCTGTTAAGGTGTTTTGTTGACATGAGCCAGGGCAGAATGTCTGCGTCTCTATCGCGCTGATAAACAGGGTCGGAGAGCCGGTGTGGTCCGTTATCTGAAGCTCTTAGTATTGGGGACAGTATTTTCGCACAGAAAGGATAGGATTTGTCAACGATAAACCGCGGCTGGTTTATCCGAGAGCCTGTTATGTTCGTGTGTCAGTGTGTGTGTGTGTACTAGACGCGCTGAGCTCACGCTTCCCCTCAGGATGGAATCCGGTGGTGTTGGGGAGGCCGGGGGAGAGGGCCTCGCACCCGTGAAACCGTTTCCGTACTTGTGTGAGGAATCTGCTCAGGGTTTGAAATCTAAAAGCCTCCCCGTGCTCAGTGGTAGTCGGGACGCGGATCAGACTCTGCTCTCTGCCCCGCACAGCTCCCCCCGGTGCGACTCCCCCGTCAAGACAGAGTGTCGTGAGCCGGAGGGTCTAGGCGCGGCGGCGCTCTTGAGGTTCCGCCTGTTACGGGTGCCGGTGAGGCGCTATGTGGACGGGATACTTTCAGACTCTCGCTGCTTCCTGTTCTGCATGTGTTATCTAACCTTTATTCAGTCTCTGATGGTGTCCGGCTATCTCAGCAGCGTCATCACCACCATAGGTAACATACCTGACTCTTCTCTTCTAATCTCAGCTCTTCAATTACGGTCTCATGTTGTCTCATTTTACACCAATCTCCATCCATCCCAGTTTCATAATTTCACCATCTCTTCCTTTCCCGGTTTCAGTATTCTCATTCAGTATTGGAGTTTAAGAATTTCAGACTAAATGAACCCCGTGTTTTTCAGAAAAGCGGTACAGTCTGCGGAGCTCGGAGTCAGGTCTGCTGGTCAGCTGTTTTGACATCGGTAGTCTCCTGGTTGTGGTTTTCATCAGCTACTTCGGTGGGCGGAGTCAGAGGCCACGCTGGCTGGCCGTAGGGGGCGTGTTAATTGCGGTGGGTGCCGCCCTCTTCTCCCTACCTCACTTCATCTCTCCGCCCTATCAGCTGGAGGAGCTGAACAGCACAGTGGGGGGAGAGGGGCTCTGTGCCAGCGGTAATGGCAGTGGGCAGGAGAGACCCACACTGTCCAGGTGCCAGCGGGACCGGGAGGAGAGTGAGCATGCCCTGTACGTGGTGCTGTTCATCTGTGCTCAGATCCTCGTGGGAATGGGATCGACTCCCATATACACACTTGGACCAACTTACCTGGATGACAATGTGAAGAAGGAGAACGCTTCCCTGTACCTGGGTGAGTATTGTTGGAGTATAATCTGTGTCTTGGTGGGTGGCAGGGTCCAGGGGCAGATTAACGCTTGGGGGCCATGTGGTCAGAGGGCCTCTGTTCACCGTTTTTTTGCAAATACTTTTTTGATTAATCTATTTCTACAGCACTTACTAGACGGAGGTTTTAAAATAACAGACAATTGACGAGCACATGCGTATGTAGGACAAATGTTACACACAGTTTCAGATGTAAACACACACACACACACTACACCGGTGTGAGGAGCGCTCATTTTCTAAACTGGCGCTTGTCAAGAATAGGTACTGTTAATCTGACAATGCCCAATGCCACTGTCAATCACTGACTTATTTGCTGCCTATTGTTGCCTGTAAATTTGACAATGCTGAACACAATTGGATCAGAGCCGTCAATGCTTTGGCAATGTGAAGCCGTTTTTCAATGCCAAAAAAGCTACTTGAATCTGAATTTGTCAATCGCTGATTGATCAAACAGAGGGAGACACCACAATCCAGATCTCTGTTCATGGAATGTAAACGCTCAACAATATATTTTTAAATACAGCCAATGTCAAATAGACTCAATGTTCTGATTACTTTCATGTGACTGATTAAGCTTATGTTGCTAGTATAAGTAACTAATGCTTTCTCTGTGTCCAGATTTGACTGTAACAATAATGCAAAAACTGACACTTCAAATTAACAAAAAAAATCTTTAATATGTCTAAATATATATCAAAATGCAAAACCTAATACAAGTAAATTATTATGTCTGAAAACAATGTTCTCAACAACTAGGGAATACACAGCCATGTTTATATATTTATATATGGGGCCCCTCTGTACCACTCCATTTTAAAAATCCAACAGAGATTGAATCACCTTGTTCGAATAGCCATTACTAGTGATATTTTATCACTAATATTTATGATGATTATTATTAGTGATGCAACATTTGAGCAATGTGCATGTGGTTGTATTGTGTGTGCATGTGGGCCGTCTTGGGGAGTGGGGCCTCTAGAAATCCCTGACCCTTGGGGCCTTTGTAGACCTTAATCTGCCCCTGGCTGGGTAAGATTCTGTCAAATCAGTCAGGCAAAATGTTTTGCTTGGGGCAAATTCCTTCATGAGAACAGGGCACATATAGAACTACTTCCGTGCCACTTTTCAGTATTCTCCTTGGTAGTCAAAATCATGAAAGTCTCTCAAAATATTGCACTAACTTTTTGAACATGTTAGAGACTTGAACCAAAAATCTGACAGAAAACCCAATCATGGCTTATTTTTTAAGATTAATGTTTTAAGATTTATTAGTACCCATGGTCTTTTTATGGGTAAACAAGCCAATTATGAAATTGTCTGTACCCTGAAGAGACACTGAACTATTTGGATTTAAAGTAAACCAGTTTGTCTATGTATCTATATAGCTACTCATTTCTGTGAGGCCACCTATCCATATTCTTGAGATATCATTCTTTGCTTCGCAGATAAGATGTTTTGGCCTGGAAATAATGAATACTTCAGGTGACTTAAAAAATTGAATATGTTATCTGCAAGAAATTGTTTACAGACTAGTGTTTTTTTTAGCATTATTTATAAACTATTAGTATTTATTAATATTTTGACTTGGCTTTAATTTTATTTTTTTTATATATATATATTTTGCTTTTTGTTTTGTTTAATATTTCTATTTAGCTTAAAATGCAACATATTTTATTTCATTTTAGTCAGTAATTAAAAATGAGGAGTAACTTCTATATTCTCTACGTGCACTGAAAAATAATTTAGGGGATTTACTTCAGGTATCACACCCAAAACTTTTAATATTTACTTAGATATTTACTAGGGATGCACGATATATCGACCACATATCGATATCGGCCGATAAATGGTCTTTTTTGATGTTATCCTTATCGGTCCGATAAGAAAATTGGGCCGATATATCAAAGCCGATAGATAATAAATTATTTACTTCAGTTGAGAGACGCGCGCTGTTCGCCATGATGGTTCTGAATGATTGGATTCACTTCGAAAAGGAAGATACAGTTCAGTGCAACATGTGCAGCACAAATCTGTCACATATGCTTCATAACATTATAATAAAAACACCTGCAAAAGAATGTTGTGAATTCTTGTTCGCCCACGTGTTTCAGTGCGTCGAGCGCGTTGAGGCGGAAAGAGCGCGTCTATGGAGTTAAGCCTTCATGACAAGCACAGTCAAGTTCTCTTGAGCATTCGCAGCATTCTCTGCCATTGTAAGTTTTAATATGTTTAATTTGTGTATATATATCTGATTAATCTAATATAGGATGCGTTTGGTTGAGTTAATGAACGATGCAGTAGCGCTTCATTGTACCGGTGATCATCTTTATCTTTAGCGTGCGCAGCTCAAACAGCAATGCACATTTATAACTATAATTGGGACTGTCATAGATGCCATTATAATGAGAACACTATTGTAATAAAACGTTGTGAATTCTCTGTTTAGTTGCCGTTTCAGCGCGTTGTTGTGGGAATAGCGCGTCCAGAACAGGGATATTACACATTATGACCAGCACAAGTTCGATTGTGCATTCACGTCATTTTGCGCAGATAAGTCGTAATATAAAGTTGATGTAATATAAATATATGATTAATCTCACATATAATGCGTTTCGTGGATTTAACCAACATGCTAGAAAAGTTTCCCGGTGCTCGTTCTCTTCAGCTCCAGCGCGCGCAGATTAAACAACAATGCAAAACATTAAAAGCTATGATTGGGACTGTCATACAATTATAATTGTATTCACTATTGTTATACATTTGTAAATTCTTTGGGTTTGCATTCTTCAGCAACCGTCGAGTTGATTAACCTTCTAGCAAAGCGATTCAGTTTTAACGTTTGTTCTCTTCAGCTTCAGCGCGCGCGCTCACACAGCAATGTCATTTGAAACAGTAACTAAGCTATTAAAGATGTTTACTATCAATGTAATATTAAAAATGTTTATTTTTTCAAAAATATTGCGTTATAATTAATAACTAACATTATTTTGTTCTCGTATAATTAATAACTAACATTATTTTGTTCTCGTATTATTGTCATCAACGATATGGTTTGATTAAAATATATTTTTCTTATTGTCCGTGCGGAGGCGATTCCATTTTATTGATCAATGCCACATGCATTTTGTTTCTTTATGTGCAGCCCAATGTTATCCAATGACTTGTTTGCATTATTTATGTATTTTATTTTTTGTTAGGCAATAGATTTTTTGATAACACTTTACAATAAGGTCTAATTTGTTAATGCATTAACTAACAGAGAGCAATAGCCTGTGTTATTGTTAGTTAATAAAATATGTGTGTTCATGTTAGTTCACAGTGCATTGACTAATGTTAACAGATACAACTTTCTTAAAAATGTTTTATAAAATTGTTGGTTCATGCTAACTAATGCTAACAAAATTAAACCTTATTATAAAGTGTTACCATTTTTTAATAAAGAAAGTTGTCCATATGAGTGTAAAATTAATTTTAAAAGTTAAGGAATCTTACACTGGTTCAAACTAGGCTATACTGTATTGTATATGTTTGATTTATGTTAAAAGTGTTTGAGACAAGGCTTTTAATGGTGAGCATTTTGTTATACAGGCTATCAAAGTATATAATTTTTTTTATTTAGATTTATCGGCCAATATATCGGTTATCGGCTTTCAAATGTAAAGAATTATCGGTTATCGGTATCGGCCAAAATGTTCATATCGGTGCATCCCTAATATTTACTCAGAATTATTTTTAAACAAAATCAACATTTGGGACTGACACTCTTTGTCAGGACTAACAGTCCATGCCGATATTCTTAAAATTGCAAATATAAACCATTTATACTAGTCGACCATAAGATTTGTATATACAATGCATGGCTTAAATGTCCAATTTGTTTTGACAGGAAGCCAAAGAGCAAAACAACTGCCTTTTTTTAGCCTGTTGGTTAACAAGTTATTTTTTGCTCTAAATTCTGCCATGCAAAGTCTGCAACTGCTTCTCACTATTGTGAGAAGATACGTACAGGAGCATGTGACAGCTAAAGAAAGTCCACTATTTTCTTTGTGTGTGTGTTTAGCTGTCATGTATGTAATGGGAGCTCTTGGACCAGCAGCTGGGTACCTGCTGGGTGGGATTCTGATCGGATTCTATGTCGACCCCGATACCGCTGTCAGTATTGACCAGAGTGACCCACGGTTTGTAGGAAACTGGTGAGGAAAATCTCTTCTCTTGTTTGCTTTTTATCAATGAACATTCAGTAAACTTAGCACCTTTAACCGTCTCTCTGTCTCAGGTGGAGTGGGTTTCTCCTGTGTGCTGTGGCAATGTTGTTGGTGATCTTTCCCATGTTCTCCTTCCCTAAAAAACTTCCGCCGCGCCACAAGAAAAGTAAAAGACGTGTAAAAAAGAGTGCAGGTGATGTGTCCAGCGATGATGATGAGATGATGAAGGAAAAGAGCCAGGCTGTCTCGTCCTCCATGGGTTTTGGCAAAAATTTCAAAGGTGAACCTTAATATCAGATCTAAAGGCAGATTCTGATCAGATCTAAAATCCTACATCTAACTTGCTAGTTATCTAAACAGGGGTGTGTTACCTAAAGCCAAATATGGTCGCAAGTTCCGTCGTTACCAATAGAATACAATGGAACTTGCAACAATAGTTGGCTAACGGTGCTTTTGGGAAACACACCCCAGATTTGTAGTGGTTTAAAAAAAAAAACTTGGTCATCTTTGGAGAAACATGTCACACTAGATATTGACACAGCTATGATTTCCAGAGATTTGCTTTGTAGAGATGCCTAGCAAGATGGATGTGGTAGTATTTAATTTAATTTGATTGAATACATGGGCAAGTATTTGTATGCATACTTCTATTTAAAACAATATTCCTTTAACTTGGTGGCCTTGAACTGTCTGTTTTTTTATTTTTTTATCTTTAAGTTGTTATTTATTTATTTGTTATTCCCAGTGTTATTTTAGAATTATGTATATACTATTATAGTAGTTATTAATATTTTGAATTACATTTTATATTTTTAGTTTTTGCTTTTGTTGTTTTCATACATTTTTCTTTGTTTAATATTTCTTTTTAGCTGTAATTTATTTTATTTCAGTTTTATTTTTAATAATTTTAGTATTTCAACTTACATTTGTTTCAGTTAGTTTTCAAGGCAACATTTCTAATAGTTTTAAGTTTTATTTATTTCATTTTTGTATTTTATTTTATTTCAGCTTTAATTCAATTAACTATTAACTAACTATTTCTAATAGTTTCAGTTTTAGTTAATAACACTGATTATTACTATGAGCACATTTCGGATGACACGTTTAAATTCAAATTATAAATCTTGTCTGTTTATCTCTCTGTCTCTTTCTATCTCTCTCTAGATTTGCCAATTGCAGCAGTGCGTATATTGAGTAATGTGACGTTTCTGTTTGTGAGTTTGTCATATACGGCAGAATGTGCCATCGTCACAGCCTTCATCACTTTCATTCCCAAATTCATTGAATCTCAATTTGGTGTTCCAGCATCTAATGCCAGTATATACACAGGTACAGAACACACGCACAGACACAAATGTGTCGATCTGATCACACTACTTACTGTTGGTTTTTATTAATTGTGTGTTTGTGTGTGCAGGTCTGATCATTGTACCCAGTGCAGGTGTTGGTATAGTTTTAGGAGGGTACATAATTAAGAAGCTGAAACTGGGCGAAAGAGAAGCAGCAAAGCTTGCCATGATCTGCAGTGGAGTGTCTTTGCTCTGCTTTTCCACTCTCTTCATCGTCGGCTGTGAGAGCATCAACCTTGGTGGAATCAATATCCCTTACACCACTGGGTAATGGAGAAACCCCTGTAGACACGCACATAAATATCACCTGCAAACATGAGCTGCACTGAATGATGTCCAATCTGTGTTCTGCAGGCCCACGCTGACTCTGTCTCACCGAAACCTAACGGGAAGCTGTAACGTCAATTGTGGCTGCAGGATTCATGAGTACGCACCCGTCTGCGGCTCTGACGGCATCACCTACTTTAACCCATGTCTGGCGGGCTGCAGCAACATCGCCAACCACACCTCAGGAGTGAGTTTTCACATCTGTCTACTGACCCCGTTTCATAAACCGTGGATTAATATCAATGGAAATGTAGATTAAAAATGGTGAATCCAATGCACGACAAAACCAAAAATGTTTTGGACTTGACAAAAAAAAGGGCTGGGTTGAAAATATTGATTTCCCGATTTTAATCGTTTCTCATTTCCATTAGATGATATTGATTCTTCAAGATCCTAAGTATTTATCTTTTAGTCTATGCTGTTTTCAGATGATGCTTGAATAGAACTTCAGTAGGCATTATTTGTAGCGCAACTCCCAATAAACTTTTTTATGAAATTCAAACAATAACCGTTATGGCTGTCTTTAATGTGATGTGACGTATCACTGTAGCTGCCTTAGTTCAAGCGAAGCGGCAGTGCATAGTGCATGTGAACTTTTACTTAACCCTTTCTTCAATATTTAATGTAATGTATGTGAATAAATTATTCATGAAAACAAGCTGTTATGACAGCCACTATTTAAATGTTTTGTATCTCAATCTAATTTGAGTAGAAATGTAATTATATAGTTAATTAATTCAATTCACATTTATTCGCATAGTGTTTTTTACAATACACATCATTTCAATGCAGCTTTACAGAAAATGCATATTATTATAACATTAATTGAATTGCCTTACGTGCAGTTTAAATCTTTGATACTAATCAGTTGTTAATTTTAATCTTTAATATTATAGTAATATACCAGCTGACAGGGTTGTATAGTTTACAGCATTAGTTGAGATTTTTTTCCCTTGAGAAAAAGTACATGTACTGTACCTAATATATATCCAAATTAATCGATATTGAACCAAAATGAGTTGAATCGCAAGCTTGTGAAACAAAATCGCATCAAAGAAATTTGTGTCCAGACAAATGTTTATTTTGCTATAATGATTGGCTGATTGTTCTAAACCCTTTTTTTTTTTACTTTAAAAAAATAATTGAATACATTTTTGTTGTAAAATAATCCTCTAGCGTTAAAGTTAATCCCCCTAACTTTAATTCAATATATTACTATTAAATCCTAATTTAATCATGACAAACTATATATCGTTGGAAAGGTCTAAGACTCCTAAATAGATATTTTTGCACTATTTTTTTATTACAAATTATGTAGGAACAGTAATATATGAATTTTTGACAAGAGTGCGCATCAAAAAATCTACGTCATAACAGGAGTTTCTGACCTTTGTCACAAAAAGTCAACGCACACACTTTTAAAAATTGAAACTTTGGTTTTTAATGCTAAAAGTTCATAATAAAACATAATCTAGTATTTGTCAATAAAAAAAGATGAAATAATATTTGAAAAAGTAAAGTACAAAGTCCTCTAAAAAATATAATATATATTATATATATACATTTTTATTTTTTATCATTATTATAAATTAGGTCAAAATCATAAATTAGGTATCATTTAAAAGCTTACGAACTCAGAATTCATCCTGTGAAAACCGTTTTGAAATTGGACGTTGCGTTACCATAGAAACGGTATTTTTGTATTAGGCTCCTCCCCTTTTGGGCATCATCTTTCATAATTTTTTATCAAAAACTTTTCTAATCTTGACAAAACACATATTGTCAGAAAGGTCTGAGTCTCAAGGTTCCATTTTTAGTAACAAAAATGATATTTGGATAGAAATTTATTAATTTGTTATGGCAGAATACATACAATTAGATTCAATGGAATTTAATGGCACCCGGTGGCTATTTTTGGTACAACGCCTAAACAAAATCTCATGGGAACTTCAATTTTTGTGATATCAACTTCAAATTTGGAACACAACTTGGTTAGATATTTAGCTTTCTTTTTATAGTAATTTTATACTAAAAAATATTTAGTAAAATATTTATTTTATATAAAAAAAAAATATTGATAAAGTATATTTGATTTACTGTAAATTTTAACTTCCATAACTTTTTCATACTTTAATTTTTTGAAGTGCTTTCACTTCAGTAATAATCTGCTGATTGTTTTCTTTAAAACAAGACCAAACTTAGGTCTGTATTCCAAAGCATTCTTGAATTACAACCATTTAAGTTTGTATAGTGCATTTTAATGTCAATTATCAAAAGGGGGATGACAGCTAAGGGGTTAAGACAACATTTTTCATATTTGCCTTAGGATAAATAAAAATGGCTATGTAAAAATGTAACTAGCAGAAAAATTGTTGTGGAGACATTATCTATGTCAATATTGTTGACATTTTTCGTGTGTTTTCTCCCGCTCAGATCAGAAACTATTCTGACTGCGCATGCGTTCAGAGCAGACAGGTGATCACTCCATCTGGAGGAAACCATGAGCTCCAGGTGGTGATCGTGAAGACGTACCTGAACGAGAATGGTTACGCACTGGCAGGAAAGTGTGAGCGCACCTGTGGAACACTCATCACCTTCCTCATCTTTCTCTTCATCGTCACTCTCATAACCGCCTGTGGTCAGCCGTCCGTCATCATCGTTACGCTCAGGTCTGCCTCTCTCCACGTCCTGGTATATCATTTCTCTTTTGCTCTTTGTTTCGCTCACCTCTCGCTCTTATTTTCTGAGCAGGTCAGTGGATGAAGAGGACAGGCCGTTTGCTCTGGGAATGCAGTTCGTTCTTCTCAGGACTCTTGGTAGGATTTGATAGATTTTACAGAACTTCCTCTTTTATTTCTGTGACTGTCAACTAGAGCTGGACAATATATCAGTAATAATATGATTTTTATCTGACCTGAAGACCATAATCAGTAGACAAATTTTTGTGATCATTTAAAATAATTTTTTGAAAGAAGTCTCTTATGCTCATCAAGGCTGCATTTATTTGATCAAAACGAGAAAATATTATTGCAATTTTAAAATGTTATTTATTCCTGTGGTCAAAATTTGAATTTTCAGTATCAATACTCCAGTCTTCAGTGTCACATGATCCTTCAGAAACCATTCTAGTATGCTGATTTGGTGATCAAGAAACCTTATTATTATTATCAATGTTGAAAACAGTTTGCTTTATATTTCTGTGTAAACTGTGGTGTCTTCTGTTTAATTTAATGTCCTTGCTGAATAAAATATACATTTCTTTAAAGAAATAAAAAATCTTACTGACCCCAAACCATTGAATTGTAGAATACTGCTAACTACCAATGTGTTTGAATGAATTGCTTGCTAATTAGTGAATATTCAATTTTCAGTTTTTCATTCATTCTTTATTTCTTTCTCTCCAGCCTATATCCCCACTCCTATCTATTTTGGAGCTGTGATTGACACCACCTGTATGCTGTGGCAGCAGGATTGTGGTTTCCATGGGTCCTGCTGGGAGTACGATGTCACTTCCCTCCGCTTTGTTTACTTTGGGCTGGCGGCGAGCTTGAAGTTCCTGGGCTTCCTGTTCATCTTCCTCACCTGGTATTCACTGAAGCGGCGTGAGGAGCAGACGCTCACACACACACACTCGCACACGCTTTCCCCGCTGGACACGGTGAGCCACCTCATCTGCCACGTCGGAGGTCACAAAGGTCACGCACGCACACGCTCCTGTCCTGTCTTCCTGCCCCGGCCCCCTGAACACTCCCATGCTGCCATGACAACTGGACATGCTCTTAGCCGTGGTAACAGTTGCCCTGGGAATGGCCTGAAAGCAATAACTCCACCCATACGGTCTCTTGAAAAAGTGGCAGTGTGAGTGTTGGAGCCATGCACACACACACACACACATACTTACACTTGTTCATACACATGCATGCAAACATCATGCATTTAAGAGGGCCGATTATTATGTAAATGGTAACACGCCACACCGCTTATAGCCATTGCCGGTGCCTTTTTTTAAAAACACAAATACACATCAAACACACAACATTGCAGTATTTTTGTGAAGCACTGATTAGTAATAAAACAATTTTGACAATACCTCAGCGGGACAAATACCTCTGTTAATCATCACATACAAATACACACATTCAAACACATTAACCGTAGTTACCTATCTCATCTAGTTACCTATAGTGTTAGTTGTGCACATACTCTTCTGCTTTGCCTGTACAGTAGATAAATACATGTACTTGTTTACCTCATTGATTCATCCATTCATGTTTCAACAGTGAAGGGAAAGAGACTGCAAATTTTACTATGCAAACTCCTCCCACAGCACTGACTCATCAGCTGTGCTCGACTTGAAGCAGACTGATTGGTGTATGGCATCAAAGTACCGTGAGTGCGATTCGAAAGCATTGAGAGCCGTCTGCTCTCTAATCGCTCTTGCTGTACTTCGATGTCATTATCCCCTCCCAATCTTTAAACTCCTCCCCTAAAACATCCTCCCTACGAACTATATTTGTCATGCACAGACTAACACCCCCCCCCCCCCCCAGGATTGACTCCACACAAGCAGTGGCTCCTCCCAAACTTTAAACTCTGCCCACCGTATTTACTCCACTTTGTTCCATTTATTTTTCAGATGTTCTGTTGTATTAAATTTTTTGCTTTTTAGTACTACAATTACAGCGTGTGCAACGGTGCAGTGCACACATCTGTTAAGTCTTTCTGTGTCTTTTTTTTTCATACCCTTTGACTTTTGTGCATCACATCAGTATTAATAATGTTTTCTTCTGTTGTTGATTGTATGTTGGTGGTCAACAGTCATCTCGGTAAATAACACAACTCATATATAGGAGATACGTCATCTCACGTTCAGATAAACATTATGTATACTCTTGAAAACATGCTCTCACCCCCCTGAAGATGGTGTTCTGTTTGCGCTGCAATTGAGCCAGTATTTGTGGTGTTGATGGTAACACGCGTGATGATTGTCATCTCTAGCTCTGAGCAGAAATCAGCTTAATTTCTGATCACTGCTGGACTTTGGTAGAAACAGAGCATGATACACACTGAACTACTGCTGAAGAAAATTTATGTTTCATTTTCCTCTTCCTCTTTTTCCCCAACCCTTCCTATGTTACTGTGCTCTGTTTGCAAACAGAAGACGCGTTAATACAATTATTTATTTGAAGTTACTTGAAGGCTTGTCCAATCGGGGGCAAACCTTAAGAAATTCTTTATTAACTGTTTTGTTTACTTGTACAAATAAATTATGTGTCAAATTGTCTAAATAAAATTATTTTGATTTTGTGCTGTGATTTTAGTGTGGTTTGGAATGTTACTTTAACAGTTTTACAAGAGAAATGTAATCATTGTTAAACATATAACACTGCTTTGGACTCTTTCAGGCACGCTGGCAAATCAAAGCTCAATTTCAAAATGACCATTGTGCCCTTTGAATATTTGCCGCTGAACCCAGAGTGAGCCATTTGGACTAAACCTGCTTGTAAATTGCTCGTTATGCTATATTATCACCAAATATTGGATTAAATCTTTTGGTCAACTTGTTTTATTTCAATTAGGACAGGTTTTGTATTTCTTTTTTAAATTGATTGATCGTATGCCTCATTGATCTGAGGATAAACGTCATCTCTGTAAGAACCTGGGCCCGTATCCCTAAAGAATTTTTGTGCAAAAAGTGGCTCCTAGCGGCCAAATTCTAAGAAAATTCTCAGAGTCATGACGTTTTCTTAGAATTTCCCCTAAAAGTGACACGAAAATCCCAGTTAATATAAAAGCTATTCCTCAAGATTCCTTGCGCTTAAAAGGGCTCCTAAGGCGAGATCTGCTAAGAGCAGGGAAGAGGACTTTTAGTGGCTTAGGAGTTCCCCTAAGCAGCTGCACAAAATGGGTTAGGATTCCTTTTTTTCTCCATTTTCTGTGTTTGTAGGATATTTGTTAACAAGCCTTCTCTCACGATGCAGCAGCGTGACGTCACGTGAAAATAAACCTATAGTTTACTGTCTTTCCTTTTATGCAACACAACAAGATTAAATGGAATACATTTTCTTATTATGTATTAACTCATTATATCATCTGAATGATATCTGGGCATCATTAAAAGTGAGCGAATGCTTTATTATTTAACTCTTTCTAATTATGTTTTATCCGCTCAGATTAGGAAGCTATGTCACTCAGAGGTCCTGCATCTTCCGTCTCACGATCGCAATCTCGCCAGTTTTGGTCACCAAACAGAGGTAATTGGCTAATATCTTAGACGGTGGGATTCACCCTTACACAATCAAAGATACTTTTATATAGCCCCCTTGAATTTGTATACACTTGAATTTAAAGTAACGCTTGCTTCAGGCAGATCTATGGCCACTAGGGCTGTGCTCAGAATATCGATACGACGATACATCGTCATGAACTCCTGACGATGCGCGTATTGATACAGCAACTGCTGTATCCATACTGTCGTGCTTTTGAATGTAGCCAATTCAGAGCTCGAATTTCAGCACGGGATTGTGAGTATTACGCATTATTCTAATCATTCCCGCAGGTCTCCCACTTATAATGTGGGAAATTCCCTCAAACATTGATTGAGTGTCCAGCTGTGCCGCGTCTTCTGTCTCTCAAAATGGGTTGCTCAAAGCAAGCATCAAACGCGCTGAAGGCGGTGATGCTACACTCTCGCTTTTAGGAGTTGGGACATGACGGAATATTCACTTGCATATTCGGGCGAGCATTGCATTGTCACTTAAGTTTACCATTCGCTCGTCTTTTAAAGTCTTACCATGCTAAACTTTCAAGCGATTTTAAACTATTCAGTACTCGCACGCTCTCTGAGATGGTTTTCTCTGCATGCTTACATAGAGTAAAGCCGCCTCACAAACAGCCTGTGAGTAACAAAAGTTCTTTTTCACGGATTATATCGCTTTTACAGCCAAAAACAAGCAATATGATGTCAAAAATGTCGGTCTTGGTGAGTATCCAACACAGTCGGTTTTGTCTTAAATAATCATTAAATGCATGTGATGTGACAGTATAATGAAAACAGGATCCGTGCACTAGCTCTTAAAGTGACAGCAGCCATATGTGTCTGTCATTAATATTGTTGTCAAAACAACAAAAGATAGCTTTAATTATAAGGAATCTGGATTTATAGTCAATGTATTTAATTTAGTCAGGACTAAAATACTACCCAATGTTATTTTACATTTAATTACTTTATTAAGTTCTTAATACTAGTGCTAGACCTATTCAAAAACTTTTCTCTTTATTGGTAGGCTATCTTTATTCCATTGTATTTATTTGTTTAAAATGATTTCAACATAATGTAAAGAAATTACTGTGTTTGGTGCACATTCCAACACTTATTTAATTGAACTCTCATTGTTTTTTAATGACAACAACTAAATAGTTTTTCAGTTATCACAACTGTTATAACACTGTTTATTCAATAACGATATTACTGTTACTAAACTCTGCTCAAAAGAGATTTAAATTCTAAATTGATCCATATCGTGATACATATCGTATCGTGGCTTTAGTATCGTGATGCGTATCGTATCGTGACATTATTGGTGATACACAGCCCTAATGGCCACTATTACAGATATAAGTTAACCAACTTTACTTCTCTTATAATAGCTTTGGATTGGCCATGCCACGGTTTCCCACGTATCTAAAGTAACATCAAATTAAAACAGAGGTAAAACAGACGCACCCAGATTTAGGTTGGTCGAGCAGTATTTTTGCTAAATGGAAATAACTCTCTCTGCTAAACAAGTACACTTGAATTGATGCCAAATATTAGTCGTCACTAATCTGATGCAAACTTGCGGGAACAAACAAACAAAAAAAGGTTTTTAAAAGACAAAAAATTTAGATATACAGCACATAGCATATAATCATTATATGTTTATTAATGGCATTCACTATGACTTCACTATTTACCTGGCAAACAGCTGATGGTTCCACACTCTCTCTTGTCTCTATTAAAGAAGGTGATAATTAGAAATTCTATTTTTGCCAGTCACAAGTTGTCCAAAGTCATTAAATGTAATGCTTAAGATCTGTGCATGGGATAGACAATTCTGTGTGGATGTCAAAATATATTAACAATACGGAACAAGATTTTAGATTCAAATTCAATTTGAATTGGTCATAGATCTGCCAGGTTCTCACACCAGCCAATCACAGCGCACTCCCTCTCCCACTTCGGTTCACCTTCATAACACAAATGAAAATATTTTTAATGAAATTCTGAGGGCTTTCTGTCCCTCCATTGGGAGCAATGTAACTAACACATTCAAGGCCCAAAACGATAGGAAAGACATCATTGAAGTAATCCATGTGACTCCAGTGGTTTAACCAATTTTATGAAGCGATGTGGGTGCTTTGTTTTTGCAAAAAAACACAATTTACCACTTTATTTAGGAAAATACTGACCTGCAATCCAGTAGGGGGAGCACTACAACGCATGCGTATTGTGTTGACCGGAAGTTGTTCCGTAAATGTGCAGATAATATTATTTTTGTTGGGTTTTTTTGTGCAAATCAAAGCACTTGCATTGCTTCATAAAATAAAGGTTACTAGAGTCACATGGATTACTTTAATGGTGTCGTTACTACCTTTCTGGGGATTGAATGTATTAGTTGCAAAGGCTCCCAATGGAGGAACAGAAAGCTTTTGGAGTTCATCAAAAAATATCTTAATTTGTGTTCCGAAGATAAACGATGGTCTTACGGGTTTGGAACAACATGAGGGAATAATTTTTCCTGAACTATACCTTTAAGGAATCCTGGAAACACCTTAAATCAACCACAGCATGCATTTGATCCATTTTCTGGAATAACTGAAATGCAGATAAGAAAAAAAAAAAAAAACAGTTTCACACACACAAAAAAAACTTTCTACATTTACATTTTCCACAAAAAAAGAAAAGCAGTTTCAAATGATTAACTTAAAGCTTCATATGAAGTACCCAGAAAAGTAAACTGTTAGCTGCAGCCCTATTTTACAGTGCAAATCCTCTCCATACTTTGCACTTCTATGATAGAAGCTTGTTCCCACATTTAAGAAATTGTGTTTACACTAATATTTTGCTTTCACTTTAGCATAATTTAAGCATGGCCATTGTGAACAGTATTTATCATGCACTATTGAATGTGCAAAGTAGAGCTAGGGCTACTGTATGGTGAAAGCCAAGATGTTCACTAAAAAATAAGATGAACAAGTCACATGGACATTATTTTTTGATATTTTCAGAATTTAAAATAAGTAAATAAAGGGTTAGTTCACCCAAAAATGGAAATTCTGTGAATAATTACTCACCCTCATGTAGTTTCAAAACTGTAAGACTTTAGTTCATCTTTGGAATACAAATGCAGATCTTTTAATGAAATGTGAGTTTTCTGTCCTTCCACAACTGACGTGTAAATTGATGAATATTTATATGTGAATAAAAGCCTAAATTAAATCTGTTCATCATATAAAACGATTGTATCTCTACAGAAAAATGTTGACTAAACTGCTTGATTCAAATTATTTTACGATCTCTTTTTAATGGTAGCACACAGGTAGCAAAAGACCATTTCAAATGTAATATGTAAAATGGCAATATATTAAAAAAATATAGTAAAAAAAAAATTATTCATTATTAATATTGCATTGTATATAATGTGTGCTGGTCAATAGTCTAAAATTAAGAAACCCCTAGAAAACAGTAAATAAAAAAATCACTAACATCGGAACGTTGTACATGTAAGATAGGCTACATAATTTATTATTCCAATATCCAAATATCCAAAAATCTCACAGGAAAAAAAAGGCTTTTATTTGAGACGTGGTGTCTTTGCATTTGAACATTTTAAACAGGACACGCATTAGCTGAATAAACGTTAGCCAATACAAACATATTTATAGAAAATAGTTGACAATGAATAGACAGGAGTCCAATAATAGCAAAACGAACCACTTATTCTAAAGAGAATATCAAGTAGACAATAAGTTAGATGAATCCGACATATACTGAGGGCTGTGTTGACAGTAAAACGTCCGTCATTTAACAAATTTAAAAAACACGGATGGATCAAACAAAATGGTTTCTGACATTTTGTCAGAAAAAAAAACACAACCAAGAACAAAATTTAAACTTAGCCCGTCAATTTTCATTTTACAATCATCTTCTCTCTCTCTGCGTGCGCGCGTCAGTGTTTGTGAGAGAGCTCGCGCAGCACTGATACAACATACTTTTTAATCCATAAGTAACTAACGCGCTAGTTTTCATACAAAATAAATATGTAACATTAGTTTAGTTATTATTAACGCAATAACGTAACACATGCAGGCTACGTTTCTCAACACTGAGAATGAATAAATAAACGCCTGTTTCTCCAGACTCGCGTTTTATCAGTAATCCACAAATCACAGAACTGTCATAATCACTAAGCCATAGCGATTTAAATTTTATTCAGATTTACTGTTAAGCATTACTTAAACATTTTATAATTTGCATGGATGAATGATGTTTTCCTCTTATCTGAGTGACCATGATGAATTACGGAGTATTTTAAGATAATACATGCGATTGCGATCACTCATGTGATCATCGAATCCAGATTTAGTTAACTCAATACAATATTTCAACTTTCCACATCCACCCCAGCCCGTTTACCTTCAGGAGTCAGAAGTACTGTGACTACTGTACTGTCCTCGCTGACGAACTCAGTCAGACGGCGGAAGAGGGATCGAGCGGGATTACTTTATTGCTGTCGATTTTCATTCTCTTTTTAATGATAGGTCTTACGCATCTGTCAATCTTCCTCCCTTGCTATTTGGGGAATGAACTCAGCGCTATGATTGGTCGAACTCTTCTTCTTTTGCTCTTGCTTGATTTGAGGACTGCGCGTGCACAGAGGCGCATCACCAGGTTTTTGCGTAGTTTAGAGTGACAAATCATACCAGTGTACTTTGAGGTCAAAACGCGTATCCCCTACGCAAAATGCGTACAGGTTGGCAGGTCTGGCAAAGTGACAATTCAAATTCAATAATATAATTAAATTAGCCATTTCCTACACTTGTTTTAACATATAATTTAAACATATACTTAACATTTTTATAAGTTGCAAAATTTTAATTAAAATGTATTACAAAAATGATTAGAGATGTTAAAAGGGATAGTTCACCCAAAAATGAAAAACTCTTTCAATAATTATTCACCCTCATGTCTTTCCAAACCTGTAAGACTTCTGTTCATCTTCAGAACACAAATGAAGATCTTTTTAAATAAATCGGAGCTTTCTGTACCTCCATTGACAGTCTAAGCAACTAAAACTTTGATGCTTCAAAAAGTTCATAAGAGATAGTAAGACTAATCCATTTGAATTGAGCAGTTTAATTCAAATTTTCTGAAGAGACTCGATCGCTTCATATGATGAGCAGATTTAATTTAGTCTTTTCTTCACATTTAAACATTGATTAGCGAACATAAACAGAAGCTCAACCGAACATTCTTGACATGTGAGACCAAACCTCTTTCTCAAGCGTGCTGCGCAACACACAAGAGTGAACCTCATTTGTTCTCGCATGTCAAGCGAACATGCTTGAGCTTCCGTTTACCGCTTCTGATGTGTGAAATGATTAATGTTTATGTGTGAATAAAAGCCTAAATTCAACCTGTTCATCATAAAGGAAGCAATCATGTCTTCACAAAATTTAGACTAAACCACTCAATTCTTATGGATTAGTTTTACGATCACTTTATGAACTTTTTAAACAATAAAGTGGTAGTTGCTTAGCTGTCTATGGGGGGTCAGAAAGCTCTTAGATTTCATTATTAAGATCTTCATTTGTGTTCTGAAGATGAACGAAAGTATCACAGGTTTGGAATGACATGAGGGTGAATAATTAATGACAGAGTTTTTGGGTGAACTATCCCTTTAACATGTTCAAGCTAAAATTGTAGCAACATTATCATTTAAATGCTATTTTTCTTAATTGCATTTACACTCACAGTTTAGGGCTGCAACTAACGATTATTTTCATAATCGATTAATCGGACGATTATTTTTTCGATTAATCGGATAAAATTTCAATTTGATTTTTTGTTTATTACAACTAAATAAAACCCTTAATCATGGTATTTATGTGTAAAAGTGTACAAAAGCCACACATTGAGTTTTACTAATATCAATATTTGCATTGTTTTTAATGATAATTGCTGATGGCAAGTTGACAACCATGAAAAACAAAAAAATCTAAATTATATACAACATTGTTTTAACATAATTTTTGTTAAAAACTAATTTACACAGACATGTTCAGATGTGAAGATAGAAACCAAAAACATGTAAAGTACATAATTCATTTAATTTTTATTTAAGATTCAATTAATTATAAGGATAAATTGCTAAAATAAATATAGAAAGACTGAAAAAAAGCGTGTGAACGTAGTAGAGCCGCAGTAGATCGCGTTTGTAAAACAATTAAAACTTAATAGAAGACAAATGCTATAAAAAGAGAACGGAATGGAGACGCAGCAAACAGGCTTGATTAAAAGGACAAGAAAATGATGCATTAGTGCACAAGAATTCGCTGAAAACCACTGACTACAGTGACTAAAAAACAATCTTTTACTGCTGCTGTTAATAACTGCCTTTATATTTAGTGCTTCACTTTCTAAACACCGTTTTAATTTAGCCTATTTCTGCGTAGCGCTATTTTAATCCATCCCTTATGTTGCGAGCGAAATGATTGCACAACCTGATGCCCGAGACAAAATACAGACATCCCAAGTCTCCCGTAAAGTTCCGGGAGTCTCCCGCATATTGATAGCGGCTCCCTGATGCCCGCAAATTAGTTCAAACTCCTGGAATCTAGAGCGTGCAAGCAAGAGAGCGCATGCGAGACAGAAGAGAGTGCTCCAAAGTCCAAACTGTGTAGCGCGCGCACGACAGAGCGGCACAGGGAGAGAGACCTTGCGTGTGTGCCGCATCATGATAGGCCTGTTTCAACCAATCACCAGTAAATCCTCCCCGTGACGTAAGCAGAGCAACTAATCGATAATGACATTCGTTGACAACGATTTTCATAATCGATTATTATCGATTATATCGATTAGTTGTTGCAGCCCTATCACAGTTATACCCGTGATGAACGTAGCAAAATTACATGTGGATTTGAAAATGCAATCATTGCATCAAGCGCCTTAACTTTGAGTGTAAATGCAACTAGGAAAAATAACTTAATTATCATTTTGCTACAATATTTGCTTGAACATGTTAAACATCTAATTTCTGTAATAGATTTTAATTGTAATTTTTAAAAACGTATAAAATGTTCAAATTTATGTTTAAACTATATGTTAAAGCTAGTGTAGTAATTAGTGATGCACCGATGTGAAAATTGTGGCCGATACCGATAACCGATATTAATATTGCTGTTTATGGCCGATACCGATATTAACCGATGTCGATATCTCTGTATAGAAAACAAATTTTTATGATAATCAAATAAAGAGCTATTTTCCAAAACACTTAAACTTTTGTAATTTATTTTCAGAAATGACTGATATTGGGCACCTTCACCTGTGTGCAAAATATGTCATCAGATTTTCAGAAGAAAAAATAAATATTTATATAAAAATACATTTTTATAAAGGATACAAGTGTGTCCTGAATTCACACTATGAATAAGCCAACCCTGAGTATTCTCAATAAACATCTAACTCACTTGAGACCAAGTCACTGTATTCTGTGAACATTGTACAACAGTTCAAAACTTTAAAGTACAGTACTGTCCTACTAAGGCAAAAGACCTTAACTTCTATTTTATAGCACAATGTTATGATAACACTTAAAATGTAATCAATATTAACCCTATTAGACTCACTATGATAAAAATGGCTTCACATGTATAAACAAGAAGTTGAAGTAGTAAGCATAGTTGGAATGTCCTGTATGAACAAAATGACGGAGTATGTTTTTGTTTCCACTGTTCGATCTCGCCCGCGCCTCTCTCTCTCTCTCTCTCTCACACGCGCGCCACACACACACACACACACACACACACAACCACAACATATTCCAGCATTGCAATCTTGACGTCGCAGACAGTTCATAATAGTCACAGAGCTTCAGAGCTAAGGCAGGGCTACAGATTAGGTGTCCCTAAAGAACTGTAACGTTATCTAACAGTTAGTAGTTCAGCATTGTAAAGGATTTGCTTTCTCGTCGGTTGTTTGACATGGATTTTAACCAGGGTTCAACAAAAGGTAGGCTTTAAATTACTACATTCCCGCTGCTGGTGTATAATGGGTGTGTCGTTGCGGCTCCAACTGACCAACTCGCGTAGTTTTCAGTCAGTGGACTGTCATTGACAGGCGAGAGCTAGCATTTTATTTCAGTTGTAGCCTACATGTAGCCTTACGGGCTGTGAATTAAGATATCCTACAAGCCTGCTCTAATGCAGCGCTTGCTACTAGATAAGTTGTTGATTATGGCTCGAAACGTGTTTGTGTCTAGTTTGTGAAGTAGCATCGCTAGCTAAAGGCTACCGCTAGCTATTACTGGATTTTAAAGATTATCTTTTTTATGCACCCGTGTCGTGTGTCATTCTTACCTTGATCATTTTCATCATCATTTTCCCCCGAGAGTATGCCATTATTCAGTAATCTAACAAAAGCAATCACTGTGAAACATGTAACTTACATGTGTGTCTGAGGTGATTTAATTGCTACATCATAACCCCGTAACTCCAGCGCGACAATACTTTGATGGTCGGTCAGAACAAGACAGAGTGCCGTAACTTGCCGCCTCCAGCACCTGCTTCAGCACATTATGTGAGTGTAATGTATGCACGCGTGCAAAAACAAACATCCCCGCCAGCCCCACATAAGCCTACACACACGTCAAATACACAGGAATGATTATCGGCCTGTTCACATCGGCCCTATTTTGACATCGGAACGATACCGATGTGTAAAAAATTGACCATATCGGCCGATATATCGTGCATCACTAGTAGTAATGCAAATTATTATATTATTGATTTTGAATTTTTTTTTTGCTCCAGATGTTGCACATACAGTATGGAAAATGTAAATTAAAATACAAAAATACATTGCCATTTTACACATTGCATTGCCATTGTGCATGTTACATTTCAAATTGACATTTGGTACCTGTATGCTACCATACTTTATGAATGTCAGTTTTATGTGAATATGCTTTCAATTAAGTGACAAAAATCTTTCAGATTTCATTTGAAGTGCAGTTTTACTGTGCTTTATCAAGATTGACATCACTCTGTCATTATGGCAAACAAACAACTTAATCAGAAAAAATAATATCCTATTAAGAACCTCAAATAACTCATTGTACTGATACTTGCCTCACAGCTGAGGATGCAGTCAGACTTTCAGATGTCAGTGAGACCAGACAGTTTACCCCCATCATCTTCATGATCTAAAAATCAAAGACACATTTGCTGAGTTTCAACAAAGTTCTCTGATAAAATGAATGACATGTATATGACAGGGCAGAGTCAGGTAATCGCATTCATTTAAACACAGAGAACGAGTGATCAACTATTTATCTGTTTAGCGTTCAATCACGTTGTTCATTCAACAAGTTCTTCTGACGATAAAGAGGGCAAAGCCATGGTTGCGGTGGTGCTCGTGCTCGTAATCCGCTTCCCGCTCTCTGAGATTTGAAAATGCAGTAACAGCAGCGGCCTTGGTCAATCAGTTTCATGTTGCTAATAGCTAAGTTAAAAGTTTAGTAGAAAATGGAGAACAAACGCCATATTATGTACACGCGATGACTTAATACTAGTCAATAATTGCATTAAAAATATTTTAAAAAAGTGTATAACTTACAAATCAAATGGCTAAAAAGCATTTGATTCTAAGCTAATTTAATTCGCTAAATTACCGTTAAGTGGGTGAAACATTTATATTTTCGACTTGTGAACTAGATATAAACATAAATTATCAGAACCCACCTTTAAATTTGTTCTTCTTCAAATTTGATATTTAAAATAAACCCTGTACCGCGCTGCAGTCGTGTAGCCTGCTTCCCGCTGTCAGTTCGGAAAATTCAATAACGGGTGAAGTGATTTCGACCAATCAGCGTCTTGTTGCTATGCCAAATATACTCAACACAGCAAACAATCATGAATGAAACAGTAATTTGGCCTATCACTGTACCCTTGATGTGAGAACATGTACCTTAATTTCAATTGTACCTTAAAAGGTATCAAACAGTATCATCAGAGGTCTTTCCTGTACCATTAAAGGTACTATTATTGAAAAGGTACAAAACTGTTCTTTGAGGAATATTATTTGTACCATTGTGTAACTTTTTTTTCTGAGAGTGAATTTTAACCAAATTAACCATGTTTTTTTTTGAAAAGGTACAAAACTGTTCTTTAAGGAACATTATTTGTACCATCGTGTACCTTTTTTTCTGAGAGTGAATTTTAACCAAATTAACCATGGTTCCCTTTCGAGAGGTCTCTCCTATTGCGTAAGTAGCTTACGCTATGGGAAAACTCCTTTTCTCGAGAATATTGAAGTCTTTATGTAAAACGTATTGCAGCTGCACAGCTGACAGCAATGAACGAAGGAAATGGCCAAGCTATATATTGGGCGCCCCGTCATGAGAGTTCTTTAGATTTAATCTCCTTCAGCGAACACCTTCTTCGCTGGATCCTCCGGATTATTGGAAGCCTTCGCCGCCGTGGAAAAGCATACCAGCGGGATTGCTACGAGGACGTCGGCACCTTCAGCCGCCTTCAAGCACCTCCTACTGAGCCATCCGGCGCGCCATATACGCAAGTATTTTACATCTGTCCGCCCCGCGACATTTGTGAAAGAGCCATTTTCCAATAAGGCGGTGTTTCAAAAGCCTTCCTGCGCGTCGTGCAGAGACCTTCTCCCGGACGGGGATCGTCACATCATCTGCGCTCGCTGCCTGGGCCGTGACCACGCAGAAGCTACATTGACCAAGGGCGGATGCCCGGAATGTGATGACCTGGGTCTCTCCGCACTACGGGCTCGCCTCGCCGCTTTCGCGGTGAGCGAGCCCATCGCCACCCCTCTGTTTGAGCCGCGCACTAAGAAAAAGCGCCGCTCACAGAGGCTTCCTGAACCTGAGCTCAGTGACGTCACGCCGAGCCAGTCTCCGCGTGCTTCACCGCCGCTCTTGCCTTCCCCACCGCCGGTTCAGTTCACCCAGCCGGACCCACACCCCTCTAGCAGAGCGGTGGGCCTTGTGACTTTCGCCGCGTCCGAGGACGACGGGGGAATGGACGACAGCTTGTCCATCGACGCTGCATCGGACGACTGGCCGGGCTCCACTCTCGACCCAGCCCCGTCGACGCTAGCTAGCACGAGCGGGGGCTCCACTATGGATACTGAGATTATCCGTGTCCTCTCTAAGGCCGTGGAAGACCTCGGGCTCGATTGGTCTTCTCCCGAAGAACCAACCCGGAGCCGACTGGATGAGTGGTTTCTGCAGGGGCGCCAGCAGGCCCCTCGGCAAAGGCCTTCTCCCTTCTTCCCGGAAGTTCACGACGAACTCACCAAGTCGTGGAAAGCCCCCCACTCTGCGCGCCTAAAGCCTTCTTTTTCTTCTTCGCTCTCCTCAGTGGACGGCGCGAAGGAAAGAGGCTACGAGGGAACGCCGCCCCTCGAGGAGGCCGTGGCCAATCATCTCTGCCCGCCCTCCACCACCGGATGGAAAGCCAAAGCTTCCCACCCCTCGAAGCCCTGCCGCACTACCTCTGCTCTCGCCGGTCGCGCCTACGCCGCCGCCGGCCAAGCTGCATCAGCGCTTCACTCAATGGCGGTACTTCAAGTGTTCCAAGCCAAGCTTCTCCGCTCTATGGACGAGTCTGGCCCCGAACCCGAAGCCTTCAGGGACTTACGCAGCACGACTGATATAGCTCTGCGAGCCACGAAGGCCACCGCCCAGTCCATCGGCCGTGCTATGGCTAATTTGACTGTTCTCGAGCGCCATCTGTGGCTGACTCTGAATGAAATGAAGGACGCGGATAAGGCGCCATTTCTCGATGCGCCTATCTCCACCAGCGGGCTGTTTGGACCGGCGGTGAAAGGTTTCGCCGAACGCTTCACTGAGGCCCAGAACGCTTCACAAGCTATGCGTCATTTCCTGCCAAAGCGCTCCAGCTCATCGCAGAGCAGACAGAGACCGCCACAGCCGCAGCGGGCTAAAACAGCTCCCACCGCCTCTCAGCCCGCGCCTCAGGCTGACGCTCGACGCCGCTCGCACTCTCACAACCGCAAGCCGCCTCCTGAGCGACGGGGTCCTCGGCCCAAGATTGTGCTGAACCCTGAGCCTCGAAAGCCGTCCTAGCCACAGAAATGACAAGAGAGAGTGCGTGTCTCGCAAAAGCCGGACCACTCTCTCTGCAAAAGCTCAAACATTACCCAGTCCCCTTACAGGCGGCTGGATATGTCCATACAGCAGTCAATGGGCCAGTCACAGAGCTCGCTCACCTGCAAACAAACGCCGTTTTTACGGCGACGCACAGAAAACACAAAAAGAGTCTTTTTCTGCCTGCATCACTAAGGGTTCACATGTCCACAAAGTGTGCATTCCCAGATACTGTCAAAACAGTGCCAAATTCATTCCCAGCTCAGGCCCATATCTGTACACGCAGCGGCATGGGAAAACATTCCAGATATGCCGAAATGGGTATTGAATATAGTAAAGCACGGATACTCGCTCCAGTTCGCTCGCAGACCACCACGTTTTACGACTGTGGTCGAGACGAAAGTGAGAAAAGAGTGTTCACATGTTCTACGCACCGAGGTGCGCAAACTAATAGAAAAGGGCGCTGTGGAAACTGTTTCCCCCTCTCTGAGCGGGACAGGTTTTTACAGCCGCTATTTTCTCGTCCCGAAAAAGGATGGCGGTCTCCGCCCCATCCTAGATCTCAGACACCTGAACAAAGCACTAATGATTCGCTCGTTCAGAATGTTAACAACCAAGCATATCCTCGCGCAAGTGCGCCCAGGAGATTGGTTTCTCTCAGTGGATCTGAAAGATGCTTACTTTCACATTCCAATAGCGCCTCATCACAGGCCGTTTCTGAGATTCGCTTTCGAGGGACAGTCATACCAGTACACAGTACTCCCGTTCGGCCTGTCCCTGGCTCCCCGTACATTCACAAAATGTATGGATGCAGCACTTTCCCCCCTAAGACGAAGGGGAGTGCGAATACTGAATTATCTCGACGATTGGCTGGTTCTAGCACAATCAGAGAGTCAGCTAATAACACACAGATCTTGGATTATCAGCCATTTAGAATGCCTGGGTCTAAGAATCAATTTTGCAAAAAGCATACTATCTCCCAGCCAGAGAATTTCTTTCCTGGGAATAGTTCTAGACTCGATGCAAATGACAGCGCGTCTCTCATCGGAGCGCGCGCTCACCATCCGGTGCCTTGCAACATCATTCAGAGCGGGCGCGCGCGCCCCCGTCAAACGGTTTCAGAGGATGCTCGGTCTCATGGCCTCAGCATCGGCCGTATTCCAGCTAGGATTGTTGCATATGCGCCCTCTCCAACGCTGGCTCAAGAGCCGCGTCCCTACTCACGCGTGGCGTTCGGGCCACTTTTTAATCAGAGCGAACCACGGCTGTATAAAAGCCCTGACGCACTGGAAAGCCGCCGACTGGTACCAGTCAGGCGTGAGTCTGGGTGTGAACACAAGGAGAAAGATGATAACGACAGATGCCTCCAAAATAGGTTGGGGGGCCCTTTACGAGGGCAGGCCTGTCTCCGGCTTTTGGTCAAACCCGGAGAAGCGCCTACACATAAACTGTCTGGAAATGAAAGCGGTCGCTTTGGCTCTCAGAGCCCTGCTCCCACATCTAAAAAACGAACACGTCCTGGTCCGAACGGACAACATGACGGTAGTGTCGTACATAAATCGCCAGGGTGGACTCAGGTCGAGCTCCATGCATTCAATGGCCAGGAGACTCATTTTATGGTCCCAGCACAACTTGCGCTCGCTGAGAGCAGCGCATGTGCCAGGCGCCCTGAACCAGGGGGCAGACATGCTATCCAGAAAACAAGATTCTCCCAGGAGAATGGGCTCTCAACCCTCTGACGATTCAGTGGTTATGGAAAACCTTTGGCAAAGCGGAGATCGACCTCTTCGCCTCCAAGGAGAACGCGCACTGCTCTCTTTTCTTCACGAAAAGCACGGACGCGCTCGCCCAGAGCTGGCCGAGCCGCCCCTTATATGCCTTTCCCCCGATCGCGATGCTGCCACAGGTCATCAGTCGGGTCAGAGAGGAGGGAAACGCAGTGCTGCTGATAGCCCCACACCGGGAGAACCAAACATGGTTTCCAGATCTGAAGCAAATGCAATCTGCACCACGGCCGATTCCACTGAGGCCAGACCTCCTCAGTCAGGCCAGCGGGATGATATTTCATCCCCGCCCCGATCTGTGGGCCCTTCATGCATGGCCCCTCAACGGGTTCCCAGGAACCTCGCGAGCGGAGCACTAAAAACCATCGCTGAGGTGCGGGCGCCCTCCACGAGACGCTTATATGCCCAGAAATGGAAAGTGTTCAGTGACTGGTGTAATACCAAGGGCCTGAACCCTGTAACATGCGAGATTACGAGTGTACTCGTTTTCCTACAAGGGCTTCTGGAGGCGGGCCGCACCCCCTCCACGCTCAAAGTATATGTGGCTGCCATCACAGCGTCACACGACCTTGTAATGGAACGTCCATTGGGAAGAAACGACCTAATTATTCGTTTCCTAAGGGGCGCCAGGAGGATGAACCCTTCACGCCCCCCCTCAGTGCCGATCTGGGACCTAGCTACGGTCCTAGACGCTCTTAAAGGGCCCCCGTTCGAACCACTCCGAACCGTGCACCTTAAACAGCTCTCGCTCAAGACGGCGCTCTTGCTGGCACTCGCCTCGGTCAAGAGAGTGGGCGACCTGCACGCACTTTCAACAAGCGCTGCCTGCCTAGAATTCGGACCTAACGACTGCAGGGTCGTCCTTAGACCGAAACATGGGTATATTCCTAAAGTGCTCACCACTCCCTTCAGAGCACAGGTTATCTCCCTAACTGCGCTTTCGTCTCCAGCAGACGAACACGACGCTAATCTACTCTGCCCCGTTAGGGCTCTCAGAGTGTATTTGGAGCGTTCTGCCCTATTCAGACAGACAGAACAACTGTTTGTATGCTTTGGCGGCCGTACGAAAGGTTCCGCCGTTTCAAAGCAGAGAATCTCTCACTGGATAGTCGAAGCTATAGCGCTGGCTTATGAAGCTAAGGGACTTCAATGCCCCTGGGGAGTCAAAGCACACTCCAACAGGAGTGTGGCTTCTTCCTGGGCATGGTCGAGCGGGATACCGATCGAGGATATTTGTACGGCGGCAGGCTGGGCCTCACCGTCCACATTTATCAGATTCTACAACCTACAGGTCCCGACATTGCATTCCAATGTGCTATCAGCATAATGCTAGTTGAACTGCGAGTTTGTATCTAGATTATGTATGTGCTTGTGTCACACTGAGCGCCTTCTAGCCGCTCTGTATTTTTTCCCACATATAAAGCTCGCCTCTGCCGGCTAGTTGGATGATAACTTTGCTTTTTAGCTCAGGCACCTGCCTCTGGCTATCATAAGGCGAAGTTCAGCACGCACGGCGTTTTGCATGGTGTTCCCATAGCGTAAGCTACTTACGCAATAGGAGAGACCTCTCGAAAGGGAACGACTCGGTTACTAACGTAACCTCGGTTCCCTGAGAGGAGGGAACGAGTATTGCGTAAGCTGCCGTGCTTGTGCTTGGTTAGTTCGCTTCAGTCGTTTTAACCTAAAGAACTCTCATGACGGGGCGCCCAATATATAGCTTGCCCACGCCCATCTTGGCGGGCTCTGACGCGCGCGGGCGTGAAGCGCGCTCATTGGTCGCGCATTCAGAGTCGCCCCGTCATTGGTTCAAGCAAGTTGCCGCAGCACAGCCAATGACCGAGTTCCTTCGTTCATTGCTGTCAGCTGTGCAGCTGCAATGCGTTTTACATAAAGACTTCAATATTCTCGAGAAAAGGAGTTTTCCCATAGCGTAAGCTACTTACGCAATACTCGTTCCCTCCTCTCAGGGAACCGAGGTTCGTTAGTAACCGAGTAACCGATCCCAGGTCCCAGAGGTTACGTTAGTAACCGAGTCGTTTTTACTATAGTAAAAACCATGGTTAATTTGGTAGTTATTATGGCTTTACTACAAAAACCATAGTTCATTTTATGGTTACTATGGTTTTACTACAAAAACCATGGTTAAACCAAGGTTGCTGTAGTAAAACCATGGTTCATTTTGTCGTTACTATGGTTTTACTACAAAAACCATAGTTAAACCATGGTTACTACAAAAAGACCATGGTTAAACCACGGTTATTGTAGTAAAACCATGGTTAATTTGTAGTTACTATGGTTTTACTGCAAAAACCATAGTTAAACTATAGTTCATTTTGTGGTTACTATGGTTTTTCTACAAAAAACATAGTTAAACCATGGTTACTACAAAAAAAAACATAGTTACTACAAAAAAAACATGGTTAATTTTCGTGAGGGATACACAGTGCATTTTTTCATATTTTATTGAACATTGACTAAATTATCCACATAACTGCTTTTTAATTGAGGTGTATAGATCAATGATGCTTTTGATCAATCGGTTCCAAATAAATACAAAAAATGTGGGAAGTAGTACCCTGTGTGAGAAAAGTCAATAAGTTTTAGTCCAATGCGATAACATTGATTCAAAATGACCCGAACCACTTCTGCTATCTGTATTATCAAAGCGACATGGCGGTTGTGTAGTTGTTGCAGTGATCCGTGTGGTTCCTCCCTCCGGTAGGTGACGCTGTGATCGCGTCAGTGCGGTACCACGTGTGTTGCTTTTCGTGACACGCGTCCGTTGCGTCTTTCGGCCCTTCCGCGTGCTCTGCTGAGGACTCGCGTGTGCCGCAATCATGGCTCTGTACAACTTTAAAAAGATTATGGTGGTTCCCACCGCTAAGGTAGGAAATTAACGACGTGTTTTGACACTCATATGCGGGGTTAAATGCTATAGAAAGTGCTGATGGTGTTGCCGTTAATAACGGACGTTGACAGTATGCTGCTCGCGCTTTACACACGTGCGCGCATTGTCCAGCCATTTAACTTTTCATGTGTTGTCATTTTATTTATTCCATTACTGCCAATATGCTTGGCGTCATAAGTGAAAATGAAGAACGAGTGGTTCTGCGTTTATAACATCTGGGAAGGGATGAAATATTAATGCGGTTGAGATATTAGGTTGGTTAATAAGGGAATAAAGTTTAGATCAACTCAATTTGAGATAACTCAGCCTGTGATTACTTTACTTTTTTGTGTACATTTGTTGTCAGTTGTTGAATTAAACCACTAACCCCAAATGTGTGCCAAGGTCATGGTCATGGTCTATGGTCATGGAACACATGAATATTTTTATTATTTTTATTTTATTCCTGGAAAATTAATGCAAATTTAGTGGGTATAAGCTTTTCTAGTTGTATTTCAATGGCTAATTGATATTTGTGAGTGCAACCTTTTATAAAATTATTTATTGTAATTGGGTTATTATATAAAATCCCAAAGTAATCATTAATATTATTTGTTATATAAAAGTATTAAATATTACCTTAAGTAATCACTAATATTTGGAAAAATCATAGTCATGGAAAGTCATTTCCCAAAATATGCGGGAACCTTGGTGTGCCTCAATGATGTTACTCAAAGCTTTTTCTTATAAGAAATAGTAATTCATAAACCATTTCTTTGTTTGATTCTCTTTATTCAGGACTTCATAGATCTGACTTTATCCAAAACCCAGCGAAAAACACCCACTGTTGTACACAAACACTACCAGATCCACCGAATAAGGCATTTCTACATGCGCAAAGTCAAATTCACCCAGCAGAACTACCATGATCGGCTGTCACAGATCCTCACTGACTTCCCCAAACTGGATGTAAGTGTCGCCCAAACATCACAACACACTTCGGACAAAGCTTACACATGCTGACCCTTCTTAATCATCCCTTCTTTAGTAGGTAAATGACTTCCTATTTATCTCTCTCAGGATATCCACCCCTTCTACGCTGATCTGATGAATGTGCTGTATGATAAAGATCATTATAAACTGGCTCTTGGTCAGATCAACATCGCCAAGAACCTCATTGATAAGTGAGTCTGTTGGGTTTAGCATCATCATCCTGCACATACTCTAGCATTATTTGTGTTTGATTTATAAATATGTCGGCTGATACATGAGATCATTTACATCCTTTGTTTGATTTTTAAATATATCCCGTATGAGGTCTGCTCATATCTGTGGGTCTATGAAATTAATTTAACTGAGTGTCTGCATTTTTTAGTGTTGCTAAAGATTATGTGCGGCTCATGAAATATGGAGATTCGCTGTATCGCTGCAAGCAGTTGAAACGGGCCGCACTGGGTCGCATGTGCACCATATTAAAGAGACAGAAACAGAGCCTGGAGTATTTAGAACAAGGTACAAACTCTTACACACATCCACAAATACTTTCCTTAAATTATGAGTTTTTACTGTTACTTTAGATCAACCTTTGAATGGGGAGTGTATACTTTTGGAGTAGTGTTTGGCTTCACCCATTAAAGCATAAATGTTAAACAGAAATAAGCATGACCTTTTACATCTGATGCACATAGTAAATGCATATTTATCTTATCGTAGTGCGGCAGCATCTGTCCCGATTACCCTCTATTGACCCAAACACCAGAACCCTCCTGCTGTGTGGTTACCCCAACGTCGGCAAGTCCAGCTTTATCAACAAGGTTTGTTGTGCATGTGAATGTAGGTCAAATGTCAAATCTGTGTGCGCTGTAGGGTGTACCGATAGACGATTATATTGACGATAGCCAGAGATATTGTCAAAAGGATCAGCTATCGGCAATATCAAGAGAATTTGTAATTTCCAATTAAAGTATTACATTTATTATTATTAGGCTACCATTATTATTTATTAAATTATTGTTACAATTAATTTGCCCTGCCATAATTTCATAGCTCATCACCGCATAACCGACACACTGCAATGAAATAGATTAGCTTACTACTCATTAAAAATGTTTTAAAAACATTTTCGTCTATTATACAATTAATTATATCATGGGCGTCGGAACCATTGTATATGAGTTCATAGTATACTAACCCACCCACTTTTTAAGACCAATGATATTGGACCCAGTAACTTTTACCGTCTCTAATTCCGCGCATGTCTGTTCACTTTTCAGAGCAACATCAGTCAAATCCATTCCACTTGAGGAATGACCTAATAAATTAAACTCCATTCCGCATTTTAGTTACAGCCTTGACTTCCACTCTGCTGCTTCCTCAAATCCATTCCACTTGGCTCATTCAGAGTACAGATTGTTCCAAGTCAGTTTAATTAACGTTTTATATTAATGCGTTGTTTTCATTGATGCACACACACACATCACATCACTTGCACACAGAGAGCAGAGATCGCCCTATGCACACACAGAAACGGGAGCACAGAACCTTATCAATGCTTCCTACGCTAATAGGTCCGAACAATGCAATAATCAGTCATCAATGAAAATCAAGAGCAGCTTTATTTCAAACACTGAAAACACAAAATACTTCTCTTCTCATTTTTTTACTCACAAGCGACACAGGAAAAATATTAAAGACTAAATTAAAACTGCTATATACCGTTATCGGCGTATGTTGAAGTAGATTCATCTCTCGTAACTCTCGAACAAAGTTTCACATTGCATGGTTTAAAACTGATATATTTGCAATATTGCAATATGATATTTTTCTTTATCACCAACTCCATCTTTGCTCGCAAAATGATGGACAATGATTCACTTTCGTCATTTCCTGTGATAAAGTGAACGATGACGATTTGACTAAGAGGAGTATCACCCAACACTAGTGCATTGTTTTTTAAATTAAGTTTGAATGTGTGTACAGGTGACCCGTGCTGATGTTGAGGTCCAGCCATATGCCTTCACCACCAAATCTTTGTTTGTGGGTCACATGGATTACAAATACCTGCGCTGGCAGGTGAGTGGTAGAAAAATATAGGGTTCCCGGACAACATTTAACTGAACTGATTTAATTTTAAATACAAATATTCTACAATTTTGTATAATAAAAATGTTCCTAACCTGTTATTTACGGGTTTGTGTTTGTAGGTGGTTGATACCCCAGGTATTCTGGATCACCCTCTTGAGGAAAGGAATACCATAGAAATGCAGGCCATCACCGCTCTGGCTCACCTGCGTTCTGCTGTCCTCTACGTCATGGATGTGTCAGAGCAGTGCGGACACTCGCTCTCACAACAACTAGAGCTGTTCAACAATATACGCCCATTGTTTGCCAACAAGGTACACAGACATACAAAGATGTAAATGCAGTGAAACAATATGGTTTTGTTGGGCTGAATGATAGCAGTGATTTTTATTTGTGTGATGCAGCCTCTGATCGTGATGGCCAATAAGTGTGATGTGAGGAAGATCAGTGAACTGTCGGAGGAGAATCAGGTAAATGACATTCTGAATCCTGTTATACAGTGCAGGAATTCCTGGAGTTGAAATAAACTTAAAGGGATTAATTAATTCAATTATTTACTCACCCTCATCTCATTCCAAACCTGTATGCGGTTTTTCATTCTCTATGAAGCAATAAGAATTCGAAGAATCTTCACACTTGTCTCTTTCATACAATGACAATTCATAGGAAACATACAAGCTCCAAAAATGTTGAAAAAGTGGGTCCATATGAGTTGTGCATTATATTCAGCGGCTTCTAGATTCCTGTTATAGCTTTATGTGAGAAACAGGACAAAATTTCCTGACAGATCTGGAACTGAGAAAAAAAAGTTCATGAAATGTACACTGCTGTTCAAAAGTTTGGGGTCAGTAAGACCCCAAACTTTAAATTGTTTTAAAAAAGTGACAGTAAAGACATTTACAATGTTATAAAAGCTTTTATTATTATTTTTATTTTCATCTTTGAAATAAATGCTGCTTTTCTCTTTCTTTTCATTAAAATATCCTGAGAAAAAAGAGGAATTGGGTTTTTACAAACATTGATGAGAAATGTTTCTTGAGAACCAGAACAGCATATTAGATAGATTTCAGAAGGATCATGTGACACTGACGACTGGAGTAATGATGCTGAAAATTAAGCATTTCCATCAGTGGAATAAATTACATTTTATATTATATTTAAATATATCAAAATAGAATTTTTTTTTTAAATTGTAATAATACTTTTACTGTATGATCAAATAAATGCAGCCTTTGTTCTTTTATGAACTTTTGATTTGAAGATTTTCCTGTGTTCCACAGACAAAATAACAGCATACAGATTTAAACGTTTGTGTTTCAATTTAACAAGTCTTATAATAATCAGGGTTTTTTTTCCACTGTGTCACTATTTCAGCCTTCATATAAGATCTATGCTAGATTTAATCTCAAACCGTTTAGAGTTTGATAGACGTTATAAGAGAATGTACCTGCAACTTGAGACTTTCTGCAGTGACACTAAACTGAGCTCTGTGTGTGTGAGTAGAAAGTGTTTGCGGATCTCACTGCTGAGGGGGTCACAGTGATTGAGACGAGCGCTCTGACAGAAGAGGGAGTGATGCTGGTGAAGACTGAGGTAAGACCAACCAATCAGCTTCACTCTCTCACATATGCTTAGGGAAATCAGCCAATCAGCTTCATGTACCAGGTTTTAGAGAAAAAGACTATTGTAGGCTGATGTCGATTGGTGGTTTAGATGATTTGAGAATTGTTTTCTTGTTTTTTTTTTACAGGCATGTGATCGGCTGTTGGCTCACCGTGTGGACACAAAAATGAAAAGCAAGAAGGTCCATGATGTTTTGAACAGACTCCACCTGGCAGTGCCAGCCAAGAGAGATCAAAAGGTACATGCTCTTCGCACTTCTTAAACCATTGTCCGCTTGGTCGTAAGCTTATTTCTTCATAGATGCTTCTAGCAAACAGTGTGTTTGTAAAAGTTTTTGATTTGGTTTGTGCAGGAAAGGCCTCCGTTTATTCCCGAAGGTGCTGTGATACGTAGGAAGGCAATGGAGACGGATACTCCCAAACGCAAACTGGAGAGAGACCTGGAGGTTGAGCTGGGAGATGATTACACACTTGATCTACAGAGTAAGATATAAACACGTGTCTGAAAAACTCAAACTTAAAAATGTTTTTGTCTTTAGACAATTGAAAAAATTGAAAAATGTTGTCTTGTGTGTTCAGAATACTGGGATTTGATGAATCCAGAAGAAAAGGAGGATAAGATTCCTGAGATTTGGGAGGGTCACAATATTGCTGACTACGTCGACCCGGAGATCATGAAGGTATTAAAACAAATGCTTTAGCTTTAATCTGTAACCCATTATATCTCATTTCATGACTGTAACCACTGATAATTCAGTCACTCCTCACTGTTGCTCACTGGTTTTTTTTTTTTATGACAACATTTATTTGGTTGCATTCTTTTTTCAGATGACATGCTCTGAATTTCTGTCTTTTCTCTTATTCTCAGAGGCTGGAGGATTTGGAGCAGGAAGAGGAGCTGCGTGAGAAGGCCGGAGAGTACGACTCTACTGAGGAGGAAAGCGAGGATGAAGAGATGAAGGAGATCCGACAGCTGGCCAATCAGATTCGCGAGAAGCGGAAGCTAAAGATTCTCGCGTCCAAAGAAAAAGACAAACAGGGACCCAGAATACCCCGCACAGCCAAGAAGGTATGTGTTTAAATTAAAGCAAGTAGTTTAATATTGTACATTACTTGCATATTTTAGGTAAAGTATGTAATTATTCAGATTGAGCACTTTTTATTATGGAATATTTGTGGTTCAACAATCTATTAGATCACATTTTATTGTTTGCAATTGATTTGTTAGCTGGTTAAAGATGGGTTAATTTGAATGGTCTATGTGGTAATGCAGGTGGAGAGAGCGACTCTGGAGAAGGAGATGGGTGATCTGGGTTTGGACATGACTGACAAAGATGATGTAAGAACCTGTGTACTTGAAGCTTTTCCAAGCTCTGTATCTCCGTTTAGAACACACTTGATTTTGTACACCATTTGGTCATGGTGATCTGTTTCTGTGTACACTGAACATGTTTGTGTTCACCTTTTGTCCCTCTAGAGCCACTATGCTCAAAGATCTCGCTCTCTGGTTCGAAAGAGAAAGAGGGAAGTATCCGCACCACCGACGTCACGTACTCGCAGTCAGAGCGCCTCAAGACCACCAAGGGACCAATCAGGAGTCAGAGATGCCAAGGTCAGATTCAGAAACTGCCTGTATTCATGTACAAGACAAGTTTGAAATGAAGTTGTGTATGAAAGATGTTTAGTCATATAGTAGGTTATAGAAAAAGATCTTGCAGATGTTGCTCAAAGGACAAACGTAATTTGACTGATTGTCTGTCTCATTTCTTCCAGATGTTGAAGAAGGTGAAGACCATGATGAAGAGCTCACAGAAGGACATGAACAGGCAAGGAAGGAAGGGTGAATCTGATCGACATGTATTTGATCTCAAACCTAAACATCTCCTTGCTGGGAAGAGGAAATCTGGGACCACCAGCCGCAGATAAACGCAGCCTTATTCACGTACATCTGACTTGTGTACTCATACCTGTCCTTATGCCATGATTAATACGTTTGTTATATTCTGTACTTTCTACCAGTTCTTTCTGATACAGGTGAGAATACACCTGTAAACACGAAAGAAAATTACTTATTGAAATGTATGTAATCACATCATTCTAAGTGTCTGATATCATGCAGAATGATAATGAAATATACAGGATCATGATTTAGAACTCTTCATCCTTTACAAAACAATTTATCTGAAGCCATTGTTTGCAGTTGGAGTCAAATAAACCAACCAAAATTCATGTGTGAAATTTATTTCCCTAAATTTGAATCATAGTAGTCTCTTGGTAGCTTGCCTTTATGTGTAGGATTGAATGTCCAGAATGTGTGTATGCTGTCACTATATATATATATATATTATTTGTAAGTATTTTTTAGCCTGCTTCAGAGTAAACACATAGGCAATTTGCATCACCCACATTGTTCTGTCTGTTCTTATTTAGCTAGTGTTGTTGTAAACGATTTATGAAGAAAACTGTTTTTAACTGGTACAATTGTTTAAATATTAATATTTTAATAATCAGACATTCATTGTTATTTATTAGAAGTTTACAGTATTATTAAGTTTGAACAATACAAACATAGTCTACATGTGACTTTTATTCTGACAACATCTGAGCGAAGCCCCCCGGAAACGACATCAGCCTCCACTAGCAACAGTCTCGGAGCGTTACACCGTTTCACACAGAAAATAAAAACAACACCGGACAGTCTCACTTTACGGACAACGAAAGCAGCCGTCACCGTAACCTAAAATTGTATTGCAACGCAGACACTTGTCCACGGGACCTGCAGGCGGCCCAACGCAGAGGAACGATGGCGAATTACCGGGCGTTTCACTCCCAGCTCGCGACCATCATGGAGACCCTGACTCGTGCGGCGGTGGCAGAAATCTGCGAGCTTGTGGACGACGGTTACGCCGTTTTACACATCGAGATCTCACGCCATCAGAAGGAGAACGAGGAGCTCCGACGGAAACTGCAGCTCATAGAGTCTATCGTTGCGGCGCGGGGTTACAGCGACGACACAACCGTAGCGCGGTGTGACAGTAGTGCCCGCGAATCGCTAGTGGGCAGAAAAACGTCCGGAGGCGGAGAGTCCACCAGCCGGGGTTCAGTGTCAGAGGTTAGATGACCATTTAGTGTGTGTGTGTGTGTGTGTGTGTGTGTGTGTATTTTGTGATTAAAATTAAAGCAAAATATATATGTGTGTGTAAAAGCGATTATTATTTGTTATTGATCGGATTCCAGGCGCGTGAGTTTCATGATGGTGGAGATTTGATCCAAATGCAAATCAAAGAGGAAGGTCTCGAGCAGCTGCCGCTGTGTGGTGAGTAGCCAGGGCTCGTACTTCTATGCATGATCTAACTTAAAAAACGAATATGCATGTGTTGTGAACTTGTGATTCAATTAAAATAAAAAATGCTTCACCAGATTTTGACAAGGCTCAGAACTTAAAATCTAAACAAATGCCACGGTTCACACAAGGATTTGAGGCAATTCAATAATTTCAATGTACATAATATTAAGATTATTTTACTTTTAAAGTATGCACATTGGCTTGTTAAATAGAAATGGTTACATTATATTTTTTTCTGTATTTCACACTTTTTACATTTTTGAACATTATTAAAAGATTTTTACTAATATGATAAAAAAAATCCATGATAAGAATATGAAAATGTACTGCATACTAGGAATGAGCCTGAATGTCCATTGTCTACCCCTTCAAAATGAGTGATGAATTCATATTGTCAACTTCAAGTCACATTTATTTATATCGCACTTCATATAATACATACTGTTTCAAAGCAGCTTCATGGTAATAAACAGGAGAATAACAGCATTAATGTAGCAAAGTTCATCAATTATGAAACAACTTAAATTTCAGCTATACAGAAGACAATAGTGCCGTTGTTCAGTTATATTCAGTTCAATAAGTGTAAGTTTTGCAGTTCATCAATTACGAAACAATGTCAATTTCAGCTATAAAGCAGCTGTGCAGGAGATAATAGTGTCACTATTCAGCTCAATTCGGTTCAATGTTGTTTCAATTCAGTTCAGTAGCCGTGTCGATGTTGCAGAGTTTATGAATCAATTATGAAACGACTTCAATTTCAGCTATAAAGCAGCTCTGCAAAAGACAATGTTTTCATTATTAAGTTAGTTCAGTTTTTTTTTTTTTTTTTTACTTTATTTTTATTCTTTATCCTTTTGGGAAAAAAAACCCCAGCAACAACATACAATCACAAGACAGAACAATCATTTGGTCACTCATACATTCTTACATAAAACAACATTGATGAAAGTATATGTCAGATGATACATTGGTCAAGAAACATGTCATGAAGTCGTAAACACAATCCATTTTTCCCAATACTTCAAATACTTATCTATCTGTAGGTTTAAAGCGAAAGTCATCCTCTCCATATTTTGGACACTGGTCATAATGTCCAGCAATTCAGCCTTTGTTGGAGGTTCAAATTGTAGCCACTTTCATGTTACAGCTTTCTTGATGGGTGCTAATAATATATTTAAAAGGTACTTGTCTTTCATCATTAAATGAGCTGCTAAGTTGCCCAGGTAAATTGTAGAAATGGAGCAGTCAGTTCCATCACCGAAAATAAAAATTTATTACTTGTATTACCTCCTGCCAATATGGCTGAACAGCTCCAGAATACATGAAAATGGTCTGCCAGCTGTTTCCCACATTTCCTCCTCCAACATAAACCACTTCCCTTCTCGCAAGTCTGAATAATTTTTAACTTGGGGGTTACAAAGTATCTAATAAGATTCCACCAACAGAATTCAGCCAGTCTTCCTCTGAATTACCTAAACCAGATTCTTTTTCCCATTTTAATCTAATCTTATTTGTTGATTGTTTCTTTATGGATTGAATGGCTAGATATATTTTTGAGACAAGTTTTTCTATTATCTTTATTTTTGTACATGTCGATAAATAGATCAATTAAATTCGTGTCATGCTTCTCCATGTATCGTATCTCTTTATCTAAAATAAGTCCTAGTTTGTAAGTACCTAAATAAAAATCAAGTTTTCCCAGACCATTTTAATCAGAAATCTCCTGAAAGCTATCTAATTCTCCTTTTGATGAAATTGAATTAAAAGAAGTGATGTCAAGCCTATACCAGAGCTGAAACCTCCCATCAGCCCATTAGTTCAGGTTTTTGTGTTCGATCTGATACCGTAATTACAGTGAGATCGATTATATTTTTGATAATATTAATTATCTTTTATGCCCCAACTGAGCAAGCCAAAGGTGTGTCAAAGCAGCTTCATGGTAATAAACAGGAAATAACAGTATTAATATTGCAAAGTTCATAGTTAATGAAACAACCCTGATTTCAGCTATAAAGTAGATCTACAAAAGACTATAGTGTCTTTATTCAGGTAAGTTCACTTCAACAACAGTGTCATTGTTGCCAAGTTCATAAATTATGAAACAACTTCAATTTCAGCTATAAAGCAGCTCTTCAAAACAATAGCATCATTATTCAGTTCAATGTTAATTCAATTTAGTTCAGTAATAGTTTGAGTGATGCAGTATCCCAATTATGAAACGACTTCAATTTCCGCTATAAAGCAGCTCTACAAAAGACAATAGCATCATTATTCAGCTGAGTTAAGTTTTTTGTGTTCTTATCTGATTATGTCAGTCAGTACAGTTAGGTAATATTTTCTGAATAATAATTTTCTTTTAAGCCCCAACTGAGCAAGCCAAAGCTGACATGCATATTGCCTTGTATTGCATTTTTTTATGCAAATTATTACTTTAACTTTTTAGTAATTCATAATTTTTTGCTGATTCATTTTTTTTTACAAACTTTTACTTTGTAAAAAAATATTAATATGGTAAAAGCCCCGTGAACGTTTTTTTACTTTATCAATTTTACTCAAAATGATCTAATATATCAGTGCATGTATGATGGGGACATGAAAATGACCCTGAAAGTCCATGCCAACCCTTTTCAAAATGAGTGTGGTGTGTTCATACTGTTTGTTTCTTAACAGATGAGGATGACGATGAGGACGAAGGCGAAAGTGTCTCTGCGGTAGCTCACGACTCTCCTAAACTAGATGTTGCTGAGCTCTCGGGACAGGACTCTCACACACTCTCACACTCCCCTGACCATGACTCACACTCCCATACGCTCACATTTGCAGACACACACTCCGGCGCCGATGAATCCCAGCACTCCAGCGCCGACTTGTCTGTTTCGGATAACATTTCCTTCTCCCTTGCTCAAACCATGTCGGATACTCGCGCTTCCCATCTCCATCGAGTGTTTCAGGAAGACTTGTGTGCGAAGACTGATCTGGACCCGGTATCCGATTGGGCCGCACACTCTGTCCGTAGCACACTCACACACTTGCAGACCTCACCACAGAGGATTGGTGGGTCAGACTCTTTTGTATCCCATAATTCTCCCTTGTTTGCTGCGCAGCGGCTCGTTGCTCTGGGTAACGTCTCAGGGCTGGGTCTCTATGGGCGGTTGGGCGCTCTACGTGGGGGTGGAGCTGGCAAGCGACACTTCATCTGCTCAATCTGCGGGAAGAGTTTCACCACATCGCAGAGTTTGGACACGCACATGCGCATTCACACTGGAGAACGGCCGTATCGCTGTGAGCAGTGCGGGAAGCGTTTCACGCAGTCGGGACACCTCACGGCTCACCAGACTGTCCACACCGGAGAGAGACCGTACGAGTGCACCCGCTGTGGAAAACGATTCGCAGGCAAACAGTACCTGCGCATACACACCAAGAAACACCACCCAGACTTACACGCACTTTCTCATATACAGACTAACACACAGCAGGAAACGTTGCCCTGAAAGATTCACACACTCACAAGAGACTGCAGGACATCATTTTTGTAGTTTTTTGTTGTTGTTTGGAAGTGTCCTGCAACGACATTAGGACATTCAGTATGCCAGTTCCAGGTGTAATTTTGCTGTGTTCAGGCCCTTATTATAACTTTTAAATGGTCATTATTTTGCAAAAACTAAAGCATTGAGATGCATTATACATTATATACATACTGCAGGGAAACTACATGGACCCAACAAGCGTACACTTGAAAGTTGGTATTAGCACAGGTTTTTAATACCTAAACATGAAATACGCAATTTCACCTGAATTGCAGATGCACCTAAAATGTACAGGATATGTTGTTTAAAGAGTTTGTTATGATCTAAATTAGATATAATTATAGATTATACATATATATTTGCAGCTAGTCACAGCAGAAACACTAACTGAATTTGTCTGTGTTGTATTTAATAGAAATAAATGGTTATTTCAAGATTTCAAGAGTGCATCTATCCATCATAAAAGTGATCCACACTGCTCCGGGGGGTTAATAAAGGCCTTTTGAAGCGTTTAAATTTAAAACTTTATAAAGTAAAATAACTAGCTTCCCGGCAAATTGCCATATGGATTGCGCTGTAAAGTGCAACTTATGCGAGTAATGCGACGTACTGCTGATATTTACGCTACGCCATGATGCACTACGCTACTTCCAACGTCACAAGTTGCGCATTAGGCGTTTGGCCGGAAGCTAGAATTTTACTTTGTGACGTGTTAAAAATGAATATTTTTCTTACACAAATTCATTGCTTCACTTCAGAAAGCCTTTATTAACCCCCAGGAGCCAGACTTCAAAACAATAACGGCCATTCTCTGCCATTATAAAACTTGGAAGACCCAGGACATTTTTTAATATAACTCCGATTGTATTCGTCTGAAAGAAGAATGTTATATACACCTAGGATGACTTGAGGGTGAGTAAATCATGGGCTAATTTTCATTTTTGGGTGAACTATCCCTTTAAGTAGTATCATTACTATTTATATTGTTAGAATAAAGAATAAACTGAAATTCACAGCATTTCAACAACTTTGGTGCACGTATTTGAAGGCTGCTATTGGAATATTGAGGTTAAACGTCACAATATGCCACTATGCATTACTTGTTTACGGAGAGTACAAAAGTAGAGGTTTTGTTGGTAACTAAACAGTTGATGGGCCCTATCGATTTCCATACTATAGAAGTCAGTGGGACCCATCAACTCTTTGGTTACCAACATTCTTCAAAATATCTTCCTTTGTGTTCAGCAGAAGAGAGAAATTCATACAGGGTTGGAACAACTTCATTTTTGGTGCAACTGAAAGTACTGAGTTAATTACATACTAGCTAGTAGTTACTAAGCCTCCATTGTGGAATTCACGTTCCAATTTAAGTGAGAAATTACGAATGGCTGGTGCAACCCTACCCAGGAACTAGAAGAACTTCACAGCGGCCACAGTGCTGTTCATGATGGTGAGTGGGGGGAGTGCTGGGGTGTTCCTCCTCAAGTCTACTACCATCTCCACTGGTTTGAGTATGTTCCACTCCAGGTTGTTGTGACTGGTCCTATATTCTGAATGCAGATTAATCGCCATCCTGAATGAGGCCACTTACTGTGGTGTCTGCAAACTTCAGGAGCTTAACAGAGGGGTCTGTAGAGGTACAGTCATTTGTGTAGTGGGCAGAGAGCACACATTCTTGTGGAGCACCAGTGCTGTCTGTGCGGGACAAACTGAAGTCCACAAACAGGATCCTTCCTTAAGTCATTTGTTTGTCTAGACTCTAGATGTTGCTGGATGTAGTGTGTCATCCATGGACCTGTTTGCTCGATAAGCAAACTAAAGAGTGTCTAGAAGGTTCCAGTGATGTCCTTCAGGTGGGTTAGCACCAGTCTCTCAAATGATATTTGATATTAAAGCAACAGGTCTGTAGTCATTCAGTCCTGGGTTTCTTTGGGATGGGGATGATGGTGGAGCAATTGAAGCAGGAAGGGACCAGCTAAGCAGAAACTACATGAGAAAATAACGACCCATTCAACCTAATAAAGATGTGTTACCAATATTCAATCATGAGAACAAGGATAGTTATATGGTATGTCAATCAAATTGAACATATTGTTACTGTCAATAAATATTTTTTCTAAATCAATTCTCTCACTTTTCATAATTAATTTAATTTATTTATTTAAGAGATTGTTACTATAAAATTACAATTCTTAAAAGTGTCACCCTCCCTTTTTTTAATAGACATAGAAATGCACATTCCGAACTTAAATGGTTATAATTCAAGAATGCTTTGGAACATAGATGTAATATTGGTCTTGTTTTAAAGACGATATTTGGCAGATTTTTGTAGAAGGGAAATAAATTAAGAAAGTGAAAAAGAAAAAAAAGTTATAGAAGTTTGAGTTTATGGAAATGTACAATGTAAAAATGTAATTATTCATATTTTATATAAAATATATATTTTCAAAACATGTTGGACTCTAAAACTCTAAAACTGCTAAAACTGCCAAAAATCTGAACAAGTTGTATTTCAAATTTTAGGTTGATCTCTAAAAAAAAAATTGCTTTTAGTAAGATTTTGTTTGGGCGTAGTACCAAACTTTTTCACTAAGTTACAACCAGACTCCATTACTGCCCATATAAGGGCGCCTCCATTCCATATGTGGTTTAAGTCATGAACCATTATTTCCACAATTTTCATACAATTTATGAAGTAGACATCCTATTCATAAGTAGATATGAGTAGTATCCCCTCCTTGAACTGCCACCTTAACGTGGTGGAGGGGTTTGAGTACCCGAATGACCCTAGGAGCTATGTTGTCTGGGGCTATATGCCCCTGGTAGGGTCTCCCAAGGCAAACAGGTCCTAGGCGACGGGTCTGACTAAGAGCGGTTCAAAATCCCCTTATGATGGACAAACATCCAAGGACCGTGACGTCGCCCGGTATGGCGCAGCCGGGGCCCCACCCTGGAGCCAGGCCCGGGGTTGGGGCTCGTATGCGAGCGCCTGGTGGCCGGGCCTCTCCCCACGGGGTCCGGCCGGGCTCAGCCCGAAGGAGTGACGTGGGACCACCTTCCCGTGGGCTCACCACCTGCAGGAAGAGCCGTAAGGGGCCGGTGCAGAGAGGATCAGGTGGCAGTCGAAGGCGGAGACCTCGACGACCCGATCCCTGGACACGGAAACTAGCCTTAGGGACGTGGAACATCACCTCGCTGGCGGGGAAGGAGCCTGAGATGGTGCGTGAGGTTGAGAGGTTCCGACTAGAGATAGTCGGGATCACCTCTACGCATGGCTTGGGCTCTGGAACCACACTCCTTGAGAGAGGATGGACTCTTCACCACTCTGGAGTTGCCCTTGGTGAGAGGCGACGGGCTGGTGTGGGTTTGCTTATAGCCCCCCAGCTCAGCCGCCATGTGTTGGAGTTTACCCCGGTGAACGAGAGGGTCGTTTCCCTGCGCCTACGGGTCGGGGATAGGTCTCTCACTGTCGTGTGTGCCTACGGGCCAAACGGCAGTGCAGAGTACCCGGCCTTCTTGGGGTCTCTGGGAGGAGTGCTGGAAAGTGCTCCGACTGGGGACTCCGTCGTTCTACTGGGGGACTTCAACGCTCACGTGGGCAGCGACAGTGACACCTGGAGGGGCGTGATTGGGAGGAACGGCCCCCCCGACCTGAACCCGAGCGGTGTTCAGTTATTGGACTTCTGTGCTAGTTACAGTTTGTCCATAACGAACACCATGTTCAAGCATAAGGGTGTCCACCAGTGCACGTGGCACCAGGACGCCCTAGGTCGCAGGTCGATGATCGACTTTGTGGTCGTTTCATCTGACCTGCGGCCGTATGTCTTGGACACTCGGGTGAAGAGAGGAGCGGAGCTGTCAACTGATCACCACCTGGTGGTGAGTTGGATCCGATGGCGGGGGAGGAGGCTGGACAGACTCGGCAGACCCAAGCGTACTGTAAGGGTTTGCTGGGAACGTTTGACCGAGTCTCCTGTCAGAGAGATCTTCAACTCCCACCTCCGGCGGAGCCACGACCGGATCCCGAGGGAGGTTGGAGATATTGAGTCTGAGTGGACCATGTTCTCCACCTCCATTGTCGAAGCGGCTGCTCGGAGCTGTGGCCGTAAGGTCTCCGGTGCCTGTCGAGGCGGCAATCCCCGAACCCGGTGGTGGACACCGGAAGTAAAGGATGCCGTCAAGCTGAAGAAGGAGTCCTATCGGGCCTGGTTGGCTTTTGGGACTCCTGAGGCAGCTGACGGGTACCGGCAGGCCAAGCGGACTGCAGCCCGGGTGGTTGTGGAGGCAAAAACTCGGGCCTGGGAGGAGTTCGGTGAGGCCATGGAGAAGGACTATCGGCTGGCCTCGAAGAGATTCTGGCAAACTGTCCGGCGCCTCAGGAGAGGGAAACAATGCCCTACCAACGCTGTTTACAGTGGAGGTGGGCGGCTGTTGACCTCAACTGGGGATGTCGTCGGACGGTGGAAGGAATACTTCGAGGATCTCCTCAATCCCGCCGTCATGTCTTCTATTGAGGAAGCAGAGGCTGAGGGCTCAGAGGTGGACTCGACCATCACCCTAGCTGAGGTCACCGAGGTAGTCAAGAAACTCCTCGGTGGCAAGGCACCGGGGGTGGATGAGATCCGCCCTGAGTACCTCAAGTCTCTGGATGTTGTGGGGCTGTCTTGGCTGACACGCCTCTGCAGCATCGCGTGGCGGTCGGGGACAGTGCCTCTGGGATGGCAGACCGGGGTGGTGGTCCCTCTTTTTAAGAAGGGGGACCGGAGGGTGTGTTCCAACTACAGGGGGATCACACTTCTCAGCCTCCCTGGGAAAGTCTATGCCAGGGTACTGGAGAGGAGAATACGGCCGATAGTGGAACCTCGGATACAGGAGGAACAGTGCGGTTTTCGTCCAGGCCGTGGAACACTGGACCAGCTCTATACTCTCTACAGGGTGCTGGAGGGTTCATGGGAGTTTGCCCAACCAGTCCACATGTGCTTTGTGGATTTGGAGAAGGCATTCGACTGTGTCCCTCGCGGCGGCCTGTGGAGGGTGCTCCGGGAGTATGGGGTCCGGGGTCCTTTGCTAAGGGCTGTCCGGTCCCTGTATGACCGAAGCAGGAGCTTGGTTCGCATTGCCGGTAGTAAGTCAGACTTCTTCCCGGTGCATGTTGGACTCCGGCAGGGCTGCCCTTTGTCGCCGGTTCTGTTCATAGTTTTTATGGACAGAATTTCTAGGCGCAGCCAGGGGCCGGAGGGTGTCAGGTTTGGGGACCACGCGATTTTGTCTCTGCTTTTTGCGGATGATGTTGTCGTATTGGCCCCTTCACACCAGGACCTTCAGCATGCACTGGGACGGTTTGCAGCCGAGTGTGAAGCGGCTGGGATGAAAATCAGCACCTCCAAATCCGAGGCCATGGTCCTCAGTCGGAAAAGGGTGGCTTGCTCACTTCAGGTTGGTGGAGAGATCCTTCCTCAAGTGGAGGAGTTTAAGTATCTTGGGGTTTTGTTCAAGAGTGAGGGAAGGATGGAACGGGAGATTGACAGACGGATCGGTGCAGCTTCTGCAGTAATGCGGTCGATGTACCGGTCTGTTGTGATGAAGAAGGAGCTGAGCCGTAAGGCAAAGCTCTCGATTTACCGGTCAATCTACGTTCCTACTCTCACCTATGGTCATGAGCTTTGGGTCATGACCGAAAGGACAAGATCCCGGATACAGGCGGCCGAAATGAGCTTTCTCCGCAGGGTGGCTGGCCGATCCCTTAGAGATAGGGTGAGAAGCTCGGTCACTCGGGAGGAGCTCAGAGTAGAGCCGCTGCTCCTCCACATCGAGAGGGGTCAGCTGAGGTGGCTCGGGCATCTGTTCCGGATGCCTCCTGGACGCCTTCCCGGGGAGGTGTTCCGGGCACGTCCCACTGGGAGGAGACCCCGGGGAAGACCTAGGACACGCTGGAGAGACTATGTCTCCCGGATGGCCTGGGAACGCCTCGGTGTCCCCCCGGAAGAGCTGGATGAAGTGTCCAGGGAGAGGGAAGTCTGGGCATCTCTGCTCAGACTGCTGCCCCCGCGACCCGGCCCCGGATAAGCGGAAGAGGATGGATGGATGGATGGACATCCTATTCATAAGTAGTATGGGATGTTTGGCAGATTTTTATATGAATTCAACCTTTAATAAACACATAAAAAGAACACGTATGTACGTTATAGCTCGCTGCCACATCACAAATGGTGAATCTATTCTTTTTTTCTTTATATTTAAAACATTTTCAGACTTTTAAAAAAAAAAAATGTAATGGATATTATCTTTTAAACTCTTGGCATGAAAACAAACTTAGGTTTCTACCATTCTTTCATGATTTTTCATGTTCATCGTTATTTCAAAATAAAGGTCTGAACACGACTTAGGAGTATGAAAATATTCTTGTTGCAAATTGATAAATTACGGCTCCTCTGTAATTTATTTTGAAAATCAAATATGGAAACTAGAGATTGTAAGCTTTCAAATGTATATATATATATATATATATATATATATAGTTTAGGTTTAGTATAGGATATTACTGTTTTAAATATGTAATGGCTATGGGCCCTGCACCAGTGGGCCGGTGACACTTAATTAACCTATATATCAAATGGATTTTATTATATTTTAGAGACCTAGATTGTATGTCTTCTGTTAATAGCAAGTGTACCACATATAAAAAGTATTACTAAAAGGTAATATTAAGGTAATAAAGGTAATAAAATAAAAAGTACAACTGTTTTGGCTTTCCGTCCTCTCTTTCTGTGTGTGCGCTCATGTTTATGAAAAAAATACTTACATTGTAGGAACTCATTCCTGCTCTCGTATTCAGGGGTGGGAATCACCTCGATGTATCTCCCTGTGCAAACCAACACACAATGTACATCTTCAATGTAAAAATATTTAATTTTCATCTGATTATATTGTTTTTATGATGTTCATTATATTGACGTTTCTGAGAGTAAAGGTAAATGCACTGTGGAAACCATCAGACATCTTCAATGTAAAAATATACATTTTTATCCACCTGTATTTTAATGAAATGTGATGTAGGATTACATTACATTCATTATATTGACATAACTGGGAGTAAATGCATGATTCAATACTTTACCATTCTACATAAGTTTTCTTTCCCTTCTGCAAAAGTATGCTGCAATTTCTCTTGCAACTGAAAGACAAAAGTTCTTAAATCATCAAAAGAAAGACGAGAACTGACAGTGGTGCTGTGTGAGTCTGTAGATCCAGGAGGGACAGAGAGAGACTGGAAACTCTACACAGACACAAATACAAACAGATATCAGATATCCAAAAATCAGATTCCTGCTTCCTAAAACACAACATTCTATTTTATAGATCTTTGTTTGTAACACTCTGTCTGACTGTCTGTTGTGAACATGTGGGATTTCTTAATTCTAATTTTTAAATTAATAATTTTTTTTACAACTATATACATTCATATCTAGAAGCTGTTATCCGTTAATTCTTATGCAGTCCCTGGTGAAAAAAAAGTATACTTTATTGTATTTGAAATATATTCCCTTTTTCAATAGTACATTGCAAATATACTAACAAAAAATAGTACTATCTTTAAATATATGAAAAGTATATTAGCATTGTGCTTTTACCTATTTTCACAATACAACTTTTAACACACTTTAAAATAATTGTACTTTAGTAGGCTATATTTTCTAAAAATATATATTTTTGAAAAATATACTTGAAGTGAAAATTCAGTTTATTTTTAAAAAGTGTATTTATTTGCACTTTATTAAAAATATATTTTTAGTATATTTTAACTGTGTGATGGAAATTATCCTTGTAACAATGCATTGAAAGTATACTTTCAAAATACTTTATAGTATACAACAGTATTTTGTACAAAGTATAGCTAAGTATTATTCGTCTATCACTGTGCGTTAAGACAAAGTGTGCAATTTGTAGCATACACTCATAGTCGGGTCTGATAGCCAGGTGCTCTCTAACATGTAGCGCCGTTGTGATTCTGGAGACCCGAGTTCGAGTCCCGGCTCGTGGACGAATTTAGGGCTGAACGATTATGGAAAATAATCTAATTGCGATTTTTTTAACCAATATTGCGATTGCGATTTAATATGCGATTACTTTAAGTTCTTTACCTTCTGTATTAGTCGACAAAGACAAGCAATAAATCATTGTACAGTAGGGATGGGAATCTTTAGGCAGCTCAAGATCCGATCTACTTTTTTTCTTATTAATTAATCTTAATAACATTTAAAATATGTATTTAATTACATGTGTAAATATACATACTTTAAATATATATATGTATATATATATATATATATATATATATATATATATATAAACACATTTAATTAAACCAATTACATGTTAAGAATTTTAAATGGGCTATAAACTAATATAGCTTCAAAATATAAAAGCTAGTAAATAAAGAGGAAAAAAAAACATTGCAAGCAATAAGCAAAGAGTGCTTTCAGTATTTAAAAGTAGGCTGTCTGAACGTTTTCCATTCAAGAGCTGGAGTGATTTCCCCCTATACGATAAGCTGCATTCACACTAATGCACATATCTCTTTTGAAATTGTAAATGTGGTTTGTCCTGTTGGTTTAAGATATAACTGACCGTGTTTACATTAATTTCGCGTCAAAAGCATTTTGAGATGCAAGTACATTTAACCAATGAGTCGCTCACAGCCGCATGCACGAGCGCTCTTCACAAAGCGCGCGTAAGTATTTTAAAATGAAAGCAGCTTTCTCAGTGATTTTCATATTTTTAATATATAAGCCAACTGCATTCCAAAATACATAAATAATGCCTTTGTGGAGCATTTGTAAGGAAAATTCCGGCGGCCAAGACCACGCACTGCAAGAGTAACATCAAAGCGGCAAAACCTGTGCAATGAAGCCCGCGACTGTCCTTGTAATTCGCTTAAACCACGAACTTTATGAAAGCTTATTTTTCGGAAGGTTCGAGCGGTGTCGTGTGTGTGTGTGTGTGTGTGAGAGAGGGAGAGAGAGAGAAATTAGAAGCAAGCAGAATACGGTTGTTTCTAAAGCACGCGCAGCGCCATCACGAATCTGTGTTTAAAAACTAAACTCAGACTCGATTCTGAAATTCTCTGAATCGATCCAGAATTGTTGGAGAGAGAATAAATAACACAATATCACATACATAAAAAATAAACTTTTCTTTCCTGTATGCCTGACCTATGCGTAGCGTGCCAAATTGATGCTTGATCTGCAGACTGCTTTTCTCTCTCGTGTCACGTGACCAGTGTAATCGCAGCTTTTGCGGTTACAAAATCGCATTTCATCATATCGCGATACTATCGCAAATGCAATTAATCGTTCAGCTCTAGACGAATTATATAAAACTATAGGCCTACTATCAGTACACCATATACAAATAAATTAGATCAATGCAATTATTTCCATCTAGAGAAAGATTGGGTTTAAAAGATTATCCTGTGGTTGCCTCTAGTGGACAACATGAATATCACAGCTTGGACATCCAATTATAAAATAATCCTTATTGGATCCAGTAAAACATTTACCCTTGGTTTCACAGACAAAGCTTAAGCTAGTCCCAGACTAAAATGCACGTTTGAGCTGTTTTAACTCAAAGCAACTTGCACTGACATATCTCTAAATATGTCAGTGCCATTGTTTTTGTCTCAAGATTTACACCAGTAATGTTTATTTATAGGACACGTTAATAAAAGCAACTAAAATGCCCTAATTGAACTAAGGCCTAATCTGTCTGTGAAACCAGGCCTTAAGCCTGTTTTATGCTTCTGCGTCGAATCGACGGCGTACCCCCGCAGACCCCTCTGCGTCGCCGCGAACCCCTCCGCCGTAACTCGACGTGCACCTCCAAAAAATTACGCGTCGAGGCGACGCAGACCACAAGGGCTGTGATTGGTCAGAGGCACCGCGATGCAACCCAACCTGACGCAGAACCATAAGACGGCCACGACGCCGTAGGAGTGACGGCGTAGCTACGCCATGGAGTTGACGCAGAAGCATAATGAGGCCTTTACAGTTATGAATTGCCTCCCCCTTTCCACCTCTGACCCATGCTATATTCTATAGCATAATATTATCATTAATAGCCTAAAAATACAATTGTATATATTGAGTAATAAAGAAGTATAACTAATAATAAATAGTATATATTATATACTATAGACCAGCGAAGTCAAAGTCAAGCTTAAAGCGTCAGCATAGTCTGTGTCTATATAAGGGTTGCAGAGACTACTCGACTGCTGACTCTTTAAGCTTGACTTTGACTAGACGCTGGTCATGACCTATAGAGGGCGCAGCAGGATAAGAAATCTTTAAAGTCCACTTTTTCGCTCTGTTTCCAATAGTTAAAATCACAAATAAATGCATACTCTGGGAGTGCTCAACAAGATATGTTTGATTATACCATCTGGATGCTTAAAGGACAATTCCAGCCAAAAATTAACCTGGGGTAAATAACACATGGGTACCGAGTCGACCATTCTCTGGGAAGAGTTTTCATGGTAATCGAATATAGCCAGTTTTATCGTTAGTTTTAGTTTTACCACAGATTAATTTATAACGCTAGTATATAGGGCATAGAATAAGTAAAAATAAAATTCGCTAGTTAATACCACTAACAAGGCTCAAAATAGCCCCACACTAACACGGTAGCATAAATGAGGGTCCCTACCTGCAAACCGAAGCATTGAGAACTTTGTAAGTGTACAGACAGTTAAATAAGGAGATACTTTATAAAGATAGTACACTTCGCAAGCAGGAGCCATCTTTGGAAAACAGTCTCGACCAGTCGAACCACGAACGCCGTGCTACATGCTGGTCGATAGTCACAGTTCAGCTCAGGTAGCACGGCGTTCGTGGTTCAACTGGTCGAAAGATGTTTTTCAAAGATGGCTCCTGCCTATATACGCGAAGTGTACTGTCTTTATAAAGTATCTTCTTATTAAACTGTCTGTACACTTACAAAGTTCTCAATGCTTCAGTTTGTTTATGCGGGGTTTCTGTAAATTTTAGGGTTTGTGATGTCACTAACCCGGGAGGAAGCTTGTGTAGTCCCTACCAGCCGTTTGTTGTAGTCCTTAAAAAGCCTTTTCTGTAAAAGAAAATATCTCCCTTTGCGTTGAATTTTGAGTGTTGTAACTTTGCAGATGTTGTTTATGGTCAAACAGCAACATTACACTATAACTAAAGTTAGAAAAGTGACATCGTAATCAACCATCCCTTTAAACTGAAAAGTTCTAGAATATATTTCTTAAGGCTGCATTTACACTGCAGGTCTTGATGCCAAATTCCGATTTGCAGACTATAGGCCCAGGGTTTCCCGCAGAAAATGTGTTAGTTAAGGTGGTGGTGGAGGGTGGGTGGAGGCGGATGGGGGGGGGGGGGGGGGAGGCTGGGTGTTGGAATTGCATAACTCCTGACACAAATTAAGACAAATACTGAAACTTGAGTCTTATATCTTTTTAATAATCATAATAATTATTCTCTCTAGGCCAATTCAATTAAGATTATGAGAAATTATTGACATTGCACTCTTTAGCAGTAGCACTTGTGCAATTCTACATATCCCTTTTCCTTAGTTCCGTGGTTCTCCGATTTTTTAGAGTGCCGTACCCCTCTTCCACTTAGACTGCAGTCACACCTTTTCCATTAAGGGACAATATTTGCCCCCTTTAATCAATTTTTCCATTTCATTTTTTTTACCTTTGTAAAACCTTTAAAAAAATAAATAATTCCTTAAATAAAACAATGTTCAATAAATAGGCAATGTTAAAAATCGTTTAATATTAATAAAAATATTATATTAAAATCGCCAGTAGGTGGCGGTAACTCATTGTCTTTATGTGTAAGTCATCGAGTCATTCATTGATCTCACGATTCGTTCAAAGCCACAGATTTCGTTGCAAAATAGAGCAATAAGCCTGACTATAATGTTTTAAATGTCGTAAATCACTTAATGTTACCCTTTTGTTTTGTTTTTAACCGTTGTATAAAATCAATGTCACATTTGAAATCGTGTGGATATTCGGGAAACATTGCATCAACATTAAAAACACTGCTGGATATCAGCCTGCATTTTGTTCGCACAAACAGCGCAAGCGGCTCGTGACAGAACATAGACCGACTGAATGACACTTCAATTTAAGTTGAAAATCTCAAATGATGATTGCTGAACTCCAGCTTGTCTGTGTTTTCAGATCATCCGCGCTTCTTGAGCAGTGTAGAGACCGCGCGCGCATGGTTGCCAGCTACTATTGAAAAGACCGGGTAGAAAACACCTTTTTTTAAAAGTTCTTTTAACAGAAAAGCTCTGATTTGGGGGTTAAATTATTGAATTCTGGCATTTGTGGCCACAGCGGATTAAACTGAAACTATAGGAAATGGAAATCTTTAGTTTAGCTACTTACATCTTATCTCGCACTTGACCGACCGTAAACTGAAGCGCGTCGAGTTGCTCCTTTACTGTCTATGAGTCGCTTTGCTAAAATTCGCGCTGAGAACATAAAGCCCGCCTACTTTGATTTGATTGGTCATCTCAAATATTCTGACACTGACGAGCAGTGACAGACCAATGAGGCTCAGATGAACACACACCCCCCCCCCCCCCTGTCTTCTGTTTGTTCTGACGTGCTTGGCGCCGCTGCGGAAGAACGCGCTGATAATAAGACTGAAGCGAACACGAAGGCGTATCACATATCCAAAGATTGAAAGGGAGAAAACAGGCCAGAGTAACTCGGCGGATATCGCTTATATAATTTTTATTGACGACGTAGTTAAGGCGGCAGGCGTGTGTTGCTTAGGCGGCCGCCTTAGTTACAAAGTGCTGCGGGAAACCCTGAGCCCTATCCGAATTTTTGACAATCTTCTTTTAAAAGTGGCCCATATCTGATATCTGCATTTACACTACACTTGTTGAAACAACCCAAGGTAGACGTTAGGGATGTTCATTTCTTTTTTCCCCCCACCAAACCGACGCCCGTTACCCGATATTAACGGCTAACTGACAAGATGTTAAATTCTAATTGAATTATGTTATGTTAAATTATAATTAAATTAAATTAGAAAGGGTAAATCTGGATCTGTGACCCATTAAAATGAACAAAATTAGTTGTCTAGGGGTTTGTTTTACATGCATAAATAGCATAAACAACAAGAGGATTTATCGTCACGCACTTGTAGCACTTCTGTGAAGAAAAAGGTGCTTGGGTGTTGGCTTTGTTGAATAAAATAATCATGCACATAAATGGAAATACATTAAACAATTTCTATAAACAACAAATGCTTTTCCTGGCTGTGTAACTGCCTGCCCTAACTATTAAAGTTATAAGTATATAAGTATTTACAAGTTATAAGTATAACCATACAGACTCAAGGAAGGTTTAAAGGGATAGTTCAGCCAAAAATGAAAAGGATGTTATCATTTATTCACCCTTAAGTTGTTCCAACCCTGTAAAAGTTTCTTTCTGCTGTTGAACACAAAAGCAGATATTTTGAAGAATGTTGGTAACCAAACAGTCGATGAGCCCCATTGGCCCAATTGTTTTTCCATATGGGAGTCAATGGGGCCTTATGCTTGTTTAGTTGCGCATATTCTTCAAAATATCTTATTCTGTGTTCAACAGAAGAAAGAAACTCATACAGGGTTGGAACAACTTAAGGGTGAGTAAATAATGACCGAATTTTCTTTTTTGGGTGAAAAATTAACAGACCAAAACTGTAGCATGTGAAAGTGATCTCACAAATAAATCACAATAGTGGAGTTAAGCAAGGAAAGGGTTAAATGACCAATTGTTAACTGAATTTACAAATCATGACGAATGACATGAGATATGTCTACAACGTCGTACTGCTGGCTTAGAGCCGAAAGAAATCTGAATTTCAAACCGCAAATGATATCTTTAGGAAACTGCGGTCATTTAAACCCTGCCCACTTGGATCTGGTTCGACCTCCGCTTAAACTTGCACACAACAATCCAGGAAATGTCAGTCATGGAATTCTTGCACCTTTACGAGTGGATCGATATCAAAAGTATTTTGATATTTTCGTGTGTGTTTTTATTGCTGAGTGATTTTATCAGAAATAAAGCGCCGAAGAACTTTCCTCCTGGACCTTGGTCTTTGCCAATTATAGGAGACCTTCATCATATCGATAATAGTAAGGTTCATCTTCAGTTTGCAAAGGTAAGTACAATTCCAGTTAAATAGCCTAACTAAATGTATTCTTGTGTGAAAATCTGTGAATACGCAAGGCAGGAGTGACTGCAGCAAACGTCTCGTCAAAAATGATCGACGGACGAAAATTATAGGCCTGTTGACACATTGTGACGCATCATGACGTTAATGAACTTTTTTAATTCAATAATGAATGATGAAAAATGAAAGAGTGCGTTTCCACTAGCGACCGGACGGACTATGAGTTTAACAGCTATCCACAACATTCATAAACAATTACAGCTGCAAAAAGGATAAAGCCAAAGAATGTGTATTTGAGTGTTCTAGTCAGAATGAATTACTCGAGTTGTGAATAAGCCGTTGCGTTGCCGTAACGGAGTCTTTCCCGTAGGTTCTGTGTTCCCCATATAGTTGTTATATAAGCAGGGGCGGATCTAAAAACATTTATGGGGTGGCGAGAGGGAGGCAGGAATTTTTGAGGGGTGGCAACATATGGCAGAAGTATATACTGAATTTAATCAAAGTTATCACTGTTTGATGAGAAATGGTATGTACACACTACAAAAGGGCACAGGCTGCCATTTCCAAACTCATACAGACCAACTCAGTCTCATAGAATCAATGTCTTGCACTTGAGGTTTCATGTGAAACAGTTCATATTAGGAATAAGCAGGGGTTAAATTGGGATTTATTACGTGGGGGCCGGTGCTCTCCCTAGGGGGGTCTGGTGAGTATGCCCCCCCCCCACCCGGGATTTAAAAAAAAAAAACATTAAATCGCACTTTCTGGAGAGTTTTGTGCAAAGAAATGGAGAAATTGATTATTACATGATATGTGAAAAACTGCAAGGTTAAAAGCATATACTTTGCATTGTTGTAGTATCAACAGATTAGGACATTTTAGCATTTACATTACTGTTAATCAGTCATCACTTGATTACACATTGTATTACCTTGTTATGATATAGTGACCCATACAATGTGCCAAACATAATGTGTCACATGAAGAGACAGTGCAGCATATGACATATGACACACACACACACACACACACACACACACAGCCTACTCTGCGTCATTTCACATCCAGGAATGCACAAGTCACAAAAAATTTAATCAATCTATCTATGGGATGGGATGGGTTGTAGTGTTGACGTGCGGGCCGGGCGACGCCGTGTGGTGCCTGTGTGTGTAAGTGTGTGTGTGTGTGTGTGTGTGTGTACGTGCTTGCGTGCAGGCAGGCGAGCCTGCAAAATGATTCTGGGTCAGAGAGAGAAGCGGTAGGATGTGTGTTTGGACGAACGACTGAAAACTCTGAAATTATCGTACATTATGGGATTTTTTTCATTATTGATCGTACATCGTACAGAGGTCAAAAATATCGTACAAATACGATAATTATCGTACATCTGGCAACACTGGTGGCAAGGCTTTCTTTCTTTTTGGGCCGGGGCTTAATCTCGTTGTCAGTCGAACATGATCGCGCACGCGCGTCTAGGTGACACGGATACGCAGCAATATGTAATGACCACCATGCCACCCCGGTAGATCCGCCCCTGCCTTTAACTAGCCTATACCTAGGAATCCTTGCGAAAGGCCAATCAGACAACGGATGGGAGGAGATTTCACTCACGGACAATTGTTAACATGGCTGAGAAGAAAATTCATATCATATCATTACGGTTTTTATGACCTAGGTGTACATTTTTACCAGTTATTACCTACAGTTTATACAAACATTATGGTCATCCACCCGTGCTTGATGTCTCAAACATAGGCTAATTATAGCGCGCTGAATAATACGATCGCATCATGATTCATTAAATAAATAGAACCGAATGTCAGGGCTTTACTGAGTCATATGTAAACGTAGTATGAATATTTAAGCCTGTAAATTCATCTTAAACTCACTGACATTTTCATTATGTGTTAAAATTGTAATCTTAGTTCAAATGGAACATTATGTATTATTATGTACAATACATCATTTAAATAAGCATGTATTGTCTAATGCCCAGGTGGCATATACACAATATCAAAATATAGAACTGTAAAAGCAGGCTGTGTAGTTGACAAGGAGATAAGATTTGGGAAAAGAAAAGAAATCCTGTTCTTGATCGCTGCTAAATAGTATAATATTTGTATGATATTTGTGATTTTTATCTAATAAAGGGACTGATGAGATGACCTTTCAGTTGATTGAGCTTAGTATGGAGAGGGATAAGGCTCGATCGAGTCTGTCCCAAAAATACCTCTCAATGCACCCTCGTGGACTCGCGCCAAGGGCCCTGTAGGTCTGCAGTACATAACCTCACCAAAGTGTGGACTCTGAGGAAATCCACAAGTCCGGAGTGTGCACTTGGACAGGGCCCAAGTCAAGTGCAAGTGCACGTCTAACGGGTGGAGGGATAAAGTTGTGGATATGGTTTGGGTGTGGTTGGATATTCTAGCTCCACCTATTAGGCCCAAATTACATTCAGAGATGGGGAGCTAGACCTCCAGCGAGGAGGAGCGAATGTAATTTTGGCCTATAATGGGTGGAGCTAGAATATACAACCATACCCTAACCCTACCCACAACTCAATCCCTCCACCCCCTTAGAGCTCGAGAGAGGAGGAGCGGGGGTGCTTCTCGATTCTTATTTGTGCATCCTCGCTCCCTTTCCTCTCGTCTCAGCTCCACCCCCTGTAGGATGCGAAGGAAAGCTGCAAGGAAAGAAAACGAGGACGGAGGAATCGAAGGAAAGCTTATTTATACATTGGAATACTTGATCACTCGAGCATCACTTCACAGCGTCATCAGCAGCGCTCAAAGGATCTGCCCTTATGTTGTTGAAGTTTGGTTATTTAAGAAATTCATAATAAATAATAATAAAGCAAGATACCTTGTTGAAATATGTGAGATGTTTTGTTTATATAAACTGCAAAGGTAAAGTATAAATTAAAATGACTGTGACCGATGTGAAGGGGCAGGAGAATTGATACGTACGTCACATTTAGTTGATAAAACTTCCTCACTACTCCTCAGGAAGCCTCCTCACTCCTCGATCCTCGACTCCTCGCGGTGCGATTAGTGAATTGAGATGTCCTTCTAAATGGCTGAGCTTGATTGGTTTCCGGGTCATAGGATGGAGGACGGAGGAGTGAGGAAACGAGAAGGGATATTGAGAAGCACCCCAGGACTGCTGTGAGCACCACTTGATCCCTGTCCCTGTGAACATAGCACTCTTTGTCATGCGTTCTTCTTAGTGGAATATCCCAAACATGTAAAAGTTATAACAGTATGAATGCATGGATCATGAAAAATTGGATCATCATTCATTTCTAAAATAGTAGATAATACTTCAGTATACTCATTATTATTTCAGAAGCTCAAGTTCTGACAACATTATTTTCAGCTGGTCAGGCTGGGAATGTTACAGTCTGGCTAAAACTAGTTAAACCAGCTAGCCGGGGTTTAAATGAATATATCTTAAATTAATAAACATAACAGAATGTTGAAAAATGTGGCTAAAGTGTCTATTATAGTTTGTTGTTTATCTTCAATTTATTTTAAAAAATGACAAAAATGACATCATTGTAGTCTGTGTAAACATGCTAAAATGAACAAAGAATTACAAACCATTTAAACCTACTATTATTTGTAAGATATGTTGATTTCTAAATAATATTTTACAGTTTGCAGAAAAATATGGCAAGATTTTCAGCATTAAAATTCTTGGACCAAGAATTGTTGTGCTGGATGGATATAAACTAGTGAAGGAGGTCTATACACAACAGGGTGATAACCTCGCTGATCGACCCTCACTACCTTTATTTTATGACATCATTGGAGACAGAGGTCAGTTTAATATCAGAATGTTAAATTTGTGGTTTAACATTTTCCCATAAATTGTCAGTAATCTTTTAACTCGGTTTGTTTTGTGTACAGGTTTAATTGTTGCCAATGGCTATAAATGGAAGCATCAGAGGAGATTTGCACTCTCAACTCTTCGAAACTTCGGATTGGGAAAGAAAAGTTTAGAGCCATCCATCAGTCTTGAGTGTCGCTTTCTGAATGAAGCCATTTCAAATGAACAAGGTAACTATTTACTGATGTATGTTGACTTAAAATAATGTGACAATTGCATTTGAAATTGTAAACACAGTGTGATTTACAACAACTACTGTTCCAGGTCGACCATTTGACCCTCGCTTTCTGCTGAACAATGCGGTCTCAAATGTGATCTGTGTCCTTGTGTTTGGTAATCGATTTGAATACAGTGACCATGGCTTCCAGTCTCTGTTAAAGAACATCAGTGAAGCTATTTATCTGGAAGGAGGGGTCTTTGCTCAAGTAAACATTTTCTCATTTTACCAAGTTAACTTTGCTTTCTTTCACTGCTAATCTACTTTTTGTTTTCATTTCTTTAGCTTTATAATATGCTCCCATGGCTCATGCGGCGACTGCCTGGGCCGCACAAGAAAATTATTGCTCTGTGGAAAGAAGTGATTGGCTTTGTTCGAGAGAAGGTGAATGTACACAGAGCAGATTATGATCCATCAAATCCTCGAGACTACATTGACTGCTTTCTTGCTGAGATTGAAAAAGTAAGACACTTTTTTTTTTTTGGGGGGGGGGGGGGGCATCAGTAAGTGAGCTGATACATGAATGCTCTGGTAATAATAATGCATATGGCTATTGAATTGAAATGCCTCTCATTCATGTTGTTTAGCATAAGGATGACACAGCCGCTGGGTTTGATGAGGAGAACTTGTGCATCTGTACTCTAGATCTGTTTGTAGCGGGAACTGAGACCACCGCTACCACTCTGTACTGGGGTCTTCTCTACATGATAAAATATCCTGAGATACAGGGTGAGAGCTTACTGTGAGAAATGACATTCATATGGACATTAAAAGTAATACATACTCACACTCTCTCTAAATTTGGTATCTTCAGCCAAAGCTCACGAGGAGATTGATCGGGTTGTGGGAGAGTCAAGGCAGCCATCCTTATCAGACAAGGACAGCATGCCCTACATCAATGCTGTCATTCATGAGATACAAAGGATTGGAAATATTATCCCAATAAATGTGGTCCGCGCTACTGTGGAAGATACTCAGATTGGGAAATACTCTATCCCAAAGGTGCATAGGCTTAGTAATGTTTAAAGTATTGAGAATGTGAACTTGAGCAGAATCTATTAGTTTAAGCACATTAAGAGTAGTTTGTATAATTGTACTCTTGTTAAGCCTCTTGTGGCTCTCTAGGGCACAATAGTGACTGGCAGTTTGACATCAGTGCTGTTTGATGAGTCCGAGTGGGAGACGCCACACTCTTTTAACCCGGGTCACTTCCTGGATGATGAGGGCAATTTCAGGAAGAGAGATGCCTTTTTACCTTTTTCTCTAGGTATAGGCAAATTCTGTTTCCACAAAAGTAGTCTAAATATATATACATTGATAATGCTGTACAAGCCCCCCATTATAATTACCCATCATCTTCTCTGATTTTCAGGAAAGAGAGTGTGTCTTGGGGAGCAACTGGCACGGATGGAGTTGTTCCTGTTTTTCTCCTCTCTGCTGCAGCGCTTCATTTTCTCTTCACCAGTGGGTGTGGAGCCCAAACTGGATTTTAAACTGGGGGCCACGCACTGTCCCCAGCCATATGAATTGTGTGCAGTACCACGCTAAAACAAGCAACACACACATAATTTTATACATTTCAGTAATTAAAAAAAAAAAATCTAGATTTTAAAATAGAACCCAATATGTGTATCTCTAAAAGTTGCTGAGTGCTTACATGATGGTCTGTTTTAGATCTTTTTTGGTTGGTTGGATGCAGACTGGCTAGTTGTTTAGTTATATGATACAAAAAATATTTACAAATAAATCACCATTGGAAATAGAGTACTACTATTATCTACTATTTTAGAAATTGTCTTTTGTTCATTTTTCATAATTCATACTGTTATAACTTTAAGTTTAATTGCACCTATGAGTAAAATATAAATATAAATAAAATCAATGACTTGGGGGCAGTTCATCTGAAAGTTGATATGTTTGTTTTGTTTACTATATTTAGCTATCAAAATAGTTTACCAATAAAAATTATTTACCAAATGAAAGAAAAATCAAACAAGGTGAAGTACTTTTAATTTCTAAAGTATTTGAGTTTATTTTTTATACAAAGCCCTTTTTGTTGATTTTTCGAGAATAGCTACATATTTAAATAACTATATCGTGAAATATATCATTACCGTGATTTAAAATTAGTCATACCGTGAAACAGAATTTTGCTCATCCCGCCCACCCCTAGAGTGAATTATACAGGCTTGTCTACAAGTCCATGTGTCAGAATGGTAATGCGTTTTATGTATTGCTCACTACAATGTCGGACACATAACGGTAATTAATATGATTAGCCTTTTTTGACTACATTATCAAACAGCTAATAATGTTTTGCTAATGTTACACGAACCATGTTCCCGTTCGCCACCTCAGTCTACCTTCTTAAAATCAATATCCTTAGAAATGCTTTGAACAACTTAGAACGTCAGTGGAGAAAGGCATATAGTTCGTCATAACATCGTAATATACATAATTAACCCGCTATATTGCTAATGTACCTGATTTTTTTATATGAACAGAAAAAAATATACCAGGAATATACCAGGATAAGAGACTCCCCTGCTTCGCAGCATAGTTGATGATATGCTAAAGCCAGCCCGCACATTGATGTGATTGGTTACAACGTAGTTTGTGACGTAGAGATCACCGGCGATTTCAAACTGCATTTTTTCACTTAAGTTTTAAGGAGAAAATACTCCGCAATGGTGACTTATGAATGCACATTGTTTGACTCAAAGCATATTAAAAACACCCTGTTCTGGGTACACACTGGGACTAATGCATTATGGATGATGATCACATAAAACTGGGAAAAGGAAAAAAAGTTTATTAACTTATCACTGATGAATACGGCGTGTAGAAAGATCACATGGGCTACTATACTAGAAAAGCATTGTCTCATCACTACAGGGGTTCCACAAACACTTGCGAGAAATCTGGACCGTGAACAGTTTCCAATCATATCATGCCGAACCGTGTTTAACCTATCCTCACATTTCTCAGAACACAATAGTGGAAAAACACTGAATGTGTTAAAAGGTCTGTAATTATTAGGCTGGATCACAAAATTTCACTTCTGAATTATAGCAAATCAAAAAAGCAGGATAGAGCGGCTGAGTGAATGTGGTGTGGACTCTGTGAATGAGGGTCATTGTGTCAGAGACGCTGTAGAAGGACAGAGTTCCTGCACTGTGATCCACATACACTCCTATTCTAGAGGAGATGGAGACTAAAGGGAGTTCAGTCAGATTGTAATTGTGACCGAATGAGCAAGAGGATTCAGAGCAGATTAAACACCAGGACTGATTATTACAGCCGAACTCATAGTCATCTCCCCATCCCTTCCTTTTGATGCTCTTATATGACACTGTTATATCCACCATACCACTCCACTCAACCTCCCAGTAACAGCGTCCACACACACTCTCTCTGCACAACACCTGACACAAATGAGTAAATCTGTCTGGATGATCAGGATGCCGCTGGACCTTCTTCTTGTTAGTAACCACTCTGTTCAACTCAGAGAGCCTGAGGTATCTATGGGCTGAATCTGAATTCAGAGTGAACCGCTGGTAATCTGAAAACCAAACACATTTCAATCAGTAAATCTTAGTGATAATCATTAACACAGCAAATTTTCATCAATGTAATGTTATTGATGATGTGCAATAATGCAATCAAGAAAATACTGACAAAAACCATTTAAAAAAATCACTTTTTCATTTGTTACAAATTAAGCAGTGTTATTGGGTTAACCTAAATATTACACAGATTTTACTATATTTTAGAGACTTAGATTGTATTGTCTGTAAAGTTTTTTAAAACTTACATCTTTAGCAAGTGTACTACATGTAAAATGTATTTTAAATATTTATTCAGAAAGAATAGTTTTTTTATTCTTTTTGATAAAAAAACAGTTTTGGCTTTCTCTCCATCCTCTCTTTCTGTGTGTGCGCTCACGTTTATGAAAAAAAACTTACACTGAAGGAACTCATTCCTGGTCTTGTATTCAGGGGTGGGAATCACCTCGATGTATCTCACTGTGCAAACCAACAGACAATGTACATCTTCAATGTAAAAATCTTAAATTTCCATCCTGTATTATAATGCATTGTGTTGAAGGATAATATTGTTTTTATGATGTTCGTTATATTAATGTTATATTGACGAGAGTAAAGGCAAATGCACTGTGTATACACAGTTTATCCACCTGTATTTTAATGCAATGTGATGTAGGATTACATTACGTTCATTGACATAACTGGGAGTAAATGCATGATTCAATACTTTACCTATTCTACATAAGTTTTCTTTCTCTTCTGCAAAAGTATGCTGCAATTTCTCTTGCAACTGAGAGACATAAGTTCTTAAATCATCAAAAGAAAGACGAGAAGTGGTGCTGTGTGAGTCTGTAGATCCAGGAGGGACAGAGAGAGACTGGAAACTCTACACAGACACAAATACAAACAGAAGGAAAATCAGATTCCTGCTTCTTAAAACACAACATTCTGTTTTTCAGATCTTTGCTACCTGGATGAAATGGATGTGATGGTCTGTGTGTGAAAGCTGCTCCAGCTCAGTGTCTCTCTTCCTCAGATCCTCAATCTCCTGCTCCAGTCTCTTCAAGAGTCCTTCAGTTTGACTAATAAGAATCTTTTCCTGGTCTCTGATCAGCTGTGTCACCTCCGAGCGGCTTCTCTCAATGGAGCTGATCAGCTCAGTAAAGATCATCTCACTGTCCTCCACTGCTGCCTGTGCAGAGCGCTGTTAGGACACACACAGAGACGCATTAGAACCAGTCCATTCACTCAGCTCTTACTGGTCCCTCACACAGCCTGTTCCCCACAGTGGGCTTCAGTGGGACTGAAAGAGCTCCAGCACTGGCTCCTTACGGACTGACTGAGTCTGAAACGGCTCTTCCAGGAGTTTTTCTGCTCTAAACTCACCTTGTGAGACTCTACAGCCTTTCTCAGCTCCTCAAGCTCCTTCTGTCTCTCCTGGACTCTCTGCTGGAAATTTATCTTGGTCTCTTCCAAGTGATTCTGTAGGGGGGAAAATTACAGTAACACTGTCTGACTGTCTGTTGTGGACATATGGGATTTCTTAATTCTAAATTTGAAATCTAGTTCCTATTTATCCATTCATATCTACACTGATATTTATACTGCAAAGGTGGATATATTGCAATGGAACTTTTTTGGGGGTGGGGGGCAAATCATTGAGGAGGAAATAAATTTACTCTTTGCTCTTGCTTCATACCTGTTTCTCAGTCCTCTCTTCAGCAGGTGATACGGTATCATGGGTTTTGTGTTCATTCGCCAAACACATCATGCACACACAGATCTGGTCAGTACGACAGAACATTTCCAGCAGTCTGTCATGTAGAGGGCAGATCATCTCCTGCAGTCTTTCAATGGCGTCAGTCATTTTATGCCGCTTTCTAGAGTGAAATTCCTCGTGACGTTCAAAATGGGTCTGACAGTAAGATTCCAGACACACCAGACAGGACTTGATGGCTTTGCTTTTGTCCCCGGTACAGACGTCACACTCCACATCTCCAGATTCAGCGTAATAGTGATCAAGTTGATCGTTTTGTAGTTTTCTCTTCCTCAGATTCTCCACCACTTCAGCCAGCACGGTGTTTTTACCTAAAACAGGTCTTGTAGTGAAGGTCTGTCTGCACTGAGGGCAGCTGTAGACTCCCTTCTGATCATCCTGATCCCAGCAGCCTGTGATACAGATCATACAGTAACTGTGTCCACAGGGAATGGTTACTGGATCCTTCAGTAGATCCAGGCAGACTGAACAGTTGAACTGATCCAGAGCCACTGAAATACTGGATTCTGCCATTTTATTGTGTGCCCACACAGACAGAGATAAGCCTACAATAGCCGAAAGAAAAATACGTTTCGTTTTCCTGATCTAGAGAGTATAAGTAGTTTCCTGCTTCTGTGTTTGAGAGACATATGTAGTTCGTTGATCGAATCTGTTTTGAACAACCGTCTTCTTCTTTGTTTTCTTAGGTGCAAGTCCGCCACCTACTGGGAAGGAGTGTAAAGCCCAGCAGAAGAAAAAGACAACTAAATCCTTCTAATCAAATCTGTATTGCAAATATTTTAACAGAATATCATACAATGGTTTCTGTGCATTCTGAAATATAATGTTTACTGTTACATTAATGTCCATAATTTAATGTTAGACATTAATTTCCATATATCATTTTTTTTTCCACAAGCTGGTTTCTCTCTATTAGCCTGCCCTTTATGCTCAACTGTTTCTGCTATTCAGTATACAGCAATCACTTTTTCCTAAGATATAAAGGGAATAATTAAGTTTGGTGTCAAATATAGCCAACAGAACCTAATGTTAAAATGTTTGTTGAACTTTTTTTCCATGCTCACAACAGAGAATATAATTTTTGATGTTTGTTTACTAGTTTTTTCTCATTTATATATTCTGTTGTTTGAAAGTGTTTTGCAACGATTAGACGAATTTAAAATAAGTTCAGCCATTTCTGAGTGTAATTTTGCAGTGGTCAGGCCCTTATTTTGTTCTTTTAATAGGTTAACATTTAGCAAAAACTAAAGCAGTGAGATGCAGTACTGAAGGGAGACTGTATGAACACCAACACTAGAAAGTTGGTGTGAGCACAGGTTTTTGTCAATACCTTTAACATATGTAATTTCACCTGAATGGCAGATGTACAAATGTTGTTTAAAGAGTTTATGATCTTAATTAGATATAATTAGATTATGCATTTTAGAAACACTAACTGGGTTTGTCTGTGGTCTATAGAAACAAATGGTTAATCGAGGAATTTTTGTCAACAAAATATGTTGAACATGTGTTACTTTGCAAATCACGGTGACCTACTAAAATACACCACCACCATAGACTCACTGTAAAAAATAAAAAGCCACCAAATACCACACTACAAAAAGATTTGTCAAAAACCCAGTACACCCTGAGATTATTACTTTTGACAAAATATATGGATATGAGAACATGTTTGTATACAACTAAATTAACGATCTCTTAAAGGGATAGTTCACTCGAAAATGAAAATTCTGTCAGTAATTACTCACCCTCATGTTGTTCCAACCCCGTAAGACCTTCGTTCATCTTCGGAACACGAATTAAGATATTTTTGATTAAATCTGAGAGCTGGATCACTCCTCCTATAGGCTTCTTAAGGGATTGACACTTGTTCCCCGAAAAGTTATTAAAGACATCGTTAAAATAGTCCAAGTGACTACAGTGACTCAATCCTAAGTTTATCAAGCGACGAGAATACTTTTTGTGCGCAAAAAAACCCCAAAATAACGACCTTATTTCAACTATTCATTTCCTTCTCTGTGGGCCTCGAGTGAGTTCACTAGTTTAACAGCGTAAGCTTCTGTTGTTGTACGTCACACGCATCACACATATGACCAGTGTCGGCCAATAGTGAGCCTACGTGTGACGTAGCTCTACGCTATCAGACTAAGTTAACTGACTAGAGGCCAACAGAGAAGGAAATGAATAGTTGAAATAAAGTCGTTATTTTTTTTGTTTTTGCACACAAAAAGTAGCCTATTCTCGTCGCTTGATAAACTTAAGATTGAGCCACTGTAGTCACTTGGACTATTTTAACGATGTCTTTAATAACTTTTTGGGGCTGGCAAGTGTCAATCCCTTAAAAGCCTATGGACTAGTATGGAGGAGTGATCCAGCTCTCAGATTTAATCAAAAATATCTTAATTCGTGTTCCGAAGATGAACGAAGGTCTTACGGGGTTGGAACAACATGAGGGTGAGTAATTACTGACAGAATTTTCATTTTTGGGTGAACTATCCCTTTAAATATTTTCTAATTTCACTAAACATTTCATTAAGTTTCGTGAACATTTTTATTAAACGGACCTTTATGATCATTAAAAAGGCTTTTTATGCTATTGTATGCTAAGTTTTTAAATAGCCTATAAGCAACTAATTTAGACGTGCAAACTGGGTGCCGGTGTAATGAGTCGTACATGCTTGGCTAGATTTGCCTCAAAGTCGTTCATCTTCGGATGCGGAGATGCCGCGCTGTTACAAAATCTGCCATGCACACCGCCAAGTGAAATGGGGTCTTGAGCACCCACGCAACAATGTTACGACTCCAATCTAATCTAAGGGGCTAGAGGAGCAACATTAAAGAAAACCTTGTAAAACTGTGGAAATGGTAGTGTTTTTCAAGAAACGATGAGCGAAACCAAACTGCCAATGAAAATAATGATATTTATTATACAAAAAAAAGAAAAAAATATATAAGGAACAGCAAATGAATCAAAGTAAAATAAGAACAATAAGGAGGCCAACAGCTCCCTGCAATGTAAACAATGGTATAAACAAAAACAACAAGAATAAGTAATAAATAAAATCAAAGAAAATAAGCAACAATTTACCTTAAGGAAAAGGGGACTATGGTGACGCCAAAATAAAGAAAGAAACAAAAAGAAAACAATTCTAAATAAATTCAACCCTCTTACCTAGCTAAAGAAAAGGAAAGAAAAGAATTGTCTCTCCAGCGCCGAGCGCCGTGTTCTTCCCTACTCTAGCTCACAAAAACAAAACATACAAAAGGTGGCGTTCACCTCTTACCTGGTGTGTCTATACAAAGGTTAGTCTACATGTTTGTACAATGGAAGTCGTACGACATCTTCCCTACCCCCCCAGTCCTTGGAGCAACGGGTAACAAAAGAGCACCAGCTCTACACAAGTCGAAATCAAAACGTCATCCCAAAGTAATCAAACAAAGTAACAAAACAAACTTAAGAAACACAACTAACATAAACAAATTAACAAAACAAACGAGTCCCAAATGAAAACTAAAACAAATCACAATGGCACCAAAAGAACCGGAAACCAAAACGGGACTTTCGTCAGTCTGTTTCCAGCGTCTTTTTAAACGGGTAGTGAGGACGTCTCAAACAGCGGATAGATCCACGTCACATCCCTTGATGATGATTGACAGTTTCCTGGGCCAATCAGCAAGCGGAGAGGGATGACCTAAGAAATTGATAGAGAGAGAGCACAAGCAAAAAGAAATATCTACGAACGTAACACTCCCACACTTAAGAACAAACTCGCTTTTGTGAACAAATCTCTACCCAAAAAAAAAAAACTCTCGACAGCGCGTCGGCCAACATATTCTCTGATCCCTTCTTGTGTCGGATCTCTAGGTTGTAGTTCTGGACAACAAGAGCCCAACGCATCAATCGTTGGTTGTGATTACACATTCTGGTTAGGAACACTAGTGGATTGTGATCTGTATACACTACAATCGGAAGACTACTAGAACCGAGATACACTTCAAAGTGCTGTAGCGAAAGCAACCAAGCAAGAGCTTCTTTCTCGATAGTAGCATAATTAACTTGATGTTTGTTAAACTTGCGAGAATAGTAACTGATAGGATGATCAATACCATTTGCATCTTCTTGAATAAGAACACCCCCAGCACCCACATTACTTGCATCAACCTCTAACTTAAACGGCTGGTCACAGTTTGGTGCCATTAAGACAGGAGCATTGCACATCAAAATTTTAACTGAATCGAAAGCATGTTGACACTCAATTGACCACTCATAAGCATTAGCTGGACTGAGCAGTGAAGTAAGAGGACTCACCACAGTCGAGAAATTCTTACAGAACCCACGATAGTAACCTGCCATGCCTAGGACCTTCGCAACTCTCTACGAGTAGTATGAATTGGAAATTCAACGATCGCAGTTACTTTAGCTTCTATGGGTCTCACTTGACCTTGACCAACCTCCTTACCTAGGTAAGTAATGGTGGCTTTGCCAAACGCACATTTTGCTAAGTTAAGTGTCAAATTTGCCTTAGCGAGTCGCTCGAATACTGTTCTTAACAGACGGATGTGTTCTGACCAACTTCGGGAATACAAAACCAAATCGTCAAGATAGGCATTACAGTCTGGCACACCATGTAAAACTATATTAACAAGGCGTTGAAAAGTTGCGGGAGCATTTCGAAGACCGAAAGCCATCGACGTATACTGAAGGAAGTTGTCTGGAGTCACGAATGCTGAAATTTCTGAAGCTCTTGAGGTAAGCAGCATTTGCCAATAACCTTTTAGCATATCAAGCTTGGTTACAAAACGTGCAGAACCGATGTTATCGACACAATCTTCCATTCTAGGTAACGGATAACTATCTGGTACAGTCACTGAATTCACTTTACGATAGTCTGTGCAAAATCTAACTGACCCATCAGGTTTGGGAACAAGTAAACATGGAGAACTCCACGGACTGTAACTGGATTTGGCTAGTCCATGATCCAACAGATACTCCACCTCTTTACTCATTACAGACCTTTTTATGGAATTCACTCGGTAAGCATGTTGCTTAATTGGACGAGCTCCGTTCACATCAATATCATGTTGCAGAACGTTTGTTTGTGTAGGATCATCACCAAACAAGCACTTAAAATCAGCAAGTGCTTTCACAATATCTATTCTCTGGTCCACAGTCAAATGACTAACATGCGAATGAAGATCTTGTAAAATCTCAGAATTTCCCAACCTTACACCCTGCTGAAAAGCATGTCGAAGTACCACACCATCCGAGTCTACCTCCGAGCCATCAGGAGATGACTTCCGATCCACGGCCATCGCAACAGAAGAAACAGCGGGCCCTGCCATCTTTCCTGTGACGCTCGCCGTTGACGACTCCCTAGTATGGTAAGCTTTCAACATGTTTAGATGACATACACGGGTCTTTCGTTTCCGATCAGGTATATGCAACATATAATCGGTCTCACTCATTCTCTTTTCTACAACAGAAGGACCATAGAAACGAGCAGATAACGATGATCCTGGAACAGGTAACAACACAAGTACTTTTTCTCCAGATTGAAAAGATCGCGCTACTGAGTTTTTATCGTATGTACTCTTCATACCTTTCTGAGCATCTGCAAGACATTCTCGGGCTAGCAACAAAGCAGCATGAAGTCGATCACGAAACTTACTTACATAATGTAATATGTTGAGAGTTGTATTCGAATCAGGTGCTAAAACTCGTTCAAGAATTCTCAATGGACCTCTAACCTTGTGTCCAAACAAGTTCGGCTGGACTAAAACCGAGAGATTCTTGAACGGTCTCTCGAACAGCAAATAAGACCAAAGGAACTCCCTCATCCCATTCTTTATCAGTATCATGACAATATTTCTTCAGCATTGACTTCAGAGTTTGGTGGAAACGTTCCAATGCACCCTGGCTTTGCAGATGATATGCACTCGAAACTCTATGAGAAATTGCTAATGACTCAAGCACTTGTTTAAACAGTTTCGATAGAAAATTCGTACCTTGATCCGTTTGCACTACTTTAGGTAAGCCGAATGTGGAAAAGATTCACCAACGCTTTACTGACCACAGCTGCTGTGATTTTTCTCAAAGGAATCGCCTCCGGAAACCTGGTATTCACACACATGATAGTCAACAGAAACTGATTACCATTCTTAGTCTTAGGTAAAGGACCAACACAGTCAACAAGCACGTTCAAATGGTTCTCCAATCGCCGGTATTGGAGTTAAAGGAGCAAGTGGTATACTCTGGTTTGGTTTTCCCACAATCTGACAAGTGTGACAGGTACGGCAGTATTGGAAAACATCTTTCTTTAACCCTGGCCAGAAGAAATGAATCAAAATTCTGTTATAGGTCTTAGTAACTCCTAAATGACCAGATAGCTGGTGATCATGAGCCAGAAACAAGACATGCTGACGATAAGGTGACGGAACCACAATTTGATAAACAACATTCCAATCTAAGTTTATCAACATGAGAAGACCATTTCCTCATCAGTAGTTCATTCTCAATGAAGTAAGCACTTTTTCTGTCTTTGACACCATCCAAAGGTACAGCATCCCTAAATGCATTAACAAGTGTTTTATCCTCCTTTTGTGCAGTGATAATTTTCTCACGAGATACAGGTAACTTTAGTAACTCTGCATCAAACTCAACCACACCTTTATTTTTTGTCTCTGAACTATTTTCTTCTTTCTGATTCACACCTGATAACGTATCTCCAGTCAAAAGTGGAAACATGAATGAGCTAGACAGATCTACTACATCACCCACTCTGCGTGACTGAGCGCGTGTGACAGCGCAAGCTGGAAAAGCTTCAGGGTAAGTTTCAGCTAATCTTTCTAACTCACAGGACACATTTGGTTCTTCAATAACTTCGATCACAGACATCACCTTACCACCTGCTAAATAATTTCCTAGAATGAAATCAACTCCCTTCACAGGAAGTGACGGACAAACAGCAACTCTCACAACACCAGTGCACAACTCACTCTGCAAGTACACTTGATGCAGTGGGAATTTCACACCACCCATCTCAATACCCTGGACAAGTACACTAGACCCACAGGAAGTACCATCAGACATCTGTATTTTATCTGCCAAAATAAATGACTGCATCGCACCAGTGTCCCTCAGTATTCTTATTTCTTTCTGATCTTCTGTTCTCCCAGTCAAAGATATTAACCCTTTCGACACGAAAGGTCGATAACTCTCATCGACTCTATCATCAGTATTCACGTCAACTGCAGTTTTAACAGTGTGTACAAATCCCATACCCTTCGGTTGAGACTGCGGCTTGCGTTTTAATATCAAACAATCAGCGATCAAATGTCCTCTCTTGTGACAATAGAAACATTCATGCTCCCCTTTATCACAAGATGGACTACATCGTGCACGTGAATTCTTAGACTGTGAATTATCGATCTCTAACTTCTCAAATCGTGTGGAAGAAAACACATTCTTGTGAGTTAACACAAACTCATCTGCAAGGACAGCAGCATGTGACAGAGTAGTTACCTTTTGTTCATTAAGATATACTACAACACGATCAGGTAAGCATCCTTTAAACTCCTCAAGTAACAGCAATTCTCTTAAAGCATCAAAATCATGCACGTTACTGGCAGTACACCATTTATCAAACAACACTCCTTTCTCCCTAGCAAACTCAGTGAAAGTTTGTGTAGGGCTTTTCCTGTGTTTTCTAAAACGTTGTCTATTGCTTCTGGAACTAGGTCATAAGCTCTTAAAATAACAGTTTTCACAGACTCATATTTCATACTCTCTTCTAGTGACAATGTAGCACAAATTTCTTGAGCTTTACCCACTAATCTACATTGCAAGAGCACAGACCAAACCTCTTTAGGCCAATGAAAAGAAGTTGCGATGCGTTCGAACGCACTGAAATAAGAATCAACTTCTGTCTCTCTAAATTGAGGAACGAGTGCAATGTGTTTACTCACGTCAAAGGTGTCTGGGCTTGAACCAACGTGCGGCGGAGGAGACAAAACTGAAGCGGTGTTCAGCGGTACAGCTGAGTGAGCAGTCGCTCTAGACGCCTCCAACTCAAGCTTCCTCAGTTTCAGCTGCGTCTCTGCTTCGATTTCCAGCCGGCGTACCTCCAGCTGCAAATTCAGGTTAGCTTGACGCGCCTGGGCTTTCTCTTGCGCTTCATAACGCAAACGGGCAAGACGGACTTTCAGTCGCGGACTTTCCCGTGACCCCACAGAACTGGGGGAGAACGCCCCAAATGGCGACAAGCCAGCCTTAGCTTCGGCTTCCGCGTCTGCGTCAGCAACAGCTCCACCCCTCTGCGTGGCTTCCTCCCCATGACAAATTTGCACCGGAACTTTCCCCACGTTCGACATAGGCAACACCTGCAACTCATTCAATTTGCGAATCAGAACTTCCTTTATTTCTTTCTTAAGAGACTGTTTACTTACCACAATTTGAAAATGGTCTGCGATCTGCAACAATTCCTGCTTCCTGCACAGATCAAACTGCTCTACTGACGGACTACCTACAAAATCTTTCAAGTTAAACATTTCCAAAATGAATAACAATCCTAGAAGCACCCCACTAATACCCTGCATAAGCGATTACTATCCGGTCCCAACACTACAAACCACGCAACATCAATCTCATGCCAACACCACACATCCACAGAATTACCATCTTCATTTATTTTTCTCCAGGCACTTTCCAATACCAACAACAATTTGCATTGCTATTAGTATCCCGGACGAGCCCCCATTTAATGTTACGACTCCTCCAATCTAATCTAAGGGGCTAGAGGAGCAACATTAAAGAAAACCTTGTAAAACTGTGGAAATGGTAGTGTTTTTCAAGAAACGATGAGCGAAACCAAACTGCCAATGAAAATAATGATATTTATTATACAAAAAAAAGAAAAAAATATAAGGAACAGCAAATGAATCATAAAGTAAAATAAGAACAATAAGGAGGCCAACAGCTCCCTGCAATGTAAACAATGATATAAACAAAAACAACAACAATAAGTAATAAATAAAATCAAAGAAAATAAGCAACAATTTACCTTAAGGAAAAGGGGACTATGGTGACGCCAAAATAAAGAAAGAAACAAAAAGAAAACAATTCTAACTAAATTCAACCCTCTTACCTAGCTAAAGAAAAGGAAAGAAAAGAATTGTCTCTTCAGCACCGAGTTCTTCCCTACTCTAGCTCACAAAAACAAAACATACAAAAGGTGGCGTTCACCTCTTACCTGGTGTGTCTATACAAAGGTTAGTCTACATGTTTGTACAATGGAAGTCGTACGACATCTTCCCTACCCCCCCAGTCCTTGGAGCAACGGGTAGGCTAACAAAAGAGCACCAGCTCTACACAAGTCGAAATCAAAACGTCATCCCAAAGTAATCAAACAAAGTAACAAAACAAACTTAAGAAACACAACTAACATAAACAAATTAACAAAAAAAACGAGTCCCAAATGAAAACTAAAACAAATCACAATGGCACCAAAAGAACCGGAAACCAAAACGGGACTTTGGTCAGTCTGTTTCCAGCGTCTTTTTAAACGGGTAGTGAGGACGTCTCAAACAGCGGATAGATCCACGTCACATCCCTTGATGATGATTGACAGTTTCCTGGGCCAATCAGCAAGCGGAGAGGGATGACCTAAGAAATTGATAGAGAGAGAGAGCGCAAGCAAAAAGAAATAGGCTTGTTTGAGATGAGCAAAATCTGCGCAGAACCGATCACCGGTGATCAGCGCGTAATGCATGCCGGTTAGAAATGTGTCCGAGTGCGGTCCGCCTTGCTCTGATGTCATGCTTACGTGTGTCAAAAAGCTCTCGAGAGCGCAAGGCGCACATGTCGGATTCTGTAGTCGCGCGCAGTTGCTCTCCACCGACTGCGCTGATCAAAAGCATGATGGGAAACGACTTGCTGACGACACAGCTTAATGTTGATTGGTTTAAACAACCGTGATGTCTTGTTCTCTTTTAAAATGTTTGATTTTAAAACTCGGATATCATGTTTTATGTGTATATGTTATGTGTGAATATTCCCAAACTCTCGGACAGTGCAATCTCTATGGGTTATGCAATTTCATTCTATTATATATATAAAAAAACACATAGCCTATGTCTGTATTAAAGAAAAAATGATTGATAAACACTTATTTGGAATGGAAATAAATAACAAGTACTTTGGGTGTCTTGTTCATTATATTTATTTTCATATAAAAGCAACAGAACTTAAATTACATCCAGTTTATTAGCAACACTGTGCACGAGCGTGAATCCCGTGAATCCCGCGATATCCATCATTGATCTCACAGGTGTCAGATCCACTGCGAGAAGCGAGAACTGTCCGTTCTCTTTCATCATCTCGTTTCGAGATCCACCTATGGGAAGGGCATCCGTACCTGACCTCTGCAGAAGCATCCAATTGCACCAAGTCTGGCTAACAGACAGAAGCGCGCAGCCACTGCCAGGTAAGGCCACACCCCCTTACCTACGGGCATATAATAGCGCTGCTATTCCTCAGTTGACATTCGCTTCTCGCGATCTCTGCATTGACACAGTTCGGTTGGATTAACCTTACGCTGCTCACTTTCGAGTCTTCAGGAGGACATATCGCCAGATCAGCCTCCGCCAGACGTGAGTGACAGTCGTTTCTTCAGCCTATCCGCTGTGTTTTTTGCATCCGGAGCCGCCCAAGCTCTCGCTGTCCTTCACCTGCTCCTCCTGACATGGCTGCCCGCCACGGATTTTTCCGAGCTCTTCACCGCTGGCCCACCCATGGCTATGTGACCGTCTAAACAGCCGCTTCCCCCGGGGAACAGCCTATCACGACGAGCCTGCCCGGCCGCGTGTGGTGCTCTCATCGCCGCTGAGGACCCTCTCGTCCTGCGCGGTCTTCTTGGGCTTAACACGCTCAAGAAGCTTTGGAGAACCCGGAGAATTGCGGTCATTGTAATTGCTGCCCATGTAGTCTTTACTTAGCCGGCCTTTAGTTGCACGACCTTGCACCGCGCCGTGCTCGGCCTTTCTGACTCGGAGGGGAGACACGGTGATGATGACGCGCTACCGGGGGACTCCCGGAGCGCCACCTCTCTAAAATATTTGAGCTGACATCAGCCCAATCCGCATTCCCTGAAGAGGACATCTTCGCGGGAAAACCCCACTCTCGTTGACGAACCGGTCGGTTCCGGCGACGGGGATGACGCGGTCCTTTTAGCGTTCCCTAGGCTAGCGCTCACGCGGCTTTGCCTCAGTCCATCCTCCTGGAAGTTTGTGAGCGAGCGGCCGTTCGCCTCAACAGTGTGTGGCCAGCTCCACAGAGCTCCACCGACCAGGATAGGAATATTTACGACGGGTAAGCGCTGGGACCACCGCCCAGTCTGAGGCGGCTGGAGCGTCCCGCTAAACTGTTAACACGGTCTTGCGGGCCTTGATGTGTTACGATTACGTGTTGAGGCCTTCAATTTATGCCTTCCTAGGAAGGCGGCCCCGAACGCAAGCGGCCTGCCTGTTGTTCGACCATTGGGAGTAACGTTACACAGGGTCTCCCACCGACGGTCGGTTATTCCCGTCTCGTGGCTGCCCAGCCCGTGTGTTTAGTGGACGTTGTGTGTGTGTGCCCCCCCCCCCCCAACAAGTTACAGGGGGTCTGTCGTGAGGAAAAGTACATAGCAGTGTTACCACACCACACGCACTTGGTTCCCCTCACCCAGTTATTAAAGGCTTCGGCCCCAGTGTTTCCCAACACAAAACACACACATTACTAAACAACACATTTAATAAACGAATCAAATGAATTCGTGCAGATTTATATATCTGCCAACATAGAGAGCAAATCTCTCTGATCCCATGCATGTCGCCCTGAGTCCGTCCACAAGAGGGCGCCATTGCCTCAAAAATCAACCAGCTGGGCTCACACAGCTCGGTTGCGGCTGCCCAGCCCATGTGTTTTTAGTGGACGTTGTGTGTGGAAGGCCCCTGTGTTCCCCAACACAAAACACACACATAACTAAATAACACTTTTAAACAAACGAATTAAATAAATCCGTTTCAGAGGGAGTATCTCTCTCCGCGGATATTATTTTTCTGCCTGCGCTTAAGACTGCCCAGTTCATGTGTTCAGGAGATATGTGTTTTTCCCCCACTTTCAGGGGGCACCTTGCGAGGGAAAGTTCAGCACAGTGGACACCACACTATGTTCCCCTCACTCGGTCAATAAAGGCTTCGGCCCCAGTGTTTGCTCAACACAAAACACACAAAGTTACGAATCAAATGAATTCGTTTTGGAGAGAAGACCTCTCTCCGCAGAGAAAACTTCTCACTGCAGAGGGAGTAAATCCCTCCGAACCCCTGCATGTCGCCTCTAGTGTGTCCACTAGATGGCGCCTTGCATCACAAATGAACCAGCTGGGCCCATACAGCCCCGCTCCGGCCCGAGCGGGGGCGCTCGCTAGTCACAAAGCGGCTTGGCAAGCCGTTTCAGCGCCCGAGTGGGTTTTTTTGTGTACCGTAACCCAGGGTTACAAGCTACAGTTTGCAATAAAACCTCCGCATTTCAACGGCGTTCTCTCTTCTCACACAGAAGAAAACGTCTCACACATTCTGGAAGAGGAAATTTCCTCCCTCCTAACAAGGGAGCGATTCAGATGGTGCCACCCAATCTGATAAACCATGGTTTTTATTCCTGGTATTTTCATGTTCCAAAAGGCGTGGCGCCCCCCGCCCTATATTGGACCTTCGAGTGTTGAACAAACATTTGAGGAAATACAATTTCAGAATGTGACACATGGCTCTCTCGCCTGTGCCATAAAGCAGAACGACTGGTTCACATCAGTCGATCTGAAAGATGCTTTCTTTCACATAAGCATCTACCCTCCACACAGGAAATATCTTCGTTTCGCCCACCAGGGCATTTGTTACGAATTCACAGTTCTTCCGTTCGGGTCCCCGAACGTTCTGTCTGTGTGCGGAGGTGGGCGTAGCGCCCCTGAGACTATCAGGGCTGAGAATTCTGACTTACATAGACGATTGGCTCATCATAGCCAAATCGAAGGAGAAGGTGTCGCTGGACACCGGCCGGGTGCTCGCGCACATCACATCCCTCGGGTTCTAGGTGAATGCGAGCAAAGACAATCTGACTCCCAGTCAGAATGTCATTTTCCTGGGCTTGGAATTGAACTCAGTCTCCATGCGAGCGCGTCTCTCTCAAGAGCGCGTTCGCTCTCTGATGAACGGCCTGTCGCAGTTCAGAGAAGGGGCGAGAGTACAATATCGCACATGCCTCAGGCTGCAGGGTCTCATGGCTTAATCTATCCAAGTTGTGCCGTTGGTCTCCTGAGAATGAGAGCGTTCACGAAATGGGTTTTGTCACTACATTTCAGCCCGATTCGCGATCTCTGCCGCTCGGTAACGGTGACGCGCGCCTGCTCGGCGGCCCTGCGCCATTGGGAGAGCTAGAACTTTTACGCACGGGGAACCCCCCTCGGGACGGTTACGATGCGGGAAGTTGTGACGACAGATGCGTCCTTAACAGGCTGGGGAACCACCCAGGAAGGCAGAACGGTGAACCGTCTGTGGCTGAGCAGACTACGTTCAGCGCACATTAACTATTTAGAGCTTTTACCAATTGGAAAGCTCTGAATCATTTTCTGCCTGGCCTGCAGGGACATCCCGTTCTAGTACGGTGCGATAATACCACAGCAGTGGCTTATATCAACCGTCAGGGCGGCATGCGCTCGTCGAAACTCCACGCTCTAGCTTACAGGCTTTTGGTGTGGAGCAGACAGGTTTTTCTGTCATTACGCGTGACTCATGTCCCGGGCGTTCCGAACAGAGGCGCGGATCTGCTATCGAGGGGAAACCCAATCTATGGGGATTGGCGTCTTCACCCGCAGATAGTGGAGAGGTTATGGATGAGATTCGGACAGGCAGCCGTAGATCTTTTCGCCTCGCGCGAAAATCACCATTGTCCTATGTTCTTCTCGCTAAAGGACGTGGACGCGCCCCTCGGGGCAGACGCACTGGCCCACCCATGGCCCAAAGTGCTGCTGTATGCTTTTCCTCCCCTGTGCCTGATAATTTTCACACTGGCCAGGGTGAGAGAGCACGACCTGTCTCTCATTCTGATAGCACCCAGGTGGCCCAAAGCCCCGTGGCTGGCAGAGATAATCCCTCTGTTATACGCCGAGCCATGGCACCTTCCCGTTCGCACGGACATACTGTCCCAAGCCAACGGGGAGATTTACCACCCCCACCCGGACAGGGTGGCTCTCTGGGCCTGGCCCGTGAGAGGACGAACCTAAATGCACTGGGGCTCCCGCCGCGTGTAATCGCCACTACTCAGAATGCCAGGGCCGTTTCCACGCGATCCCTATATGGCTGTAAGTGGCAAGTGTTCGAAGGGTGGTATGATGGGCGTGGTCTCACATCTTATCAGTGCTCGGTGCCTGATATTTTGTGTTTCCTGCAAGACCTCATGGAAAGAGGCAGGTCCTTTTCCACTATTAAGGTCTACCTGGCTGCGTTTTCAGCCTGTCATGTGGGTTTTGAGGGCTCCACCGTCAGGCAGCACCCTCTAACCCGCAGTTTTATGAAGGGTGCACGCCGCTCTTTGCCAGTCATCAGGAGACCTGTTCCAGAGTGGGACCTCCCCATGGTGCTGGAAGCGAGGTCTCTGTATCCTTTTGAGCCTCTGAGGAGTATTTCCCTTAAGCTGCTGTCCCTCAAGACAGCTTTGCTCTCGGCCTTGGCATCTGCTAAACGGGTCAGTGAGCTACATGCACTCTCGGTTCACCCCTCGTGCGCCAAATTCTCCCTAAGTGGAGATAAGGTTTTCCTTAAGCCTAACCCGGCCTTCATGCCGAAATGGTTCCCTGCGTTCACTTCGGAGGTTTTGGAGCTATCCGCTTTTCACCCTCCACCCTTTGCCTCCCCGGAGGATCAGGGGCTGAATGCTCTGTGTCCCGTCCGTGCTCTGCAAGCATATATGACCAGGACCAGTGCTTTCCGCAAGAGCGACCGGCTCTTTGTTTCAAGGGCTCCCCTGCATAAGGGGAGTTCCATTTCAAAGCAATGCCTCTCACATTGGCTTGTGGACGCTATACTATGGCTTATGAAGCAAAGGGAGTGCAGCCCCTAAGGGGCATCAGAGCTCGTTCCACAAGGGGCTTAGCCGCCTCTTGGGCTTTGTTCAGGGGAGTGCCACTGCAGGACATCTGCTCCGCGGCCAGCTGGGCCTCTCCTCATACCTTTGAGCGTTACAACCGGTTGTATGTCACCAGAACTTCGGTGGCACACTCGGTCCAAGGGGTAGGGTCCTCTTAGCCCTTTCCCACAGCCCCGTTTGGTTAACCAACGAGGAGTGAATGGGCCGGCTGGCCATGTTCATTCCTGTCACCAAGCATTCGCATTCCTTCTTGGGTTTAGCTATGTGCATTGGTGGTGCGGGGGCCATTATCATGTATGTGTCTCATGCATGTTTCATGCCCTGCTTGTCCACAGCAGTTTAACGTGGCGGAAAACTTGCAGGGTCATGTGTGTGGGACGTGTCAGGCACCGCCTCTCTGAGGTGACCGTCCTTCTCTGGCCTTCAGAACCTCACTGTGAGTGTATTGGGCAATCGGGGAGCTGTCCATGTCTCTCCCATAGGTGGATCTCGAAACGAGATGATGAAAGAGAACAATAAGTTACTGTCGTAACCCCGGTTCTCTGAAACATCGAGTGGAGAGATCCACCAGCTTTGCCCCGCTTGCCGCACGAGAAGCGAATATACTTACTGAGGAATAGCAGCGCGCCCAGCTGTTATATGCCCGTAGGTAAGGGGGTGTGGCCTTACCTGGCAGTGGCTGCGCGCTTCTGTCTGTTAGCCAGACTTGGTGCAATTGGATGCTTCTGCAGAGGTCAGGTACGGATGCCCTTCCCATAGGTGGATCTCTCCACTCGATGTTTCAGAGAACCGGGGTTACGACAGTAACCTATTGGCTTGCCTGCGCTTTTTTCACTCCTCCTTTCACTGCAGCCGCCTACTCTCGCCTACATTTCAGGCGAGGCAAGGCGCATCTCAAACAAGCCTAATATCTACGAACGTAACAACGCCCTGACCGCAATGACGTCATTTTTGCCGCGCGCACCTTCACGCTCGTGCGGACGCGGCGAGTATAAACCTAGCTTGAGTCTCTCCATCAATGTCCGACTCCAGTTTAAACATAAAAGGTAGAACAGTTTCTGACATTTTAGTGCTTGTCTGTATGAGGTAATCAGGCTAATAGACCTACACACTCAAGCTCTTGAAGCTCCGCCCTCTGTGCCGGGAGCAGCAGCTCATTTGCATTTAAAGAGATACACACGAAACAACGCGTTTTTACTGACTCTCAAAAAGGGACAATTTAACATGCTGTAAAAAAATATCTGTAGTATGTTTGACCTAAAAATTCACATACACACTCTGGGGACAACAGAGACTTATTTTACATATTATAAAAAGGGGCATTATACCACCCTTTTAACATGATAATGAACGGCTGACCTTTCCATTTGTTAACATGACATGGTTAGATTCAGATGGTAAATATCATATTTTAAGTTGGGTGTCCACCTTAGATATAATCACCATATTTATAATAAAAGCATCATATTTAAAATATATATTAATTATATATAATAAAAGATTGTTTATTTCTGTAAATCTATATTTTGTTATATTATGGGATCTCCTTCAATCCTTTCAGAATCTTTACTTTTAAAATAATTTTGTTGCTGTATTTTTTAAATATATTTCAATGACAGTATATTTATTGAACAAAAATTATTTTATTAATCAAAATAACAGAAAAAAGTGCAAACTTTGCTAAACAAGTAATAACTTAGACATATTACTTACATATTAAAAAATATTACATACATTATTAAAAACATATTATTTTAGCTAAAATATTTGTATCAATACTTTTGCCCCATGCTGGTGAGCCTTTTACCCTGTGTGTGGGGTAAAAGGCCCACCTTGCCACCCCATACATTTGTAAGATTTTTAAACCAAATAAACCACTTTTATGATTTATCTTCACACAAAACCTTTTGCTCCAACAATGTTCAATACAAACATATAGATTTTTTCTGCAATCATTCACTAGTAGTGAAAGCACACTTTTCTTAAGGTGTGCCTTTAGCTCCGTTGTACCCTATATGTGAGAAACATGCAACAAGATGACCCAATATTATGCTTTCCCAGAGTTAAGAATGACTCATAATTTCAAGTCTAGTAGCCTAATAAGCATTCATGGTAGAAAGAGTTTAGTCTACTCTTACTCTTTGTATGTGACACAAAGACATATGATCTTTGAATCGTCTCTTTGCTTTGAATGGTGAACGAGCGACACAGATTCTTCAGCAAGAGGAACTACAAATACTAAATAATAATAATAATTTTTAAAAAGCATAAAAGGAACTTGTCGTGCAAATTCTTAATACGAATACAACCTACTAAATCTGACTTCTTCACTACGGACAATTTAAAAAACTTTCAATTGTTCATAATAATAATTACAGTATCTCGAGGTAATCCCTGAATAAATACAAGACAATACTTCCCTGAAGTAAGGTGACGGTGTCCTGTCAAGAAGCTACTATAACTATCTCAATCACACTTGAGCTGTTTTTTTTTTGTTGTTGTATTTTGAGCGAAGAATGTTTAGTACTTTTATTACAACCTCAATCACACATAGATGTTCTGTTGTTGTCTTTTGAGCGTAGAATATTTCTCAGCTGCGCAGCATATACCTGACATGACTCTTTGCAGAAATGAAGTTTTATCCCGGCCGGGAGATCACTGGCCACAACAACCAAGTGAGTCTCTTGAGTAGAAAGATACATGTACATTGAAATCATACATGAGTAAAAATCAGTGTCACGCAAGTCTTCTTTACTGTGATTTGTTCTGGTGATTGGTTTGTAATGATCTAAGCTAATCATATGACTGTCAGTTCTACTGTGTTAAGCACTTTTTGCGTAAGTATAAATGGTCTTTGACCTGAGCATTCTTAGTCTGCATTTCTCTGTACATTTAATGTTGAAAATACCTATTACATAAAATATTTATATTACAAACTGCTTACAGTAAAGTCACAGTGACATCAATAGTTATTTGACAACTGTAATGTTTTTTGTTTGTTTAATTTTCTGCAGCAGACAAATATCAAAAGTCAATTTTGTGAAAATATATTTCCACAAAATCATGTACACTTTCCACGTAGACATCTAGGGAATGTATTTGAACAAACTGTTAAAGGTTAAATGACTGCAAGGTTTGATTGCAAAGCGACAGTGACAAGGCTACATTTTGCACTGAAGAGCAACGCAACTGTTGCTCCAAAGGTCACAAAAAAATAATACATTGAATGGAAAAATAGGACTAAAGCAGAAGTCTCCCTTTTTTTTTATTAATCTCATTATAGGATAATCAGTAAGTGATCTCTTCTGTGATATTTCTTGTTTACCATCAATATTTATTTGTGAGACATTAAGAAAACTAATCCACACTGTCACATAGTCCTCCCTTTGAATGTTTTGGCTTGTATTTTTCGGCAGGGTGCATGGGTAGTGGTTCAGGACAAGGTCAGGTGTATTGAGGTGTATTTGCACATTGCCCTGACAAACACAGAAACAACCATTACCGAAATGTATAACAAACAGAGAAAGGCTAACAAATCAGGGTGAAAGTCCCCTCGAGCACTGTATTAAAACATCTCCGTCTAATCATCTGTCAGTCAGAAGACATCAGCATTCGTTGTGTATCGTGTATCGTATTCATTGACGCAGCCATGCTTATGAACACATTATGGGGAGCCTTCGGCTCACTCATTGGTCTGTTTTATGCTGGGATGCAGGTCATGGTGCCATGTCTTCCTCCAGCCCCTCTCTCTACTTCTGTTTTTACTACTGGTGATGAGGTAAGAGGATTTCAAGTAAACGTCTTTACTTCATGCATCTTGTACTGTATAGTGAATTCATAACCTTGAAGATTATTTTCTAAGCTGAACAAAATCTGGTAAATATTGTGCCATTTGTTTCACAGGCCTCATCTTTGCCTAAATGCCTGCTTCAGTTTCCAGATGTTCTGTAAATTCATTCATGTAGAAAAAAAGTTTAGTGACTGGTTACATATAAAATGTCTGAATTGTGCGTGTTGGACGCAGCATGATCTTGACCTTGCAGCACAGTAATGTCACCAAAGTCAGTCTTGGCTTTGTGGCAGGGTTTTTATCATTAACTAAAACTAAAGCTATTCAAAACATTTCTGTTAATTGAAATAAAGCTGAAATAAAATAAAATATAAATATTGATAAATGAAAATATAATAAATAAAACCTGAATAGCAATATTTTTTAAAAAAAGCACATAGTTAATTACAAAAAAAAACTAAAATTAATTAACATGAAAAACATAAAATATAAGCTAATTCAAAATATTAATACAACTATAATAAACCAAAATAAAAAAACTAAAATAACACTGCTATGTGGAAGAATGTAGTTATTTGTAATATATAGATTTGTGTGATTATTTAGAATTTGACACATGAACTGAATTTATTCTTTAAAAATATTGTCATTATAGCCATATTGTAATAGCCTATTTATTGTTGTAGATATCACATATCCTACTTCTTGTCCCAATATTTCTTAAAATATTTATTTTTGAAAATCCTGTGCAGTATATGGGCTCTTGGCATTTTGTGGCAGCAACTGTATGGGATGAAGACGATCTTAAATCATTCAAGACCACCGACAGCTCTATGCTTCACATCCAGAAAGGCGCTAACGCAACTCTGACGGTGACAGAATCCTCTCGCGTGTGAGTGAAACACACACACGCACACACACACACATTGACATATGGACTGTACTATCACTTTTCGAGTATATTAAAATAATTTTGTTTGTATCACCACAGTGGAGATAAGTGTCAGAAAAATACTTGGACCTACTTCACTGTGTCTATGATGGATCATTTCCTGTTTAGAGATGGTAGGAACTGATGTAACGTAGCCTACAACCTGATCAGACTGAAACAATAATTCAACATTTATTATTCATGTTTAACATCACAACTGACACTTTGTAACTATTTTGGGTCTAATTTGTATGAATTCGTGCGATCTGTTCACTCCCCAGTGGCGCTAGAAGGGGAGGAGGACCTTTGTGTTCGTGCTTAATTTTTTTTCTTTGGGTTGATTAATATCAAGCTATTTCCTTCTCAGATATCCTTTCATAGGCCTAATGTTAATCATAATTAAGTTATGCTTATTTCAAAAGATGAATAATTTCTCATGATATACCTTTCTCCTTTAAAATGTGTCACTGTATAAGCAGATTATAATACCATTGCACTGGTCTGGGATGGCAAGTTCATAAACTGCACTTCATGCATCATAATACTGTTCGTGGATGAAGACGAGGAAACAAGTGCTATGTTATTTGGTCAGTATCATCTTTGATCATTGTATCCCTCCACCTATGTGATCAGAGCAACATGTTAAACTGGACATTAATGAAGACAAAATGCACACACATAATTCAACATGCACCCACCTCTGATACCTTTTAAGTATAACCTCTAATACTGAATATGTGCCTCATGTACAGTCACCACCAATACAAAGGGATTTAGTTACACAACTGACTTTTTATTCTTAATCTCTCTGTCTGTCTGTCTTCCATTGCAGCTCGTAGTGAAAAAATACCAGTTGAAGTGATACAGGAATTTAAGTCAAAAATGGAGTGTGTATATATGGAAGATTTCGTACAGGCACCTCTGCAAAAAGGTTGGCTCTGACACATTTCATTCTTGACCATGTAACTTAAGTATTGCAAAACAAAGGTCAGCAATCTGATGATATTATGAGCACGTTGTTCCATAGTTTATGTAAAACTAGATTTATCATACATATATCATTTATTTCAGGTTACTGTAAACTTGATGAGGCAGCTTAAAAAAAGGGGTAAGTGCAAACATTGTGTTTCTAAACTGACTTCTGTTTTCACTGAAAATTGCACATTTTATTTACTTTGCACAATTTCTCCCTCCTAAAGGTCACGAGCAGCTGCAGAGATCTTCATAGTCCAGATCGACAATAAATTACTGCTTTGATGGACATTAGGATTCACTGTTACGGGTTTAGTGACTGATCTATTAATTGCATTTTCTGATTTGATATATTTTTCTGAATGAGATTTCTTCAAAATAAATTAAATCAATATTTCAATGAAACAGTTTGTGTTTTGAGTTTGTAAAAAAACAAACTGATTATTGGTATTAAAATTCATAATTGTGATTTAGATTCATGAAAAAACACCATCTAATCTTATCCCAAACATCACTTTACCCCCTCACTTCTGAGTCATTTTTCCTAAACCCGGGTTCATTTCTCATCCTGCAACCATTACATTAATTATTTTTATGGAACCCAATCTGTTAACAAATAAACCAAACTGTAAATTTCTTTCCATCAGTCAATACAGGGCCATTACATTACATGTTAATATAAATACATTAGTAAGAACAATCAATTGCAGTGATTCCGATCCTGTGTGAATTTCAAAAACAATCATATTAAAATGAATATATCTGGCTAACATTATAATATCTGTAAAGAAATAAACAAAAACTATTTTGTTTGTATATAAAACTTTATTGATGAAAATGCCCCCCCCCCCCCCCAAAAAAAAAAAAAAAAAAAAAAAAAAAACACTGTAAAACTATTTAAAAAACACATCTGTTTTAAAGCCTATTCATTTAATACTTTTTTAGCATGGCAAATTATCTTTGTGCAAATTATCTAAATGCATTTCCTTTTAATATTATATTTTACAGTGTATACATGAAACATACTATTCACATTTTACTTTCACATGCAGTGGAATAATGCACAGTAACTAAAGTTTTTACTATTTAAAGTAATCTTCATTTTTCTTGTGACACAGATTGTTAAATGCAGTTACGGGTTCACTGCAGTCATCAAAGCTCAAAGGCAGGGAAATAACTTTATATTTAATATATTAATTGGCCTCACTGAATTCTGTAACAGATCAGTGAACACATTATGAGGCCTTTTTAGTACAAACTTTCTAGCAGAAGATGCGTTTCTTGCACCTCCATTTTACAGCATGCTTTGGCATGAAATTACATCCAAACACAATTTGTCAATGGTTTAAAGCCATCGTATTGGAATCACCTTGCCTTTTAACTATGTACCCAGTGACTTCTTTATTACATAATTTGCAAGGTAATAATAAATAAAGTTTAAAAAACACAAAAATACACAACCTTTTTTTTTCCTTTTCTGTATTTTTTCCAACCTTTTTTATATGATCTCTCATGGGATATAAAGGATTAATTGCTTTTCTTCCTCATCTAACTGATTGTTGTAATAATAATAATAATTATTATTATTATAAATATAGCTGCAAGCAGCAATTACAGGACCAGGCACATCGGCAAAAACATCATGTAAATGTTATGCAAGTCAGACTGGACATAGAATTTCTGGTGAGGAGTTTTGGAAATAGAATTACTCATAACTTTTGACCAACAGGTGGCGCTGTCAGTCTTTTAATATGGGATTATGCTAATGACATAATTTTTTTCTGAGATACAGCCTCAAATCCTTTTTAGCATCCTCACCTTTGAACCCTTTGTGCTTAGACCTTAATAATCATACATATACAGAATACTTAACAGTAAATGTTGGCTATTTTATAGAGCAATATTCACTCAGTCGTGCACTTAAATGTTTCTTTGCTCATGGGCACTACAAAAACATTTATACAAACAATGAAGACAATACTATTCATTTAAACACATTAGATATTGGCTACAATATAAATGCATTTGAAAGATTCACTTATTCACCTTGGCTTGGTCTCAAACATGTTTGCCTTCTGATTTTTAGGCTTAAACCTCTAAAACAGAAATGCTCATTTGAACACTTCATTTTATCTTTGCTTTGCTTGTTTCCTCATGAATGTCTTTGTTCTCTTCAAAACTGAGCTGCCTTTAAAAATCTCCATCTCCTACAAACTCTGAGACTTTGTAAGAAATGTTTTATCATACTAATAAAGATAAGTTTCAAACAACATTTCCTCCAAAGGATAGTTCAGTTGCACTTAATGCATTTTGGTCATGTTGTTCAGACACAGCTTTTTACTCACAGTTTACCCTTACATTTCTTGTGAGAACAGATTCCTCGTATGAACGTGACAAAATCATGCACATATTATACAGTAAATCGAGAACATGTTCTCTTTTGGCAGCACTAATTCCCTGCAAACAGGGTTAATTGTCTTAGTAATCTAGAGAAAGCCCTTGTGAAATTCTGTAAGAGCATTAAATCCTGTTTTAAGTGCAATACCATTATAATAAATCTAATTATTGCGCTCATATTAGCATTTAAAAATAGCATATTCAAATTTCAGCCCTCTTGAGTCACACAGCAGCACGGATGTGTGACTCTAACCCTGGCAAATGGCAATAACACTCCTGTTTTGTATAGCAAAGGCACTTGACAAATATGAGGCATCTGTGTAAAGCTAAACGGGCACCTCTTTTGCTACAACTTCTCAAAAGTTAAAGATTTTCTGCAAAGCCATTATATTATACTGGGTGTTGCAGCAAAATATTTTGGAAATCAGTATCTGATAATCTGACTAAACAAGCTGAGCAGTAACACATGATGCCCTGGTCACCATGTTTAAGAGCCCAACCAAGCCAAGCTGATGCATTTACAAACACGACTGACACATTTTACTTCTACGTTCTGTCATGCAGGGAATCTCCACTGACTCGCAGAGAATCCCCCAGAATGCAATCCAGTCTTTCATTTAGGAAAATTCATCAAATTCTTAAACTTTCACTCAATGATCGTTCTGATATGTCTGTCCATCTATTTAAAAACACATACTTATTTTCCTGTGACCGTAATTTGCCATCATTGGTCCTGTTAAACTTACTCTTCTATAATTATTATTCAGAACTCTTTAGCTGATCAGTGAAAATACCACTACAAAAACTGATATATAACTAATATTTAACGCTGATGCAGGATGTGTGTCCACACACTCACTTCCTCTGGACAGGCTTCACACAGATGTGTGTATGGTTCCTCCTCACTCGTTTCTGGAGGTGATGTCCTGATGTAGAGACACAAAATGGATGTTAGATTCTTTATTTAGTCTTTTATGTTTGTCTTGAGTACAGAAGCTTCACACAGTTAGGAGTGTGTATGCAGATTCTCACCTCAGTCTTTGCTCTCCTCCAGCGCACTGCGCTCCCAGGTTTAGACATACCTGAGGGTGAGAAAATGATTTTACAATATTTTACTCCTAAAATAATAGAGAAATAAGGTTGATTGATTATATAAATGTCGACCAGCCCGCTCTAAGTCTGATTGGTTTATATCTGTGTTATGTTGTTCAACAAGGATGTTGATTCAGAAATCAACATGTAATAATGTTTTTTTTACTTGAAAAATATTTTTCCTGGTCTTATTGTGCATAAATCATTCGAGCACATTATTTAAAAGAAATGTCTGTCTTTGTCATTTAAAAAATATAATAACTTGGCTCATTCTGGTAACTAAAAAAAACAATTCATCAAAGTGTATTTTTCCCACTAAAGAATATGCCAGAATTACAGAAGAATAATAGTGACAAAGCTTGCTATTTTACTTGATTTGGTTACTCACATATAAATGAAAGCAAAACCATGAATGCCACGGCTGCAGAAACACTTCCCAGCAGCCACCTGTGAGGATTATGATGTCATTAAACTATGAGAAGAAAAGCTCTGCTCCTTTTTCACTACTAATGAGCCACACAGACAGAAATCTCTCACACACACACACACGCACACACGCACGCACGCACGCACGCACGCACACACACTTTCATTACCCAGAGGAGATGGAAATGCAGAGGCACAGAGTGATGATGAGGAGAAGGACTTTCCGGAGCACAGTTTCTGAAACAAATATAATAACAATCTGTTTCTTATTTTCCGTATTCATCAAAAACGCACTGTAGGCAAGGATGGGAGCCGTAGTTCTTTCTTTCCCCCCTTTTTTCTCACCTGACGATGTCTTGCCGGATGGGCTATAACTATTGAGGTGACAGACAGATGGGGGAGGAACATCCAGGAGACCGCTCACTGATTGGCTGAATTGTTCATGGGCGGAGCAAGACTCGCACGGCGGCTCCTCCTCTTCTTCAAGCTGAGTCTGAGGCACTTTATCAGAAGAGGAAACAGGATCTGTGGGATCTATAAAGGAACACACGCACATGTTTACAAAAAGTGAACAGGCAACTATTTTAAACTATTTAATTCCAAAACTAGAATCCCCCAAACCGTAGGTGAAGCTGATAGGTGTATCTTTCTCATAGCTGTGGTCCAGCTCCTCCCATGATGATGACTGTATTGGGGTGATCGGGTCAGATCTTCTAAAAACACTTCCTTCCAGCCAGGACTGGCATGATTGGCTCATATCACTCAGAAGGCTGGCCAGTGACCTTTTTACGCGGCGCCTTCGTCTGAATATGCTAACACACACACAAACAAACACGTTGGGGGTGTCCATGTTTCATAGACATAATAATTTTTATACTTTACAAACTGTATATTCTATACCCTATCCCTACCCCTCACAGAAAACTTTCTACATTTTCAAAAAACAAGCTTTTTTCCTCGTGGAGCCCGACCAAATGGCCCCACAATGTCAGAATTTTACTATCTTTCTGGGGACATTTGGTCCTTACAATGTAGGTTAAACAAACACACACACACATTCACACACACACACACACACACACACACACACACACACACACACACACACACACACACACACACACACACACACACACTAAGGTTTAATTATTCTGCCAGATCTAAAGTTGCTTTTTAACCCTCATAGACCCCATCATTGATATTTATGATGTATTCTTTTTACACATCATAAAAACTATTTTGTTTAGGCAAATTTGTGGCGGGGTACATTCGTACAAATGCTGAACATTTTTAACTAAAAAAAATTTTAGGGTTGCAAAATGCTACCATTATTTTTTGATACAGTAAGTGAAAGTTTCGAATTCACAATGTATTTGAAATATAATATTCCAGCCAGGAAAACTGAACCAGTAAAGATACAACCATGAAAAGTTTAAAACAATTTAAATGTTGCAATAAATATTCATTTCAAAGCATATTTTAAATATAACATAGTACTTTTAATACCACCTAATTAAAAAATAGTATATGCTATTATATAGGCCTAAATGAGACAATACATCTAAGAATTGTTTTTTGTATCATTCATCGAATAGGCTCCAATTGTGTGATAACAATAGAAAAAGTTTGACCCATAATGGCCAGCGTTGCATTTTTGCTACACACAAAAAATTCAAGTACGTTCAAAATTTAGTTGCAATTTCATCTTACGAAATAAGACATAGACAAGAAATATATATATATATATATATATATATATATATATATATATATATATATATATATATATATATTTTAAATACTAGATGTCAAATACTAAATAAACAAATGATAAAGTAAACAAATACATTTGTTCTAAATGTGTTTTTTATAAACAAATGTGTTTTTTATTAAACAAATGAATTTGTTCTAAATGTGTAAATGTGTAAACTGATTCAAATTAAACACTGTGTCAACTGACTGGCACCATATTGTGTGACTTTAGCAAGCTGTGGCATTTAAACTATTGTTGTGTTGAATTTCAGAGTGTCATGTATATGTAGTTATTTAAATAAATAATTTTAATATTAAATAATTGTTTTTAAACAAACATTGCAATTCTGCTTTGCTGGCTCTTTGAGGGTTAATTAAGAAATGAAGTGCGAGAGCCAACACTATATTGTGAAAATACTGTAAATGTATAATGTATTTTAGCATAGGTATAGTATAACTGCACCTGAACATGGATGAATAAAGCAAAGAGAAACAAACATTTAAAGTTTTAAAAGATAGTCTGAAATCCAGCTCACAGCACACACAACAAAAACAAACACTGTCATGAATCTCACCGGACAAGATTCTCTTTGTATGAGACGCTGGTGTGTGAGGGAGTCAGGGTGACGTTACCCTCGTCGTCTGTGCTAAAACTGTCCTCTGTCAGTACATAATAACCATTGGCTAGCAGGCGGGGGCTTCGGCGACACGCACACACGGAGCCTGTCAGCGGATTGGTGGAAAAACACTCATAGGAGGAATCAGAGAAGTGGGAGACGTCAAGACTGAAAAGAGAAACAACATTATACTTAAAGAAAATAGCAAGTAAGAACCTATAAAGATATGTTGCAGCTGCTTGTCTACATGCTCTTACCTATGACAAATATGTTCAGCCTCCTGCCTCCTGGTCTTAATCGGAGAACCTATGACAAACACCAGGTCAGCATTACAACAGTCTTATCAATGAATGTGCGCAAGATAGAGGGAGAATGAGAGAGAGATGTGATATGAGGGCACACGTACTTGTAACCGCTCCTTTGAAGAAGAAAGCCATGGCTTATGCTGAAGCCAAACCTGTAATACACAAAATAATATTCAGCTCAAATGGATAGTACATGATCTACCAAATGCACATATATTGGTTTTGAATTATTTCTCTTTCTATTATTTCTTTTTTTGTTCTTCACATGGATATTCTTGAATAATTCATACATCAAACAAAAACATTCTAAAACGAAGATCAAAGCAAAAATACATGTAAATGCAAATTATTATATATGGATATGAATAAACCAGTACTGATGAATGGTGATTGTGAAGAATGAAAAAGACAAAATAATACAAGGTCACTAGCACAGGTCCATATTTGCTCTCTGTAAAACAGGATCAAACAGATCCATCACTTTTCTGCTATAGAGCTAAAGTAATTAATAAAACAATAATAATATAACTATATAAGTGTACTTCTTTAAATCCTTAAAATTATTAAACAGAATGTTAATTTTTTTCTAAATGAAAAAAAAAAATCACAGAAATATTAAAAACACAAAAAATAAAAGGTTACGGATTAAATATGTAGCAAAATAAAATATAATGTACATCAATTTAAAATTATGACATGGAAATGGAATTACAGGCATGCTTTTTTGTAATGGATTTCTAAAGAAATTAGGTCAAATGAGAAGAAAGACTATAATTTACGGTGTATTTAAGTTTTTGTTGTTTTTTCTAGATAATATTTGTAGATCAAATGTACAAAATACATGTATTTCATGAAATAAAATGAATCATTGAATGAAAAATGGGGAGGGGTGTCTGACAGGATGTAAAGGGAGTGGGGTGGGGAGGGGGAATCAGGGAGCCATGATGATCCAAAAGGGGATGATGCTGGCAAAGTAGGTGGAGACCAGTTACTGTACTTCCTGTTAACTACTTCCTGCCTGGAGATAAATGATTGGCTGATCAGAGTGTCATGCATGCGTGTTCTGCTGCAGCTGCTATCAGAGAAGCTGAGGAGACCAACGGCAACGAATGAGGGAGCGCAATAAACCATACTCTCTCTCTCTCACACATACACACGCAAAGCAGCTTGTTTGTTTTCTCAAAAATCAGTTCCCAGTGTGATCACATGACACACTTCTTTAACTTATGTTTGCGTTTGAACAGAAAGTCCCCAAAACCCTCACACGCATTTCCTGTAGTCTCTGTGAGTTAGAAACACAAGGACTACAAGATTAACATTAAACTTCATTAGTATAACTGAAAGTTGCAAATACATTAAAAACAAGGAAAACACATTGATATTTCAGCAGAGTGTTTAGTGAAATGAGTAGCTGCAATATCAAAGCATGACTGAAATGATGCACACAAACAGAGATTCATAGATAAGCTCTGAATAACAATTGATTCATGTTGGCTTTACTTCCATTCTTATATACTTAATTAATTAATGAGAAATTGTCATTTAGCCCATATAATAGTTAAGAGAAAAATATGTTGATATTTCTAATATTAATATTTTATGCATTGTCTATTTCTCAGTTCTTTCAGTTGTTTTATGTTTTCTGAGATTTCTGTTTACCTGTTTTTACTTCTCAAAAAAATAAATGTACAGCACTTTGGTCTACCTTAATAAATAAAATGGTCTACCTTACAGTTTTCATATAATTTGACTCAATATTAATAATAATAATAATAATAATTAATTTGAAGGGAATAACAGAATAATTATAGTTATTTAACTCAGAATAAAAAAAACCTTTGTGATTTATACGACATCTGGCGTCCTTATGATCTTAATGGCCTGTCTGTTTAATTCTGCAGGCGCTCCTCGAGTCTTTGTTGCGCGGCCTGCAGCAGTTACGATGCGCGAGACACATTCACACACATATCGAGCTGAGAGTTTATATTGTATATGGTAAACATACAAATCCATAAATCTAAAATCTCAGTGTATAAAAATACTCTATAAGGTGATGATTGTGCTGAAGCGTAATGTGATACTAACATCCGGTTTCTTCTCGCCACATTATTTAGCGCTGAATCTGCCTTGTATCTAACGTAACTGCACAACATATAAAAGTAATAAGATTAAGAAAGAAGAGAAAAACAACTTACCTAAACCACGGAGAATGCGGATAGCGGTGCTGTCTGTCCGCTTACTTACAAACATTGGCATGCATGAAGAACCACGCCTACAGTCAGTCTGAGAGAGAGAGAGAGAGAGATCGAAACAACGCTGTTCGAAACAAAACTTCTCTGAAGAATAGTGCATATGCACCAGTAATGTAAAAATATTTGACCAAATTAATTGTATTTATAAATTACGTATTTATTTATATACCACTTTGGGCAAGATTCACCCCAAAATGAAAATTATTTACTTACCTAATGTAATTCAAAACCACAGGATGTAAAAAAAAAAGAAGCCTGTATGTCTTTCTTCTGCTGAACACAAAAGAAGATATTTTGAAGAATGTGGGTAATAATCCGTTTTGTTCACCATACACCTGTAGTATGGAAGCCCATATCTGCCAAAACAACACAGACAAAAAAAACATATATATATATATTTATATATACAGTATATATACACACAATTGTAAATCATAGTAATGACATAAAAAAGTCGACATGGTGACACAAAAAGTCCCAGCTGTGAAATAAAAAATCATAATTATGACAGTCATAATTTTTCAATAGATAATTTCTTTATCGAGCTTATTGTTTTTGTCTGATTGAATATATGATGTTAGCTAACTGCATGAATTGTATTATCTGTATATAGAACTGTACATTTCTGACTTATGGATATTACTTTTACAAAGTCACCTCTTATAAGAGATTACTCTAAATTGTAATGTAGAAACATGCAGTTTCTGCTTTGAAACAAAATGTATTGTGAAAAGCGCTATACAAATAAATGTCAATTATGACAAATATATTATTTTATTTTTTGTCTTATAAGATAAAGTTAAATTAAAAATGTAAACATATTTAGACTTTTTATTGCATAATTATGAATTAGTATCACATAATTTTCTACTTTTTTTGTCTCAGAATTATGACTTAGTAATCACAATTTATACATTTTGTCATAATGACTTTGGATCATAAATATGATTTATCAAAGTTTTGTGGCAGAAATGGACTTCCATTGTATAGACAAAAATATTCTTCAAAAAAGACATGAGGGTGAATAGATGATTAATGAACTATCCCTTTAAATGTAAATGTCCGAGCTTTTGGAGCACCAGATTTTCAGGCTCAGAATCTCAAAAGTACAAAGACTGATACTGATTTTGTTCCAGCTTTTAGTGCGTGTGTCAGACAAAAGACAAGTTATAAATTTGTAGATGGTTCCTGGGATTAATTATTCATCATTTAAATTCCCAGTTAGGAATCTTCAGTTGAATATTTGATTATTACATAATTTATAGTTGCTGTTAGTACTCTTTTTTACTTGAGAATTCCTATAAATATTACAATTCAAAAGAGAGAATTTCAACAAGTATTGTTCTAAGGCTGAACACAGACTCAACAAAGGTTTCCTGAGGATGTGGACTGATAAACTGATGCAAATGAACTAAAGTAGACCAGAATAATCTCTAGTGTTCCTCTGCAATGTGAGGATGACATCATGGAACAGTAACATGTGTGTGTAATGTTGAACTCAGGGGCCTCTACTACCAACAACATTCTCTGGGGATGGTTACGCAAGATAAAACTCTGAGAGTGCAGGTTCTAGTTAGAATATTTATTTTATTGTTCAATACTATATATTTTGTTATTTACACTTAAAAACACATTTAAACCCAACAAAATATTTATATAAAATATAACCAACACACAACATCACCAGCTCTGAGTTTGACTCAGTAAGTCTGAGCGTTGGGCTCTAATAGGTGTGTAGCATGCATGTCTCTGGTCATGTTGTTTTTTTCTCTGAGTTTGGATTGTAGTAACGTGTGCTCCACCACTCCCATCCGAACATCCATCTGCTCAATCTCCTGCTTCAGCTTGGTCAAACTCTGACGGATCTTCACCACTGGAGCTGCATCACAAAACACATGGACAAGCATAAACTCCAGCTCACTTCAGTAGGGTGAAAGAGTGTTTGCTGTGCGTGCGGTTTACCTCCATCAGACATACTGCTGCCTTTCTCTTCCATTTCCTGTTTCACTTTCTCTAGCTCCTCACTGATCTTAAGCACAAATATATATATATATACGTTATTATTTGAATATTGTGTGGCTATGTGGACATAGTAAGGCTGCGTACATTCATTTATTAAAAACACTGATGCTTTTAATTGTCACTGTGTTGTAACCAAAAGATGGTCAAATCATTGTAATGCTAATATTATGTGACTCTTGCGATAGCCTTGTTTTTTTTAGACTCACCTCAGCCAGAATCCTGGTTCTCTCTGTGACGCCTCCACTGGCCTGCTGATAAAGCTCTTTTACCTGACGAACAAAAACACATGCGTTTGACCACCCTGTGTTTTGATTGGTTGAGGGTAACATGCGTTTGACCATCCTGTGTTTTGACTGGTTGAGGGTAAGTAATACATTTTGGGGTTTTGATTGGTCAAGATGTTCACCTTGTTGAGCTGTGCTTGTGCTTGGCGGTATTCTGAAATGAGATGCTCGAGCTGAGTATTGAGATATTTCTCACGACTGCTCACTTTCTCCAGAGTTTTACCGATGTCCTCCCTCAGCTTAAACAAACAACCCTGAACACACACACACATATACATATATACATATTTAGGTTTAATACTTCACATTATTATCTATTTTAAAAATATTTTAAGAACATCTGTTATGGATGGATGAATGGATGACCTTGGCGTCGTGCAATGACGTGTTGATGCCATCTTGATGTTGATGCATTTGATCAAGGTGAATCCTCCAATCCTGAAACACAGTAACCTGTTACTCAGTATTCAGCCAATCAGAGTCTCTCCATCACCATGCAGGTGAGATACAGCGACTAAAGGTTGAGGAATTTGAGACCTTGTTGTCGGTGCGGATGGTGACTTTAAGTTGTGGAAGAACTCGCTCCACCTCTAGATTCCACTCAGCAGCATCAACATCTGACTCCAGAACCACTGCAGGCCTTGAACCACTGAGCTCCTAATCACACATATATGTAAGGGATAATCCACGGCTAACTGTGCATTAAATTATTTTAATGCACGACGCAGAGTCCATTCAAATCATTTAATGCACAGCTAGCCGTGGATTTCCCGCTTATACCATGGTCATTTGCCAGCATTGACAAGTTAAAGATGTTAATGATGTTTGGAGCACAATACTATATTATTATAAGTGTAAAAATGACGGTAATTTTTGTGTTACGGCTCATTATATCTAGCATTTTGCCTGCTTTAAATAAGACAGAGAGATGAAGCAGTGTTGTAAGATCACATTTATTTGAATTAATGAATTAGCATTTATTTGAATTAATTATAGAGAGAGAGAGAGAGAGAGAGAGAAATTTAATGCTGATAAATATTATGTAGCGATTCAGTAGTGGAGCTTTTTTATTATTAAAATTTGCGGGCAGCGATACGTTTCTGTGTGTGCAGCGCAATCTCCGATCTCAGTGTGCAAGTGATTGTGTGTGTGCTACAATGAAAACAACACATTGATATAGAACGGTAATTAAACTGGTTGGAATTACCTGTGCATTAAACTGTTTTAATGCACACCTTCCAACCAATTAGAATTGAGTATTCAGAAAGACCATATAGTATAATACTATATAAAATGCACATGCCAAAATTTCATATAAAACTCACACTCTGATTGGTTCTGGTCTTCAGTGCATCTAAATCAAGTCCGTCCTCTTCCTCACACTCCTCATCCTCCTGCTGAAGATCCACATTTTTAATGAGTGTATGTGTGATTCACTTTACACATGAGTCTGTGTGTGTGTGATTCACTGTCACGTCTTCCTGCTGTGTGAAGTAGGGGTGGGCGATAGTAGCAAACCTTTATATTATGATATTCTCTATTTTTGTTGATAAAATATATAACCCATTTGATTTTTATGTTTCTTTGTTTTGATGCAAAACAATATCCAAAATAAAAGTAAGGTATCACATTTGTATACTATTTTTTTAAGTCACATAAATTGCAAAAAAATACAATTTATCTTAAAACAAATATATAGAAATTCCATTTATATCTCAAGGTTTTTTTTTTTTTTTTAATAAAAACAAACAGCTGAGCTAGATTACTCAATCCAATTCACAACAGTGAAAAAATAATAATAGGAGAGCGTGACAGATAGCAGCAGTAACTCAGGAAGGGGAAGCTTAGCTTAGAATAAAGTTTAAGAGTGATTCACTGTCATCTCTTCTTCCACTTTACTGAGTGTGAGCTCAGCATCATCTTCCTGCACACAATCATCTTCCACTTCCACAGATGGGTACAGAGGCCTGATAAAGAGAAAATACCAGCTGTGTTATTGTGTGTGTGTGTATTGTGGGAACAGAAAGTTTGTGAACCCTGGTGAAATTTGTGGTTCAACTACAACAAGATTGATATTAAAACTAAAGTAGCAAAGAACATAGTCCCAACCTGCATTCAGCTCATGGTGTGTGCCGTTATGTATACGTGTACCTGTTCCAGATGAATCCTTTACTCTTTAGTGCTTTTTCTACCAGCTGGTCTAGAACATTACAGACATGCTCTCCAGATCCAGACTTCAGCTTAGATGGGGGAAAATCAACTTGGCCACCCTATAAACACAGACATTCACACATACAGTGATAATCATGAAACACAAATGCATCTACGCAAACTCGTGAGGGTGTCGTCACTGTGATAATGTCTGACCAGGGCACGCAGCTCAGACAGGATGTTGGAGACGGTGGCATTGGGGTCGTCGTACTCCTGTGGTGCATCAAACGGCCGTCCACACAGGGAAATCAACCAGGCGGCAATTACACTGAACATATAGAACTGCTCTCCGGGATTTGACAACACGTGAGGGCTGGAGACAAAATAATGCCTGAAAAACAGAGAAAACATGCGTTTGAACAAATCTCTGTTTGAAAAGAAACACTGAAACAGTATACAGATTTAATTGATTTTGAATTAATTCCTAGAATTTTACTTAAAAGTAACCCATGTCATGTTTTTTTTACGATTGCTTGAGATTGCGATTGCTTCAGATGTTCTAGTACTATTCACAAATTCTTTTTATTATTTTTTTACATAATTTATATATAAAAAAAGAATGCAAAATAATATAGAATTCATGGACAATTCGAAAAGTTTTTGGGCCAGACCTGACCTGTTAAAAAGAGATGGTATTCATCCCTCCTGCGATGGTGCTGCTCTTCTCTCTACTAATATGACACATAGTCTTAGAGTTCAAACATGAATTGGGGCTCAGGTCAGGAAGCAGACAAACTGGCTAAACCGATCGTCTGATAGCTGTCTCACATCACTGAGGTCACATAAATCCCATCACAGAGACTCTTTCACCTAGATATCATCATATAGAGACTTTGTCTGTTCCCCGAATTGGGACATACAAAAAACTCCTAAAACCATTTAAGGGTAAAAATTTTATTGATGTTCAACAAATAAAAAGCAGATATAATACGGATGAACAAATAATAAAGCTTGGGTTGCGGAATATGCGATCACTTACTTCAAAAGCACTTATTGTTAATGATATGATTACAGATTATAACCTAGATGTGCTAAACAAAACCCTAGGTATTTATTTGAAACAGTGTCTAAATTAACGGAAAATAAAGTTTCAACCACAGACGTTTCCAAGCAGCACAGCAGTAATGACTTTATGAACTTCTTTACTTACAAGATTGATAATATCAGGGAGAAAATTATAACTATGCAACCGTCTACTATAGTATCACATCAGGTAGTGCATTGTAGTCTCCCTGAGGAAACATTTGATTCATTCATTGCTATAGGAGAGGAAGAATTTTCTAAACTCATTAAATCATCTAAATCAACAACTTGTATGCTAGACCCTATACCGACTAAGCTATTGAAAGAGATGCTTCCAGAGGTCATAGATCCTCTTCTTAATATCATTAATTCATCTTTGTCATTAGGATACATACCAAAAACTTTTAAGCTGGCTATAATTAAACCGCTCGTTAAAAAAACACAACTTGATCCTACAGAATTAGTCAATTACAGGCCGATCTTGAGTCAAAGATACTAGAAAAGGCAGTATCCTCACAACTATGTTCCTTTTAAGAAAGAAATGGTATCTGCGAGGATTTTCAGTCAGGATTTAGACCGTACCATAGTACTGAGACAGCTCTCATCAGAGGCACAAATGATTTGCTCTTATCATCCGATCGTGGTTGTATCTCTCTATTAGTGTTACTCGATCTTGTGCATTTGATACCATTGACCACAACATTCTTTTAAATAGACTTGAAGATTAAGTTATCATTAGTGGAATTGCATTAGCATGGTTTAAATCATACTTATCTGATCGTTATTAGTTTGTAGCAGTAAATGAAGAGATGTCTCATCGATCAAAAGTTCAGTATGGCATACCACAAGGCTCAGTACTATGACCGTTGCTGTTCACTCTGTACATGCTACCCTTAGGACAGTGGTTCCCAACCTTTTTTTGTCTGAGACCCCCTTTTTCTCAAGAAAATATTTTAGGGCCCCCTTCACATTTAATGATATTATCGCTCTTGTAAGCTTGCAGCAAGGATGACAAAATATGTTGTTTTCAAACAAACGGTATGTTTATGCAAAAATAATAGCCTATAATATTGAAAATACAATAACAAAAACATCAGTAGGCCCTTTGTAATTTAAAAACGTAAGCCTAGGAGAAGCCTATATATTGGCCCTATTTGAAATGCAAAAACAAAAATATTCACACTGGTGTGTAGGTAAAAAAAGAAAGAATATAGGCTATTACTAAATGACTGTTGTCTGGGGCCTCAATACTTGCATGTTATTTGTGAGGCTTTATCAATGTGAGGCTTTATTTTTTTATGCTTTTGGCGCTATAGCGAGCGATAATAAACTTGTGTTTATTAACAGAATAATGCGTCTTTCGGAAGAACATTGTAGCCGGAACTACATCTCTCTGTGTACGTCTATGACGAGTCACGCAGGTACTGGGCTACTCCGCAGCGGCAGCGATCCCGAACCAGTGTAAAATAGTCCCAATGTAAACACTTATTATAGGTGTACCATAGTGGTTCAGGATAAGACAAAAACACGGATTGGAAAATGGATTCATGATGAACTCGCTCATTATATACATTTTGTACATTTTGAACAGAAAAAAGTTAAGGACTTTTATTTAATGCTCATTGCTCAAACCTTTCAAAATATGACGCGACCCCCCACAGAGCTCGCTGAGGCCCCCTTGTGGGCCGCTACCCCCCTGTTGGGAACCGATGCCTTAGGAGATATCATTAGGAAGCATGGCATTAGTTTTCACTGTTATGCTGATGATACTCAGCTCTATATTTCTTCACGAACTGACGAAACTTACCAATTCACAAAATTAACGGAATGCATAGCTGATATAAAAAACTGCATGACTAGTAATTTCCTACTACTTAATTCTGAAAAACAGAGATTCTAATTATTGGACAAAAAACTTCCTCACGTAATAACCTAGAATACTGTCTAACACTTGATAGCTGCTCTGTCAAGTCTTCGCAGTCGGTTAGAAACCTGGGTGTGCTCTTTGATACCAATCTTTCATTTGAGAGTCACGTGTTTAGTATCTGTAAAACCACATTTTTCCATCTTAAAAATATATCTAAATTACGTCATATGCTCTCAATGACAAATGCAGAACAATTAGTTCATGCATTCATGACATCAAGGCTAGATTATTGTAATGCTATTAAGGGTGGTTGCCCTGCACACTTAATAAACAAACTACAGCTGGTCCAAAATGCAGCTGCTAGAGTTCTTACCAGAACCAGGAAGTATGACCATATTGGCCTGGTTCTGTCAACACTGCATTTGGCTCCCTATTAAACATCGTATAAATTTTAAAATATTGCTGATTACTTACGAAGCACTAAATGGTTTAGCTCCCCAGTACTTGAGTGAGCGCTTAATGCATTATAGTCCTTCACGTCTATTGCGATCTCAAAAATCCGGCCAGTTGGCAATACCTAGAATATCAAAATCGACTGCTGGCAGTAGATCCTTTTCCTATTTAGCACCTAAACTTTGGAACAGTCTTCCTAACATTGTCCAGGAAGCAGACACACTCTGCCAGTTTAAATCTAGATTAAAAACACATCTCTTCAACCTGGCACATAGAACACTATAGGCCTACATTCCTTTTAATCAAATCAGTTAAATGATTATTAGGTTGCATAAATTAGGTCAGCCGGAACCGGGAACACTTCCTATAACACCTGATTTACTCGTTACATCATAAAAAGAATGGCATCTACGTTAATTTTAGTCTTTCTATTTATTCCGAGGTTTAATCAGCTGGATCTGGGCCGTATCCAGATCAGATGGTGGACCTGCGCCTAGACACGACCACAACGCATTTATGTGTCATCAGAGCTTGTGTCAACTAGACTCTCCCCTGTGAAGGCCTCATCGACACGACAGCCATCGGCACTGTCAGATCCTCAACAAACTCGTCCCCATATCTGACTTCTGACCTGTAATACTGCCTGAATCATAATCATACACTGCTCGTTCGTTGGCCAGAGGAGAACTGGCCCCCTGACTGAGCCTGGTTTCTCCCAAGGTTTTTTCTCTGTTTTCTCTGAGTTTTGGTTCCTTGCCACTGTCGCCTTTTTCACCTTTCTTCGCCTTTGGCTTTTGGCTTGCTTAGTTGGTCACATTAAATTTTTTATTTAACAATATTATTACAACATTATTTTTCTGTTATCTCTGTAAAGCTGCTTTGAAACAATCTGCATTGTAAAAGGTGCTATATAAATAAAGGTGACTTGACTTATTTAAGTTTTTTTTACTCTTTATAAGTTATGAGTTTATAAGTCTCTGTGAGGACAAGATTAAAATATACAACATGATTTGGATTTTGTTATTAGATGATTCTTCACAGATAGCAAATTAGTATTGGGCCGAACCTGGTTGAATTTAGGCTGTGAGTTTGGATCACATAGGCAACCACATGGAATTATGGCCCAAGATTGGCCCAAAAGCTACATGCTGAAAGTAAAACAGATCCATGCCAGAAGCAGACCAAAACTTACCCACAACTTCTTCCATGTCCCCAGAAATCGGCCATAACTGGCCCACAACAGTGTCAGAATCACCAGATGTCAGCCAGAAAAGAGCCAAACTGTCACCACCTTTACCCCCCAGAACTGGACCAATATTATGCAAGAATCCCCAAAACTGAGCCAGAAATAATATTCATATATTGTGAAATGTATAACTTATAAAAAACAGAAACCAGGCAAATGCAAAGTATGAAGAGTTTTAATGATGCTGACAAAAAACCCCTCAAATCTCAAGCAGATGACAGCAAAAACAAAATGTAAACAATGTGAGAATGTGTCAAGAATAAATACACAAAAAATGCACAAATAGCATAAATCAAAATAAATTTGTTAAATAAGTGACAATGTAACAAAAGCATAGAGATACTTACTATTGCTGCCTTTACGTGCTATCGGAAATTTCCTACTTCCCAGTTGTGATTATTACGAGCTCATCGCATTCAAATTTTGACTTGAGACTTGGTCATGTCCAATTTTTAAACTAGTAACGTTAGCTGTTAAACTAACGTTAGAGGTAACTTATTTACGATAATTCCGATAGCACGTGAAGGCAGCATATAAAACATGATAATGCCTTATAATCCATATTGCATATATAAAGTAGCGATTCTGATTCTCTCACCTGGACAGAGGTTTGATGTTGTGTTTGTCCAGAACCTCCTGCTCATAATCCAGAACTTTGAGTTTATCCAGCAGATCCTCCATTAGCACGAATGTCTGATGGACCGAACCGGGTCCGCGCTCTTCCTCCTCCGCCATCCCTCTCTCTCTCACTGTTCACATTCAAAAAGCTTTATTGGCAAGGCAAATGGGGGTTTAAAGCTTAATTACACAATATAGCTATGTAACGTTATACACACATATTTCTCCTACTCTCTGTGTATTTTTGTCAGGTCGTTTCCCGCAAGCGGCAGGCTAACGTTACATTAGGGGACTCAGGATGTTGTAGTTACTGTCGCCAAGAATGACGTCAGACACGATGATGGCCATGATAGGGAACAAAATAATAGTACTGAATAGTGACGGATGATAATAAACAATGAGCAGTAATTAATTATATAACATATATGAGTTGTAAATAAAACGGCAATAGCAAGCCAAGACTCTTAATATGACTGTTTGACTAAACGTTTTGTTCAAGAATCTCATAGTGCTGCCACGCGCTGGAGCGGAGAAGAAACGGTGCTACAGACAAGGTTATGCTTGTATTCTTCTCTCTCTACATTCCTGTCTGATCCATGAATAGGGTATGAAGGACTAAAAATGACAAAAGGAAAAATAAATAAATAAAAGTAGAAATAAATAAATAAATGCAGAAATATAGTGAAAATAAATACATTTTGGTAATATAAATGGCTATTTTTGTATTTTTACATTTCTACATTTATTTATTTCTACTTTTATTTATTTATTTATTTTTCTTTTTATCATTTTTAGTCCTTCATAAATAGACACATAGTCAAAGTTTAAGAAATGCTTATCTATTTATTTTTTTCATACATTATTCATACATACATTTTTAATACGTTCAAAAGTTTTTTAATGTTAAAAAAAGTCTGCTCACCAAAGCTGTATTTGATCCATAATACAGCAAAACTAGCAATATTCTGACATATTTTATTTAACTGTTTTCTATTTGATTATATTTTCAAATGCAATTTATTTCTGTGATGGCAAAGCATCACTCCAGTCTTCAGTGTCACGTGATTCTTCAGAAATCATTCTAATGTTGATTTGCTGCTCAAGAAACATTTAGCTAATATTATTATCAAGGTTGAAAACATTTGTCTGTACTTTTTTTCAGGATTTTTTGATGAATAGACAGTTCAAAAGAACAGCATTTATCCGAAATAGAAAGCTTTTGTAACATTATAGATGTCTTTACTGTTACTTTTGAACAATTTAATCCACCCTTGCTGATTAGAAGTAATTTCTTTCATTTCTTTTTTTTTAACTATTATTATTCTTACTGACCCCAAACTTTTGAACAGTTAGTGTACAGTGTTACAAAAATTCAGCTTTGCCAACACAGGAATAAATTACATATTCAAATAATATTCAAATAAAAAAAAGGGTCAATAGCACTGTTTTTGCTGTATTTTTGATCAAATAAATGCAGCCTCGGTGAGCATAAGAGACTAAAAAAAAAAAAAAAAACATGAATAAATCTTAATAATGTAAAACTTTTGAATGGTAGTGTATATCCTATATATTTATTATGAAGAAAAAAAATGAATAGCTAAATACTGTTCAAAAGTTTGGGCTCAGTAAGGTTTTTGAAAAAAGTCTCTTATTCACCAGGGCTGTATTTATTAATAAATACAATAAAAATAGTAATATTGTGAACTATTATTGGAATTTCAAATAACTATTTTAATATAGTTAAAATGTAATTTATTCCTATGCAAAGCTGCATTTTCAGCAGCCATTATGCAGGCTTCAGTGTCACATGATCCTACAGAAATCATTATAATATGCTGATTTGGTGCTCAAACATTAGTTCTCTTACGAGAGGTTCTCTCGTATTGCGTAAGTTAGCTTACGCTATGGGAAAGATTCATCTTCTCGAGATATTGAAGCCAAAAAATTATCCTTAATTTTGTATTAATTGTCAACGCAGTGCAGCAGCTAGCAGACCTAGAGCAGGCTGTCTAGCGTGCTCATAGGCTGCCCTGCGGGAACTGCAGCAGCCTACCACTGAGCCCGACGTGACGTCACGTCCAATGAAGGGCGCTCGCGCCTTCACAGCGTCAAAGCCCGCCAGAAAGGGCGTGGCTTAGCGTATACAAACAGGGCTCGTAGGCTGTATTCTCTGATGTTCACCTCTTCAGCGAAGCTCTTCGCATCGCTGGATCTAGAGAGAGAAGCGACTAGCCAGCTTAGGACAGCGCCTGAAGAAGCCGGCCGTCTTCGCCACCTTCAGCCATCCGTGCGAGCTACGCTATCCGGCGACATATCCTTTTACCTTGCTAAACCATTCTAAAAGAGCAGCGAGTGTCTCGACCAGGAAAATCCTCGCGCACGTTCGCCCGAGGGACTGGTATATTTCTCTAGATGCCTATTTTCAGATTCAGATAATACCCTGTCACAGGCAATTTTTGAGATTCGCCTTCGACGGTCAGGTATATCAATACACCGTCCTGCCGTTCGGCCTGTCCCTAGCACCCCGTACATTTACAAAGTGCATGGACGCAGCGCTCGCCCCCCTGAGAAGTCAGGGGCTGCGAATAATGAACTATCTGGACGATTGGCTGATATTGGCACAGTCAGAGACAGAACTGTTATCTCACAGAACAGTGCTTCTCAGTCACCTGGAAAGCTTGGGTCTCACGGTCAACTGGACCAAGAGCTCATTACTGCCCAGCCAGTCAATTTCCTTTTTAGGAATAGAACTGGACTCGGTGACCATGACGGCTCGTTTATCGACACAGCGCGCGCGCCGTGTTCGCCACCTAGCCGCATCTTTCCAGAAGGGCAGCTTTCTCCCTGTGAAGACATTTCAAAGGATGTTGGGCTGTATGGCATCAGCTGCAGCGGTGCTTCGGCCTACTGCGCATACGCCCGCTCCAACGCTGGTTGAATGCTTGCGCGTCCCGCCGAGCCTGGGTTTCTGGCGGCCAGAAAATCAGAGCGACTCAGACCTGCATACATACCCTGGTTAGTAGCCGACTGGTACCAGCAGGGAGTAATGATGGGAACCATCTCTTATCGGAAAGTCATTTCGACAGACGCGTCCAACTCGGGTTGGGGCGCGCTGTTCGAGGGCAGACCGGTCTTCGGCCAGTGGTCAGACCAAGAGAAGTGTTTTCACATAAACTGTCTGGAGATGATAGCGGTCGAGAACGCGCTGAAGCGCTTCCTCCCGTTCATACAGGACCAACATGTTCTTGTCCGCTCGGACAACACGTCTGTGGTATCCTATGTAAACCGTCAGGGCGGTGTCAGATCCAGAAATCTCTGCGATCTGACGGAGCGCCTCCTCACGTGGTCTCAGCATCACCTGCGCTCGCTGAGGGCGGCGCATGTGCCTGGCCATTTGAATGAGGGCCCAGACAAACTGTCCAGGGACAATGTTTCCCCTGGGGAATGGTCCCTGCACCCCCAAGCAGTCCAGAAATTATGGCGCCTATTCGGCAAAGCGGAAGTCGACCTATTTGCGTCAAAGGACAACTCTCACTGCCCAATGTTCTTTTCGAAGAACGAGGACGCCCTGGCCCAAGTCTGGCCCAGCCGCCCTCTGTATGCCTTCCCTCCGATCTCTCTGTTACCGCAGGTAATCAAGAGAATCAGGGAAACGCGCCACTCGGTGCTCCTCATAGCCCCGCGCTGGGAGAATCAGATTTGGTTCCCGGAGCTGACGCGGCTGTCACTAACAGCCCCGTGGCCGATTCCGGTGAGAACGGATCTCCTCTCGCAAGCTCGCGGCTCGATCTGGCATCCCCATCCAGAGCGCTGGTCTCTACACGCGTGGGTGATCAACGGCTACCCGCTGCCCTGCCAGAAGGAGTGATGAACACAATCACGCAGTCTAGAGCTCCCTCTACTAGAAAGCTTTACGCGCCTAAATGGTCTGTGTTCTCCAAATGGTGCACCGACAGAAACCTGGACCCAAGGACGTGTGGGGTCTTGCGGCTGCTCTATTTCCTACAGGAGCTGTTGGATAAGGGGAGATCCCCATCCACGCTCAAAGTCTATGTGGCGGCCGTTGCTGCGTTCGCTGAGTCGACGCGCGGCCAGTCACCAGGAAAAAACGAGCTTGTCATCCGCTTCCTTAGAGGAGCCAGAAGGATGTACCCTCCGCGCCCCCCGTCGGTTCCTATGTGGGATCTTTCATTGGCCCTCGAGGCCCTGAAAGCTTTCCCCTTTGAACCACTAGACTCCGTGGAGTTAAAGTACCTATCACTCAAAACCTTTTTCCTGACAGCACTGTCATCAGTGAAACATGTGGGGGATTTACACGCGCTGTCTGTCAGCGCTGCGTGTCTCGAGTTTGGGCCAAATGACTCAAAAGTCATCCTCAAACCTAGATATGGCTATGTTCCTAAAGTGATTGGCACTCCATTCAGAGCGCAGGTCATTTCGCTTTCGGCTCTGCCTTCATCCGATAGCGAGAGCGACGTTAATCTCCTCTGCCCAGTCAGGGCGCTGAGGACTTACACTGCGCGCTCCGCCCTTTTCAGGCGCTCGGAGCAGCTTTTCGTTTCGTTTGGTGGGCGCACCAAGGGTCTCGCCGCCTCGAAACAGAGCTTATCCAGATGGATTGTGGACGCTATAGCAGCCGCTTACGCGTCGACAGGTCTGCAATGCCCCCTGGTCATCAGGGCTCATTCCACCAGAGGCATGGCCTCATTGTGGGCATGGTCCAGCGGAATTTCTATTCATGACATATGTGTGGCGGCGGGCTGGTCCTCCCCGTCCACCTTTGTCAGGTTTTATAACCTAGAAGTTCCCGCTCTGCAGGCAAAACTTCTGTCAGTTTAAGTGAGATGTACGTTCTGTCCAGATAGGTTCGTGCGCAGGCTACTCTCACGCATACTAGCTCTTCTGGTTGAGCTGCACTATTGGGTATGTGCTATATGCTTATGCAAACCGGCGACGCCGCTCTGTATTCCCTATGAGTGCTTATGTACAAGTGCTGGCCCGCGTTGCTGGCCGCCTTATTTTCCCACTTATCTGGGTTCCCCGGAAAAGCCCTGGGACTCATTGTGGATGCTTGGCGCGCACGGCGTTGACAAAGGGTTCCCGCAGCGTAAGCTAACTTACGCAATACGAGAGAACCTCTCGTAAGAGAACGCATCGGTTACCTAACGTAACCTTTGTTCTCTCTAGATGAGGGAACGAGTAATGCATAACCTGCCGTGCTCGCGCCACGAGCGTTTTTCGCTTCAGTCGATGAAAACCAGAGAATACAGCCTACGAGCCCTGTTTGTATACGCTAAGCCACGCCCTTTCTGGCGGGCTTTGACGCTGTGAAGGCGCGAGCGCCCTTCATTGGACGTGACGTCACGTCGGGCTCAGTGGTAGGCTGCTGCAGTTCCCGCAGGGCAGCCTATGAGCACGCTAGACAGCCTGCTCTAGGTCTGCTAGCTGCTGCACTGCGTTGACTACAAGGGGGTAATCCATCAGCCGGAAGTTGAAGCTGCCTCCCGGGGCCGCCATTGTAGCTGGCTATCACCTGCTGTTAGCATCCCATTGACTCCCATTCATTTTGGCGTCACTTTGACAGTGAATAACTTTACATCTGAGGCGTCCAAAGACTTAATTTGTCCATTATTTATTTCTAAAGAAACACGACAATGTATAAAAGGCTCCATTACTTTGTATCTTACGTTATGGCCCCGTAGAAGCCATTCTTGTAAAAATAGGCTAAAAATTGCGTCATAACCACGCGACTTTATGTCGCACAATAGAGACATTACCGTATAGACAGGAGGAGAAGCTCGCACAGTCTCGCTTTTACTGTCTAAAGTCAGCCCATGGCATAGATAGACAGTCCATAAAAGCAACGCGACTAAATATTTAAACAACGTTTTTGAGGAATTGCAAAATAATTCGACATGTGGCAAGTGAATACATATGAAGTAACATTTATCCACGAACTTTAAATTATGTATCTACTACTACACCTACGGGGGATGGGGAAATTAATTATCAGGAAATTATACAGGCAATGGAAGAAGAAAAAAAAAAACATCTCAATGTCTATCGCGGTTAACGTTGTTCCTTTATTTATTTACAGATCTACGCTTGAAGATGAATGTGATCCCGTTCGGAAGCCATATGTACAAAATGCCTATATAACGTGAAATAAAGAAAAACGGTTTTGTTCAAGTGTTTGTGACCATGATTTATTAGCCAAAACTACATGATTTAACACCTAGCTCACAATTCTTTATATATTGGAATATTATATGGTCATGTAATATTGAATGGATACGAAAATGACTCGAGGGGACAGTAGGCTATTTTATAGTATGGTTCCTGGGCTCATACTAAGAAGTATTTTTTGGATGGGTTATTATTCTGTTTGATGTAGAAGGAAACGAAAAAGAAGGGAAAAAATTATTTGCATATGTGCCTATATCTTAATCATTTTTAATAATTTTGGAAGATTGTGCTGTAGCCTACATGCATTTATTTATCTGTTATTTTTTATTGTATTATGTGTGTGTGTGTGTGTGTGTGTGTGTGTACTAGCCAAATATTTAAATCTAATGGATATATAAACATGTTCAAAATAAACTAACTAAAATTACTAGAACTGCAGATAGGCTACTCAAACGATTACAATCCTAAAGTAGGCTATTTTAAAGTCGATTTTAGCCACTTCTTTTATCATGTCATATTGTAATTATATAGCGTAATATGTTATATTAAATTAATTATTATAATTATTAATAGTATTGTAATATATTAATAAACATTATATTATGTTTTTACAATACTAAACGATTTGATTTCCAAAACACACAAACGCACACACACACACACACACACACACACACACACACACACACACACACACACACACACACACACACACACACACACACACACACACATCAATGTGAGTTTACTCTTTACTCTGATGAGTCATTGACCGTTCGAGATTAGCTTGCTTGCGCCTGCCAGTCAAAGCCCTTATTTCTGGAGACTGAGCCATGATACTTCGACCTTGGAAACTTCTGATCATCATTCAAGACAAGTATTGTGTTATAGGTGGTATTTTGTTAATTCAGTGTGATAACTTTTTGTTGGCTTTTTTCTTTTCTTTTTCTCCCCCGTTGATTTCATCTTCCCTTTTACTTCAATTTACTTGTTGCTAGCATATTGTCCCTCGCGCGAAAATGTCTTGCTGTGTTGCATACATGTGTTCTAAGAGACTTGTCAAGTTAAGCTTTTTCAGGTAAGTTAAGTCCACAGTCTCCATCAGTATAATGCATTATTTTAGTATTTTACTCATACTAAATGTGGCTAAAAAAAAGATGCACGTAGTCCTCGACAGCTGACAGACATCTAGGTGACTTAAGACATGCAGGTGAAAGAAAAAAATATTTGTAAGATGAAATAATCATGTTTATTTTCTAAAATCAAAATAAAGCTGAACACCTCAATACTGCAATAAATCAAAGTCGACACAACAGCCTTTAACGTCTACAAACTCTCAGTTAAGCTCAAGTGCACAAAAAGACTTATCAGTAAACCAACATCCTTCAAAAAGGCCATGTCAATATAGAGGACAAATAAAATAGTGTTAATTAAAATTAACTAGTCAAAGGCTACTTGCACTGGATGTGCTGGTTTCGGCCTCATCAGCAGCTGCAGTCTTGGCACAGCTACTAGAAGATTTACAACTGTCAGTCAGGTTGCTCACGTGACATCTACGTCATCAAGCTCAGTTTGAGCCTGCGCAGAACGCTTGGCTATCAGGAAGTGAGTGCCCATTTGGCTTCAACTCTCTCCGTTGAAATCAACGGAGTCGCTGTGTCCATTTCTTTTACTGTCTATGGTTGACAATTAATACAAAATGAAGGATACATTTTTGTCTTCAATATCTCGAGAAGATGAATCTTTCCCGTAGCGTAAGCTAACTTACGCAATACTCGTTCCCTCATCTAGAGAGAACCGAGGTTACGTTAGGTAACCGATACGTTTTCATTATCAATGTTGAAAATGGTTGTGTAATATTTTTGTGAAAACCGTGATGTATTTTTTTTCAAGGTTTTTTTTTGATGAATAGAAAGTTTGAAAATAGTTTTTTTAATATAAGTCTTTACTGTCACTTCCGAATAATTTAATGCCTCATTGCTAAATAAAGATAAATAGCTACAATTTCTTTAAAAAAAATCGTATTGACCCTAAACTTTTGAAAAGTAGTGTATATTATATACTATTACTTATTTTTCTATCATCCCCCCCCCCCCCATATACACACACACACACACAAATATATATATTTACAAGAGAAAAACTATTTAAGTGAAAAGCTGAACTGAAAAATTTGAATGCTTGTGTTCTGTTTCCTATGATAAACCGTGAGTCAGAGTATGCCTTATGCTGGGTTACTAGCTGGGCAGAGCCGCTCAGCTGTTGAGATTAATTCCAAGAGATCTTTTTTTGGCTGATGGGTCAATCTTTCTTTCACTCTGCCAGTCTCTGTCTCTATGATGTTGTGTGTATGAACATGAATGTTTGGAGATTCAAATGTTTTCTGGCCTTCTGAGGTTCAGTCACCAGCGTAACTACCAGTGTTTTGGACAGAGTCATCTGCTCTTTACACGGTAATCAAAACACAAATGCAGAGTAAAAGGACACATTAGACAGGATATGTTTTCACATTTTAATAAATTTCACATGTGGTTTATGGTAACAGAAATGACACAAACATTAATAGTGCTAGCACTATTAATTAATTTGGCTACCCAACACACATCCTCATATACACTCTCACATTTTGGAGCACATTTTATGAAAAATTCTCCTCTTTCTTCCACTTCCAATTACTTCCTCAGCATTTTGTTTTTTTCCATCCATTTCTCCACAGTTTCTGTGGTGAATTTCCTTTTTCAGTCCTCTTGAATACGAGTCGCCCCCTCTTCTGATACTGGACCCTCCCTCTTGATCTCGGTAACCACCTCTGTGTATGTCACATCTGGGCTGGACTTCCTGCCTTTGGGAGGAGTCACAGCTGGCTCCCCCTCTGCAACTTCCTGGCCCTCAGCGACAGTGCGTTCCTTCTTCAGTTTGATTTTGAACGATTCTTTAGTGGGTGCTTTCTTAGCAATGTTTTCCTTCAGCCTCTCGCTGCTCTGACGCATCTTCTCTCGCTGCTCGGCGGGGACGATCTTCTCACCCAAGGTGTTGAATTTGGTTCCAAGCGTTTGGCCCGTCTTACTCAGGCTCTCCTTGGTCTTGCTTAGGTTTTCCCGCGTCTTATCGCGGGTCTTGCTCATGTTCTCTTTGGAGAACGCAGCTTTGATGTTCTCAATGCCTTTTAAGCCACTCTGTTTCAGACGTGCGCCCCGGGATGACTCCGCCTCCTCTACCACCATGTACTCTTCATCAGATGATAGGTCAGCAGGGATCTCATACTCATCTGGCTCCACCTCTAAGTTAGCAAGCCCTGCCCCCTTGGGAGTCTTGGTGACAGCAACAGAGGGAACTTCAGTTTCACCCTGCGGTGACATAGGAGAGACAATCATTCACTAGAAAACACACTCCGACTTTACCCACTCCCAGAAGGTCATGGAGAAGAACTCAGATCTGCTATGTTTGCTTGCAACAATGTCAAACTCAACAAGGTGCAAGAGTCATTGTGCTGATTACCAAACATCAATTTCAATATTAACATATTTAGATTTAATTATTTATTAAAGAGTTAGTTCACCCAAAAATGCAAATTCTGTCACGAATAACTCACCCTTATGTCATTCCAAATTCATGAGTCTTTCGTTCATCTCTAGAACACAAATGAACACAAAATGAATTCTGAGACCTTTCTGTCCCTCCATTGACAGCCTTCGCATTCGCAACTACCACTTTCAAGCCCCAGAAAGATAAGGCATCATAAAAGTATTCCATGTGACCCAAGTGGTTTAACCTCAGTTTTATGAAGCGATGTGAATGCTTTGTTTGTGCCAAAAAAACGTAATTTTTTTACTTTATTTACAGAGTATTAATATCTAACAAGCGTATGAGAGCACCACAACACCACGTAAATTAAGTGGTAAACAAGTGTTTTTTTGCGCAAACAAAGCACTTGTGTCGCTTCATAAAACTGAGGTTAAACCACTGAATTCACATGGATTACTTTAATGATGTCTTTACAACCTTTCTGGGGCTTGAACGTGGTAGATGCGTAGGCTGTCAATGGAGGGACAGAAAACTCTCAGATTTCATTTTGTGCCCATTTGTGTTCTAAAGATGAACGAAAATCTGACGGTTTTGGAACGACATGAGGGTGAGTAATTAATGACAGAATTTTCATTTTTGGGTAAACCCTTTAAGATTTAAACAACAAATTTCTATATAGATGTATTACTTTAAAGCATAAATATGAATGTTGAGCTTTACCGCTTGCTCTTACCAAAACAAAAACAGACAGCCTACATTTCAGGTGCTGTGTAGGGTGCAAAATGTTGGTTCAGTTACAGAATACAACTCGTATACTTAAAGGGATTGTTCACTTAAAAATTTAAAATTGTGTCATCAATTACTAGAAGAATATTTTAGTTTGAAGAATATTTTTAACTGTTTTGTCCATATAATGAAAGTCGGTGGAGTTCAAAACAACATTAGACCCCAATGACTTTCATTGTAATGAGAAAAAAAAAATCTTCTTGGAACGACATAAGGGTAAGTAAATGATGACAGAATTTAATTTTTTGTCTGAACTATCACGTTTGGTAAAATGTACTGATATAGTTTCAGCTGTTGTTGTTTTTTTTATTTTTATTTTTTATTATGATGATGCATATAAGATGATATTTCTGATGCACACTGAACATGAATAAGTTGAAAACTAGTTAAAATCATCATAATATTAAAACAAAGATGTTGGTCACTTTTTATAAAACGGATAGTTCCAGTCCTTGATTCTGATTAGTTAAGCCGCGTTCAAATCTGTTGTAAATTACAAACATACACCTCCACTCCACATCATGCCTAACAACATCCCTTAGCTGTTCTAAATTCACTGTAAACCACGTCAATGTCAGTCAGACAATCTCATCCTGTTTAAGTGGGTGGTTCTTGGCCATCACAAGGAAAGTGGACTAGATTTTATGCCAGTCTAAAGTCTGGTTACTTAAGACTACCCTTCCCTAAGGTCTGCTTACTTGAGACTACCCTTCCCTGGAGGAAATTTTTTCAGTCTGTAAGAATGGATGTCTATGTATGTGTATGAATAAACTCCCTATGCAGGGAATAGCCTTAAAGAGTCTTTTCAGCTGTGTTCAGCAACTCTATATTAGGAAAGCCCAGAATAACTACTCACAAACACACTCTCATACTTACACACACACACACACACACACACACACACACACACACACACACACACACACACACACACACACACACACACACACACTGACAGCCTAATTTAGACTAATTTGTAACACCTTTTCTCTAATTATTTATTCTGTATTTTGAAGGAGGAGTGAGGAGTCGAATAGACAGTTTGCCAGCATTTGTGTTATGCCAATAAGAAGAATTGAACATAGTTTGTGTCCATCCCTAACAGCACGTTTAGGATTGGGGGAACCAAATGTAATAGTTTAAGAATAGATCATTGATAAACCACATTGGACTACAACTACTAATCTGTATCTGTGGTAGTTGAGGTCCAGTATCACTCTTGAATGAACATATCAAAAATATCTTTATTGTCATCTGACACACTAACATAAATAGGTAGCCAATCAGTTCTAGAAAGGAAATTCTCAAGTGCGCCCCCTATTGCTAATACAGCAGGTGTCATTGTGAGATTACAGAGCCAACTTGGTGTTAAATGCCAAAAGGATAGAGCTTCACCATCAATCACCCAAAAAGTTTTATCACATTTACAGTTTGGTGAATTTTCACGAGTGAAATCCAATCACTTCAATAGGAATTCACGCAATCAGGAATTTTTGACGAAAGATTTCACAAAAGCTGCTTTGTTTGAAAGTGACTTCTATGTGAGCTGTGCTTCATAAAGTGCTAAATTATTGACAATAGACAATGGACATTTTTTGCATGTGGAATTCCACCAAAATGTCGCTAATTTGACCGCACTTTAACATGCATGCAGTGGTTAGCAATGGGTTTACCTGGTAGATAACAACCCTGAACTTGTTGCGTGTGAGAAGCTCATCCTGTGTAGTTTCCACCTTCTTCACACGCACGTTCTGTTTCTCCACACGTGAACGTACTTCTTTAACGTGCGTGCTCACGCGACGGGCTTTCTGCAGCAGTTTGTCAACGGTTGTTGCTGTGGCGCCATGGTCACGAGCCAGTTTAATAAGCTCAGATTGGACAGCGCTCACAGAGCTTTCGAGCTGCTGCTGTCGCTCCTCCATGCGCTGCTGGCTCGCCTGGACGCCATCGATGATCGTAGACACACGTTCCAGCAGAGAGAGAATCGACAGGGCCGAGACGGGCTGCCCGGATTCATCCTCGACCCCCAACATGACATCTCCTCTCTTTTCCATCTCTGATTCTCCTTTTCACCGTCCCTGAAAGTAAAGCTACCGGGCCAGAGATGGGTAAGGGGCCAGGTGGAATCAAACACACAGTAGAGAGAAAGTGACACTCCAAGAGAGAGACTCCAATGGAATCTGACAAACTCCACCCCTGTTCACACACACAGATATAAATGCATGGATATAAATACAACTGTAAGAGGATACTAAGACATTTTTGGAAGCTGTATCACAGAAGCATTGGAAAGCCCCATTAATTCATACATTCCAGTATCATGTGCATGTGTTATGGTGGCTTGTGATATGCATAATATGTGTTGCTTTCTCAGCTCTGAAATATCTAAAATGACAGTGGCATTGATCTAGAGCGCAAATGTGCATTTGTGTGTGAGGTGGACTTACTTTTATAAATCTGCCCCCCTGTGGCATACCGTCAACTCAACTGAAGCCAACAGCTGAGGAACGCACACACACACACACAGTGTAAACTGACCTTGGAGGGGTTTCACATTGGTGTTTTGACCTCTGACCTAGCATTAAGGCATACGAAAACTGCATCTCCCAGCATGCACTTTGAGTCACTGAGAAAAATAAACTAGTACTTTAAGAAAAACACTAAAGACATGACATTTTCCTTAAAACTTACTTTATACATTTTTACTGAGTTTAATTAGATTTGACATGCAAACCTTCACAGGCCTTCACATAATATCACGTCACTGATTTACAAACTGATTTATAAGACTGATAAACACACAGCCCCTCACAGTCACATACTGATGACCTTCTTTATGAGAATTCAGTTGTAAGAAGTTTGGATTGCTTGGTTTTGAATTGTGCTAAAACACAGCTGCTATTATCTCCTTTTTGCTCTGTTTCCAAAATGAAAAGATTTCAAAGTTTTCCCAGCTTTATCCACCTTATTTTTCTATGTGAAAATAAGTTATTTCCTGTGGATGTGCGAGACTTTGGATTCATTAGCTACTGTAGGTAAACAAATAGAAGATTAACAAAGTGTAGTAATGGTAAAACTATTTGAGCAACAAACTAGTGTATTTATGATTTACCATAATAAATCAAAATAAAATGATAGCAAATACCGGTTTGTAACATCAAGCAGCATAACAGACTTTTTTGTACAGCTAAAATAATTGACACTGGAAGCCTCACACATTCAAGTTAAAAATGGTTACACCACCTCTTACATTAAAAATGAGGAGGATAGAAGGTAAAATATAAAGAGAAAACAACAGATTCTGGCAGGAGTAGGCTTTACAAACATTCTCTGATATGCTTTAACCTGTGGTCCACATTGTAAATCTCTTATGGAGAGTTTGGACACTAAAAACAACTATATTTTTCCTTTTCTTTTCTTTTTTTTAAAAAAGAATATCTGAGTGATCCATGTCAAAGTCACAGAGCTATTGTGCTATGGCTGGTTGCCAGGGCATTGCTATGTAGTTGGTAAGGCTTTCTGTGAGTTTTTTTTTTTTTGCATGTTTCTATGTGGTTGCTAGGGTGTTCTGAGCGGTTGCTTACTGGCCAAAGATAAAAGAGTGTCAGTAATATTCTGGTCCCAATAAATGGCTTGGGTTTCTTAATGTTCTGCAAATTAAGAAAACGCATGCAAATAGAAAAAACACCAACAAATTTAGAAAACATCTTTAGTTTGATAACAATTATGCTGCAAATACTCGCAACGCAACCAGATTCAGAAATGCGCAAGTACTCACAATACAACTAAATACAGAAATGCGCTGCAAATACTCACAACGCAACCAAATACCGAAATGCGCTGCAAATACAGAAACGCACTGCAAATACTCACAATACAACCGCACTGCAAATACTCACAATACAACCAAATACAGAAATGCGCTGAAAATACTCGCAACGAAAGCAAATACAGAAACGTGCTGCAAATACTCGCAACGCAACCAAATACAGAAATGCGCTGCAAGTACTCACAATACAATCAAATACAAAACTGTGCTGCAAATACTCACAACGCAACCAAATACAGAAATGCGCTGCAAATACAGAAAACGCACTGCAAATACTCACAATACAACCGCGCTGCAAATACTCACAAAGCAACCAAATTAAGAAATGCACTGCAAATACTTACAATGCAACCAAATACAGAAAAGTGCTGCAAGTACTCACAATGCAATCAAATACAGAAAAGCACTGCAAATACTCACAACGCAACCAAATATAGAAACACGCTGCAAGTACTCAATGCAACCAAATACAAAAACGTGCTGCAAATACTTACAACGCAACCAAAGGAAAAAATCCACTGCAAATACTTACAACGCAACCAAATACAGAAAAGTGCAGCATGCACTCACAACGCAACCAAATACAGAAACGCGCTGCAAATACTTACAACGCACATACGATCAGGAACTAAAATAAACAATAAACTCACCTTTCTGGTCAACAGCACCACTGATGAGTAGACATTGAACAATAAGCGGTTCCAGCCAGGTTCCTCACTTGTTGGGGTCCCCTTGAAACATGTCTACTGTGGTCTGTGCTATTTTTAGCGAGTTTTTGTATTTTGTTGCGTTGTGAGTATTTGCAGCACATGTGTTGTCAAGAACATATGTTTTTGAAATTTGCTGGTGTTTTTTCTATTTGTGTGTTTTCTTCAGCTGCAGCACGTTGAGCTCTCTCGGCCACCCTATCTTAGTCAGTATGAATATAAATATGGGATTTGTATGCCCATTATATTGTCCTCCAAGTGAAAAACATCGTATAGCTTTTGAAAGTAATAGCACACATTCTCCTAGACAATATGCAGTCACTCTTGAATCATGCTAGCATGTTTTGTGTGGCAAGCGTCACTCCAGTATTGTTTAGTAAATGAAAAAATCTACTTAATGTAAACATTTCACCATGTGAATGTACTGCATTAAGACAAGAAAGAAAGTGAGGGAGAGAGATGAAAAAGGCAAAACTGTGAAGGGGAGAGAACACTGGGAATGTAGAGATTTTAAAATAAAAAACTCCTGGTGACAAGGTGGAATAAGGCCACTGAAATATTAATGTTGAAAGATAGAATTCTTTCCAAAACACCTCAGTGAGAGTGTAATAGTGTTTGAGTGTAAATAAGCTATTGGGGTGGGGTGGGGGTGGTGTATGTGATGTATGTGAGTAGATGAGTAGTATGTGTGGTTAGTGACAAAAAAAGAGTGTACAGTTTGTGCGTTTCTGTTTAAGTTATCAGCAGCTATACAATCCTGCGTCCTCCATCTTTGGGTGAGTGACCCAGGTTCTGTTTCTGAAGATGGGCTCGTGGCTTTTTTGGATGAATCCTAAAGGCAACAGTTTTGAGATTTGGTGAGTGTGTGATATTTGTGCTTTTTTCTATATTAGAATTTATTTGGTGCATACTACTGTGCATAAGAAGAGTTTTACCTTGTGATGCATATTATGATAGCGATAATTATGCTGATCTGTACAGCAGCAATGATCACAGCAATCAGGATGTATTGAAGCTTCTGTCCATTGGGCACCACGTACAACTCACTGAAGTCTCTCTGCTCACAGTGCACACCGGAGAACCCCACATCACACCTAAACAATACGACCATGATTGACCGAAACACATCAACCACATATGCCTAAAATCCTCTTCATTTTTACATCCAATTGAGATTTACAACAATAGATGACTTGTGCATGTGTTGTGGATCATACCTGCATGTTGCCAGATCATTTTTCATCTCACAGGTTCCATGCACACAAAAGCTGCTGTTGATTTCAGCACATGGCATTGCTCCGCCCACACTGACTCCGCCCACTAATACCACTGAATCTATAGGATGAATCAAATATGTCATATCTGATTACAGAAACTTTTTACATATTTGTCTCTACATGTGTTTGCTGATTGTGTGATTTTTGTGTGTGTGTTTACCTGGACATTGCCCAAGGTGTTTGACATTAATCTGAGCTTGTTTCAAGCAGGAAGCTTCTCTGACCTGGCATGGATTACTGTAAGACTGGCCATCTGATCCACAAACTGGATTCATATTAAATCCACTGCAGTCTATATTACATACACACCTGCACAGAAAATGCATGTTACCTGCATGTTTGCCAAAGGAACTGCACGGGGTTTGTGAGATGAAAAGCTAATAATTAATTAAGTCATGAGAAGTTCAAGGGTTTAAATGTTTGAAAATGAAGAACTTAAGACAAATATTAGTTTTGTAACAAATTTTTTTGTAAAAAAATTAAATATTTTTTATTTTACAGTACAATTGTAATTTGCAACTTATACATTTCTACCTTCATTTTTTACAAGTTAAAACCACAATACAATACTACAATATTTAATAATAATAATAGGAGAACTATGAAGGAGAACTATGAACATGTAAATGCGACATTAAATTACTGAAATATTAACTTAAAATCTCAGGGTAAATATCAAGCAAATATTTTACTTTAATGGGTTCGGCTGAAAAAAAGTTTGGAAACTCCTGTCCTAGTATACAAACGCGCACACACACACACACACACACACACACACACACACACACACACACACACACACACACACACACACACACACACACACACACACACACACACACACACACACACACGTTGGTGCACCTACAATTATGAGGACACTCCATAGGCATAATGGTTTTTATACTGCACAAACTGTATATTCTATCCTTACACTAACCATACCCCTAAACCTACCCATCACAGAAAACTTTCTGCATCTTTACATTTTTAATAAAACATTGTTTATTTAGTATGTTTTTAAAGCCATTCTAATTGCTAGGACTCATGAAATGTCCTCATAAACCATGTTTACATTGTAATACCAGTGTAATACCCATGTCATTATAAAAATGTGTATCCTCATAAATCATAAACAAGCACACACACACACACACACACACACACACACACACACACACACACACACACACACACACGTTGACCAACCAAATGCCTTCAGAGTCTTCATCACACTCTGCTCCAAACTTGCAGCTAGAACACTTTGAGTATCTGCTGGGCTCTAGTCCTGAACTCTCCAGATCTACACACAAACATATGCACATGGTTTACGTAAGGTCTAATATTGCATTGAAAGTCACACATAATTTTTATTTTGGTTGCCTTAATATCATACATCAATGAAGATCACATTTCAAATTCCTTAGACCAGGGGTAGGCAAGTTCGGTCCTAGAGAGCCGCTGTCCTGCAGAATTTAGTTCCAACCCTTATCAAACACACCTGAACAAGCTAATCAATGTCTTCAGGATTACTAAGGCTATAGGCAGGTAAAGTTTCTTTCAGTGGTGGAGCCAAACTCTGCAGGACAGCGGCTCTCTAGGACCGAACTTGCCTACCCCTGCCTTAGACCATTAAACTGCTCAAAACTTTAGATTTTGGCTCTGACAGCAAAAAAAATAAAAAAATAAAAATACCTGTATCTCCTGATGCCGATTCAGCAACTGAGAAAAAAGATAAACATCATGTAAAACCCCATGTCTGCTTAATAGTTTTAAATATATGTATTACATAGTATTACATATCACTATACATACAGCAAAAAATATTGTATATTATTAAGTGTATAGCACTGATTTCGCATTTAATTGCTAAGCATTTAATCGCATTTAATCCTTTCCTTTGAAAAGGATTTTACTGTTTTTGCTAACCGGGATGACAGTGTCCTTCCGTAATTACAGTGATTCTGGTCTGCTGTTCACAGGCAGCTTGTCTTAGGAAACATTCACTATGATATGTGTCACCATCAGACCCACATACTGGAGCAAACATCTGTGGACACTGAAAGAAACAAACACCTGAGTCCTGAAACCTGCATCAGACATTAATTATGTCACAGGGCAATAATCTAGAAACTGTTCTCAGCATCATTAGCTGTAATAAGCCATGTTTAATTTCATAATGCGCAGAGCTTATTGTGGCAGGACAAAAACAAACCTGAAACTGACAAAGACACTCCAGGTGTGATCCGTTGTCCCTGCAGATTCCTCCGAAAGAACAACTATATTCATCACATACATGATGATCCCTTTTCTTCTCGGACATACCTAAAACCAACACACATCTTTGTCAAAGGCATCACTTGTAAGTGTGTGCATGTATGTGTTTGTCCACACAAAGATAGTACAAAACCTAGCTCATCAGGGCTAATGGGAAGAAGCCTTATAAAGGGATTAAACCATCTGTTCTGACAAGTATACACATGCAAAAATGTAGGGACCATGACGTCCAAATGTCACCAGAAAGACAGTAAAACCTGAAAAGACTAAACCCTGCTGAAAAAACAACAACAGCCTGTTTGATGGCCTTAGCTGGTGTCTCAGACTGGTCAGGTTGGTTTTATAGCGCCTTTTGGAAACTGGAAACTGCTCAGACTGGGGAACCAATTGAAAGCAACTAAAACTAACTATCTTAGGTTGTTTTGAACTGAAGGGGTGGATTCTGGAATCCACTGCTGCTTCAATGTATATCTGATGAGTGATTATAATCAATATTTTTCCTTCTAAATATCAAATGAGTTGAATGACTTCTCTAGGCTTATGAGATTTTACTTTGTTATAGAAGTTACCAGTGTGATTACTGAAATGTTCTTGTCATGTCTGTATTAAATATCTGAGAGGTGACTGAAGGGTCTAGCAGCCCATGCTAGAAATGCAGTAACAGTGATTGCTCATTTAGCCTGGCTTCCAGAAATGAAAAATTGAAAGATGTTTTGTTTGAGAAAGGTCTTCAACATGTGTTAAAACATATATCTGTTCTTCTAGCTCATCATAGGTCACAAGGGTCATTGGAACCTATAGTCGAGGGACCATTTCTTTGTTAAAGCTTTACTTTACTGTGTTATATTAAAGTGTCCTCTCCTTGAGAGAAAGAATGTATTATTTTGATGTTTTGAAGACTCTCCAGTTTATAGTTAGAGCCTGGCCAAATCCAACCTTGAAAAAGCAGTGTGTCAGTGAGTGTGTTAGTCTTTTTGGTTACAGGTTAAGGAACCATTGGCATTATTGGAGATTGACTGACTTGTTGTTTGAGACAGGCTGGCGCCCAGCAACCCAGATCTGCAAACTGAAAGGTCACGACGTGCCTAAATTCAGGGTACTAGTGTCAGCTGACTAATTGATGGAGATATGATTCAGGCTATCTGTATATGTGTGGAAAATTACTATGTTTATCTGTTTCTTAGCCAATGAGAATAATTCAACCTGAAGCAAGGGCGTAGCTTAGACCTTGGTGAAGGGTATAATACCTGTGATCTCTGTAACTGTAAGCGGGGCAGCCTTCAAACTCCTTGTGAGTCTTGAAGCTAACTTCTGCTGATGAAACTGCAAAATCTTCAGTAAAAACTTTTCTTCAATTTATTATAATTCTGACTCCGGGTCTTCATTCATCATATCTGGTTCTGGGTCGTTGACTGTAAATCCCCTACAGAACTTTTTTGTTGTTGATGTTTATTTGTTTATTTTCCCAGCAGGGGATGTTCATAATTGTAATATCTAAAAATCTCCCTGAAGTTCCTATAGGACGATTTCTAATGTTTTCCTAAACTCATTATGTTTTTTAATATTTTATTTTGTCGTATTTTTTTTTCAGCAGGACATTTTCACAAACTGCTAAATCTTAAAGCTTCCTAACATAAAAAGACTACGTTTAAAAATAAATAAATGCCAATGCAAGTTTGTGTTTTGACTTAGTGAAGGGGTTAAGTTAATAAGCTATATAATTACATTCGGCTTCATTTTAAAAACAGTTGTCAATGGAAGGTCAGTATCCATCAGTAAATAAAGGTGTGTGTGTGTGTGTGCGCGCGCGCACCTTCACATCCTTTGTCATCTTCAGTCAAACAGTCGCTCTCCGTGTTGGACGTCAGGGCTCCGGGCATCTGCACAAGGACCAGCAGCCCGAACATCGCGAGACAGCGTCCAGCACCTGCAGCGCACGAGCCACCGGACATAATGCGGCTGAACACGATGATTCCGTGCGACTGATACGGCTGTGTGAGCCAGGTGACGCGGAAATGTTGGTTTACATGAAAGCTGATGCTGCCCTTACTATGGCTCCTTTCTTGTCATCGGCCGGGCTGAAAGAAGGGCCAGTGACCCGATACCTTTAGACGCATCACACCAGCTCACGCGCTCTAATTATCGTGTCGCGCGCCCAGAGACGGCATCAGTTTCCTTCACTTCCCTTCATCTGCGCTAGACGGACACAGAATAGGGAAGACGGATAGACTCCACAGCCACAATATGAGACTGACCTGAATATGGTCACGTGAAACCCTTTAAAGACTAATGGTTAGAGGGGGGGGGGGGGGGGGGGGACTATTAATAAAGTCAATATTTTTCAGGTTAAAGCCTATTGTGAAAATTAGCTTTGCTTTAGTACAATAATAGGCTATAAAATAATTGAATTTGAATACAATTTTGTCTTTAACATTATATAGGTTCATATAGCCTACTTTTCATCATATACTTTTTCCAGTAGGCTATTTATAGGCTACATAATTAGGCCTATTTATTTACTTGAGGAGATCATCATATTTGTGAGTTCCATCAAAAAGTTAGAAAATTTCAGAAACAAGAGCTCTGTTAAGTTTTTTCTTACTCTATTTTATAAATCCATCACAAATATGATGATCTCCTTTCGTGAGACCCCCTTCCTTAAATATAAAGATAAATTTACACAGTGTAGCAAAAATATTATAAAGACCTATGGTAGTCTTCATGGTTTTAAGATGGCTATGTTATCTCTTAACACAAGGGTATTCTTTATGTATAGCCTACCCTACACAATTTTAAATTCGAAATGGGTGCTTTTCACTGTAATATTCAAGACAGTTAACCTTGACAGCCCTAAATATATCAGCCTTTTTATATTAGTATAAAAAACATTTATATAGGCCTATCTCAAAGTATCTCTTAGTGCCCCTATAGAAAACCCCTTGACAGAGCACATCTGTTCCCTTTTTTATGCAAAAGTTTTTTTTGGGGGGGGGACATTTAAACCCTAGTCTGTAGGGTTATGTCTTTATAAATAGCTAAATAAACACATCTGTGTGTTTGAGATTTGTTTCTGGGCGTGTGTGTGTAAAAGGGTTATGTTTAGCCAGATTATGAGTCCAATTGTACCATATGTAATAACTTTATCTGCATCTAGGCGAGCTGTTGTAATGTGGCCTTTTAAACTACTAGTAGTCTGTCACCCTAGGTCACAAGTAGCCTAGGGTCACGTTTTCAGAATAATTCACATGATTAAAGTAAGTAGAAAATGAAGTCCTCCCTTTACAAATATTTACCATAAATGTTGGTTAGTGCGGAATGTGGATGTTTGACTAGGGATGAATCAGACAACCGCGTGGTCATGTGACCACACCAAAACCTATGACATCAGCTTCTGACTCTTCTCTAAAATCATCAGGCACTGTCACGGAGCGTCCTGGGTTTTATCCGCATAAAGAGGTCTACAATCACATCAAATCGGTAAGACTGCTGCTGTTTGTTTTGTTAGTTGCCTACTCGGCGTTCGATCGGGATTGGCGAGAAGAGATGTGGCCGCGCCGCGCGCTCCCCTCTTGAAACAAAAGATACTCGCTCTGTTTCCGGTTTTACGATGACGTTTTTTTGCACACGGTCTGATTAGGTGCTCGTGGTGTTGTGTGCAGAATCGCCGTCTGGAACGCGCTTACTTTCGAGCGTGGTGCGCGTGTGGACTCCCGGTAAGCAGTAAATAGTGTTGATGTATGGTCAGTGCGTTACGCGTGTAAAAATACAGTTAGGACGGGAGAAATTCGTTGTGCACGTTGCAGGAAAGTACCAACTAGGCCGCGTGACGCCTGTTGTTCTTCCACATCAGTGTTGCATCTGTTAAACTTGCATACATAGTGGTTTCATAGATCTCAAAATATAAACGAAATCGCCCCTGCAATTCAGTAAAAAAAAAAACCCTCATTGTTATTGTCAAAGGCATTGACATTGTTATTAATATTGTGTCGCAGTGTGTGTAAACAGGTGTTATTAGTGATGCGCGGCGTGTTTAGATAATACAGAAAAAACAGGGATGGATGAAATGCATTAGTGCAAAATTCACCATATTCCTGTGTGTGTTACTTTAAGTCTTACAGGTGCACACATTTCAGAAGCATATGGAGTCGTTTGCTATGGCGTATTTTATGCGGTGTCCCTCTAGTACTTAAAAAAAAAACGTTACAGTATTACAGTCACAAAAGCCATGTTTTTATTAGACCTATTTGATGTTTTTTTTTTAGCTAGTTTTAAATCTATATGTATTTTCCCTTAAAATTATTTTGGACTGTTCTACCTCAGAAGTATCCTGTATCTAACAAAAGTCATTTATCAATAATTGCGTGTTTTGTTTTATTTTTAAATTGGTTCTTAACCTCGTTGTAATGTGAATGAATTTTGAGTATTTAAATAAGATGCCTACCCAAGCTTAGTAATTTGCATAAAGAACGCCCAACTATATCCATATATACATTCTGTGCAACCTTTCTTTTACAGCCCTCCTTCCTTTGATGAAATATGCATTTAGATTAAATGTCTATGTAAAATTATTCTTAACACGTTTAAATGGCCACCCAAAGTGTGTGTTTTGCATGTGTGTGATATCAGTTGTTTCTATATTTTTTTTGTAAATTTAGAACACACTTTGGCACAAATGTTATTGATGACTCATGATTTGTTTATGCATGGTTAGTGAGTGAGATTCATTAGTTTGGAAATCTATTGAATTTGTTGCTTGAAATTACAACAAAATTGCTGTTTAAAAATGAATTATTTTTAACTACTTGTTTTTGGTCCTTAAAATGAGTCTTTCCATTTTCTCACACTAATGTTTATGTTTTGCTTTTGTTTTCATTCTCTGTGTCAGAATTGTAATGTTGACATTGTGCTGTGACAGCATTGTGAGAATAACCAGATTATTTTTCTGTTTTAGGATGCCAGTATGATTGACTGGTGGCCACGCCCCTTTCCAGTGGTGTCACTGACGTTACTGTGGGTGTGTTTAGTGGGGGCAGGTTCAGACTGCACATCTATGCCCATTGAGACTGATGGTCGAGTAGCAGAACAGGCACAGCAGCGTCACCTACATGCTCTGTTTGACAAGTATGGCCAGAACGGGAGTATCTCCTTAGAAGGCCTGTTCAACCTACTTAAGGGGGTGGGGCTAGACCGCATCCGGAAAGTGATGGTGCATCATCATGAAAACGAACACAATCATACACACTCGCATGCTCACGAGCACGCTCATGTGGACAAACTCACCACACACACACATCCTGTCACCAAGAAGGGGGGTATTGATCATATTGTGGAGAAGACTGACCCCATCCCAAAAGTGCACCCTGATCCTGCCTCTGGGAAGAAAAGCCAGTCGGATGGTCACCACAATCTCTACATGAAGATGAATCAGGAACCGACCACACATTTGACTACGCCGTCCTACGTCACAAAATCACGGCGGACGAATCGTAGCGCTGACTATGATTTAACGCAAGACCACGACTCCTATAACCATGCCCAGCCCAATTTAACACACTCTAACCACACCCACCATCCTGAGGACACAGCCACCCATGTGCACGATGACCATGAGCATGGACACGGCCATACCAGTCTAGAGGTACACAAACAGTTACATTATTTACTTGTTTCATTTTTATTATATATTTAAATCTATGTATTTTAAATTGTATTTATTTCATTTTATTTTAATCACAATTTTTATTTAACCTCTTTTATTTATTTATTTTTACATTTGTTACACTGTTTTTCTCTAAACTTTTCCATGGATCCCCTAGTGCTCCCTTGAAAATCCCTGACATATCCCACTGACATAAGTCCTGCCTTTTCTCTTTCAGTGTCAAAATGCCTCCACAATCCTGCAGTCACATGGCATGACAAAGGAAATTGGTCTCTCTGTCAAGGACTTCAGTTACCTGTGCCCTGCCCTTCTCATGCAGATTGATTCCAAGTCTTGCCTCGTGCACAAAGATGACCATCCAGGTGAGCTTTTGTGCCTGTAATTTACATAGTTGTATTTTTGAGTCATAGGTGTAATAGTTGATTTGCAGAATCTATATAACAATTCGCTTCCCCCTGCCAGATCATTCCCATCATCACAACCACCACCATCATCATCATCACCACCATCATTCGCATAATCACACTGATGGCAGAAGCCCAAGGAATGCTTCAATTAGCATTGGTAAGTATTGTTACTTACGGTTTATATATATATAAGTTGCATGTTCATTATATTTGTTATTTCTACAAATTACATGTTATATTAGATAAACGGCCAGCCTCCTGAGGGAGTAAGTTCAGCCAATGAAACCATTGCGTTATATCTGAAGAGGTCTTTTTGATTTATAATACATAAACTTGGGAGTGATAAGCGGATCATTTTCATTTTGTGGTTGATAACCTATACATGGCCCATATTAAAATTCTATTTACTAATATTACAAATGAATTCATTATGAGATTTGCTAGTGTTATTAAATTATTAGTGTTTGTAAAGTTGAACTTTAAGTGAGCTTTCGATGGCGGCAGATGTAATCTAAATGTAAAATCAGAGGAAAAACGGAACAAAAAAAAAAACATACTTCTAATAAGTGTGTATGTTTGTGTTACAGCATGGGTAGGAGGGTTTCTCTCCATCACTTTGATCAGTTTACTGGCATTAGTTGGTGTGGTTTTGATCCCACTCATGAACAGAGTTTGCTTCAACTTCCTGCTGAGCTTCCTGGTGGCCCTTGCAGTGGGAACTCTCAGCGGAGACGCTTTTCTTCACCTCATTCCACATGTAAGACAGAGACAAATACTATCAATCAAGACACAAACTGGCATTTGAGTTTTAGTACTGTTGTTTTTAAGATCTTTTTTTTTTTTTGTCTATGGTTTTACTTGATACTGATATGATATAATCGTCACCGGTGCTTACATATTTACAAATACACTGCCACATACACTACCACTTAAAAGTTTGGGGTCCGTAAGATTTTGTAATATTCTTAAAATAAGTATTTTATGCTCACTACACTACAATACTGCATTTATTTGATCAAAATATATTAATAGTAATATTGTGTAATATTATTACAATTCAAAATAACTGTTTTCTATGTTAATATATTTTAATTCTTAATTTATTCATGTGATGGCTAATCTGTATTTTCAGCATCATTACTCCAGTCTTCAGTGTCACATGATCCTTCAGATCATTCTAATTTGATGGTTTGGTGCTCAAGAAACATTTCTTACTATTAGCGGTGCTGAAAACTGTCGTGCTGCTTAATATTTTGTGGAAACCATTAATTTTTTTTCTGAATTCTTAGATAAATAGAAAGAATAGCATTTATTTGAAATATAAATCATTGTATTATTTAAAATGTCTTTACTGTCTCTTTTAAACAATTGAATGTATGCTTGCTGAATGAATTTCTTTAAAAAAAATCTTACTGACCCCACACTTTTGAACAGTAGTGTATACACAGTTTTTCTATATTTTGTGAGATTTCACATTGACTTCTGATTGGTGTCTGTCAGTCTCTGGGTCATCACCAGCATAGCCACTCGGAGCACCATCACCACGGTGAAGAGATGGAAGAGGATTCCCTTCGGCCTGTGTGGACAGGGCTCACGGCTCTGAGTGGAGTCTACATCATGTTTCTCATTGAACACTTCCTGACCCTCGGCAAAATGTACAAAGACAAAAAACAGAAGGTCAGCAAAATGTACAAACACACAAAATACAAGGTTAAGATCTCATATTTCATGTTAAAGTCATGTGCTACACATTCTTTTAGCCATTCTGCTAAAAGTCAGTATTAATTCCCTGAACATTGTAACATAACTGCATGGAGTTGTTCCTTGAGTATTATCTCTATGTTTGTAGGTGCAGAAGAGGGTTGATCTCACCACAGAAGTTTTGGAATCTGAGAAAATGCGGTCATTACAAGACAATGATGTCAAAACACTTGATTGTATGTAACTATATGCAACTTTTTTTTGATGCTTGTTAATGTTTATGAGGTCAAAATGAAACTCTTACATGATATTTCTATAACATCAGCTGTTGAAACGAATGGTGGAAGTGCATGTGGGCGTGGCGTGGCAGAGGAAGAAGAGGTGATGTTGGGGGCGGAGCTCTACTCTGACTTGGACTGTGAGAACAAATGCCACTCCCATTTCCATGATACTGTTGGCCAGTCAGATGAGCAGCATCATCATCACCATGACTACCACCACATACTGCATCACCACCACTCCCAGAACCACCACCCACACACACACTCACACAGACACACACACTCCTATTCGCTACAGCACTTCCAGGAGGCCGGCGTGGCCACACTCGCCTGGATGGTCATCATGGGAGACGGACTTCACAACTTCAGTGACGGACTTGCCATAGGTAAGTTTTACACACGCACACATACACAACAAATTGAAACCTGGAATTACAATAAAAGTGTACAAAAGTTTATGCATATACAGTCACCATTAGACAGTCTTGGGATAAACTTTTTTTTGCAGATTTAGCAAATCACCTAGCAAACAGGCTTTTATAATGTACGTGTGTGTTTGATATAGAGATCCATAAATATGACTGTTACAGTGCATATAACAAAATTTACAAAAAACCAAGAAATTGAATGCAAATTCTTCTTTTGTGATCAACTTTGCATACTAAGGCTTTTAGCATCCGTGCTTCAGGAACAGCATTTACAGATTATGTGCCATTTTGTGTTTCAGGTGCGGCATTCACTGAAGGTTTGTCCAGCGGTCTTAGTACCTCAGTTGCAGTGTTCTGCCACGAGCTTCCTCATGAGCTGGGTAAGACATTGTTTCTGTCATCATGCTGGCAGTTTTTTTGACATTAGAAATGTGTCAAAATAAGGAAGGAACAGAAGTAAGGTTGTTGTCTATTGCATTACTATGAAATGTTTTTTCTGTTCTCACTCACCTGTCTTATCTTCTTTTATGAAGGAGATTTTGCGGTCTTGCTGAAGGCGGGTATGTCAGTACGACAGGCCATTTTATACAATCTGTTGTCGGCCCTGATGGGATATCTGGGCATGATCACAGGCATTCTGATCGGACATTATGCAGAGAATGTTGCCATGTGGATCTTTGCTCTCACAGCTGGGTTATTCATGTACGTCGCTCTCGTGGACATGGTGAGTAACACAGAAAAAGTGATTGAGGAGGGCAGATTCAAAAGGCTGTCTACTAGAAATACTACAGCCTCAGCAGGGTTATCAGGAGAAAAACTCTTTTGTTAATTGAAATAAAGTAGAAATAACAAAATATTGGACGTCAATATAAAAGTAATTAGATAGTGGGTGGAGATATAATTATTCTAAATATCTAATTACGCTTCGACAACGATGTCATAGAAATATACTGGTCTACCGCAAAAACGGAAGTTCAAAGGCTGCGTTCCAGTCCACTTTTAGACATGCACTTGCGGACTTCCCTAAGCATTTCCCCTCGGGGAAATGCTTAGGTTCCACTTCCTGAAGTGGACAAGGGAAGTTTATACGGACAGACCCTCGTTCCCTCGATTTTGACCGAGGGAGCGAGTCTACTTCATATGTACACTTCAGGCAGTTCCATATACCACAATGCAACACGATTGTGTAATCACCACCACCAAAAACAACTCTTATGATATATTAATTAGAATTTCTTCATAAAAAAAAACCCAAACACACCTATATACATTTGGATGCTGCATTAAACAAAATTTTAAAGGGAAAAAAATTAATAAATCAACTCCATAGCTGATTCCAAGTGATCAAGGGCTTAGGACGTTCCAGTTCAGCCCACTGCAGTTTCCGCCAGTAGGGGCACTTGTGCAACGCAAGCAATGACGTACATCCGAGTGAACGAGACGGAGAGAAGTTAGCGAGTGAAGCATAGACATATAGAGCTCTATATATGTCTATGGAGTGAAGGGCATGACAGTTTTGGACTGGAATGCAGCCAATGACAAAATTCTAAAGATGGCTTCGTGCTTGTTTCTCTGGAGAATAAGGTCTATAGGCACGAAGTGTTTCTTTAAAAAGTGACATTGCCAACTATTGGCCTGGCATGAAAGTGTTTTCAGTCGTTTTTGTGGATCCGTGTGAACAAGGATCTTTTTTAATAATATTGCCGTCTGTACCTGAAAAACGCAAAGGAGAAACGTTTCCGTTTTTAGTGCATCTCACTATATGCATTTCTAAGAAAAGAATAATTTCAGTGCGGATAAAAACATGGTTATTTCCAGCATATGCTTTGTGATTGTGTTTAACTGTAACTGATCTCTAAAATTTTTCTTTTTTTTTGCGTGTTTTGTAGGTACCTGAGATGTTACACAATGATGCTAGTGAAGCAGGCTTCAGTCACTATGGCTTCTTCCTGCTGCAGAATGCTGGGATACTCCTGGGCTTTGGCATCATGCTTGTCATCGCTGTTTTTGAGCACAAGATACAACTTGACATTGGCTTCTGACCTATGCAATAATAGTCTAAAGAATGTCACTCCACAAAGACATCTGCTAACGTTCCTCTTTGACCCTCAATCTTGCTCACCTGGTGTCCACCTGTTGAAATGCCTTAGATATAATTTAGTCTGTGGAAAAGTGGCACCTTAATATGCAAGAATAAATGTCGTCGTCTTTGTTGCTTGTGGGAGAAAAAAAAAAATAAGCGTTGACTGTTACAATTTCAGTATAAAAGAGAAACTTGAGCCACATTGAGAATGTGGAGATTTTTTTTAATTTGTTTGTTACACAGTGTTGTTCAGTAGCTGTTGATGTGAGTTACATTGTTCATTTTGCACATGCTGTCCCTCTAACATTCCAGTAAAGTATTAAGTGTACCATGATGCCTTTGTCTGATTTCTGTCTCTTAACTGTATTTGATCTTAATGTGTGTATCAGTAGAGTTTATAGTACAGAATATATTGATATTATTGGCTTGGGTTACTGAGAAACCATTCCTGTGGATGAGATATTTCATGAGATCACACTTACAAATGATTAGAGTAAAGAGTATGTGTATCTCTGGTTAGGATAGGAAACAGGCAAGTGTGAGGAGATGTGGTGGAGGTGCAGGTGAGTCGGCTACGTATTTATAGACTTCCTCTCATGGAGATCATTTGAACGTGCTCCTCCCAAACTTTGATAAAACATTTCATGTTATTAAATGATTAGTTGTTTTTTTAAGATGTACTTTGTGAGTGTTAGCTGACAACAAAGGCAATATAAATGTAAAAATAAAGTAAATGAGCATGCACAATCTAATATCCAATACTGATAAATAAAATAAAAAACTTGTTCATTATCATTCAAATGTTTGGGGGCAGTAAAATCTTTTTTTTTTTAGGAAATGTATATTTTAAATTACAAAGGATGCATTACATCAAAAGTGACAGTGAAAGGCATTCATAATGTTACAAAAGATTTATATTTCAAATAAATGCTGAATCCTGAAAACATTTATTGTGATTTCCACAAAAATATTAAGCAGCTCAAATGTTTCTAAAGCAGCAAATCATATTAGAATGGGGATCATGTGACATTGAAGACAGATGTAATGATGCTGAAAATTCTTTACATTTTAAAATGCATTTAAATATAAAACAATATTTCACTTTTGTTTATTGCCTTTGTGAGCATAAGAAACTTGTTTTAAAAATCTTACCAACCCCAAACTTTTGAATGGCAATTTTATGACTTGATTAATCCTGATCAAATTCTATATATATATTTTTTTTATTTCAAGTAAAACAACAAGCTGCGGTCCATGAAATCCAGTCGATGGCCATGTGATTCCTTTGCTACTATCTATGAGTTTATGATGTTATTTACACCAAGTGACACTGAATTACACTGAATTATGAGAGGTAAGATGTTTGAAAAGCTGCCCTTATTTCATGCAATAGTAGCCTATACATAGAAGGCTGTTCACTGAAGTGCATCAAACCCTTATTCAAATCGCACTGTATACTGCGTGCTCAGTTAATTTAAAGGTGAGATTTTTCCATGGCAGTGTTATGTGTAAATACTGCAGCTTGCATTATTTACTAAATATTTGAATTAACATTGTGGAAAAAGAAGGTAAAATACCCATGAAAAGAACCGGCTACAGTCCCTCTCTTTTCATTTAGTTCATTCCTCCCTCTCCGCCGCACTGTCTTGTGGTTTCCTGGTTCTGAATCTGAAAGTGATTTGATTGGCCGGTGGCATGATGCCCAGACCAGCACGGCTGTTGTCTAGCATCGCCTCCTGCTCGTTGTCCAGCAACTGCATTTCACACATGAGTAGAGTGACACACACAAACTGCTTCAGCTCATTCGTCGCAAAAAAGCGTCCCGGACACTGTGTGGCTCCCGAGCCGAAAGGCATTCGATAGTACCGAACCTTCTGGCCACATTTATAAAAATCAGTTTTCTCCTTCCCGTCCTCCACGAAACGGTCAAATTGGAAGCGCTACAAGAAACCCACAGACACAAGACTTTTCAGTAAATGAATAAAAAATAATGTGTTCAAAATGTGTGCCTGCTATAGGTGGATCTAGCGCACTGGTTCTCAACCTTTTTGACTCCAATAACTCTCATTGGCCACAACAGTATTCAAAGGCCGTGTGACTTTCAGTTGTTTGTTTAATTAAGGATAAGGATGTTTAAGAATATTTTTTTCTCATAATTTCTAACCCATAACATATTTTATATATATATATATAAGAACAATTTTTGGTTTGACTGCATGTATGTATGTGTGTGTACCCCCCGAGTTTTTACAATTTTATTATATATATATATATATATATATATATATATATATATATATATATATATAAAAAAAGTGTCTCAATCATTTTTGGTCCCACATTTTTATACATTTTACTGGCATGTATGACACTGTATGAAGAGTTTTTGGGTATGTCACAGTTTACTTTATTTTGCTATCCTCACTTACATAAAATAATAATAGTGTTCTGCACTAGTAAAGAAATATAAAAAATTATATCTGGTGTCTGAATTTTTGGTTTGACTGTATGCATGTATGTATTGATGTATGTGTACCCCCTGGAGTTGTGCAATTTTATATAAATATATACAATGTTACTTATTACATTAATTTATATTTGATAACTACAATAATGTTAAGAAAAAACTGTGAGAACTTTTAAAACACCACTTAAGGTTACATTCAAATAAGAAATACCTTTTTTTTATTTTTTTTTTATGCTATGTCTAACATTTTAAGTCATCTTGGTTGAGAATCACTAATCCAGACAGCTTAAGTATAGTATGCATTACCTGAGGCTGTTCATATATTTCCGGGTCAAGGTGTGTGCTTTGTGGGTAAAGAGCAATGATGTCATCTTTCCGCAGGCTGATTGAATTCTGGCTATCCAGACGTAAGCAGAAATCTTCCTGAACAACACGGATGTTCATCGATACAGAGGAGAGACGTAAACTCTCATTTACTGAACTCTCTGCACAGAGAAAAAACAAAACAGTCTGAATCACTGAAAGCTGACATATAGTAACTCCAAAATTATAGCACTATTCATTTCTTTCTCTACGCAAGAGTTATTAATTGAAGTGACAACCACTGAATTCACTCCTGAAAACAATGCAAGATTACAAAAAATGTATGCTGTCTCTGAAACGATCATATATACAAAACACCCACATGCTCATTCAGGTTACAGTATTATTATGCGTGATGGGTTACTGTGTAAAAATGTGTTTGTTACCCAGGTAAACCATTTGTTCTAGCTGTTGTCGTGTAATTGTGATGTCCTCTTTGATGATCAACTGCATGTTCTTCTCACCAACCACATTCACAATCTCTGCTCGTACTGCTGCAAGGGCTTCTGGGCAGGTGATGAGGTGATAAAGACACCAGAAGGCTGCTGGGATGGTGTTTCCCACTGATGCCCACAGCATGGCAAAATGATGTGCTATGGTCAGAGAAAGTAAGAAGATATGAGAGTGTGTGTGTGTGTGTGTGTGTGTGTGTGTGTGTGTGTGTGTCAGCACAGTCATGATGAGCTTTCACTTTGACTCAATTCTTTATTTGTACAGTCACATCCTGCTTCCAGCATTCCAGCATACTGAAAAGAAGCTGTGGTCAACAACCCCTTTAAAGGGATAGTTCCCCAAAAATATAAATTCTGTCCTTATTTACTCACCCTCAAGTTGTTCTAAACCTGTATGAATTTCTATCTTCTGCTGAACACAAAAGAAGATATTTTGAAGAATGTGGGTAACCAAACAGTTGATGGGTCACACTGACTTCCATTGTATAGAAAAAAATACTATGGAAGTCAATGGGGCCCATCGACTGTTTCACGAGATCACACGTACCTGAAATCAGATATAGTAAAGTATGCTTATTTGGCGTGCTATCCGGGGAGGGCTCCGAGGCGAAGCTGTGAAGCTGACGCGGGACAGAGGTGAGGGTGGGCTATATATACACCAGCTTTCTTTTGCTCTGATTGGTTGGATTACCTGATCGTGCTCCTCCTGGACTTTGTTAAATAAACTTCAAAAAACTGTATTTTGTGTTCAGCAGAAGAAGAAAAACAACACAGATGTGTTTCTCGGAACACTTTCTAAACAACACGGATGAAGCTTCAAAACCTTTCGAAATTTTGTTTGAAAATAGTGGTTTGTCGTGTATATCGCTACTTCCCATTGTTTCAAACCATGGTTTTGAAACATTTTCAACTGTAACACTGGTAAAACGAAAACTATTAAAAATCATTTTTAATTAATTGAAATACAGCTGAAGTAAAATATATATTTTAGATAGACTTTTTAATGACTCTTTATCAGAGGCAACAAAATATGTGTAAACACCTTTTGTGAGAATAGTTTTCCATTTATTTAGTATTTAAATAATCTTTTTTGGTGTATTAAACTTCAGTGCAAAAACCAAAGACTAGGGTTCTGCATGTCATCATCATGGGAATATTATTATCCTTCTGTAGGCAAGACATTTATCATCTACAAAACACTTTACAGTCATATATGGGCCCCACAAGAATGATCTCAGACTTTCTCTGTGTGTGTGTACTGTACATTTGATTGTGTGTGTGCATGTGAGAGAGTCACCTGCTTTATCCTTGTCCTGAAGAGTATCATACTGCTGGAACAGAGCCATTCGGGTCTGTATGAACTCGCATGGAGCTTTCCATTCTGCCATTTTATGAGGGCAGAAAAATCTTGTCAGCTTCTCTCGAATTTCTTTGGTTTTTCCCAGCAAGCCAATGGGCACACGGGCCATTAGTAAAGGGAAAATGGCATCAAACTTCTCAAAGTCCTTTCGCAGCTGATCCAGATGCAGATGTGACGAATGTCCGTATAGCGTGTTAAACGTGGTCTGAAACATCACGCATTTACAGAACTCATATAGTTCCGTCTCTTTCCAATCGCCATCAGGCCCAGACCCTTCACTGGACAGAAAACGGTGTCGCAGGACCTGCTGCAGGTTTCCCATCATGCTGAACGCAAGCGGGTCGAGAGCAGGCCCCTGCAGCAGGGTGTAGCTCCTCTGGAGGCTGTCACTCATTCCAGGAAAGTGGCCACTCCGAACCGCTGGGAAACCGAACGTCCTGGATGCTGCGCTGTCTGAAAATGTGTGGAAATCCAACTGTTTCCCGTGTTTGATCACAGACGGGTACAGGAGAGGGTTCATTATGAATGTTATGTATCTCCCTGAAGAAACACACAAACATAGGTAGATGTCATTACATCATGACTGATTTGGATCAGAAAACATCTGATCCCCCTCCGTAATTTCAAGGCCCGGAAAGGTAGTAAAGACATTGTTAAAATGGTCCTGTGACAACAGTGGTTCAACCTCAATTTTTTTAAAGCAACAAGAATATTTTTGTGCGCAAACCCCCCCAAAAAATAACGACTTTATTCAACGATTTCTTCTCTTCCATGTCAGTCTCTGATGCCGTTCACGTTGTAAACAGTGCAGCTCTTCCGGGTTCTATGTCAGAACACATGCGCCGTGGTGCTCACGTGGTGCTTTCACGTGAACAGCGTCAGAGACTGACAAGGAAGAGAAGAAATTATTAAATAGTCTTCTTTTTGCACACAAAATGTATTCTTGTAGCTTCATATAATTAAGACTGACCCACTGTAGTCACAATGACTATTTTAATGATGTCTTTCTTTACTACCTTTCTGGGCCTTAAAAATGGCAATTACGTTGCAGTCTATGGGGGAGGTGGGGGGGGGAGTCATAACAGATTTCATCAAAAATATCTTTTTGATATTAAAGGGGACATAACACATGCAGTTTCTGCCAACCTCATGTTAATCTTGAGTACCTATAGAGTAGTATTGTATCCTTCATATCGCCAAAGAGTCTTTAGTTTTATCAGATTTATAAAAGACAGATAGCCTACGCTGTACCGAATCTTCCTGAAAGCAGCCAAGCTCCTGGAGGTGTGTCGTGTAGCACTGCCAACGGCTTCCGTAACCTAATTGATAGGCGTTGCTCTTGCTCTCGCTCTGTTTGATGTATGTGCACTCTTCCGGGAGAAGTGCCCATACAAGGAATTCTGCCCTTTATGAGGGTCATACAGGGCCATACTCGAAAAAAAAACGTTCCGATACTTGAAGGAGTGTATTTGGCACAGAAATACTCCATCATACGTCCAACTCGTTTTTTGAAACTTTGGCCATGTTTAGCATGAGAATCCAACTCTTTAACAGTGTAAATAAGTCAGAATGCACGAAATAGCATTAGACATCCCCTTTAAGTTGTTCCAAAGATAAACGATGGTCTTATGTGTTTGGAACTGTAAGACTGGAAAAACTGGAAGAACTGGAAGAGAGGGCAAATTAACATTTGAATTTCTCTCGTGCACCATTCGAGACGCAAGTCTCACTTAAGTAATCCTAATATACATCTCTTTCTCTCTCCCCCACTCCTTCTCCCTCCTGCTGAGATCATCTGAAATTCACCCAAGAATCTATAAAGTTTAATGTGAATAATTATCATACAGTACATCACACATTTTTGATATCATTTGAAATGTCTCAGCGCGGCTGGTACAAAGGTCTCACTCTCAAAAAAGTTAACCAAAAGGTAACAAGGTATTTAAGAGTTTAGAAAGAATTCACATAAACAGGAGGGTGGGTCTTTCAGACAAATGCTCATGCTCATGGTCTCATGAGCAGGTCTCATGCTCTCAAATCAAATTCCCATTGTTAGCGAATGGTTCCATGTAAATCAACTTCTGCCCCCAGTAAGTCTGGGGCGGTGATTAATGTGAATTTCCACTGTGAACTCATGTTTACATTTGAAATTAGGTTTCTGGCTTGGTCGGGCTATGAAATGCAATGAGAGCAGGGGGCGTTTTCTGTAACCAGATTAGCCCGTTATGTGAAGGTATTGCATCTTCTCCCTTTATTCTAGAGCATTCGATGTTTGTATCTATTATCTTTGAACTGATTATGCAACTGGCGTGATACTTTACCTGACATAATAAACTGTAAACATTTGATTTTATTCTAATCGACTTTGCCATTATTTTAAGTAAGTTAAAAAGAATAGTCAAACATTCGCAAAAGGAAAACTGTAACTAAAAGTTAGAAAAATATGATAAAATCTTAATTTTGTTAACATCAGAAGATGTACTCATTTGAAAATATTACCTCATTTGTATATGTTAAGTAAACGTGTGTGTCAACTATACCTGCAATATATACCGTGAAAACATCTCCATGTTCCTGCTGTAGTTGTGTAAGAAACTGTAGGGAGTTTTTTCTGAATTCTAGAGCTTTCCCCAGGAATGGAATCCAGCCTTTAATCAGCGGGGGCTCACCGTCCTTCCTGTAACATGCACACCAAATGTAAAAGTTGAGGTCTTTCGACAACGCCCAAGAGACAGCCATAGTCAACATAACATACTCTCTTAGACAAAAATACAAACTCCAACAAACTCTTCAACTCTTTTCTCTTGATAATGTCTCTGTGGTAAAGCGTTGACATAATTGTGCTGAACAAAATCCTTAATTGCTTATCAGTTTGTTTTTCTGCTAGTATTCTTTTAAATGACAAAGCCAGGATTCATTAACTGCAAATACTGTTTAATGACCTCAGTGACCTACTGCTGATGTATATCTCACATGGCCTACTTTTCAAGGCTGACCAGAAAACGATTCGGGGTGGGGGGTGGGGGGTGGGGGGGGGGGGGGGGGGGGGGTTGATGATTGTCAAACTTCCTCCTGAGGTTGCAACTGACAAACTGAACAAGAAGCCACATTGCAGCCCATAAAGGAGTAATTTTTCGCAGAGTTCAGGATCAATGGGTTTTAAAATGCCCCCATTATTGTTGTTTTCTATTCCCTTTGATGCAGTGTAATATAGCTGTTTGTGAATGTAAATGTTCTGCAAAGTTGTAAAGTCAAAAGTGCAGAATAAAGTTATTGTCTCTCAAAAGAATGAATAGTCTCAGGATGGCCTAAACAAGTCGTCTGTAATTCCACTGCGTTACGGTCCTACATCACTAGATAACACATTTGCATAATGCCCGCCTATGTTGTACATTGTCAGCCCGCGAACAACTTGTCCCGCCTTCAAACACTCATTTTACTGACGACTGTATATGTTTTCTACAGAGTGTTCCAAATACGTATTTTTGTTTTATATGGTGTAAGTTTCTGGCAAACCGCCTAACTCGTTACAGTATTACTGTACAGTTGTGGGCCCACTATTACATACTGGCCATCTGGCCAATCAGATCAGAGCATGCGGAAAGGAGGTATTTAGAGTGACTGATTCATCCGACGAGTCGTTTGAGAATCATGTGCAAAATGTGGTGATGTGCAATGTATATTATGAGAAAATTAAAGTGGTTTTTTTTTACCTTAAATGCATGTAAACCTGATGTAGGAGACCTCCTAAACAAAGTTAGGAACCTTTAAAATAGCACAATTGGGGCTCTTTAATATTAGAAAAGGAGGTTTAACCCTTAGGGTTTGGGTTACAAAATAGCAATATCCGATTCAAGAATGAATTGTTCTTCGAGTCGAATCTTTTCAATGAATCATTTAAACCAGTTCACAAAACAGGTGTTTTTTTATGACTTAATGTTTTTATAAACGGAATCATGGCTACAACAAGAATCTGAATTTGAACACATTATATACATATTCTCTACAACATATGTCTTTATTGTGATATTTAAGAGAATGTATGTACATATGCTACACCTACAGGTCTAACCTAAACAGTGGCCTTTTTTATTTCAATAAAGGAAACAGCACTGCATCAGCACCTCAACCGACCAGTGCCCGTATCGGCATCAGGAACAACGCGATGACGAAATAGAATTACTGAATCGACTTGAATCGTTCGAAAGAACCGATTCTCGACCATAAGTAGAACATAGGCTACCCATCACTGGAAGGTTCAAATTCAAACTGAGGTGAACTGAGTAAACAAGAGACCAGCCTGCAGTAAATTATTCATATGGTCTTAGCAGACATTTCTTTGCCAAATTGGCTTGAATTAATGACGATTGTATCGTTCAGTTGCATTTACCTTCAGTCCAGACTAATCAGGGATGTGCTGATGTTTAAATAAGAGTCACTTTGATCAAAAGAAGTCTGCCTAATGATGAATACACACTCCAAAAATGCAACATAATCACAACTAAACACAACGATCCATTAAAACAACGTATTTATCTGTATTACAATGACTAAACATCGGATACATGTTACATTCTCAACCAGCAGCAAAATACAGTCAGAAAACTCACCGCCTCCGTCCACAGAACGTGCAAAACAAAAGCACGGAGATAAAGCTCAGAAAGATCGTCAATAAATAATCCAACATGATCAAAGAGCCGCTGAGTGAAAAAAATACGAGGTCCGGTTTACAAAGCACTACACGCGAATTATAATACGTTCAGGTTTTGCGACGGTCACTTTAAAAGTAAAAGAGTGCTTATCATCATCGCACAAATTAAACATCAGAGTCCAATGAGAGATATGACATGTAATGAGGAGATAACACGCGCACAAGGCGAGTGTTCAAGATTTTCAGAAAGTCACGCCCAGTGGAGGTCGCTCAAAAGAAAATTAAGCAACAGCCTGCATTTTTTTACAAAGCTACTTGGGCCATTTAAGCCTTTAAACATTCACAGAGCCATGTTTATCGATACACGCAGCAGAATTTAGCCTATATAGGCCTAATATATTCATTGCATTGACATTTTTTCAGACAAAATCAAGACAAAATCTATTTGACTCAGTCCTGCTAACACACACACACACACACACACACACACACACACACACACACACACACACACACACACACACACACACACACACACACACACACACACACACACACACACACACACACATATATAATATAATATAAATGACTGAATAAATTAATAAAAAATAGTGCAACAAGTGGGATAAACAAAAAGTGATATGCTCAGTTTGCAAGATGAAAATAAATGTGTATATTATAAACAATGAATGAAGACAAATTTATATGATATACTGTATGTAAAAAACATCTCTTTTTGTTTTTAAATCTATGCTTAGATCCTATTTTCTTGAACAGATGCTGTTTGTCTAAAATATGTTATGTAGTTGTATTTTATCCCTAAAATACATTTTGTATGTAGCCTACAGCACTTTGGTCAACCCATGGTTGTTTTTAAATGTGCTTTATAAATAAAGTAAAGAAAGAAAGAAAGAAAGAAAGAAAGAAAGAAAGAAAGAAAGAAAGAAAGAAAGAAAGAAAGAAAGTAAATGAATGTTGTGGTAATATACGTTATTTTAACATGGAAATAAATAAATTTGTTACTGTATAAATAAATAGACTAAATATTGACTTCAAGGCCCTCCATTTTCCAAGACAATTTTGAAGATCTTTACATGGTTAAGATGATTATTCTGGTGCTTCTGCTGCAATCAAAACAAACTTGTTTTCAAACTTTCCAATCAACCAAAATCTGGAGTGATTAAAATATTTTAATGAGCTTACCTATAATTAATTTCATGATTCCAGAAGAGCTGAATGCTCTTTAATAAAAAAAATGTTCTTCTGGGACTAAATGGAAATATAAACTTGATTTTGAATGGGTTATTTATTTGTATATATTTAAATAATTGATAAAACATATTTTAACATAGTAAAATAATTGTTAGTCATCTTCAAAAAGTTTGCTGAGGCCCTCTAGTGGGTAGTCTGATGGCCTACAGGAGCAGGGTTGAGAAACACTTTTACAGTGGGCTACATTATCACAGGGACAACCCCTATGAAACACTGTTGTTCTTTGCTCATGGAAAAAAAAACACCTTTGCAGGGTTTGAACCTATATAACATTTTGATAATCACTCCAGGAGCATGTGTGAGAGATCACACACAGTCAGTTTATATTGTGTTGGGGAGAAAAATAAATCACCAGGTGTAATTCCAACAGTTCCTGAAAACAGATGGATTCTCTCCATACAAAATAAATATTTTTCTTCTTTCAAAATGTACTCTTTCTTCTCTCAGTCTGTGACTCAGTATGTATGAATGGCAGCAGTAAGCCCTACTGCTCCACACATAAAGGTTTCTCTGTATGCCTGCTCTGTGGTTCGTTTTTCAAAGCTGCCATTGAAAAAAAAAAAAGAAAAAAAAGGCTTTCACCATTCCCAACACTCCTTGACTCAGAAGACTGTTGCCGCTGCTTGTGACCACACTATGATAGCACAATGAGCCATTAACTCACTTAAATCAAATTAAAACATTTCCTTGATTATCATATTGAGGGCAGATCATCTGTTTTAGTTCTCCAGGACTTGTTTGCTTTATATTTTCTCCCAGTACAGACGTCACACTTCACATCTCCAGATCCAGTGTAACATTGAGCAGGACGAGCTTGTAGTTTTGTCTTCTTGCGTTTCTCCACCACTTCAGCCAGCATGGTGTTTTTACCTAAAACAGGTCTTGTAGTGAAGGTCTGTCTGCAAATTGTCTCTGCTTGAGGGCAGCTGTAGACTCCCTTCTGATCATGCAGCAGCCTGTGATACAGCTACAGTAACTGGTAACTGTGTCCACATCAGGGAATGGTTACTGGATTCTTCAGTAGATTCGATCCAGACCTGATCCTGAGCCAAGAAACACTATTCTGAGATTTCACAGTGAGTAGACACACATACTGTTATATTTCCTGGTCTTGTGAGTAGAAACAATAAAAAGGTCCACAAGTTTACAGATTGTGAAAATGTAAAGCTGTAACAAATAATTGGCACTCTTACACTATCTTTCATGCAATTGTGAGCCTAAATCTATCTCTCTATCTATCTATCTATCTATCTATCTATCTATCTATCTATCTATCTATCTATCTATCTATCTATCTATCTATCTATCTATCTATCTCTCTATCTATCTATCTCTCTCTCTCTCTCTCTCTATCTATCTATCTATCTATCTATCTATCTATCTATCTATCTATCTATCTATCTATCTATCTATCATCTATCTATCTATCTATCTATCTATCTATCTATCTATCTATCTATCTATCTATCTATCTATCTATCTATCTATCTATCTATCTATCATAAGAGTTTGTGAGACCATAAGAACAGAAAGTCAGTCAAGTCTCCCCGTAGATTTAAATTATGGTGTTCCAATTATTATCATATTTATGTAGGCTACTATGGTATTTACATGCCACTTCAATGTAACATGGTACAAGAACATGGAATTGCCAGGGTACTTTATGTCAGTGAATCTCCTTTACATCATCATAGTAGTCTTAACTCCAATTTTAACAAGACAATCTAAATAAAGACTAATGAGATTTTCTTGTTAAAATTGGACGTAACATTTCAATTTAAGGGAAAAGATGAAAGTAGTCTGGATGACCATAGTGTAGTGGTATTCTCACGCCGCAGGCTGGTTTCCGCGCGTGTGATAAGGGAGGTTTGCGAGCTTGTGGTCAGTGGTGATGTAGACAGCTGCCCGGTCTCGCTCAGTGCCGTTTTCATATATGGTCACGTAATCATGGCAACCTTTACGTACCCATGCTAAAAACAGACCAGACAAGCGCGTGAAGGAAGGTGACGGTTCGGCCTACGAGTGCCACACCGAGAGACAATATTACAACTGGATTTCTTTTGAAAGGAAATAAAAAAAATAAACAACACACACCGGAGTGTGTTCGCCTTGCGCGCGCGTGTGATGAGCGTGGGTTTGGATTATTGGTGCCCTAGAACGCGCGAGACCATGGAGAGTTTGGAGAGGCAGCTGATATGCCCCATTTGCCTTGAAATCTTCACCAAGCCGGTGGTAATCTTACCGTGCCAACACAACCTCTGCCGCAAATGTGCCAATGACATCTTTCAGGTACCACCACGTACAATTAAATTTAGTAAACAATGTTTAAAACAATAGTGTTTTGGCACATGATATTTCATAACACCATAATTCAAGAACCAGCCTTTATTAGTGGTCATAGATTTTCTATTGCTTGGAATGGCTAGCTTGAAACAGCTAGTTAGACTAGCTAGTAGAATCCTCCCTAACATACCCCAAAACTACCAGCTGAGCTTAAGCTGGATTTCTAGGCTATAAATTATGGGCAAAATGGGTCGATTTTATTTTTATAATACATACATTTCTAAGTAACTACAAAAGAGAGTGGGAAATTTTGTTCAAGAATTAGGGTTATGACAATAAAATTGATTAAAGTGGTAACATTTTGAAGAGTCATACAAATATCAGGATTGGGAACAAATGTAACATCCTCAAATTCTGTGTGTTTAATTTTAGTTAAGAGTGTAATAAGAAACAAGCTGGATTTGGTACTTAGCTAGACAAAATACTTTTGAGTGTGGACAACTGAAATTATTATTGAATCACAGTTTTTTATTATTATTATTGTTACAGCTACTATTATTTGCTTTTTATCATTACCATCATTATATTTCTTCTGTCAACGTATTTAGATGTTTTTATTTATTTACATGTAATCCCTTGTAAGGAAAAATTGAAATAATTTAAGTAAAATCCAAAATATAACAAAAATATTTGTGTACGTTTCAGGCCTCAAACCCCTACTTGCCTACACGAGGAGGTTCTTCATTGGGCTCAGGTGGCAGGTTCCGCTGCCCATCCTGTAGGCATGAAGTGGTTCTGGATAGACACGGGGTGTATGGCCTGCAGAGGAACCTGCTGGTGGAGAACATCATAGACATGTACAAACAGGAATCCAGCAGGTACACTTGCAGCTTCATTTCACCTTCTCTAATCATTTATGCTGTCTAATCATTTGGAATCCTGTTGCAACTCAGACGTTCTATTCTATTCTATTCTATTCTATTCCATTTCATTCCAGCACAATCATGGTCAATTGTGTGTGTGCTGGACTATATTTATAAGTAGGCCAGTGTGACAGTAGCTATTTCAGACAAGACACACCTTCTGTGTTTATCAGTCCCCTCCAACCCCCAACACGCACGCACGCACGCACGCACGCACGCACGCACACACACACACACACTTGGAAACACATCAACATGAGCAACAGCAGTTAGACTTTTACTTTCTCTGTCTGTGCACTTCTCTAGCACTTTACATTTTAGTTATACTCAGTAGAGGATGCAAACTAATAGAAATTAAACAAGACAGAAACTATATCATCACAGCAGTGATTGTGTTACTTTTATAGGGAGGGGAGTATTTCATTGCTTGGAAATTTGTTTCTCTTTGTATTTGTATTCATTAGATAGTAGTACCTATTAATTAGATCCTAGTACTTATTAATTAGCTACTAATACTTATTCAATATATACTATTACCTATTTATTAGACACTAGTACCTTTTGTAATTAGTAACTATTCTTATCTTACTAGTCACAACTGCTTTTTTACTAGTCTTATGTTATGATTAGTCAGAACGACCACTGTAGAGTTCAATTAAAAATCTTACTAGTAAAATAAAAGATCTTACTAGTAACATTTGGAATAAATACTAGTATCTAATAAATAGGTACTAGTATCTATTGAATAAGTACTAGTAGCTAATTAATAAGTACTAGTAATGAATAACTACTAGTGTCTAATATATATGTACTAGTCACAATTAGAATACATACTATTTATGGCAAGCCGTTTTAACATTTAATCATTTAAACCTACTAGTCTCTATTTTCATGCTACTACTTATTTTTTAGATACTAGTATCTATTCAGTTAAGTACTATTACTTATTCATTAGCTATTAGTGCTTATTCTTTAGGTACTAGTGCCTTTTCTTTAGATACTAGTGCTTATTCTTTAGGTACTAGTTGTCACGGTACACACACACACAAACAGGTAAGTTCCAATCGCAGTAATTTTAATAGGGTAATCCGTACTCACAATCCAGTCCAAGCAAGGTTCAAAATCCAAAAGGCAGTCCAAAACATAAAACACCAACAAGACACAGGCAAAGGCAGGGCATAGAAGTGTGAGGACATAAAACAACGACTCCGTGAAAAACACTAAAACAGACAGGGTATATATACACACACTGAACTAACAAGGTGATGGGAAACAGCTGTGTGTAATGAACAGATGAGTGGCAGAACAGAATGCTGGGAAATGTAGTCTATTGTGAATGACACTGTGAAAACGAGGACCTCTAGTGAACCCCAGGGAAACACAACCAGACACTGTGACAGAACCTCCCCTCTACGGAGCGGCTACCAGACGCTCCATGACAGAAAACAAGACAAAACAAGAGTCCAGGAAGGAGGTGGAACGGTGGAGGATCAGGGGGAGGGATGGGGGGCCAGGTCCATGGAAGGGAACAGAAACAGGGGGTGATGGTTTAGCCGGCGGCCAGGGCGAAACAGACAGTCCATCGGGCGGCCAGGGCGAAGCAGACAGTCCATCGGGCGACCAGGGCGAAGCAGACAGTCCATCGGGTGGCCAGGGCGAAGCAGACGACCCATCGGGCGGCCAGGGCGAAGCAGACGACCCATCGGGTGGCCAGGGCGAAGCAGACGACCCATCGGGCGGCCAGGGCGGTGAAGACCCCTCGGGCGGCCAGGGCGGTGAAGACCCCTCGGGCGGCCAGGGCGTTGAAGACCCCTCGGGTGGCCAGGGCGGTGAAGACCCCTCGGGCGGCCAGGGCGGTGAAGACCCCTCGGGCGGCCAGGGCGGTGAAGACCCCTCGGGCGGCCAGGGCGGTGAAGACCCCTCGGGCGGCCAGGGCGGTGAAGACCCCTCGGGCGGCCAGGGCGGTGACGACCCCTCGGGCGGCCAGGGCGGTGACGACCCCTCGGGCGGCCACGGCTCAGGAACAGACACCGGCTCAGGAACAGACACCGGCTCAGGAACAGACACCGGCTCAGGAACAGACACCGGCTCAGGAACAGACACCGGCTCAGGAACAGACACCAAAACTGTAACAACCACAAGAACAGACACAAACACAGAAACAAACACTGGCTCTGGCGCTGGAACAGGCACTGGTTCTGGAACAGACATTGGCTCCAGCTCTGGAACAGGCACTGGCTCTGGCCCTGCCTCCGGCTCTGGAACACGCACTGGCTCTGCCTCCGGCTCTGGAACAGGCACTGGCTCTGGCTCTGCCTCCGGCTCTGGAACACGCACTGGCTTTGGCTCCGGCTCTGGAACAGACATTGGCTCTGCCTCCGGCTCTGGAACAGGCACTGGCTCTGCCTCCGGCTCTGGAACGGGCACTGGCTCTGGCTCTGGCTCTGGAACAGCAGACACTGGCTCCGGCTCTGGAACAGCAGACACGGGCATGTCCAGGATCCGAGCCAGACGCTCCAGATAGTCCGTAAGTGCCTTGGCGGCCACACAAATGGGCATTTCTGGATCTGTCTCAGACTGGGCAGACTGGACGTGAACAGTCTCTCGCTGGGCAGACGTGACGTGAACAGTCTCTCGCTGGGCAGACGGGACGTGAACAGTCTCTCGCTGGGCAGACGGGACGTGAACAGTCTCTCGCTGGGCAGACGGGACGTGAACAGTCTCTCGCTGGGCAGACGGGACGTGAACAGTCTCTCGCTGGGCAGACGGGACGTGAACAGTCTCTGACTGGGTAGACGTGACGTGAACAGTCTCTCGCTGGGCAGACGTAACGTGAACAGTCTCTCGCTGGGCAGACAGGACATGAACAGTCTCTGACTGGGCAGACGTGACGTGAACAGTCTCTGACTGGGCAGACGTGACGTGAACAGTCTCTCGCTGGGCAGACGGAACGTGAACAGTCTCTGACTGGGCAGAGGGAACGTGTCTCTTCCTCCTCCTCCGTCCATGAGAGCGAGAGGGTGCTGGGTTGGACGGCGCCAGCGGTGAGAGCTCTGGGCTGGCCGAAACCCGCGGTGATAGCCTCGTGCTGGGCGGAACCCGCGACGAGGGTCTTGTGCTGGACCAGACCAGCGGCTCCGGATCAGGAACATGGCAGGGTGGAGGACGGTGTCGTGGAACTTGTCGACCACCTCCTCCCCTGCAACCTCCCCTAGTTCCGGAGAACTTGGCCAGACGAGTCCCCTCAAACGATCCTCCTCTCTCGAAGGAAGGGGCCTCGGGGGACTTTCCCACCACGGTCTCCTCCGTGATGCGAGCCCACAGTGCAAAACACTCGAAAATGTTCATACGAGGTGGCACCTTTCCAGTTTGCGACCTCCCCCCCTCGGTGGCTGGGGAAGAGGCCCGGAATCCCATACTGCTGGAACTATTCATTGACGGAGTCGTTCTGTCACGGTACACACACACACAGACAGGTAAGTTCCAATCGCAGTAATTTTAATAGGGTAATCCGTACTCACAATCCAGTCCAAGCAAGGTTCAAAATCCAAAAGGCAGTCCAAAACATAAAACACCAACAAGACACAGGCAAAGGCAGGGCATAGAAGTGTGAGGACATAAAACAACGACTCCGTGAAAAACACTAAAACAGACAGGGTATATATACACACACTGAACTAACAAGGTGATGGGAAACAGCTGTGTGTAATGAACAGATGAGTGGCAGAACAGATTGCTGGGAAATGTAGTCTATTGTGAATGACACCGTGAAAACGAGGACCTCTAGTGAACCCCAGGGAAACACAACCAGACACTGTGACACTAGTGCCTTTTCTTTAGATACTAGTACTTATTTTTTAGATACTAGTCCTTATTTATTAGATACTAGAACTTATTCATTAGATACTAGTCCTTATTTATTAGATACTAGTGCTTGTTCATTAGTTACTACTTATTCATTAGATACTAGTACTTATTCATTAGATACTAGTACTTATTCATTAGTTACTAGTACTTATTATTAGATACTTATTCATTAGATACTTGTACCTATTAAATAGATACTAGTACTTATTCATTAGATACTAGTACTTATTTCGATAGTGACTAGTATATGGCAAGCCGTTTTAGCTTAAGTTGTACCCAGCCTTACTCGTCGTAATTACGTTTTTACTAGTAAGAATTCAATTAGAGAGCTCTACAATTCAATTCTTACTAGTAACAATTACAATTAGAGACCTCTCTAATTAAATTCTTACTAGTAACAATTACGATTAGAGAGCTCTCTAATTCGATTTTTACTAGTAAGAATGTAATTGCAGAGCTCTTTAATTCAATTACAGAGCTCTGCAATTGCATTCTTACTAATAAGAATTCAATTAGAGAGCTCTCTAATGCAATTGTTACTAGTAAGAATTACAATTAGAGAGCTCTCTAATCCAATTCTTACTAGTAAAAACTGAATTAGAGAGCTCTTTAATACAATTCTTACTAGTAGGAATTCAATTAGAGAGCTCTACAATTCAATTCTTACTAGTAACAATTACAATTAGAGAGCTCTCTAATTCAATTCTTACTTGTAAAAATGCAATTAGAGAGCTCTCTAATTCAATTATTACTAGTAAGAATTACAATTGCAGAGCTCTCTAATTCAATTCTTACTAGTAACAATTACAATTAGAGAGCTCTTTAATGCTATTATTACTAGTAAAAACTCATATTCATTAGATGCAAAACGGATTACACCCATTTCCTACTTTTCAAAATAAAAGTCATATTAGGCGTGGTTAGACGTTTTATACATACATATAGGCCTTTGCATTCATATATATATATATATATATATATATTGCATTCGGCTACTGTTACATTATGAAGACTGTAACTAGGGTGACCAGACGTCACGAAAAATTCGGAACAAACCCGAAATCTATGCCGTTGCCCAGTCCGGCCCAAATTATCCCGCAAATTATATGGGATAAACAGTGGCGTAACTTTGCTTTGAAAAGTGGAGGGGACACCGCACAACTCGTTTTGCTATTTGTTTATTTAATAACCGAATTTACTTGGGGACTGAGTTCAGAGTTGGAAATACACTTAATTTTCTCTTTGATGTAGGCCTACACACATGCATGTATCACATTCACAAATATGTCGATAAGCAAAACGTAACATTCACAACACATCTTCGGTAACATTAGCCTAATAAATATATCAAAATACGCAAGATCAATATGAATGCCAGATGAATAAACATGAGGCACGATTATCATAATGAGATGGCACTGAATAGTGAGCTCTCTTTTCCAATTATTACTAGTAAGAATTACAATGAGAGAGCTCTACAATTGAATTGTTACTAGTAAGAATTACAATTAGAGAGCTCTCTAATTGCATTCTTACTAGTAAGAATTGAATTAGAGAGCTCTCTAATCCAATTCTTACTAGTAAGAATTGAATTAGAGAGCTCTCTAATCCAATTCTTACTAGTAACAATTACAATTAGAGAGCTCTCTAATTCAATTCTTACTAGTAAGAATGCAATTACAGAGCTCTCTAATTCAATTCTTACTAGTAAAAAAACAAATTAAAGATATGTATAATTGCAGAGCTCTGTAATTGAATTAGAGAGCTCTGCAATTGCATTCTTACTAGTAACAATTGAATTAGAGAGCTCTCTAATTGGAATTCTTACTAGTAAGAATTGCATTAGAGAGCTCTCTAATTGGAATTCTTACTAGTAAGAATTGGATTAGAGAGCTCTCTAATTCAATTCTTACTAGTAACAATTCAATTAGAGAGCTCTGTAATTTAATTAAAGAGCTCTGCAATTGAGTTGTTACTAGTAAGAATTGGATTAGAGAGCTCTCTAATTGTAATTCTCACTCGTAACAATTGCATTAGAGAGCTCTCTAATTCATTTCTTACTAGTAAGAATGCGATTGCAGAGCTCTTTAATTCAATTAGAGAGCTCTACAATTGAATTGTTACTAGTAAGAATTACAATTAGAGAGCTCTCTAATTGCATTCTTACTAGTAAAAATTTAATTAGAGAGCTCTCTAATTGTAATTGTTACTAGTAAGAATTGGATTAGAGAGCTCTCTAATTCAATTCTTACTAGTAAGAATGCAATTAGAGAGCTCTCTAATTGTAATTCTTACTAGTAACAATTCAATTGTAGAGCTCTCTAATTGTAATTCTTACTAGTAATAATTGGAAAAGAGAGCTCACTATTCAGTGCCATCTCATTATGATAATCGTGCCTCATGTTTATTCATCTGGCATTCATATTGATCTTGCGTATTTTGATATATTTATTAGGCTAATGTTACCGAAGATGTGTTGTGAATGTTACGTTTTGCTTATAGACATTTGTGAATGTGATACATGCATGTGTGTAGGCCTACATCAAAGTGAAAATTAAGTGTATTTCCAACTCTGAACTCAGTCCAAGTAATTTCGGTTATTAAATAAACAAATAGCAAAACGAGTTGTGCGGTGTCCCCACCACTTTTCAAAGCAAAGTTACGCCACTGCTTATCCCATATAATTTGCGGGGTAATTAGGGCCGGACTGGGCAACAGCATAGATTTCGGGTTTGTCCCGAATTTTTCGTGATGTCTGGTCACCCTAGTTACAGTCTTCATAATGTAACAGTAGCCGAATGCAAATATACATATATGAATGCAAATGCCTATATGTACGTATAAAATGTCTAACCACGCCTAATATGACTTTTATTTTGAAAAGTAGGAAATGGGTGTAATCCGTTTTGCATCTAATGAATATGAGTTTTTACTAGTAATAATTGCATTAAAGAGCTCTCTAATTGTAATTCTTACTAGTAAGAATTGAATTAGAGAGCTCTGCAATTGTAATTCTTACTAGTAATAATTGAATTAGAGAGCTCTCTAATTGCATTTTTACTAGTAAGAATTGAATTAGAGAGCTCTCTAATTGTAATTGTTACTAGTAAGAATTGAATTGTAGAGCTCTCTAATTGCCATCCTACTAGTAAGAATTGCATTAAAGAGCTCTCTAATTCAAATAGAGAGCTCTGCAATTGCATTCTTACTAGTAAGAATTCAATTAGAGAACTCTCTAATTCAGTTTTTACTAGTAAGAATTGGATTAGAGAGCTCTCTAATTGTAATTCTTACTAGTAACAATTGCATTAGAGAGCTCTCTAATTGAATTATTACTAGTAAGAATGCAATTGCAGAGCTCTGTAATTGAATTAAAGAGCTCTGCAATTACATTCTTACTAGTAAAAATCGAATTAGAGAGCGCTCTAATCGTAATTGTTACTAGTAAGAATTGAATTAGAGAGCTCTCTAATTGTAATTATTACTAGTAAGAATTGAATTGTAGAGCTCTCCAATTGAATTCTTACTAGTAAAAATGCAATTACGACGAGTAAGGCTGGGTACAATTTAAGCTAAAACGGCTTGCCATACTCTCTAATTGAAATTGCTACTAGTAAGAATTGAATTGTAGACCTCTCTAATTGAATTCCTACTAGTAATAATTGCATTAAAGAGCTCTCTAATTGAATTAAAGAGATCTGCAATTGCATTCTTACTAGTAAGAACTGAATTAGAGAGCTCTCTAAATCAGTTTTTACTAGTAATAATTGCATTAAAGAGCTCTCTAACTGTAATTGCTACTAGTAAGAATTGAATTGTAAAGCTCTCTAATTGAATTCTTACCAGTAAAAATGCAATTACGATGAGTAAGGCTGGGTACAATTTAAGGTAATACGGCTTGCCATAAATGAAGACATATGACTTGTAAAAATTAATTTGTAGAGCTCTCTAATTGTAATTGTTACTAGTAAGAATTGAATTAGAGAGCTCTGCCATTGTAATTCTTACGAGTAATAATTGAATTAGAGAGCGCTCCAATTGTATTTTTACTAGTAAGAATTGAATTAGAGCGCTCTCTAATTGAATTCTTACTAGTAAAAACGTAATTACGTCGAGTAAGGCTGGGTACAATTTAAGCTAAAACGGCTTGCCATAGTCATTCAGATATCAACTATTCAGTTAGGACTAGTATATATTCCAATTGTGACTAGTACATATATATTAGATACTAGTACCTATTACTAGATACTAGTATTTATTCAATAAATACTAGTACTAAGTCATTAGATACTAGTACCTATTAAATAGATACTAGTACCTATTTAATAGATACTAGCACTTATTCATTAGCTACTAGTACCTATTTAATAGATACTAGCACTTATTCATTAGATACTAGTACTTATTCATTAGATACTAGTACTTATTCATTAGATACTAGTGCTTATTCATTAGATACTAGTCCTTATTTATTAGATACTAGTACTTATTCATTAGATACTAGTACTTATTCAATAAATACTAGTATCTAATAAATAGGTACTAGTATCTATTGAATAAGTACTAGTATCTAATATATAGGTACTAGTATCTAATGAATAAGTACTAGTATCTAATAAATAAGGACTAGTATCTAATGAATAAGCACTAGTATCTAATAAATAAGGACTAGTATCTAATTAGTAAGTACTAGTATCTTTAAAAAGGCACTAGTTCCTAAAGAATAAGCTCTAGTAGCTAATTAATAAGTATTAGTACTTAATTGAATAGATACTAGTATCTAAAAAATAAGTACTAGTAGCATGAAAATAGAGACTAGTTGGTTTAAATTATTAAATGTTAAAACGGCTTGCCATAGTAGTGTTGGTGTGCCTCCCTGAACAGGTTTGGGAAACACTGCTCTATACAGTCATTTATGTAATTTTTATTTATATAGATAAGGTATAAAGATAAACAATTAAAGGAAAATCTCTCTGATTCTCTTTCAGCAGCAGTAAGCCTGAGCCAGATGTGAAGAATGATGAGTTGATGTGTGAGGAGCATCAAGAAGAGAAGATTAATATATACTGTGTGACCTGCTCTGTTCCCACTTGTTCATTATGTAAAGTGTTTGGGAGTCATCAGTCCTGTGAGGTTGCTCCACTCAAATCTGTCTACGAGACCCAGAAAGTGAGACTTTAGTCTATCTATCTGCACTACTGTATTCTTTATCTCATGATGATTGATCCATTTATATTTCTGTGATTGTGTGAGCAGACAGAGTTGTCTGATGGTGTTGCTTTGTTGGTTGGCAACAATGACAGAATTCAGGGCATCATCAGTCAGCTAGAGGAAAGCTGCAGATCTGTGGAGGTCAGTGTCTGTGTCTATTATCATTATTAATGTCTGATCCTTTTTTGTTGACCTTTTTTGATAACTATGATTTCTTACATTACGGTCCTAGTAATGATGCCAGTGCATATGTGTTTGTGTGTAGGAAAATGGGCGTAGGCAGAAGTCTCGTGTATGTGAGTGGTTTGATCGTCTGTACGCTCTTTTGGAAGAGCGCAGAGGAGAACTCGCACTGAAGATCACTGCAGAACAGCAGGAGAAACTCGATTACATCAGTAGCCTACAGCGCAAGTACATGCACATATACACACTACACAAAAATAAAGAGTAATATAGAAGGTCACATTCGTGATGATAGGTAATCTATTTGTCTGTAATAGGTGACAAATGATTATGAAGAACAGCTGCTATTCTGATGAAAAATACTTGAATTTAATTGAAATGTACTTTATTATATATATGTATAACATTATATACCATTCAAAAGTATAGAGTGAGTAAGAAATGAATACTTTTATTCACCAAGGATACATAAAATTTGATCAAAAGTAACATAAAAGACCTTTGATACAAAAGATTTCGGTTACACTTTATTTTAAGGTGTCATTGTTACAGTGTAATTATATATTTAAGTACTGAGTAATAATAATTAACTACATGTACTTACTATAGGGTTAGGGTAGGATTAGGATTTGGTTGAGGGTTAGTTCCATGTAATTATGCATAATTTACTGTTATTACTATGGTAAGTACATGTAACATATGTAACAAGGACACTGTAAAATAAAGTGTTACCAAGATTTCTATTTCAAATAAATGCAGTTCTTTTGAACTTTCCAGTCATCAAAGCATCCTTAAATTTTTTTATCAGTTTCCACGAAAATGATAGAATGATTTCTAAAGGATCATGTGACACTGTGACTGAAGACTGGAGTAATGGCTACTAAAAATTCATCTTTGCCATGTATTTTTGATCAAATAAATGCAGCCTTGGTGAGCATAAAAAACTTATTTCAAAAACATTTTAAAAAATTACCAACCCCAACATTTTGAATGGTAGATAATAGATGCTCATCAAATATCCATAATTATTTTGTTGAAGTTTATCTGCTTAACTTATATTAATTTATAATTCCTCTATTTTCCCGTACTAAGTATGTTTATGCGTGTGTCTGTATACACAATCTGCTAATCACAGTAATCACCTGTGCAGGTACAGAGAGCACTTGGATAACGCAGCCAAACTAGTGGAGACAGGAGTTCAGACAATGGAGGAATCTGAGATGGCCATCTTCCTGCAGGTCTACAGAGTTCTTTATTACATGCTTTTTTCTTTTATTTAAAAAACAAAAAAAATCCCTTAATGTAATATAATTTGGTACATATTAGAAAAAAAGAAAGCAAATAATTTTTTTCCTAAGCAATGGAGTATTAAGTCTCTAATCTAAATGTCTGTCTTATAGAATACGAAGCCTCTACTACAGAAGTAAGATTCAAATAATCACCATTTTACTGATTCTAAAAACATTCAAACTGTCAGACACTCCTGTTTTATGCCATTTAATTCATTCTGTCTCTTTCATGTCAGAATTGCAGAAGGCAGGAATGTGTCTCATTTAGAAAAGGTAGAGCGTGGATATGAGAATATGGATCATTTCACTGCAAACTTCCAGCCTGAACGAAGAGCAATACTCAGCATAGACTTTATCAGGGGTAAACTAACTCTAATCCTAACCTAAGGTGTCAGGTAAGGTTTTATTGGAATCTGTCTCTTAATATGATATTTTTTTCTTACTTAGATGGTGACGACAATGAAGAGAATGATGATGAGGAAGAATTAGCAGGTACTGTTAGTCCTGAGACCCCGCAGAGACAAACACCTGTACCGAACCCCCCACCAATGACAACAGACTCCTCCCAAATGTCATCAAAACCCAACCAATCAGTGAAAATCAACCCGGCAGAGAACACGCCCTTATTTACGCCCACTCCAGACTCCAGTCACAACCCTTCTACAGATGCGCCAGCTCAGGTAAGGGTTTCTCCTTTTTTAATCTCATCCATATTTGTGATGCCTTGATTATTTAATAAGATTTTTTTTTAGGATTGATCAGTAATGTTTGTAAGGTTAAGTCATTGTGAAAGACACAATTGGAACATAAAGCTGCGGCCGCTGTGTTGGGATCAGCTTACATTTTGAAATTATACCTTATGATTCAAACACATGACCCCAGACACCAAAATATGTACACTTTTCTCATTTATTCTGCATTTTTAATATATTATGGGATTTAAAATGAGTGATATTTAAATTTGTCAAATAAAGTTTCATTGAAACATTTCTGTAAAATTCACACTTCCTTTTTACTGAAATACCTTCATCTGATCGATTTCTGAAGGCAGCATAGATCTATCCTTCGCTGCCTTTGATATCCCACAATCTGTTTTGTTCCAGTTTGTTACAGTTGAGCTAGAAAAAGAAAGATGGTGTCTAGATAGAAAAAGTTGTGGTTGGTGGTCAGTTTGTGTGTAAGTGTACATTTTTAACCAACGTTGTCAACTTCTGATGTCATTTCTAGCAAGAAATTACTATTATAGTAATTAAATATTTGCTTAGTTATCACCAAACCTAAACTATTTTGCTGTAGATCATTAGACCAGTCAGCTGCCTATAGTTTTCGGACGCAGCATATGTCTTATTATTTCACAATATCATTCTCATGTGCTTTGGTAAATTCAGTTACTTTTATAATCAGAAAGAGGTTTGGCTGTAACAGTAAGTGCCCTCAGAAATACAGAATTAAAAAAAAAAAAAAACATACAGAATACAAACATTGTCCACTTGGGGCTGTCCATCATTAGAATGTCCCTGTGTATAAGAAACATATAAGAAACAGGCTGGTATCTTCAAAATTTGAGCTTCTAGTCATCTGAGCCTTGAAGATGAAAACAGCCTGTTTCTGAGTTACGAGTGACATTTGCAAAACGCCTAAATGCCGAACTCTGACCTGCCCATTCGTGACCCTTTCAGTCATTTCGACAGTATTTCATGTGACCACATATAGATGCTGTAGATTTTTCTGACCACAAATCACTTTCAAACCACTTTTGTTCTGTCTATCTCTATTTATCTGTCTATCCATCTCTCTTTCTCTGTCTTTCCCATACATTTAGGTAACTGCCGGTCCCAGCCAGACATCAGAGGATGAACCACGCCATGTTTTCTCTTTTTCCTGGTTAAATGTGCCAAAATAAAATCACTTGGTATCCTGCAACATCCCAGTGACCTTCCAGAAAAACCTGATGTTCTTCATAACTAATATTTTGTTACTTTGACAATCATAAATATAGACTAAATTTAATATCTAGATAGGAATTTGAAAAGGTAAAAACCACAACTGTTAAATATTAAATGATGACAATCTTTACTGAAGTAGCTTACTAAAATGCAAAATAAAGGATTATGAATAAGTGTATAAACATTCTCTTTTGTATATGTTAATAATGCTGTTTCTGGGGGAATACATTAAAAGATAACAAAAAATGATAGGCTACATTAAAAGATAGAAAAAAGGCCAAACGGGATCAAAAGACACCAAACACAAAGTATTCACAGGGGTAAACCATAATCATGTGTTACTTTAGAAATTGAATTAAAACATTTTTGTGTAGTTCTTTTTTTATTTTCCTAAATCGTCCATAATTTTGCGGTTGTTGCTTGCGCGCTGGGCCAGTTGTTCGGCTCGCGCCATCTGCAGCACCTCGCGCAAGAGGTGAAAAGTCAGATCCAGCGAGATTGGTGGATTCTCAGACCGGCGCTCGCGTTCCACGAAGCTGTTCATGACCCCGTTTCCGACACTACCGACCTTACCTCCTAACAGCCGCTGCGTGAGCTGCAGCTGAAGAGCCTCGGTGCGGGACGGGGATCTCCGGTCGGGCGCGCGCGGGCTGTGAGCGGCGTTGTCCAGTCTAATGAAGTACTCCTCTCCGAAACGCATCAGAACCGGCAGCTGCGTGTCCGTGTGTCCGGGAGCGGACTCAGACAGCGAGACGAAGACCCAGAGAAACGCCGCAGCGAGTACGAGTAGTACGTGCAGCTTCATTGAGGGAAATTCCCAGGAATCTGAATAATACGAGTATATATGAGTACACAATATGCTGGCTATAGGCCTACAGCAGGCAGTAGCTACAATATATATATATATATATATATTCGAAAAAAACTAATAGGCTAGGCTACTTTACATAGCCTACCCATGTATGGGTTCCTAAAGTAGGCTATAGTAAAAAGTCTTGTATTTCACATTTTTCTATTTAATACAAAGCTTTTATTACAAAGAAGTTAAGTTTGAGAATATATTTGCTATTTATTTGGTATTTTTCTTTAATGACAGCCTCACTTCAGATGAAACACTGCAAAACTTGCAAACACTGATATGATGCATGTTCTCCAGCATAATAAATTGAGAATATCCCAAAGAGCATAATTTTCAGCTCCAGTGAAAGAACATCTGACTTTTGCACACTGTAAAAATGTTTTTTTAATGTATAATGCAGGTTATTATTTTTCACAGTGTATAGTTTTAAGTCATAACTTCCCCCCTCAATTCTAGCCTTCTTTGTTTTATTTTTGGCTTTAAAACAAACAAACAAAAAAATCTCAGCTTTTTAATGTGGTCCAAGACTTTTGGCCCCCTGTAATAAACGTCGCGCTGATTCGATTTCATTATTTAAAAACAATTATTTGAGTTTATTAAATATATGTAACACATACATATCCTTATTATACACATATTAGAGTAGCTTAAGTTATCATGTATGTCTTTTGTAGGCGTGTGTTGAGTTTATGCTCACCTCAGGTGTTCTCCGGATGTTTGAGAGAGTCTGCTGTCGGTGTAGCGCGAGCATCGCTGGGAGTTTATTTATATGAAGCGAGATTATTTTGGAGATGACAGAATGAGTAACGGAATAATTGGCTGCGGTTCAAGTAAGTAAAAAATGCTCTTGGATTCCGTCCTGTGTTTAGTAGGCTACACTGTAGATTGACTCAAGAGGCTGAGGCAGTCCTATGAATTTACCGGGACTTTCTTAATTCTTGTTAATGAACCAATCAGATTAAACCACAGGTAGCCTAATTGAGAGACTCTGCTGATGACGCCGAGGGAGGGCAGTTTATGCTTACGTCATTCTCAGAAATTTGAAAAGTGTTTTTGGATTAGATTAGTCTAGTGTTTATAACTGCAAGAAATGAAATAGTTGCCCTTATTTAGATAAAAAAGTTTTTTGTGTGTTCCTAATAATTTAATCTGGGATAGCCTATATATTATTACTGAGTACTGACATATGAATTAGCCTATCTCAAAGTGGTTCATTTGTTAGAAAAAGTGTTCTGATTCAGTCAGCTGCTCCACACTGTACAGTTCAACAAAATTAATTAAAAGTAATTGTAAAACACTATATAGCCTAAAGGGAGACTAACGAAAAGGTACTTTTATAAATGTAGCCTAACCTACTTCATAAAGTTCATAATTCATTTTGTTGTTGTTTTAATTTAGCAAATTTAGCAGAAAAGCCTATATTAGGCAGTTTAAGCTCCCATTGTGACAATTTAAGTCATACAGTGACAATATGCCCTGCTATTGTGTAAAAAATATATAGGGGTTGGATGGGGGAAGATGCCCCCCTTAAGAACAAGGTGGATTTACTTTTAAATTGTAACATATATAAATTTAGCATGTGCAGGATGATGATGCATCAGTCAATGTGTTATTATAGGAAATAAATAGAAACATTTGCTAATTTAGTTGTTGCACAACATATTAAAATATAGCAAATATAGCAGTCAAATATTAAAAGAGGGTTAAGATGGCCCCTACTGTTGTCCCCCTGGGGTAAGAAGCCCCCCTGGATAAACTTTTACAGAATGTACAAATGACTTTTGATATCATTATTATTATTTAGGCTCTATGTTTTTAAAGTGTAATTTATGTAAAATACTAAAACTTTTGTATTAAAATGTTTATTTTGACAATTTGGTTGATAATAATTGAATAACAGATGACAGACAAAACAGAATTTCAGTAAAAGAGATTAATCTGAAAAGTAAAATTATTCTACGACTTATACAGGCATTTGAATATTTACTTATTTAATTGCCCATATTCTAATTGGAAGATATGTCATAATAGCAACACTATGAATGCAATTTAATGATTTCACTCAACTAACCTATAGGTTTCAGTTAAAGCAAAGATGTCTGAAATGTAAGCTACATATAATTCATGGAAATACTGAATAATAACCCCATTAATTACAATAATTACAACACTAGTAACAGCTAACCACTTGGGTCCTTCTGTGCCAATTCTGGGGGGAGGGTCATTTTACCCAAGGGTCTAATTTTATCTTTTTACTTCAAAATAAAAGCTATGACTTTTATTTCACAAATCTATTTATGCTATAAATAAATAAATATATATATATATATATATATATATATATATATATATATATATATATATATATATATATATATATATATATATATATATATATATATATATATATATATATATATTCTATTTCAGACACTTGCCAACACACAGTCATGTTTCCGCCTCATGAGCGCATATACCTGCAGGTCAGCAGGTGGCGGACGTGTCCCGGGCACGCGCTACAGGGCACGAGCAGAAATCATGGCAGGCTGTGAGAGAGTCGCTCATCTGATGCGCCAGCTCGCGCACGCGGCGTAAGTTTCAGTATTTCAGTTAATTTCATCTTTAAGGTATTAAAGCGTGTTTTTAGTCTGTACACTTTCATAGTTCTATTTGGGTGTAGGCTAAGCATGTTGTCTGTACTCAATACCCTGAGAGTTGTAAACAAACCCTTAAAGTGATAGTTCACCCTCCACCATAATTTAGGCTAGTCTGACACACTTAAGTTGTTACAGAGCTGCATGATTTTTTTCTTATTTGGAAAATAAGAAGATATTAGACCTACTTTTATTGCATTTTTTCTCTCTCGCCAGAATACTAATCTATATTACAGAATAAAGTAATACAGATTAGTATCAATTTTCAGTATTATTTTTTGCATGCCATATGTTTTATAGGTGCAGATGTCCCACTCATTCTCAAGCGTATTCCCACACTTATAACCGAGGTAAGATATTTCCGAGATTTTTCTCTGAATAAATGAACTATAATATGTGATTGTGTTTCATATGTGTAGTTTCTGCAGGTGAGGCTCATATATGTGAACGCAAAACAGACTACGCATTTGAAGTAAGCACACAACATGCATGCCGTATAGTTTTTTTTAATACTGTGTTAAATAATTTGCACTTATTTTAAATACTTTGCACTTATTTTAAATACTTTTCTCTTAATGAATGTCAGTAAGGCAAGCGGAGAGATGTCAAATTATAATTGCTAGCCTGTGAATATCCAGGAATAAAATCATAACATCATAGGTCTATAATAATAATAATGATAATAATATAATTTTTTTATTGTTATTGTGGTTATTTATTTAATTTTTTGTTGTTCTGTTTCAGATGGCTTGTTCAAATATCAGATTTGGAGCAGGAGTTACCAGAGAAATTGGCATGGTAAAGGACTATTTTTTTTCCACCCAAAAATTACAGTTGTATCATCATTTACTCACACTCAAGTTGCTAATGTATTTTTATGAACACCATTTGTAAGCATTGAACTGATTAGGTTTTATTATAGCTCATCTTATTGCTCTCTCTCTTCACTTCATGTCAGTTCTGATTCTGTTTTGGATATGTCAGTCATTGGTTGTGCTGTTTTGGCTGATTTAATCAGGATTTGCAGAACATGGGAGCACACAATGTGTGTCTGATGACAGATAAAACCCTGTCTCAGCTGCCGCCGGTTGCAGCAGTGCTGGACTCACTGACAAAACATGGAGTCAAATACAAGATCTATGACGATGTGCGAGTAGAACCAACCGACAAAAGGTTAAAAAAATGTGACAGAAAATGTGCTAATTTTTGTCAGTTTTTGCTGATGACATTATAAGTGTTTCTGATTATAAACAGAACACAGAAGTGAGTGAAAGCAACTTCTTTTTCTCTTTTCAGCTTTAAAGCAGCGATTGATTTTGCCAAAAAAGGACATTTTGATGTGTATGTTGCTGTAGGCGGGGGCTCTGTGATTGACACCTGTAAAGCAGCCAATCTCTATGCATCTCATCCAGAGGCAGAATTTCTAGACTTTGTCAATGCCCCAATTGGAAAAGGAAAACCCATCACAGCCACACTGAAGCCATTAATCGCTGGTACAAAGACATACACAGAGCCAAACTTAATATTACCTTTTTTTTCTTCCTTTCTGTCTCTCTCTCTTGTTAATGGTGACCTTTTAGCATGTGCATATAACTACAAACCACAGCTGAAGAGACCAAACACCACAGACCAACCTTCTATTTACTTTAAAGTAGCACTGATGTGCTGATACATTACATTGTTTTGTTATTTTATTTACATTTTGTGTGTCTGTATGTCTGTGCATGTGTTAGTTCCTACTACGGCTGGAACGGGGAGTGAAACCACAGGAGTGGCGATCTTTGACTTTGAGGACATGAAGGCCAAAACTGGTTCGCAGAAACATTTTACTCATTAACATTTCGTCTCTGTTCTTGGTATGCTAAATACAGAATTCTGAAATGTTGAGTATTGAGGTTTAAGATGAGATAATGGTTTAATAGTTAAGGTGTAATGATAGAGGTTGAGTTCTTTGTACTGTGTTTGTTGTGTGAGTTTTACACTTTAATGTGTGTGTCTTTTCAGGTATTGCAAATCGAGCATTAAAGCCTGCTTTAGGGATGGTGGATCCCCTACATACTCTTCACATGCCATCCAGAGTGGCAGCTAACAGTGGGTTTGACGTGCTCTGGTGTGTGTTTACATGTACTCTTTATTTATTTACCATATTCAAACCTAGACAATCACTTAAAGTTAAATTCCTTTAGTATACAGCAAGAAAATGTAAGTATACTGACAGAAAGCACTGATTTGATAGTTTCTGGTTGTGCTCATTTTGTGCAAACCTGCTTTATTATATTCCCATTTGGTGCTTTTAATATTTTGAATTAAAGGAAATAACTTTTTTATGTATTAACATCATTTATTCATGTGACGACAAAGCTGAATTTTCAGTATCATTACTTCAGTCTTCATGTCACATGATCCTTCAGAAATCATTCTAATCTGATTTAGTGCTCAAGAAACATTTATTATTATTATCAATGTAAAAAAACAGTTTCTGTGGAAACTGTGCTAATTTTTTTTTTTTTAAATCCTTTTAACTTTAAAAAGGTCTTTACTGTCACTTGATTAGTTTAATGTATCCTTGCTGAATAAAAGTATTAGTTTCTTTAAAAAAAAATCTTATGTTTAGATTATGATATTCATTGTGTTTGGTTGAAATCTTTCTCTTTTTAGTCATGCATTAGAGTCATTCACTGCATTGCCGTATAACCTGAGAAGTCCCTGCCCATCCAATCCCATAAATCGCCCCGCTTACCAGGGAAGCAATCCAATCAGTGATGTCTGGGCAAGACACGCTCTCATGATCGTGGCCAAATACTTGAAAAGGTATGTCGAGTGAGGTCATGTGATTATTTGGGTACATCTAAAAAATATATATATATATTTTTTATTTTTATACATTTTAAAAAGATTATATTTAAATGTAATATTGTTAAGATATGAATACGTTTGTGTGTTGTAGGGCAGTGTGTGATGCTGGAGATGTGGAGGCTCGCACCAGTATGCACCTGGCCAGTGTGTTTGCCGGAATTGGCTTTGGCAATGCAGGAGTCCATTTATGGTAATTAAATAGAACTAACATTAAATTAACATCAAAAAGTGTTGATTCTGGCAGCATCGAATCACAACACAATTAAAAGACTGCTAATGGAATTGCTAGTGCTGCACTGCCATAATTTTCCTTATTTGCACATATCAGAACAGAGAGCAAAGGTGGACTGAATTTATTGCTGTGAGAGTTTAAGGCATAGAGATTTTGCAGCTGTACAATGATGTGCTTCCAATAGTTCTATTTTTCTATTGATATGTATTTGGGAAAATTATCTGATAATGCCTTTTTAATTGTTCTTTTTCTATGTTCAAGTCATGGAATGTCATATCCCATTGCCGGGAATGTTAAAACTCACAGGGCTAAAGGCTACAATGTGGAACATCCTATAGTGGTAAATATAAACTGCTCTACATTAAAAAGTTTGGGGGCAGTACGATTCTTCTAAATAAATTGATAAAGTGACAGTAAAGACATTTATAATGTTACAAACTATTTCTATTTCAAATAGATGTTATTCTTTTGAATGTTCTATTCTTTAAATAATGCTGAAAATATGTATGACTGTTTCCAAAATAAAAGAAAATAAGATACAATACAATTAGGAAATAATAATAAATGTTTCTTGAGCACCAAATCAGAATGATTTCTGAAGTTATGCCTGCTGAAAATTCAGTATTGCCATCATAAGAATTTTAAAATATATTAAAACAGAAAACGTTTAATTTGTAATAATATTAATGTATTTTTGATCAAATAAGTGCATTCTTGGTGAGCATAAGAGACTTAAAAAACATAAAAAGAAATCTTATTGACTCCAAACTTTTTAATGATAGTGTGTTTCTGGCCTAATACATGCAATATCACAATTATATATTCTGTAATGCATAATAGTACTAATTTTAGTACTAACACTAGTACGTTTTTTTGTTCTGTTTTTGTTCGTGGCGGATTCCAAGTGTTTTCCATGCTATAGTTTAACCCTGCCTTTCTCTTTCAGCCTCACGGACTCTCTGTAGTTCTCACTTCACCTGCTGTTTTTGCCTTCACTGGAAAAATGTGTCCTGAGCGCCACCTGGAGGCAGCACAAATACTAGGTATACAAGTCAAAATTGTAAAGACCGAGTTTTACTTAAGTAAAAGTACAGAAGTACTCGTTTTTAAAAGTACTTAAGTATAAAAAGTAAAAAGTAAGTGTCAATGCATTGTTTTATTATTGTTGCATTGTTGTGTAATACTTACAGTACCTTATGCCTCTGAATCTATGCCTGCTAGTGCCTACCCTCATATCAACATCAAATTTATTTCTAGAACACAGTTCCAGTAGTGGGATTGATTGTGAGATTGAATAAGTGCATTTAATAACGTCCACAATGGTTTGTGACACCGAAATGGTGGTTCCCTCAAATAGTGCCCTATTTAAAGTTTTTTGACTTGTAGTATGAATATGTTAGCCTTACTGTTATCTATAAGCTAGTGTGCTCCTAAAACAATTTGCATTTAGAAGACCAAACCCAGCGTTGAAAATGAAAATCAGGTTGATGTCAGAATCCAACGTCAGATTGACGTTAATCTCCAAAGTTGGACAGACGTTGTGTTGTGGTTAAAAAAAATGAAAATTGGGTTGACTTCAGAAACCAACATCAGTCGGGTTCTAACATCAACCCAACTTTCATTTCCAACCAAAATGCAACCCCTGCAACCAAAATCATCCCCTGACTGACGTTACAACTTTCTACTCAAGGACCTTGACAGAAATGTAGTTGAGTAAAAAGTATGATATTTGTCTTTCAAATGTAGTTAAGTTAAAGTAAAAAGTTTCCAGAAAAAATAATACTGAAGTAAAGTACAGATACTCAAAAAGTGTACTTTGTGACAGTAGCTTATGAAGATTTAAAATGTAACTTTCAGAAAAGTTCAAAAGTGTATTAATTTGGGTTGCTGTATTGGAAAGTGAAATGTTTATTGTGTAAAACGGATGTGATTTCACTGTAATTTGTGGATGATTTTATAGAAAAGGCTGCTTTTGAGAGCACTGTAAGATTTAATTGCTGATGGATGGAGGTTTATATTACAGATTGTGTATGTGTTTCATAAGGTACTGATTTGAGGAACATCAAGAAAGATGATGCTGGCCGTGTGTTGGCGGACACTCTCAGGTCGTTTCTGTATGACCTAGAAGTGGAGGACGGCTTGTCTGCAATTGGCTACACTAAAGAAGACATTCCATCTTTGGTGAAGGGCACTATCCCTCAGGTAAACAAATCATGTCACGTCTCTGTACTAAAGTGCTACAGATGAGAATAAGAGAGAAATATTGCATCTTAAAGGGCTGAGCTGCTTCAGCTAAAGCGACTGTTCATTATTATGTTACACTTTATTTTAAGGTGTCCGTGTTATACATTTAAGTACTGCGTAATAATAATTAACTACATGTACTTCCTATAGGATTAGGAGTTGGAGTTGGTTTAGGGTTAGTTGCATGTAATTATGCATAATTTATAGTTTTTACTACAGTAACTATATGTAACAAGGACACTGTAAAATAGTGTTACCCACACACACGCATACACACACACACTGTTACGTTCCAGCCCCCAAAAGGGAGGGGAACCTGATAAACCACCGCTCGTGGCCCACAAATGCCAGTAAAGGAGGTATGGAGTCGTGGTGCGAGAAAAGGACACAAATTCCAAACACCGTACAAACTAAGCTTTTATTTTTGCCACGGTAATAATGTGAATGATAAACAATAATAATCTTCAGGGAGAAAGGGGAGAGCTGGACGGACCAAAGAAAAGAAATAAACAAAAGATACCCCACCGCTAACCTATTCTAATTATACACATCACCTATCTGGCACACGATCAAGGCGCCCTAACCAAACTTACAGATGGTGGTCCGCCCAGGTCTAGCTGGTGTTTCTAGACAGAGAAGTATGCCTACGGGTGATGTATACCCCGGGGTAGCTCTAAATCTACTCCCCCAACTCCCTATAAACAATAAAGAAAAAGAAGAAGTTAACACAAATGCTCAGTCCTGCTGTTCACAAGTTCCAAAAGTGGAACACAAAGCTAGATTTACTAGCTAACAAGTTAAAACATTGTCAAAGCATTGTCAAATGTTCGAATCATAATCTCAATAGAGAACAATAAAGTTATCTAAAAGTCACAAAGATACCCACAGAGGAATACCAACAGCAGGAGCAGAGAACAGGGGCCTATACCATGAAGCCGGTTTAGGTGGCTAGCCAGCTATGTTTCAGCTTAGTTTCCGCCAACCCTGGGTTTTAGGTACTATGAAAGTAGCTCGGCTTTAATCGGTGTTCGTTGCCATGGTATCTTACGCTGCACGGCTAACCTGCTCCGGGGCAGGTTAAGTTCTGGATTCGAGATCTCAGACTGAAGTTTGACCAATCAGCTGTGAGCAAAGAAACCTATAGGTGACGTAACTAATTCCCAGTGTTTGTTGCTATGGCTTTACATTTTCTTTCAAATCCTGTGGACATCTCAGCGCAAATTGTTAGACGAGCACATCGTAGAGAAAGAGTTTTTAGCCGGACAAAATCCCCTTGCCTTTCCTGATAGTTACTTGTATGAAAGATACAGATTTTCTGCGGAAGGAATATCTTATCTTTGCGAACTTCTTGAGCCGCACATAAATAATTTAACATGTCAAATTCATGCACTTACTGTACCATAAATGGTATTGCGTTGCGTTTTTTTGCAAGTGGTAGCCTACATACTTGCACGATCGGTGATGCACAGAATCTAAGGGAAAACACGGTTTGTCGAACATTCGCAACGTGGTCCTCGCTCTGCAGGAGTACATTAATAGTTTAATAGTGTTCCCCAGACATTTATTGACCATGTCCATAAGAGAGGGTTTTTATAAAATTGCCGGTAAAATATATTGATAGGGTGACATCACGTTTTTTTTTTTTCTTTCAAAAAGCAAATTTCACTAATGTACTATATAATACAGTACATGTTAAGCATTATTTTAATCTTATGATAGGATTCCCTATAGAGTCAATGTAGCAATAGCCTGCACACATGTTGCAATCTCCACTTCTCTAGGAGAACATGAGGCAGATTATGTTAATAGAAAGTCTTTTCACAGCCTTAATGTTCAGGTAGAGATTATGTGAACATGTGAAATTATTATTTTCTGTGAGATGAATCTTTAAATTAATAGTAAAATTAACAGATAACAATCTACTTTCCGTGAGTATGTTGTGTCAGCGTTTTGAGGAAAACTAGTTAAATTTGGTACAGTACAAAACACTGTTAATTTGAATTGGGACAACAAAACCTACACAATAACCCCCTATCATGACCCTCATGTGTCAGTTAAACCATAGTAAAAGTTAGAGATGATCTTTGGCATCCTAAAGGCACGTTTCAACTGTCTTCGGCGCTTAAGAGTCACCAGAGTGGGCATCACAGATAGTGTCTGCATGTGCCATTCTGCACAATATAGCCACCATAGAAAGAAGCCAGTACCACCACAGAAAGCTTCTCCCCGATGAAACTGACCCAACACATTTGACCACCCAGCTGGTGCAAATGTAGTTGCAATCACCATACAATATTACACTTAATAAAACCACATTGAAACTGCAGATAGGTCTGCAGAACTGTTTTATTAGTTTTGTGGGATGGGGGGAGAAAGAAAGCAATAGAAAGCTGCATTAATAAATATTCATGCTAAAGTGTTACTTGGTTAAATAAGTTCACATGCTGAGATCAGTTTAATCTAGCTGTTGCATTTCTTTTTTAAATGTGGAGCCTCCTCAGCTCACAGTCAGGCTCCTTTAGTGTGCAGTCTAGCTCTATAGGCTCCTTTAGTGTGCAGTCTAGCTCTATAGGCTCCTTTAGTGTGCAGTCTAGCTCTATAGGCTCCTTTAGTGTGCAGTCTAGCTCTATAGGCTCCTTTAGTGTGCAGTCTAGCTCTATAGGCTCCTTTAGTGTGCAGTCTAGCTCCATAGGCTCCTTTTGTAAAGGGCCCTGACTGAGTCTGTTTCCACCTGAAACATAATTCCACCACAAACATGATCATTACAAGTTTTTTGGGAGGCTAATCAACTCACAAAAAGTTCCTTGAAAGTTCCTTGACAAACAGCTGTAATATATGTCAAGGGTTTTAAATCCTTACCTTGTTCACATTTCTTTTGAAGCCTGTTGAGGTAGAGGCTTCAGTTTCTGGGACAGGTTGTGAAAAATCCTACAATAAAAGAGATGTGTAACTTGGGCCAGTCCCTGTTTTATGCCACACATTCAAATGTTTGCCTTAATAAAAAGTGTCTTCATCATTTCCTCCTCTCTGATAAATAAAAGTAGGCCAATATGTTTCTGGTGTTCTGTCTGCTGCATACTGACCTCTGTGTGGGAGACTGTGTGTGTGTGCTGGCTTCAACAGGGACACTGCATTTCCCTCTACTGCAGAACATACAGTCAGCCATATTTAAAACTTAAAATAGTAATGTATCGCACACGTACCCAGTGTTACTTGCTTAGAGGAGCCGGCACCAGGGTCAGATTGTACAGCACCTGTAATCCCATCCATAATCGGCCGTCCCTTATTCCTATCAGAGCCAACTCACTGTATTCTGGAGGAGTGGCCCTCCACTGGTTTTCTGAATTTCACTCTTTTTTCGGTTTGCCTCAAACAAGTGTTAATAAAAAAAAAATAATAAAAGGTTGTGTGTAAATACTTACTAGGCTACTTTGAATTATATTTTTATATTTTGTCTTTATCAGCTGCCAAGAACGTTTGGAGTTGCATCTAAAAATCAATGAATATTAATCTTTATTAGTATATACATGCACATTTTTTATATATATTATAAAAATATAGGCTATATTTCACACACACATACATTCATAGCCTATATATACATCATTTTACATGAATAAAGAACGCATTTATTTAGTTTACACATTAACACAATCAGCAATCTTTCTCCAACAGTCTTCTCTTGCTTAGCAGAGACCGTATTGTTTCGAGCTTACATATTTCTAGCTATACATATTTAAATTCATCGTAATTCTGAATGATTATCTCTTGCTCCTCCGCGGAAAGAAAATATCGCTCTCGCTCTATCCATATCGAACGCGATTGGTTGTTCGGTGCCAACGTCACTTTGGTATGTGCACGCGCTCGTGGAGTAATCATAGCTTAAGATCAAAGCCTGAGTTGACAGAGAAAGTTGATGAGCTGCGTCATGGTACCAATAAAGCCTGATTGCATCGGTTTGGTTTTGTCAACTCAAAACTAATCCTGTAACTCCGAGTTTGTTCAGCTACCTTCATGGTACAGGCCCCTGAGCAGAGAGTGAACTGATTCAAAACTAGGCTTTTTAAAGAGCCCAGCCAGCTGCAGCCACTGACGAGCAGGAGGAGTTCCAAGATCCAATCAGCCGTTGAACCACCAGTCAGCTGCCGGAACTGTTACAGAAGCCATCTTACCTGTTAGAAGAAATACAAACACACACACACACACACATATATATATACTGTATACACATACAGCCCTGTTTTATAGCCCTGGCTTAAAATGCTACACTCCAACGCATATAACATTATACTAGTTATTTTCATAATTTAGTAAATATAATTAAGTAAAACTAATTATATTATTGTATGTGTTAAAACTATCTCGAGAGTTATTTACTGAGTTTGTTTTTGTGTATTTTTCACAGGAGCGGGTAACTAAACTGTCTCCTCGAGCTCACACTGAAGAAGATCTGACCGAGCTGTTTGCTGCATCCATGAAGCTCTACTGAGCTCCTGAAGGACATTTTAACACGTTGATGGTGTTCGCAGAAGCACAGCCTCAGATTAGCTGTGCTGATTTCATTATGTAAGCAGAGACACTGATCTGAACAAACTGACCTCTCTGAACTTTAATCCTTTCACAGTAATGTCACAGTCTTGAGCGAGAAAGGATTTAAAGTTTTGAATTACAGGACTATAACCCACTCACAATCAGATACTATATGCTGTACACCAATCTAAATATGACGCATACTTTTGTGTTTCACATGTTGTCAACTTATTTAAACATAATCATCATAGTGATTGTTGTGGCAAAAATTCTGTTAAACATCATCACTGCGTAAGAGACACTCAGAGTCAAATTAATAAAAAGAGAAGTATTTATTCTTGCAAGAATAGGTTCAGTCTAGTACACAGAAGTTACGCTGTGCAAGAGAGTGACACACCACAGGAAGATATGAGACAGCCTTTATACTCTTTTCAAGGTTCCTCCTCACCCGCTGTACCTTTCACCCACCCAGATAAGGTCCTTACTGCTGTTCAGTTTCTACTTAAAGACACAAACTGGTACTGAAATAAACTGGCCAAAACTGACTGTCCCTAAGGTCAGAGGTCCTGTCCCATATGTTCCTGAAACGTCACACACAAGCACGTACACACATATATTTTTATACATTGAATAGGTTCTCTCTCTTATGATATCTGTTAGGGATCAATGACTATTAAAATTTCTACAACATGATCATATTTAAACCACCCTGTATACACATACAGTACTGAGACTCCATTCACTGTAACTGAGACTCTCCATTCACTGTAATTCTTAAGGCTGATTTGTTATTCAGAGTGATTTAGGCAGGTTGGATTTAAATAAGTAATCTAAGAATCAGGATTAGACTTTCAATTGCATTTGTTTTTTGGTTGAGTTGTTTTTTTGTTTTTGTTTTCCTGAATGGCCATGCAGCAAATCTGAAAGAATTCACAGAAATTCTAAAAAATGAAATTCTAAAATATCAATGCATGCAATAAAATGTAAATGCCATTATACTTTTTGACGATCAGGGCTGTTTTTTTGGCATATATGCAAACTAGGCAGTTGCCCAGGGGGCACCAGTTAGTGCCTCAAATGGCCTCAACACCCCATTAACGTGCACGGTTTTAAAAAAAAAAAGTATTCGTGCTACCTTAAAAGTTTAAGTTAAGTCAACTTGAAATGTGAAAATTGTACTAAGTAACAACTTGGATATTTGAGTTGACTGAACTTAAAATTTTAAGATAAAACAAACGCTTTTTTTAAATTAAAACAAACAAAACATTTTTTACAGTGTTAACATAACTACTTTTTAGCCTAAATTCACCACGTGTTAATCGCATTTAAGCAGCTGAATATTAGCATAAAAAAGAAATGTTTTTTAAAATGTTATTAGAAAGTCGGCGATCAGATATCCAAATATTTTGTGTATATTAAGATTGTATAGGCCTATTTAAAAAATGAATGGCGGCAACAGTGAAATAACACAACGGTTGAAAAACATTTTAAACATTTTAAAAAACTGTTAGCCAGAAAACCTACGTCATTTTCGACTGCATCAGTCACCATTTCAAGGAAAAGGTTATTAAATGACAGCAATTAATTATTTAGAGACTTCACTAAGTAAATTTACAACCAGTGTGTTTAGATTTGGATAATGTGCACTCGAAACCTGTGAAAATGTATTGCTGTCTAACAACACTCTATATATAGGCTGAATTCCGGTTGATTAAGACACATTTTCCCAGTCATCTCAGATCTCCTTTGGGGGCCCAGTTGATGAATGTGGGCCTAGAACTCAGTATTTCACTAATATTATGCCACTGATTTTATTTGAAACTGAAAATGTTTCAAATAAAAAAAAAATCCCCAAAAACTATTTAATGCAGTTTACAGATTATTGCTTGAAAGATAATGAAATCAGAATACTTATTCAAATATTTCTTACTGTATTACAGGCTAATAACATTGAAAGTGATTTGTTTTGTTGAATGACTGGGTATAGGATGTGAAGTGCGGTGTCATGTGTTAAAGGTTTGAGTGAGTTACTGTAAGTGCAGAGAGCTGACTTTTAGAAGCGTGTGATTGGCTGATCAAAGCTGTGACTTGCATCATTTAATCAACTGAAGTGGAACAGATTTAAATAGATTTAAGAGTGCTAAAGCTTCCTAGAAAAGCACCTAACCAAGATCTCCTAATGTGTGTGCGTCTTTAAGAGAGTATTTAAAGAGAGGAGAAGGTTTAGCAATAGCAGTGATTCTGAATGAATCGATAAAGTATCTCAGCTCTTCTTACACTGTACATTCAGAGTTTGTGAGTTGTCTGACTTCATCATGCAGCAAATCTACACGCAGAGCCATGAAGAGTTTGAAGTGTTCACAACTGTGCTGTCTCCTCAAGGTTAGTCATCTTTTCATGCTCTTTTTTATAATTTCTGTTAAATTTACAATTATAATTACAGAAAAATTATTCAATCTTACAGTTTGTCGAAAGCGAGTGATATTCAAGCACGAAGGAGAAATGGTACACATCTCATCTGAGCTGCAGAATGGTTTGATACAGCAGTTTTTAAGATGGTGAAATCAAATGATGTTTTTTGTGTGTGAGATGGTTGTGGCAGCAGACTACAGTGCAGACTGTGATGAAGAGGTGTGTGTCCGTGCTGGTGAGATCGTGTTGCTGCTGTATCAAGAGAACGCTGACTGGTGTTACATCCGACTTCAGAACGGAAAGGAGGGATACCTGCCTACAGCCTGCTTTACTCCGGTATTCATGCACACAAAACACATTCAGTGCACAAATTATGCACTACATTGCCTTCAGTACACCTGTGTGCGCTAGTTGAGCATTTAATTTCAAAACCACGGGTGTTCCTTGTGAAAAAGAAGTACTTTTAAAAAGAGTACACTGATTAAAAGTGCAAACTGAATGTAATGTTTTAGGACACTTAATTGCATGTAATTTGCAATTAAATGAAAATGTATTATAATTTACATTTATATTAAATGCTTTTAGTTGAATTTAAGAGTGCTTTTTTGACCCTCATGTAAAGTACATCTTTATATGTAAGTTACTTTTATTGTCTTGGAAATATGCTTAAAGTTTACTGCCGAATGTACTGACGAGCATTTATGGTAAAATAAAATATACTTTAATGTCAGTTTTGTATATCATGCACTTAAATATATATTTGTGCTTTTGTAATGATGAAGTTGCAATTCAGTACATTTAATTTTTAATATGATATAAAATAATGCTAATGTGCTTTATTATGTTAGTCAACATAATTGTACTTTTTAAAAGCACGACAAAATAATATTAAAATGCAATCATTTAAAATGTTACTTTAAAACGGTTTAGTCCAAATTTTCTGAAGAGACTTGATTACTTTATATGATGAACAGATTAAATTTAGGCTTTTATTTACATATAAACATTGATCAGTGAACATAAACAGAAGCTCAACTGAACCTGCTTGACGCACGAGAACAAACCTCATGCAGAAGCTCAAACGTGTTGCGTAACACGAGAATGAACCTGATTGGTTCTTGCAGAAGCTCAAACGTGTTGCGTAACACGAGAATGAACCTGACTGGTTCTTGCAGAAGCTCAAACGTGTTGCGTAACACGAGAATGAACCTGATTGGTTCTTGCAGAAGCTCAAACGTGTTGCGTAACACGAGAATGAACCTGACTGGTTCTTGCAGAAGCTCAAACGTGTTGCGTAACACGAGAATGAACCTCATTGGTTCTTGAAGAAGCTGAAACGTGCTGTGTAACACGAGAATGGATCTCATTGGTTCTTCCACGTCAAGCGAACATGCTTGAGCTTACATTTACCACAACCGATGTGTGAGTTGATGAATTTTTTATGTGTGTATAAACTTTTATATGTGAATAAAAGCCTAAATTCAATCTGTTCATCATATAAAACGATCGAGTCTTTTCAGAAAATTTGGACTAAACTGCTCAATTCATATTTAGTTTTACGATTTTTGAATCGTCAAAGTGGTAGTTGTGTAGCTGTCTATGGAGGGAAAGAAATCTCTCTGATTTTATTAAAAAGATCTTCATTTGTGTTCCAAAGATGATTGAAGGTCTTACGGGTTTGGAACAACATGAGGGCGAGTAATTAATGACAGAGTTTTCATTTTTGAGTGAACTATCCCTTTAAGAAACAGTCATTAAATTGTACGCTTAAGTGGCCTTTTACTTCATTAATATATTATATGCAAGTACGATAACCTAAAAGTAAACTAAAATTGATATTTCCTATTGATATTTCCTATTGATATTTCCTACGGGCGCGCTTAAGCTATCACATAAAAGCATCAAACATGCCTAACATATTTGAACAGTACTGTATATGTTTATGTGTGTGCAGAAGCAGGAGCCACTGAGGCCCATCGTGACTCAGGAGCCGCAGAGCTCCCTGCAGGAGTCGTCTTATAATCGTAATGGCTGTGCAGGGTGAGAGCTTGTGATGTTTTGTAACTCTGATTTGTTTTTTTTATACTGTGGGATCATTGGTGTTTGTATCCCTAGAGGGCGCTCTCTGAAACTGCTGCGGCGGGCGTCTCTGTCAGGAGTGCCGGGTTCACCTCGATTACTTCAGCGGCTGCTCTCTCGTCGACGTAGTGACGGACATGCAGTTCGTTCGATCGGCTCCATAAATCCAGCATTTAATCCTGACTGATGCATCCACACTTAGAGCTCCACTTTTCCCTTTTAAACGGGTCACAGAGCAGCAGAAACTAGGACAGCATGACACTAAAAGTTCAGTCTGTACGCAGCATCTTCTTTGTGGAGGTGAAAACAGAAGTTCGGTGTCCTGGTTAGGGGTTGCGGCCTCAGTAACTTGCCAGCTTGTGGAATTGAATCTGCTTCTGGTATCAGGAGTCTTTACTATTAGGTTACTGCCCCACATGTAAATAAATATTATATGTAAATATTGTGGTTTTGATTAAAAAGACATTTGAATGTCATTACACTGCAGTTTTAATGGAAAAATCACACCCTTCGCCTAAGAATATATTTGATTGAATATATGTATTTGTTTGGTCTAATAATGCACAAAGACTACAATGATTTCGATATTACAGTGTTTAAGTGTGAAATGTGTCTGTATGTATATACAGTATGTATACAGTATATTAAAATGCTACTGCAGATGTAGTGTAGGCCTATCACATTATCTATAAAAAAATGCATCAAGGGCGAATGTACATTTCGATTTTCATTTAAAAAATGTTTTTTTTTTTGTACGAGTCATTCAATTTAATGTGGGTTGGGGTCAACACACTGACTGATTGTGTTCTTCATATGGATAATACAATTTATAAAAAAAAAAAAACTCAAATTGATATTGTGAAACTGGAACTTGTTTTGTTGTTTGTAATAATGGATTGCTGCCCTTTGCTTTAATTTTGGAGAATTCACTTGGAATAAAATAATCATCTTCTCTCCACTGGAGCGCTATTGATTTCCTGCAATGACATCTTAATTGAGGAACAACTCAAAGTTATGAAATAGTCACTACAGTTTTATTTTACCCTGGTATGATTACTGTTAAATTATGAAGTTTACCTTTGCTGGTGTTGAATCCTTACGGGCTATTTAGCTTTTTTTGTGTGTAGGACGTTGGCACACAGCTCTGATTGCTGCAAAATTTCCTGAAACGAAAAGTAATTTTGTAATTCACAGTCTGACTATAATCATCACTTCAGACATAATGGGGACACAAGTATATCAACACTAATTAGGTAATGCGTTACACTTAGGCTCAATTTGTGAATGCATTAGGTATGAGCAAACAATTTTTTATAGCATTTATAAATTTAGGTTAATTTTAATAAATGTACAATTGTTCAACTTTGTTCACAGTACATTAATGTTAATTTTTACAACCTTAAAAATGTATTAGTATACACTACTGTTCAACCTCAAACGTTTGGGATCAGTAAGAAATGAATACTTTTATCCAGCAAGCAGGATTCATTAAATAATCATAACTGGCAGTAAAAACATGTTGCAAAAGATTAATAATGTCAAATAAATGCTGTTCTTTTGAACTTTCTGTTTATCAAAGAATCCTGAAATAAAAAAAATGATCAGTTTCCACAAAATGTTAACTGTTTTCTGCATTGATAAAAATAAATGTTTCTTGAACACCAAATCAGCATATTAGAATGATTTCTGAAGGATCATGCGACACTGAAGAGTGATGCTGAAAATTCAGCAATAAATAAATAGACATTTTAAACTATATTTTAATTGGTAATAATTTCATATTATTTGAACAGCAGTGTGTAGAATTTAGAATAATCCAAGATGAAAAGTATCGTTCATTGTTATTTTATGTTAGTATACAGTAAAATTCAGTGTTAACATGAATTAGATAAATTAACATTAGATATGTGACCTATTAGAGATAACTGAAAACACCACTAGCTTTGTGTGAGAAAGTGATTCAGAAACAGTGACCACATCGTTTCATACAGATGGAATAACTTTATTGTTGTTAAGCTGAAAAGTAATCAAGCATGCAAACAGCAGATTCCTCAGCTGCGTAGAAACGTCCAACTGTTTTATTGAAAAACAGAGGAGAAACAATCCAGTAGGAACAAAACAAAAACAGATTCAATATCTGTACAGATGAAAGTATAATACAATATATACCACTATTGTACACTGGAATACAATATATCAGGAGGGCAGCAGTCACAGGGAAACAACCTGCGCTTGAGTCTGTTACATGAAGCAGTAAAACATCTCTTTGTGCTGCTCTTCTTTACACCAACAATATCAATTATTTTCAAGAGCTAATAAACACGCCCACACAGAAAAGTGCTCTGGTATAAATGTTGCCGACTTATAAAAACAAACAAAAAACATCAACAGCAAAAAAAAAAAAAAATCTTTTAAAAAGCAAAAGCTCATCAGGGCCTCTAACATCATCATGCTTCACTTGGCCTTTGACCAAAGTCAGGCCTCGTTCCAATACTCCAGTTTATCCTTCTCGGATCCTCTGTCATACGGCCCCATTGGGAGAAGTGTCACGCACAAACACTGCAGATCAGAGCTGGGGAGGGTAGAAGACTAGTTAAGGCTGTTAATAACAGGTTTGATCACCTGTCTGTTTTTTGGCAACGTCGTGTTAAATGCAACAGCTCAGCAAAGTTTCAATAGATATAAACGGAGTTCAACCATCTCGAGGATTTTCCATCTGTTTTTATGTTCTACCCAGTGACCGAAGCACAAAGATCAAGAGCTCTAGTAATCAGTTTTACCGTAATTTGTTTTTGGTTTATATGAATCAGTTGCCAAGGTGACAAGAAAAATCTGTTTAGAACAGAATGTGGATATCATTTTTTTCTGAACTCAAACCGTCCTTGACACACATTGCCCTATACTTCAGCATTTTATTATGGCCTAACACAGCTAACAATATTACCATAGCGCTGAAATCAGAATATCCTGAAAGTATCACCAACTCTGCTACTTTCCATTTGGATTTAGCCGAAATCTACATTACATTCCGATACTAAGTAAACCTGTTGGAATTGTCTTGTACTGAACAGTGTTCAAAAAAGAAAGGACATGCAAAAGGGAACAAAAAAAACAAATAATAAGCCTGAACGACTCTGGGCCGCATTAAAAGCAACATTGTCAAGAGTTTAAAGGCCAATTGGAGATTTCAGAACAGAAACTTGCTCTCAGATCTGCGGATACTCCATGCTGACCTGCCGAGAGAGGTTTCTGAGCTCTAAGTTTGTAGTGGGACGTTTAAGTGAATGTGAAATGCTGTTAGAACTCTTTTCCAGGCTTTTACCCATGTAGTGTTCTTTGGATAGACAGCAATGCATTGTGGGTAATACAGGCTAGAGAAGTGCAAAAGATGACTACATCACTGAGCTGACACCTGGTTTGTTCCACCGGCCACTAAGTGCACACAGGGCTGAAGTTTAAACTCAGTGAGAGTCAAAGTTTCAAATTTGATTGTGAAGAATTAGGTTGATGGCAGAGCGTGAATCCAGCAATGAGGGTCAAAGTGCACTTTGATTATATAAGTACTATTCATCTGCATACAAGCAAAGCTCAAGGGTGATCTTAAAGGGATAATTCACCCAAAAATGAAAATTCTGTCATAATTTACTCACCCTCATGCCATTCTGACATACTTTCTTCTGTGAATTTTTATTTTTTAAAGTGCGTTTTTTTTGTGTCCATACTAAGAAAGCCAATAGGGACAAAAACGGTTCAAAATATCTTCTTTTGTGTTCCACAGAAGAAAGAAAGTTGTACAGGTTTGGAATGACATGAGGATGAGTAAAGGAATAACAGTATTATCACTTTTAGTTGAACTATCTCTTGCAATAAATTAGTGTGTGCACCATGTATATATTTTAAGTGGATGAAAGCCAACACTCACTACCCTAAATAATCACTTCAAATTTCACATCTTAAGACTTTGAGAATATAAGGAATGCGTTTTGCACTAAAAAAACGCATTTGTTAGTAAATCGGCTGCACCCTTATTTGTTAGTCGGATCACAGTGTGTGTGTGTATGTGTGTTATGCCAGGAAGCTCACTCTGCTGTAAGGGTAATGAAGCATCAGGATTGGTCCATGGGCTCAAAGTTGCTGGGAGGCTCCGCCCCATGACTCTGCATCTCCTCCTGTTTGTCAGGAGTCTCTTCTTCCTCCCCATCACGCCTTGCTGTTGCATGCTGGCGCAAGTGTTTGTCCATGGACGCCTGTATGTTTGAGACCATCTCCTGCAGGCGCTGCCGCTGGGCCTCGATCACGGCGGGCTCCAGCCCCATGCCACGGCCCTCGCGTAAAGTGAGCATGCCCGGGGCCACGCGCACCAAATCCTCCCCTGACAACGTTAACCCTTCGTCGCGAACGCTGCTGCTGAGATCCACACCACTGCTGTGTTGCCGCCTGATTGGTGGGTGTTCAGGAGGGGCGGAACCCAAGGAGTGACCTTTGCCCTGGAAGGCAGTGACGTTCTGCTCTTTCTTGCGAACCACACCACCGGCGCCCAATCGCAGGCTGTGGGCGGGGCTTCCCTCGTGGCTACGGGAGGCTGCGTCTGAGCGGAGTTGGGAAAGGGCCTCCTGGACGAGCTCCTCCACGTCAGGGCCCACTGGAAAATGACCGGCTGTGTCCACACACAGCTCCAAACGCTCCTCTGATGAATTGAACACAAACGTCTTACCCGACAAGTGGGGCAGTGTGCAGTGTTTCCCGTCTAACAGACCTTAACACAGAAATTGAGAATATTAGTTTCATACAAAAAAAAACATATATTATGATATTACACACCTGCTAAATTGATTTCTACTTTTGCTACTTGATTGCTTCATTGATACATTGCTACTTAATGTTTTTATACTATAACTATATTGTAATTTTTGGCACAAATGTTATTATTTATTTGCACAATTACAAACAATTTAAGGTAGTACAAACAATGTAAAAAATTTTTTTTTGTATTGTCAATTTAATTTTTACAAATGTTTACTATATCCTTAAATACGATAACAATATGCATCACGAAATATATAAATTTTTGTGGAACAATACAAAAAAACAACCACCAAAAAAAGGTCACTTTTTAATCTTAAAAAGTATTGAAATATGTTTTTGACATATATATATATATATATATATATAGCTGAAATTAAACAAGAAATATTTCAGATTCTGCACTATTTCTTTGTCACTAATCAAATTAAATACATTTGTGACAATGATCATGTAAATGGTTAGATGTTCTTGAATCTGATGCACAAGCACAAGATGCACTTTGGATTATTCTTGAATAATCAGGTTTTACACAAACTTGTGGCTTTCATGCAGCTCGAGTCCTGCTGTCATGAAAATAAATATAAAAGAGACAGACCAAATACTAAGACATTCTGAAATGTATTTTAATTTCTCAATTAAACTTTTCACTTAAATTGTTATGCAGATAATATAATTTGAATGTTTTTTATTAAATTAGAAAAATGCACAAGATTTTCACTACTGTTTTCTGACCACAGAGTCCCAATGTATATAATTATTACTATATATAGAAATTAATGTTTAATCAAAATTGTATTATTTTTTAACTCGGCTAACAGAGGATTAGTTCCACATCACAAACCATGAAAATTATCCTGTATATAAAATAGAACCAGTTTTAATAAGAACCATTTCTCAAATCCCATCCTATTGACAATATTGCTTTTGCAAATACTTGTGGTAATATTCTGTCTCATGCCAATACAGCACAATTTGGAATTTTATAAACTGAATTGAAACTGTGTGTGAGAAAAAGGAAAAATAACAGACTACCCATGTCTTTCTTCACAATATTGTAGAAGACTCCTCCTTGCTGGAACAGGTGAGGCAGTTTCTTAGCATAAGACCAGACATCTTCACCTGAAAGAAACAGAAAGAGAGAGGAAGAGACAAGACATCAAATCAACAGATTCAGGCCTCACATACAAGGTTTAGGCATAATACAGAGTTAAACTAGAAATCAATACTGATGAAAGAGGGCAGAATCTCAAATTACAGAAGAAGAATTCTGACATTACAGTCAAAGAGACAAAAAGAGCACACATACACAATTACGCTTATGTAGACGCTGATTCTAGTATTAGACAGTCAGTCTTACTGTAATTTCATAAAGCATATCACTTACAAAAGGGTGTTTCTTACCCATGAGTGCTGCCAAGAGACAGAGTGATGACATCTCAAGGTCAATGTTGTCCTGAAGTTCCCTGCTACTGGTGCGACTGAGGTGTGTGTCAGAGTGAGATTGAGTTTGTGGTGTGTGAGTGTGGGTCTGGGTCATGTGAGTATCGGGTGAGCTCTCTTTTAGCGCTTCCACAGAGATGCGGTCGCCATGCTGGAGTGCCACTGGCTGGTTCTGGTCCTCAGGACGGGGTGGGGGCAGCTCTCTAGGGGGGAAGCCGTGTCGGATGCACAACTGTCCGGACGACAAGTTGAAGACCTGGATGATGGAGTTCTGGAGATCACTGTAGGTGGTGTGCGGTTGTAGCGTGAGCATGGCCTGCCGGCCATCGCTGGTTGTTACACGTATCTTCTTCTCTCCGCTGGTGGGTGGCACTTTGGTGGGCGTGGGAGGAGCAGAGGATGATGAAGATGAAGGAGATGACGGGCGAGGATCCTGCTGGCGCACGCGGTCTGTGCTGCGGCGCTGGGAGAGGGCTGCCTGCTCGCTGATGCTGTGCTGCAAGACCCTCTCAGTTTTGCTCATCACCAGCTCCTCCTTATGCAGGGTTTTGCCCTTCTGTCCCGTCAGGATGATTTTAGTAGGAGGGCGAGTGGCCGATTCACTCCCATGTTCCCCGTCCTGCGCATGAGCACCTTCGATGGCAACCGGATTGTATTCGTCTTGGCTCCGCTTGGCGGTGTGATGCAAAATGGTGTTCACAACTTTTTGGACTAGGATCTCGCTGCCAAACTCACCGGGGAAGTGCTTCGTGACGAGTCGCATTGTCACGTCGTAAACGTTGCTGTTGAGTGTCTGATCCATTTCGTACTGGAACCAGTAAACGGTCTCTCGCACCACACGGCCGGCCCACTCCAGAGTGATGGGGAAGGCTTCGGGAAGATTTTCATACTCCTTCCCCTCCCAGAAGTGCTTGAACCCACATCCGCACTTCCCACCCTGCGAGCGAGTGTTGGTACGGTCTCCGTCCAAATAGACTACAGAGCAGTCACCACGAATGCGTCGCACCGAGGTCCCGTGACACCAGGTGCAGGCTGCGAGCGAACTGAGTTTGTAGTCAGGCACAAGCACATCTTTTTCTGGGTTATAAGAACAAACCAAACTATTCAAAGGAAAGCTGTAGTTCTTGTCCGCTCGCAGTGTCCCATGAGTCGACTTGGCCAAGTTGTAGAGTTTCCCTCCCGGAATGAGCCACTCCGTTGGCACGTGGAGTTCAGAAAGGGCATTGCAGACAAGGCAGCGGTGGAGACGGCCCTCCTGAACGGATTTCTTCGCCGCTTCTGTTACCTCCTCCGGCTGCACGCCGATCACTCCAGTGCGTCGATATATGTACTGGTGGACGTCGGCGACAAGAGCGGGGTGGATACCGTGCTTGTCCATGAAGACGTCCTCCATTGCACCTACGAGCCGCAGCAGGTACTTATCCTGCAGGCTCCGGTCTCCCCCGATCACACAGCTTCCACTGGAGTCCAAGCTCACGTATTTGCGAATCAGCTCCTGAGGAACACCCCAAGCTTTTGGGAGAAGCGGAGCAGGTAAACGGGGCAAAGCCAAGCCCTTGATGCCCACTAGGGGCAGATAGTGATTTCTGCCAGAGCTGCTCCAGGCGATGCAGATGGGTTTGTTCAGAGTGCCATCTTTTCCTTTGCAATGCTCCTCTGGAACCAAGCCCGGCAGGAAGGTGGCGGAGTAATCGCCCGAGCTGCGCATGCCGCTTAGTGAGTCCAATAGGATTATGGGTCTGTGCAATACATTCGCCAGGCCAAATATGTGGATGTTCCGTAGCCCCAAAGGAACGCCTTCTGGAGGGATAAACAACGGGTCACACTCGTTAATGATGTCTTCCCATTCTGCTGCATCTATAAAGTCCTGGAAAAGAGCTTTGTAGCGGTCAAGGTACTGATTGAAATGGAGTTTTAGGTTCTCTCGAAGGGCATGCCAGAATAGCTCACGTCCAACTAACGCCCTGGACACGGCGTGGACCAGGCAGTGTCCGTCTCCATCCACATGCACAGGAATAAGACACTCTCTATTCAAGTTTGCTTTCTTGATCTCCTCCAAAGTGTCATGCAGGTAGATCAGGCTCCCTGAACGATCCCGTCCATAACCAACAGTGGACACATGCTCTTGCTCGATGAGAAATGCACGGTCCCCAAGAAGTGAGCAGTCAAAGATGTCTCCCTGGTTCATTTCCTTCAAGAGTTTGGCAGTGCCCGTCTGTTTGTCCATTCCATAGCGGGTGAGGATGGGTGACAGCAGCTTGCAGTGATAGTTGGACAGTCCCATCACTTTCACCAGCTCTGAGCCCTTTTTGGGAGGGCCTGGCACACCCAGCAAAGCATTTCTCAGCAAATTATGAAGCACTACATCTGGGTCAGTCACTTCTTCCACATTCGCGAGATTCTTCTGCTCGTGTCTCTGGCCGCACTCAGTGCACTCGATGCTCATGGAGGTGTGTGCGGGGAAGAAGAGCTTCGCCTGGCACTGCGGGTCCGGGCACATCCCGCATAAAATGCGCCTGTCCTTCTGCTTTGAGCCCGGAATCAACGACATAGTCCAATCTGATATCTCTTCTGACGCAGCGGTTTACAAAAGCATCTTTGTCTAATCAGTGACTGGCAATAGAAAATTATGTCACCTCACGCAGTTTCTGTTTTCCAGTAACAAACACAACACGGAAGCGGATCCGTAACACAGCGTGACCCTGTGGGGAGCACAAAGCATGCTGGGAATTGTTGTTCACAATCGTCACAGGTCTAGCAACGACATTATTTAAAAAAATAATAAGTACAAGGCATTCTAATATTATTAAAAAATGACTGAGTTGTCTTTTATTTATTAAGTGCCCTATTTATTTACTGCTGGCTGGGACGTATACGATATACGACCATAGACGGACACCACGAAGATATTATAAAGTGACTTTAACAAAACTACAATATCCACAATACAAAGAAGGCCAAAGGTTGTGTTGTGTTTATGGAGTTCAGCAGTCTTTATATGGGCGTGAGAATAAACTGCAGTTGTTTTAGATAACGGGATCAATGTAATAAACATAGATTGTTTATTTCTCTTTCTCTGTAACAGACGAATGCTTAAAGTTCACTGGCTGAAAATTTAAAAGTAATGTTGAGATATATAGGCCATGGCAAATAATCATTATTTATTTATAATGTGATCGAATATTTATCGATTAAATTATTTTCTAATTTAAATAATCATTTTTGTAACAACAGTAATGATAAACCAAAGAAAATAGTAAAAATTCTAGTTATGAAATAACTTTAAAGAAGTTGGCCATTTTAAATTGTAATTTTCATTTCAGAACGCTATTAAACCTAATACATTATGCCATGCGGAGGAATACCTTTCAGGAAAAAAATGACGGAATTGTCACCTTTGAATATAATCTTAATGTTGTTTGTACGTAATTTTCAATCAATCATTAACTTCGTTCGAATTATGCAAAAATTGTTCATAAAAGGTCTAAACAAAACAGTACAATAAAGAGCAAGCTATAAAATTAGTCTTTATGAGTTCAGTTTACCACTCCCCCTAATTTTCATTAGGCTACAGAACGCCACAACATAATTTAAACATAATACATAAAACATAATACATAATGTGGAGGAAATGACTTTTAGAAAGAAATAAAGAAACTACTCTGTGATGTATTTTAAACATTAAATAAACCAACCATGATTTTTTATTACAGAAATTACACACACACACACACACACACACACACACACACACACACACACACACACACACACACACACACACACACACAACACACATACGAAACGATGCGTGTTTGTTGCAATGAACAGAGAGAGAGAGAGAGAGAGAGAGAGAGAGAGAGGGTATGAAGGAAATTAAATTTATTTTTCTCATAAATTTAAAACCTTTATTCTAATGTCAAGGTCTTTTCAGGGTTGGCCTAGAAAACGTCACGACAGAGCGTTTTTTCCGCTTCTATCCGAGAGTTATATAAATCAGCAGCAGCGAGAGGAAACAGGAATAGCGGAAGAGAGGAAGTGAAAGACAGGAAAACGGCGCTCTGTTGTTTATGTCTTTCCAGTGTGACCGGTGGAGAGAGATCAGGGCAATCAAATACGATAAATATACCGTTTATTTAAAACATTTGATTATTTCAGGATATGAACAGATCTAAATATCAGATGACCCATTTATTCCCTTTCCCCTATGATATGAAACGAGGACAGTACATTTTCTGTTGAGATTATTAGTTCGCTATACGGTTTGCATCAGCTAATACATTAGATTAGGTAAATGAACAACACACGTTAAGTCACGTTTAACATGTCCGATATCGGTGTGATCTGATCAAATGGTTCTTTTGTGCAGTGGAAGAACAGATGCATTTAGATTCAGACTCGTACCAACAGAGGATTAAACTTCAGAGTTTCAGCACCAGGAGTTCTTCAGAGAGGTGTGTGTGTGATTGCACTTTGTCTCCCAGTGTGTATGTGTGCATTAGAGGTTATGCGAGGCATAAATGGTTACTATCTAAATAGTTTTTAAGGCTGGTTCAGAAGTATTTGCACACCCATGCCGTACCTAAAGATGTCTCTATGTCATTGAATTAGATTCAATGAAATTCTACCCAGTATAAATCTATTATGGATTTGCAGTCAGAACTATATGATATAAACTTTGAATTTTATATGCATTTTTTAATTACATTTTTTACTTGCTTATTGTGTTTAATTTTTTTTTTCATGGTTAATAATAATTGTTGTTTCTACTTTCTACTTTTTATCTACTTTCATATCATGTGTTACGTATACAATAAGCCTTCTGTAAAGCATTTTGTAAACAATGTTATAAATAAAGCTTTACTTACTGTTACTATAGTTATTTTTTTATAGATATTGTAGTAACACTTTACTGTAATGTTCCATATCTTAACATTAGTTAACTACATTAGTTAACATGACCTTACAATAGAAAATACTTCTAAAGCATTTATTAATCTTAGTTAAAGTTTCAGTTTCAACATTTACTAATACGTCAGACTAAGTAAAATCCAAAGTTATATCTGTGCTAATATTATCTTATGCACCTGAGCTAACATGAGCTATCAATAAACAGTACTTTTATTTACTAAGTAACATTGACAAAGATGAATAAATACTGTAACAGATGTATTGCTCACTGTTAGTTAGTGTTAGTGTTTTTTAATGCATTATCATAAACTAGTGGGACCTTATTGTATAGTGTTGCAAACTCAAAGTTTATGAATAATAAGCTATATGCATCTACAGGTGGCGCTGTTTATGTTTGATATGCTTTGCTTTAATATCTGTATCTATTCCAGATGGATGAGGTATTGGAGAGGTTTCTTGAAGATCAGAAGACGAAGATAGCAGAAGAGAAGGCCTGTCTGGAACAAGAGCCCCCTTACATGGAGATGAGGGTGAGAGTTGGTGATGAGGATAATGAAAGCATGTTTGATTGGTGGTCATTGTAATGCTGTTTCATTTGTGTGACGTATCAGAGGCGGACAGGCCATGTTCTCCAGAAAGAGAACACCCCTCCAAGCACAAGTCAGCAAGGTACAGCTCTGTTAATAAGATTGTAATTTAATTTGTTATATACTTACCTGGTTTTAAAGGTGTGTATGTGTAATTTCAACGTGTAGATGGATTGAGTCTGCCGCTCGGAGATGAATATGAGAGAAAGAAACACAAACTGCAAGAAGAGCTCAGGATAGATTACAGGAAATACATGGCAGAGGTGAGACACACTTCTAGTATACATACATGCACACTTGTGCCCTGTCCCAAATGTCTTCAATGAGGCCCATTAAGATCTTAAAATGTCAATATTCAAAGACAGTGGGTCTTATTCAAGAATAATTGCATGGATAATTTTGTATTTGTACACACAGGAGAATTTCTCTTGAAATGTGTTTAAGCACATGAATTTATTCTGAACCTCGTTCTAATATTAATAGACTTGGTGTATTCTAAATGAGCAGCTGCATGTTTGAGGTTAGGCAGTTGTATAAAACATGCCCAACCATTTCCATATAAGGGCTTTCTGCACTTTCCTTTCCAGCCTTTCGTCACTCTCAGCAAACACATGACGCTCTCTAAATATGCGCTCCTCTCTGAGAGTACACGCAGAAAGATCCTCAAGGAATGCCAAGTGTGCCTCAAAATCAGTTCATACACATTGAACACCTTTTATTCAGACCCAGAGCGGTACATACACGCATCTGCGTTGTTATACAGAGAAACCTCACAGCTCAAGCTGTAACAGTTTTTTTTACTACAATGTATATGATGGAATATATTTAAGATGAAATATCTTATCCATGTATAAAATTTCATCTTAACACGATTATGAAGCCACCTAGAGTATGTGATTTTTACATATGTGTGGTTTCAGTTGTTCCTACATTTTTTTTTTATAAATGAAGAATAATTTTTAGTACAAATGTTATTGGTGAATCATGATTTGTTTGTGAAAACACTTGTACGTAGATTTCACACACACATTTGTGTGTATGCACACTTAGTGAATGAGACCCAATCTTCATTTCTCACTGTCTTTGTGTCTCTTGCAGAAAGATCACTGGGATGCTGGTGACATTCACACAGTTCCAGAGAGAAGAAGAATACCCAAGGTACAGTACTGGATCAAAAGCCTGATTGTTTGTGTTTCCCTCCTTGTATTTGCCTTTTGCAGCCCATCCCTTTTCCGTGGTACGCTCCTTGTGTTCTGTCTTGCGTTTTGTATTTCCACAGTATGAAAATAAGATCTTACTGATTTATGAATGAACCGCTCATTTTAAAATCTTCCCAGTCTACTGACATTTGTTATGACATCCGCTTAAAACATTACAATGCTCATGATAACTTTCGTTAACTCTACAATAAGTAAATCCACTTCATCAGCTAATTACTCTTCATACAATATACAGAGCTATCGCAAAAACGGAAGTTTAAACACTGATGCGAGTAGGAGATCCAGTCAGATGATAAAATCAATTAAAATGTTCTTAGCAGCAGACAATCAAATAATAACTGAGAAATAATAATATTTCATCCATATTCAGGAGTAAAAGTTGAATAAAGAAACACAACATGAACAGTTAAAATCACTTCTAATATTTCTAAATAAAATATGAATCACTCAGTATAATATTCTTGCCTACAGAAAAGTAAAGTTGTTGAGAGATCTCTCTTTTTAAGACCGATTGCAAAGGATAGACTCCAGAGTATAGACTGACCTGTACAGCAATTGATCTCTCTCTAATGCAATTGCTTAGCGGAACAGAGCCAAGTTCCTCTTTTTATCGTATATGGAGCAAAGCATCCTCGCCAGACGCAGCAATAAAATCAAACCGCTCTTGTTTCCTCTTTACTCTATATACCATATTTCTTGTCTGCAGACCTGATAGTTAAGGTAACATCTTGTATAGCTTTAACATAAACATCTTGTTCCACTGCGATCTGGCTAGTGGATCTTTTTTAGACTTCTGCTCACATCTTACAGAAATAACAAAAGGTTAATCTAAGTCAGCTACATTGAGACATCAAGATTAATAAAAGAAAAGCATTGAACATACATTTCAAATGATAATACTGATAAACACATCAAACTATATGATTTCTTAAAATGTGATTGATTACATTTGATCAGAAGTTATTTAAGATCTAAATAAAACGTAAACAAGAGATATAAATTTTTTCTTTTTCTGACTCATCAAACACAAAGTTTTATAGATGGCTGCTCGCTTGGTGCATAAGGTCTAAACCCCTTGTGAAAAAGAAGTGCGCTTAGTTATATTGTGAATATGTGAAGAAAGCTGAACCGCTGAATTCATATGGATTAGTTTTCATCCTTCATCAAAGTGTCAGTTGCGTAGCTGTCAATGGAGGGACAGAAAGCTCTCAGATTTCATCAAAAAAATCTTCATTTCTTCATGTTCCGGAGATGAACGAAAGTCTTATGGGTTTGGAATGACATGAGGGCGAGTAATTGATGACAGATAGCATGGGAAAACCCAGACGAACTTCCAGTAACTCAGTTACGACTGAGAAGGGTCTGGTTTTAACCAGGCTAGATGACAGAATCATTTTTGGGTGAACTAACCCTTTAAGTACACTTTTAAAAGTGCACTTTGTAATAAAATAAAAAATTAAAAGGTTTATTTTAAAGTGTATTTTAAATCATTATGGTCTAATAATCATTTGTCATGCTTTAAAGAAGTACGATTATTTTGATGTGTTGACTAACATACTAAATTGATTTTATTTTTAACTGTAGTGTAATATTCAATATAAATATATTGTAAAAGTAAATATATTGTATTTTAAATGTAATTGCACATTAGAAAATTTGTAATTACAAATATATTTAAATGCATGACATTCAAGTTTCAATAGAAATTACATCAAATTTTAGTTAAGCACCATAAATGCTTGTTGTCTGAACATTTGGCTGTACACTAACCATGTTTCAAAGACAATAGAAGTAATTATGAAATTTCATATAAAGATGTATTATGTCCTACTTAGATTTGTCAAAAAAGCTCTCTTAAGTTCAACTAATTACATTTAATATACATTTTAACTATAACATGTTTTCATTTAATTGCAAATAACATACAATTAAGTTTTAGAAAACATTACATTCAGTTTCACACTTAATAGTCTTTTTAGGGATATTATTTCCACAATAAGTACATTTTTAACTAGTATGCTAAAGTGTACTTCTTTTTCACAAGGTACTGCACAGTTACTGTTCTGTGAGGTTGAGATTTCCCTTCTAAATCTGTTGCTCTCACCTATCACTGAGATCAGTGCTGTCATGCAGGACAGCTGACTATTCTGATACACAGTAAAGCAAAATGTATTTTGATTTTATTTAACGCAATATTTGTCACATCTACTAAAAAGTACTATGGGATTTCCATGTTTTTGTACATAAACGGTAAATACTGTAAATTCAAAATGGTAATACTGTGTACCCAATTCCCCACTGTCCCATCCTTCTGATATCTGTCTGCCCATAAGAAAAGCTTCATCATCTGTTACTGTATCATAAATTACCTGATATTATTACTGTACCATCATTCTCTCAGAGTTCTGCTTTGGATGGGCAAGTCTCTCACTCACAAAAAGCTTGCTCGCTTTTTCAGACGGTCCGTGTGCGGAGTGTGGCCACCCTTACAGAGGTGTGTGGTCTGGGATGGGGTGTGTGTAGCTCTGAGGAAGACTGCAGTGATGAAGAACTCATACTTTTACAAGGAAGACGACATCAGAAAGAGAGAGACACCAGGACAGCAAACAGGTGAGGACAGAGAGAGAGGGAGAGATGTTTATAATTGGTGACTCATTTCGTGTTCTCTATGGACTGATTTTTTTGTATATTATTTATTTTGATTGTATATGGTGCTATCTTTATCTCTGTCTTTCTCATAAGAAGAGAAGAATTGTACACAGAGACAGGGCATCACACGAGCAAACTACAGCACAGAAACAGGTAAAAGACACGTACACAGATTCAATTTCTTCTTTTACAGTATTGGCAAGCTGGCCGCTTTTATTTATTAGTATTTTGAATGGCAGAATGGTTTGGACCCACATTTATCACTGCTCTTTCACTGTTGTAGAATGTCGGCATCCGTTGCGACCCAAGCCAATGAAAGATCTGTATCTGGGGCCAGTCAGGACACAGTTTTCACCACTGGAATCCTAATAGGTAATAGTTCAGTATTGCGATTCTGATTGGTTAGAGGTCCTTATTACTGTTTTGATTGGCTCAATAATTGGAGAAGTGATACTTCATTCAATGGAGAATGATTCTGACTTCATTTTAAAGGGATAGTTCGCCCAAAAATGAATCATCACTTACTTACTCATCCTCATGTCGTTCCCAAAACTGTTTGGTTTCCAATGTTCTCCAAATATCTTCTTTTGTGTTCCGCAGAAGATAGCAAGTCATACTGGTTTGAAACGACATGAATGTGAGTAAATGATGACACAATTTTTTATTTTTGAGTGAACTATCCCTTTATCTGACATTAACTGATGCTCAGGCTTCTGACATGGCTGAATTTGATTGACAGGTGCAACAGATCTGGAGTCCGCATTGAAGAGGAGAAAGGAGCATTATAGACGTGAACTACAAGAACAAATCGCAGAGAAACAGAGTCACAGGAGGTGTGTGTTCATGCAAAATTGTCTTACTGGTGTATTTGTTTGACATCATTACCTCGAAAGAAATAATGTTCAATGGATAATTCGCCCGAAAATTACAGTTCTGACATCGTTTACTCATGGCGTTACAAACCTGACTTCTTTCTTCATGGATCATAAAAGAGATGGTAGGCTGAATGTTTATGCAGCTTTCACGAACAACCTGTAATTCAACTGTTTTTAGGGAAAAGGAACTAGACCTGAGAGTTGCGAAAGTAACAGATGCTGAGAAAAAGGTAACAAGCTGTGTGTTTGTGAATGTGCACATATTTGGTGATGTTCTTGTGTTGATTTTCTGGTCTGTTCCTTTAAAGCAGCTCTTTGTGAGTGAGGCGTCCGCATACAGAAAGCAACCTAGGGATGACATCTTCCGCCTGGACACTGCCGAGCCTCCTGAGGGTCTTCTGCAATACAGGACAGACCCTCTGTCTCCATTCAGGTATGCATTGATACACACAAAAATGCACACACACATATTCACACATGCTGTACTTTAAACTCACAAACATTTTTCTTTCTGCAGGATGCCTTTTATCCCCACTCACCTCCCATTCCTTGCAGATGCCTATAAGAGTCCAAATAACGATTCTGAGAGTTTACTGAGCCCCAGCAGAGCCTGTAAGACACACTTATGACCCAACAGACTACATTAAATATAAGTTTACTTGCAATGAAAATGAATGTGGTTTTGTGCAGTAAATTATTGGCTGATGAAAACATGAAACCATCAACATTAATGCGTTTCAGTGTACATTTTTAAGGACATTTTTGTTTACTTTGGTGCTGTAAACAATGTTGCCCCTGTATTGTGTATTCTGGATCCTGCAGCAAAACCAGTTGAAATACATTCAGCACGAAAACCAGTTTTTAAATGCGTTCAGCATATGATTCCCACTGCTACATCATGAGTGTGTTTCCACAGATGGCCCAATAGCGGGAGTTTCTTTTCCAACATCATCAGGAGAGCCACACCCACTCAGTCGTCACAACGAGCACAGCAGAAGCACTCACAGACAGTAAGAGTGCAGTCGACACAGACACTCACACAAATGCAATTTTCCAGACACATTTCTGGTTGTAATTTGTGGTTGTTTAGAAGCAGGCATTAACACCAGGTAAAGTTGTCCAGCATCAGTCTGAGTGTTGGATCTAATAAAATCATTTCTTCCATTTATCATATACTATAATGCCACGTTCGCGACGAGGTCCAAGTTGAAATGTCCTACTTCCGACATCAGTGAGTTCCAGTTAGTCAAACGTCATGCTCACATGTTGACCACATGATGTCGCCATGACACAACGAGAGCATTTCATGTTTTTGTGTCAATTAAATGGCAAAAAAAGAAAATGCTTCTGTTCGCTTTGACTGCTGACGAAAAAGCAATAATTAAAGTATCATTGTATAAGCATAATGTCTAATGTTAAAGTTTGTTTTTACATTTGACGTAAGGTAGCTCCACATTATGCTCGTTGGAAGCAGGACTTGCCGCCATCTGTGGAGTGACGTCAAATGACTCGTTTCGCTGAGGTCAGGTGTCATTGTTGAGGTCGGGGTGGTGATGGCGCAATGGATAAGACGCATGCCTATGGTGTGAGAGACCCGGGTTCGAATCCACTGTGGGACACCAATGTGTCCCTAAGCAAGACACTTAACCCCTAGTTGCTCCAGAGGCGTGCGACCTCTGACATATATAGCAATTGTAAGTCGCTTTGGATAAAAGCGTCAGATAAATGTAAAATGTAAATGTAATGTAAAGGTCGGGGTTGATTAATCTGACCCAAGTTCACAGGTCGGATGTCCGACTTTGTGCGGCATTCCAGACATTATTTACAAGTAGGTGGTGGGAAAAATCTAAATTCCGAGTTGTCTGGAATGCAGCATTAGACACAAACAATATCCAGTTTCTCCAGTGTCACTTTGTGACGTATTAAAAGAGTTGATAATTACGTTTCCAGCTGACAACAATGACAACTCTTCTACTTTCTTTATGAAGATCTTGTGTTAGAACCAGCTGATACAAACAAATTAGGTACAAGTTAGATAGTTATGTATATCAAAACATCCCAACTTAAAGAGAACTTAAAGTTCACCCCAAAAATGTTTTCTTCTGTGGAAGTCAAAAAAATATATTTTGAGAATTGTTTTTTCTCTTGTCCTGACAATGGAAGTCATTGGGCACAAATATTGTTTGGTTACCAACATTCTTAAAAATATCTTCTTTTGTGTTTCACAGCAGAAAGAAAGTTGTTTGGAATGAGATCAGAATGAGTAAATTATGACATCATTTCTATTTTTGGGTGAACTATCACTATCAAATGAGAGGTCATTAGTGTCACCATTATCTCAACAACTTGTAACCTTAATTGAAAATCATTTACCACCAATTCAGACCAAACTCTCAGCCTAATTACCAAAAAATGTTCTTTCTATGGTACTTTCTTCAGCCTTTTTTTTCTCACCATCAAAGATATACTTTTAAACCATATGCCTGTATGCAGACAGCTAATACACATTTTAATTCAAGGAGTATTTGCACTTTATTTGTGTGTTTCAGGATGTTTCTGGGTGAGAATGAAGGTGTGGGTTCAGGTCTTTCAGTGTTTCCTGCACATCAAGCGCAGAAGAACAGACTCAGCTATAAAGAGGAGCTCAGACAGCAGGTGTGTGTCCTTATTGCATATTAAACAGTATTTCTTTATGACATAGACAACAGTGGGTTCGTCTTTATTAAAGGGGTATTTCACCCAAAAATGAATACTCACCCTCAAGTTGTTCCAAACCTGTATTAATTTCTTTCTTCTGCTGAACACAAAAGAAGATATTTTGAAGAATGTCAGTAACCAAACAGTCGATGGGCCCCATTGATTTCCATAGTATTTTTTTTTTCCATACTATGGGGTCCATCAACTGTTTGGTTACCCGTATCCTTCAAAATATCTTCTTTCATGTTCAGCAGAAGAAAGAAATTCAAACAGGTTTGAAACAACTTGACGATGAGTAAATGATGACACAATTTTCATTATTGGGTGAACTATCCCTTTAAATATGGTTTTGCATTTATCTGTTTAGTCTAACTTTCTACTTGCAAAAAAATGCTTCTTAATAAAGATTTCCAGCATACTAGTTTGTTTATTTGTGTGTGTGTGTGTGTGTGTCGTGGGTAGATAGAGGAGCGGGCCGCACAGAGGAGGGTGGACAGAGAGGAGAAGAGAAGACTGGATGCAGAACTTGTGACTGATATGAGAGCATATGAACCCTGGGGAAGGGGTGGCGCTGGTGCACCGCTCAGAGACAGCACTGGAAATCTAATCAGTATGACTTATTTACTATGACTTAGATCTCCAGCTAATCTGTTAGTAATGGAACTTCTGGCTATAGAAATTATGTGTTTGTGTGTGTGTAGCTGATCTGAAGCAGATGCACCTTTTGAATACAGCAGCAACACAAATACCAGAGAGGCCAGGTAACATACTAACACACATGTTTTAGTACAAATAGAAACATGTATAATGTGTTTTTAGCGAATGTTTACATTCTCAACTAAGTTGTACGTGTTTGTATCTGAAGGTTTTGTTGAGACACACACTCCACAGTTTGCGAGAGGAAATGTGTTCAATCAAATGCTCTCACCCCAGCAACTACAGGAGCAAGACCAGTACAAAGCATACCTGAAACACCAGGTACACACATGCACTGCTGTTCAAAATTTTGGGGTCGCTAGGATTTTTTAAAGAAGAAATTAATACTTTCATCCAGCCAGGACACATGAAATTGATTTGACATTTTACCAAAAATTCTTTTTCACATAAATGCTTTTCTTTTGAAGTTTCCATTCATCAAAGAATCTTGAAAAAAAAACATTCCACAAAAATATTAAGCAGCACAAATGTTTTCAATATTGATCATATTAAGAATTGAGCACCAAATCAGCATATTAGAATGATTTCTTAAGGATCATGTGACTCTGAGGACTGGAGTAAAAAAGCTGACAATTCAGCTTTGCATCACAGGAATAAATTACATTTTAAAATACATTAAAATAGAAAATTGTAATGATATTTCACAATATTACAGTTTTTTTTCCCCAGTTTTTATCAAGTAAATGCAGCCTTGGTATACATCAGAGACTTGTTTCAAAAACAAAATAAATCTTACCAACCCAAAATTTTGAATGGTAGTGTATTTACATACAGACAATTCTAAAGTGTAATAAGCAGGATTAAATTGGATATTGAATCACAGATTTTCAATGTGCTTCAATTTTAAAACTTTTGGACCCCACTGTACCTGTAAATTAACACCATAAACATAATGATATTTGTATGTTTTTTTCCTTTATATGTCTGTGGCATTAGATGGAAGAGAAGCGAAGGAAGCAAGCGGAGGAGAGAGAGCGGATGAGGGCCGAGGAGGAGAGGGAGGACAGACGACTGACAGAACAGAGAGAGAAAATCAGGAGAGAGTATGAAGAGGAGCAGGAGAGCAGGAAACGCAGAGAGAGGGAGGTCAGACAGACACATGCACTCCATATTTTTAGGGATGTATCAGTCCCATATCAGCTAAGAGTCAATTTCAGTATTAGTCAATATTGGATATTAAATAGTGCATGTTTTTTATGTTTAGATTACCTTTTGTAATGCTCAGTTAAAGTTGATGTTTAAAATAACACTAATAATTTAATAACACAGTTAAATGTACGATTTAGCAATTCTCAAAATGAATGTCCATCTTCATTCTGTGTATTATAATGTTGTGATGCTTAAATTTTATGTAAATTAAAAAGGATTGATTTTAGTTTTTAGTGTTTAATTTTAATAAATTTAGATTAAATTATAGAACTTGATTTAATATAGTTTATTATAGAATTTTAATATATATTTCATGACAAAAAATATCAAAGTTTTGTGCCAATTTATACTAGTTTTCAATGGACCTTGAACACTGAATTGTTTTGGTGTGTGGATTCCTCTGTTGGTTTATCAATATAGATTTCATAACAAGAAAATGATTATCAACTGAATTTTATCAGTGGCCTAATGCAATTATTAAAAATCTCCTAGTCGTGGTCTAATCTAAACAGTTGATTAAATATTAATGTTTTAACAGAGATGTGTTCACTTTAAATCACATTTTGCCATCCAAATGAAGGAAATTTAAGTGCTTAAGAAATGGTATCAAATGTTGTTGTCTCATTTTCCAGTGCATAAGCGCTCCTAATGATCTTACACCGTCTCAGTGACTAGCACAGCTGACTTTAAGCAAACTTATGATATTTTTTGTAGCAAAAACTGAAGAATGAAGAACTTGCTCGTCTGGCGGAGGAGAGACGGAGGGATGCAGAGAAAAAGAAAAAAGAAGAAGAAAAAGAGAGAGCAGCTTTCCGAAAACAGGAACAACAAAAGAGACAAATACGGCTGCAACAGGTGTGTGGTTCTCTCTGAGTGTGGGTGTGAATTTACTGCAATGAGCTATATATTTCACATAAGCTGTATATGTGTGTTTTAGCAGAGATACAAATTTCTGTCATGAAACTCTAGATGGCACAGGCTGATAGGTCCTTGACTCAATCTGCTGCAATCACATCATTCTCTATAGCGCACAGCCAATTGGTTCCTGCTGTATCAACCTTCAAATACTTCAAATAGCAGTTGCAGCACACTTTCAGAAACCCTCCTCCTTCCCCAGCTCCACCTGTATGGATCTGCTATGGGTAATTTAAGTATGCTATATTGTACAACAGCAGCTTGTCTTACTTGCTCACAGCAGCGTGTTGTGTATGTATTGGCAGTAGCAAGTCCCTTACTTGCTCTGCAGCAGCTGCACCAGCAATAACCAACAGCAGTATAGCAGATCATATTCATTACCATGCTAAACACTCGGAGAGTTGTCATGACAGAACAAACATTTGCTGTCCATAGAAGTAGTGATTGTGTGCGACTTTTTTGTCATCACTAACTCTGATGTTTTTATAGGTTCAACGTGCGCCATCCCCTCCTATCCCTACCTTACAGAATAAACACCGCAATTCTTCAAACGCTACAGTAACAAACACTTCATTAAACTCAGACATTTACTTGAACAAACAAACATTGCAAAAACTCATGTTTACTTCTCACTCCCTTATTTCTGTATATTCTTCAGGATTTCTCTCCGTTTCGGGCTCCTCCATCTCCAGAACACAGAAACCATCAGAGAACCGAGAGTAATATCATAATGAGAATGTTCTATTGACTTTTATTGTTTTTATTTTAAGCTAATAATATTTTCTTTACCTTAACCTTAAACCTGACCCTTACAGAAATCATATGTACATTTGGATTTGAATTAAAAAATTATTTAGTCCATCGTCAAGCTATTATTAATTATGTGAAGTCCCTACAGTGTAGGTGATTTTAGGTATTGAATTTAGTTTATAGACTAAGTTAAGTACATTTCATTTTTGTTCTGGTTTTGAACCTTTCATTTATTTGTTTGGTCTGCTTATAAATTAGCTAATACCATCCTTACAAGTCCATTTTTGAGGGTTAACTGTATTTGTTTGTCTTCTCTTCAGAAGACAGAAGTGAGGTTGTTAATGAGCTGAGTGTGTTAAGAAGACGTCTACGCAGTGAACAACGGCGTCTGGAGGAGCAGCTCTTGCAGACAGAGTGGGAGCCTCTCCCCTCCCCCTTCACTGACAGGTACAGTGTGTTGTTATAAGTGTTTAATAATGTTTGTTTAATATTTAAGTCTGGCCCTAAAGGAATGTGTTAATCATTTTCCACACTTGACCTGTTCGTCAACCCACTGTGAATGAAAAGAGCAGGTCACCACAGTTGTACTGTGTCAGAGGCTTAAAGGGATAGTTCACCCAAAAATGAAAATTCTGTCAGTATTTACTCACCCTCATGTTGTTCCAATCCCGTAAGACCTTCGTTCATCTTCGGAACACGAATTAAGATATTTTTGATGAAATCTGAGAGCTGGATCACTCCTCCATAGGCTTCTTCAGGGATTCAAACTTGCCAGCCCCGAAAAGTCATTAAAGACATCGTTAAAATAGTCCAAGTGACTACAGTGGCTCAATCTTAAGTTTATCAAGCGACGAGAATACTTTTTGTGCGCAAAAATAACGACTTTATTTCAACTATTCATTTCCTTCTCTGTTGGCCTCTAGTCAGTTAACTTAGTCTGATAGCGTAGAGCTACGTCACACGTAGGCTCACTATTGGCCGACGCTGGCAGAGTTGCCAACTTTTGAGTTTTGCTTGGAGTGAGATTTGTTGACGGGGGGGTGGGGGTTGTGGGGGCGCGTTGTTGTGGGGGGGGGGGGTATTACTATATCACGTGCCGTTTGAACTGACGCGCTACAGCGATCTGTCACATTTAAAGCGCCAAAACGTTGGAAATATTGACAGAATCTGACAGCTGAGAATTTGTTCCATATCAAAAGTAACCTTCTCTGTCTAGTCTGTCGGTGAGAAAATGCAGTGGTCCAATCAGTAGTTAAGAGCCTGAACTTGCTTATTGTAATTCGGAAATTAGTGCACATGAGTTAAAAAAAAATACAGCACAGAAGAATGTCTAATTTAGCGTGAGATTTCTTTGTTGAGAGTGAGACCGTGAGATTAAGGCTGAATGCGTGAGTGTCACGCCAGATGCGTGAGAGTTGGCAACCCTGCGCTGGTCATGTGTGGGATGCGTGTGACGTACAACAACAGAATCTTACGCTATTACACTAGTGAACTGACTCAAGGCCCACAGAGAAGGAAATGAATAGTTGAAATAAAGTTGTTATTTTTGTTTTTTTTGTGCACAAAAAGTATTCTCGTCGTTTGATAAACTTAAGATTGAGCCACTGTAGTCACTTGGACTATTTTAACGATGTCTTTAATAACTTTTCGGGGCTGGCAAGTTTCAATCCCTGAAGAAGCCTATGGACTAGTATGGAGTGATTCAGCTCTCAGATTTCATCAAAAATATCTTAATTCGTGTTCCGAAGATGAACGAAGGTCTTATGGGGTTGGAACAACATGAGGGTGAGTAAATACGGACAGAATTTTCATTTTTGGGTGAACTAACCCTTTAACCTGTTACAAACCAACGCCCCCGGTACCGGGGGCAACGGGGCGCCCCCTAGGGAAAATAAATTTCAGATTCAAATTTCTAAGCAACCCCTGAAATGAAATAACACAAAATAGGTATCATTTTAAAGCGTAGAATCTCAGCTTTTTAATGCATCTAATCACTTTGATCAACTCCTAACGAGTGCTGAGTAATCCCTCTAAAACGGAGTGTACCGCCAGCTGGCGCCACCTAGCTGCGATAAAAAATAATAATTATATTTTTCAAAAATATTACCTTGATCAACTTAAAATAGGTGTCATTTGAAAGCTTAGAGTCTGAAATTTACAATGAATGTAGCCAATTTGATAAACTCCTAAGTAGTGCTGACTTATTTGCTAATAAATAGAAAAAAAATGTTTTCATAATTTATGAAGTACTTTTTTGTATTACATACTGCAATATGTCAAATACATCATACAGCTCAGATAGTCATGTGCCATATGTCATTTGAAAGGTCTCAATGAGTAGAATACAATAAGCATAATTGTTTCGGGCTTTTTACTAAACTTGAGTGAGGTTTTGTACAAGAAGCCCCTCAAGAGACCCATATGTAAATCATATAAGTATGCATAATTTAACACACATTTCCGCTCGTAACTTCATGAAACATACTCCGATTGTGGTAAATGACACATCATTATTTACATCAGATTCTTACGATTAAAATGAGTCCAAACTTAACATAATCCATCACTCAGAACTAAAGATATTCCTCATGGATTTCTACCACAAAGAAAATCCACAGACGCAAGTAGCCAAGCAAGGTAGCTTAGACTTGGCCTTTTCACTCGTATCTTCATGAAACATACTCCGATCATGAAAAATGACATATCGTTATTTACAGCAGGAGCTCACGATTAAAAAGAGCCCAAACTCAATATATTCCATAAATCAGATCTAAAGATATTCCTCATGGCGTTCCAACACAAAAAATACCACAGACGTACCTAGCCAAGTATATACTGGTGAAGCACTCGCGTTGGTTTTTCGCTTATAACTTCATGAAACATGCACAGATCGTAGGATATTGCACAACATTATTTTCAGCAGACTCTCACGATTAAAAAGAGCCCAAACACAGCATAATCCATCACTCAGATCTTAAGATATTCCTAATGGAGTTGTAACACACGAACCCCCACAGGAGCCTTGAATATCGATGGAGCACTAATGCCGCGATTTCACTCATAACTCAATGAAGCATGCATAAATTGTGTAAAATGGCACATCATTATTTACAGCAGATTGTTAAGATTAAAAAGAGCCCAAACTCACCATAATCCATCACTCACATCTAAAGATATTCCTTATGGACTTCTAACACATGAAGTTGCACTATGCGTACCAATGAAGTAGCAGTGATGCTATGTTGTTTTAATGTGACGTTGCAGCTCATAACTCCATGAAACATGCATGGATTGTGAAAAATCGAACATCTTTATTGACAGCAGATTCTCACGATTACAAAGAGCCCAAACACAACATAATCCATTGCGTTGATCGCGAGATATACCTCACGAAGTGATGCATGCTTGGCTAAAAAAACATGTCTCTCATCTTTCCGGGATGTGTTTTCCAATGTTTCCGGAGCCATCCGTGCTTTTTTCAAACGTGGGATAACACAAAATATGTATCATCGTAAAGCTTAGAATCTCAGCTTTTTAAAGCATCTAACAACTTCGATCAACTCTGAACGAGTGCTGAGTAATCCCTATAACTATGAGGGCACCGCCCGCGCGGGCCACCTGGCTGCGAAAATATTAATTATCATATTTTTCAAAAATATTGCCTTGATTTACACAAAATAGGTGTCATTTGAAAGCTTAGAGTCTGAACTTTACAGTGAATGTAGCCAATTTGAAAATCTCCTAAGTATTGCTTAGTTATTTGCTGATAAATAGAATGTATTTTTTTTCATAATCTATAAAATACTTTTTTGTACTATGTACTGCAATGTGCCAAAAACATAATACAGCTCATGAAACATTCACAGATCGTTGAAAATGGCACATATTTTTTACAGCATACTATTACAATTAAAATGAGCCCAAAATGAACATAATCTATTGCATTTATGACAAGATATTCTCCATGGAGGAACCATTTTAAAAATGCCCATTAGGGGGGCGTCAATGACTGAACAAAAAGCCTGTCTTGGTTCCAAATGCTGTAACTTTTGATTCCTTTATCCAATCACCACAAAATGTTATCCAGATGCAGCTCACATGTAGAGGGACTTCACCAAAAAAGAATTTTCCACCTACCTTATTTCCTTCCTTAGTTATTATATGTCAAATAAGAAAGATATGCAAAATCATAATAAAAATTATATTTATTTTTTGTCTTTTATGGGCAGTTTCTCGGCAGGAAAATGTCCAAATGTAATGTAATTTATATTTTCAAAAAAATTTAAAAGTGTTCTATCAAACGATACCTACCTTTTGACTCTCCTTGCTATAGTTTTGGAGTTATGAGTCTTTAGTTTTGTGTATCACTCAGAAAACAACAATTTTTTTATTGCCTTTCAAATGTGTGAGGACTAAACAAAAAGGCTACCTTTGTTCAGAATGCTGTAACTTTTGAGTACTTTATGCAATCACCACAACATTTTATCCAGATGCAGGTCACCTGTAGAGGGACTTCACCAAAAAAGAATTTCTGAGCTACCATATTTCCTTCCAGAGTTATTCCATGTCAAACAAGAAATATATGCAAAATCATAATAAAAATTATATATATTTTTTGTATTTATCAGCAGTTTCTCAGCAGGAGAATGTCCAAATGTAATGTAATTTATATTTTCAAAAAATTTGAAAAGTGTTTTATCAAACAATACCTCCCTTTTGACTCTCCTTGTTACAGTTTTGGAGTTATGAGTCTTTACTTTTATGTGTGTCTCTCAGACAAAACAACTCTAAAATGGCTTCAGTGCTTAACAGGTTAAGCATCAGCCTTTCCCAATTTTGGCTGGTTTGTGCTGGTTTTGACTGGTTCTACTAAATGAGCTGTGGGGGGGGGGGGGGGGGGGGGGGGTTTATAGTGAATGAGCATCAGTAATTGTCTGTGATCTTTTAAACTAATGGTTTATAATTTTGCTGTCTGGAAGGAAAGATACTTAGGAAGTATGATGCATAAAATATGCCCAATGAACTCTAGGTTCGCATGAGTACAGAACTGATCTAAAAGAGATAAATAAATATATTTTATATATTTATTAAAATATAAATAAATATATTTTATACAAATAAAATATAACTCAAATGGCAGCTTAGCTGACAGAAGTAGGCTACATGTTTTCCAGACTTGTAGTTCATGTATTCTGGTCTTAGCCAAGGTAAGGTTTAAAATTGCTTTAAGTATCCAAAAGTATCATATTCCATTAAATTTACTTTAAACAATAGTTCTGGTCCTGGATGCTGATTGGTTAGTATGGCTACAATAATACAATACGACGTTCCAGCCTAGTAAAACTGTTCAATACATTGTCACTGTCCAACACTTATAAATAACACATTTTGTTTTGTCCTCTAGAATAGTTTACTTTGAATGAATTTTCTTAAAACACTTTCATAAATTATGTCTATAATATTTTTATTATGGACTTCCTGTATTATGTAAGCAATATTGTGAATAACTGTGACTATATTCATTATATAGCATTGTGTGTTTGTGTTTGTAGGCCCAGGGTGGATGTGTTTGACATGGCACGCATGCGCATGCCTGTTCGAGGCCCCTCCTCACGTGGCTCTGAGCCAATCAGCTCAAAGAAATCCTATGACATCATGTACAGGGGTAAGAATTAGGTGTTATACTAATATAAATCTGAGCTATGAGGATTAAAATTACTGAAATAAATATTAATTTGAGTGTTTGTACGTGTCTTGGTATTTATTTCACTATAAAGCAGGTCAAATCATACTAAGTAATTTGTAGTTGGCTACAATTAAATATTGTGACTGAAATGAGAGCTCACTTTAATGTTTGGTTTTATGTAAATTCATCTTTAATGCAGAAACTGACTTTTTTTTTTACATATTTCTCAGATGCCTTTATTCCGCTTCCTAGAACACGGCACTCTGTAAGTCTTCCTCTCTTATGAATGCAAGGCGTGCTTGTTATTTCCTGTGCTTGTTATTTCCGTGGTATTCTGCAGTACCAGAAGCAACTCCAGCAGAGTTAAGACTGAATGATGTTTAACATGGCAGTTATGTTTTTCCTGTCACACAGAGGAACAGAGAAGTTGAGGGGGGACGAGGATCTGTGCTTCTGTCAGAGAGTGAATTTATCGGTGGGATCACACACGTTACTTTAATTATTTGATGAGTATAACAACAAAAAAGTTATTTGATTATATACAGTGGCCCCAAAATTTATTTAGATACTTAAGGCACACTTAAAACTGTATACATGTTTTTGCATTATATAACAAAATATCAAACCTAATGTCGTCATTTATTTTAAAGAAAAATATGAACACACTTTTCAAACATTTCACATGATTTTTTTGATAGAGTTAAATATTACTTTCTCATGCATTCTGTTTTTTGTTTGAATACATACTGTTGATTTATTATATAACATTAGATCAGAATGGAGTTGCTTTCCCGCTTCCTCCAGATGTTGAGAGGAAATCTCCTAAGCCATCTGCACGAGAACGACGCAGACTAGCAAACCTTCAGGTAATTCACATCTAAACATATGTATGTATAGTGACTTCAAATTCTTATAGATTAAAGTACAATTTATACTGACAAAATTGCATGAATTTGGTCGTCAGCTGTTTTTTCTTCATGTGTCAGTTGATTCATTATTACAGATATTATGGACAATTGTCTGATAACTCCACTACATTTCACACAATTCATGATATGCAAATATTAAAGTCCCCCTGTAGTCAATCATTTTATCTCATCTTTGATCACCAAAATGATACATTTAAACAACGAAATTCTTCATGCCTTAAAATAACCACACCCTTTTGCCTCATTTAGTTTGTGATCTGTGAATATGCAAATTAGCACCGCCTCCAATCACTCACACCAGCTCAGAGATCCAGTCGTTGACGATCACACAGGTAGTTTGTGACGTCACTCAGAAACACCAGCGATTTCAAACCGCATTTTTGAGACTGTCTTTGGTTCAGTGCAGTGTTAAAGAGAAAATACTCTGCAATGGTGTTGACTTATGAATTTGCACATGGTTTGTCTTAAAGCATATTAAAAACACCACATAGACATATAAACAAAATTAAAAGCTTGATTTTCACCACAGGGTGTCTTTGGCATTATTTCTGAACCATAATTTTTCTCAACCAACATCAACCCCATCTCATGGAAATGATATACAAAAATATTTTTCACAATTTATATTTGCCTAGTTTTGCTTTAAAAAGTAGTGTTTGTTTATGAATAAATTTGTTTGAGTACTGTTTTAATACTGATAGCATCCCAGGACGCACCTGATAAAGTCAGATGAGGGGCTGGTTAGTAAGCGAAAAACAGTATGTATTAAAATTACAAGTATGTTCAAATTCATGGTACTCATAAAAGAATAAACAAAAAATACCTGGATGACCTACTACTTCTGCCGAGATTCTGAAGTGTGCATACAGTATGATGGACACTTTACTATCCTATAAGGCCACGGGAGAGGATTTGTGAATGACACTGAGACTGTTGAGCACAGGATAATGACAACATGGCGAATATAGTTTGTCCAGAATACATTCATACTACAGTAGTAAACATTTGAAGTGGATCAAAACCACTTTCAAGTTATAGATGAATTTTGAACAATACCCGTTCTTCTCTCAGGACAACTTTGATGAACTTTTTTGATCCACTTCAAATGTTGACTACTGTATATAGTACGTACATTTTTAGTGGTCGCAAAGTAATTAATTATTCAAAATAAATACCTACTCGAGAGTGTGCGATTTTTGGATGCAGCCAATGTCAGGAATTAACATACTTGCGTTTTGATTTTGTCACTACATAATTCCTAATCTTTTGTTTTGCATATGATTTACATATGATGACATCCATATAACTCTAAAATAAAGTGTATATGTGTGTGTTTAGGCTGCAGGAAAGCAGCCGGTGCAGCAACAGTCCCTCAGTATGAGGAAACTCAGAGACACAAACACTCTCAGGATGAAGAGACTACAAGCCTTCGGTCATCACAACACCACAGCAGGTGTGTGTTTGTCTCAGTGAATGTTCTGAGATTCATTTAAGATCCAGAACTTATTTCAATGATGTGTTTAGGAGGCTGCTCTGATGATGATGATGATGAAGCTGAAGCTGGTCGTCGTGATGAACGTTTTACCCTGACGTCTCCTGGCTGGCCCAGTTCCATTGATACAGCTACTACAGAGCCCTGGATTCGAGCGGAGTCCTCAGACACGCTTAGGAGGCTGATGTCTGGCTCTGAACTCTAAGACGGATGTAGGACGGACTATAACATACACGACTGCATATATAGGACATTTTATGGAATTAGATCTCTTGAGCAAATAAAAGACTGACAACAGAATCTCTGAGATCAGCTGTGTGATAGCATAACAAAATCCCTTCTGTAAGCTGATTGGTGGATTCGTATCAAGTGAGTTTTTTTTTTTTTCAAAACAGAAGGAATGTAAATTCCTTTTAGAAGTAGTTTATAAATGGCAGATTTTAAAAGTATATTTGTAATGAACCAAATCCTAAGTTTTTTTTTTTACATCAGGATTCACCAGAATAAATAGCACTTATTGAAAGCACTGTATTCCTGATTGTTTGGAGGCTTAAGGCCCGTTCATACCAAGAACGATATCTATAATAATAATTTTAAAAAGTTTTGAAATTCATTGTAAATTTAAAGGAATAGCGGGGTTCACACCACAACTATAATGTTAATGGCTCATGAGAAACAATATTGTTGGAATAACTTTCAGAAAATTTTTTTCAGCTTCTAAAAACATGGACAGCCAATCAGAATCCTTTTAAAAAGCTTGAGAATTTAAAGCGGCAGCGTGTGCTTACAATAAAAAGAATGTTATCTACCGATGGTTTGGATGCTAATATACAACCCCATTTCCAGAAACTTGGGATATCTTGTAAAATGCAATTAAATCAATAATCTGTGATTTGTTAATTATCTTTAACATTTATTTAACTGACAAAAATACAAAGGAAATATTTCCAATGTTCTCACTGACCAACATAATTGTATTTTGTAAATATAATTTTTTCTTTTATTTTGATGGCTGTAACACAAAAAGTTTACCATTGTCACGTCACCTTTCTTTTGTAATTGTTTGGGAATTGAGGATACATTTCATCAGCAAATCACAGATTTTTGATTTTATTGTATTTTACAAAATGTCCCAACTTTTCTGGAAATGGGGTTGTAATTATCGTTGTAGTCACTGGTGTGAAAGGCAGGTGTGAGATGCAAAAACTGCTTTTAATTGAACCATTTCGAGATTGCAGACAAACCACGGGCAACTAATTTAGGGACAAAGCTTGGCACGATCAATTCTGCTGCGGCACTGACACCATCCACAATCCGGCTGATTTTGGATGGCTTTGACTTCTGTTCTTCATGCATTTCTAAAGGTGATGATACACAGGGCAACTTTTTGAGCAATGTTGCTGGGCAATCTTGCCAAGCGATTGTTGCTTGTGCACTTTTTCATTAAAAATGGGCAATACATTTCTATCTGGATCATTTAGATTAGTCTTGGGCACTGTGTATCACCTGGTTGCCCGTTGACGGCAAGATTGCCCAGCGACATTGCTCAAAAAGTTGCCCTGTGTATCATCACCTTAATTGTAGGCGGTCAATCTGCCTCTGCATGCGGGAGACTTGCTGCTCGAAGCCCTTCTGTAGAAGAGCATCCTTCTCCTGCATGCAATACAACACAAACAGCCACAAATTCAAGAATTGCTAACCCTGACCTTTAAATTCTCTAGCACAACAAAGAACATGTTTTAAAAAGAAAGTGTACTGTATTTACCCTCAGCTTGGCTTCCAGGACTCGTTCATTGTCTCTCCTCATTCTCTCCTGCTCTCTCTCCATCTGATGAATGATCTGATTCAAATGCTCATCATGGGTTCTCTGCATGTCTCTAAACGCCTGCTCTTGTAACTTGTTCTGTTCCTCTAGGCCTCTTTGCCGCTGCTCTAAGATCTCATTCTTTAATCTCTGCACTGTATAGAGAAAGAGAGTGAGTTTAATAAACTCATTCTGGTCTAACAGCTGCACTAACTATCCCCACATACACCGCCAGCCTGATGTATGCACGTGTGCATGTATGCAGTTTAGGTGGACTCAAAACAGGTGGATAATTAATTGCCATAATTATTTATTAACATTATTCTATCTGATGTATCATTGAGAGCGTTATGGTTGATAGACACAAGAATGCAGCTGATTTGAGTTTTACCCTCTTTTTCCTGTTCCGCTGCACTGAGAGATTCGTCGGCTCGTAGAATCATATTTCCAACCTCTTCCTTTGCTTTCAAAAACTTACTCAACACTTCTTCACTCTGTTGAAAAAGAAAATGTCAGGTATCATTTAAAATGTGTTATTTACACACACATTTATATGTTTAAAATAGATCAAAAATGCCAAGTAATCCATACAATGTTAATTAAAACTATTAAAACGTATTGTTGTTAATTGAAAAAAGCTAAAACAAAACAATTAAAGTTAAATTAAATATAAGCGAAAGTAATATTTTTTTAATCCAAAACAAAAAATAAATAGAATTAATATAATATATAAAAAACTAATAAAAAGACAGAAGCACATAAAATTGCTAAAACAAACTAAAATAAAACAAAAACTATAAAAATAAAAGTATTAATAAATGTTTATAAAAATATTAATAAATACTATATTAGTACATAAAACAATACTAAAATAACACTGACCCATACGACTTGAGTCCAATATTCCAAAACTTCTATGACATCTATGTCAAAATTGGTCTGTTCCTCATGCAATGTTACACAGTACATCTTCGTGTAATATAGCACTTTAGGTGTATGGGCCACTTTTATGGAGGGATTTTTTTTTTTTTTTGGGACATGTTTAAACTTGAATAATGCTATCAGAATGATCAAATTTGAAAGGGAAAGTGACATGAAGGCCAAGTATGGTAACCTACACTTGGAATTTGTCCTCAGCATTTAACCCATCCAAGTTAGTGCACACACATTAGGAGCAGAGTAGTGAACACACACACACACACACACAGATACTGCAAACCCGGAGCAGTGTGCAGCCATTAATTATGCTGTAGTGCCAGGGGGACGATTAGGGGTTAGGTGCCTTGCTCAAGGCATCTCCTGCCGGTGCTACACAAGCGGAGCATGTGTGTTCTGTACCATAATTTGTGACTGTGTTCTTGTTCTGTATTCAATGGCCAGCTGTGCGAGCATGTCTCTATACTGTCTGTATCCTCCAGATTTCAGGTATGATCCATCAAAAATGCCTTTTTCCAGTTTATCAAACACATTATGCAGAACAGCCTCACATTGTTTGACAGATTCTTCCCCATTCTGCTGGCAAATCTGTTGATACTCATACATTTTCCCCTAAAACAAAAGAAACATAGAAAAGGTAAGAAACTGTTAGCATTTAAATGGTGTTTTGCCTTTCCATAGATGTGCTGTTTAATTTGAATTTGCGGTCAGTGTGCGTGTACTTTACCATGAGCTCTTGTTGGTAGATCTGGTCATTGTCATTGAAGGACATGTTGATGAAACCTTCAATGGCTTTCTTCTCTGCGACTGTGTGGATGTTGGACAGATCTGCAGGGTCCATAGGAAGCTGAGCCATGCTGAGCATCTCGGTTATGTAGGACTCCAGGGCCTGTTCCACTGCACGGAAGTTCTGGATCTTAGCCAGAGACACGACTGCGTTCTCCAGACATGGAACCTTCCCGCTGCGATCGCCTCTACGTAAACCTCAGCAAGATTCCCCAGAGCTGTCAGGAAACAACTCGATAGTTCAGTCAGTCATTTGTTCTTTCTTTTACTTTTCATTAGTCTCTTCAAACTTATTTATCTGCACTAAACTGCTGTAAGTGCTGCTTAAATCTGCTGCAACATTTTTTCTACAAGGGTCTCTGTGAAAGTACACACCAGATCCAGTAATTGTACGGCCTCCACTGACAGTTTTTGGATCTGCGTTGAAATAAATGTAATGGCAGAAGGTGTTTGCCTGCTCAAGGAACTCTGAATCCAGATCTTTCTCGGTCAGTTCCTCCATTCTCCACATGTTTTGCGTACTAGCCGGCCGAGGGAACACAAAGCACTTTCTTACCGCAAAGAAATGACGCAGACAGCGCCGGGGCAGGTTAAACTGCTCAGCCTGAGGTGAGCTCCCTAAAATAAGAAATAACATTAAAAAAAGCAGTAATAATTGAACTGCTACAGCATATTATACACTCCCTGGCCCAAATAAAAAAGTCGCTGTTTGGATTTATATGATGTTTTATTAACAGGTTCGATAATAATCACTGCAGTATTGATCTAGTCATTGACTCTTAAGCATTTGCCTATTTAAATCCAAACAGTGACTTTTTATTTTTTGGCCGGGCAGTGTATGTACAACATAATTACGAATCCTTGCTAAATAGAATAGCATAGACCAGCTAATTCTGCAGTATTCTTCAGAATTTGCTGAAGCTCTCAGCCAAGAGGGCAGGAAACACTAAAAATGAACATTTAACTGTTTTTTATTATTATTATTGCTCAAGTATGAGAGGTACATAATCTCACCTGGTTTGAGTGTCAATGCGCTCTCCAGATACTCAGAGGTTATTGGTTTATTCCCCATTTTCAGCTCCAGAGTGAAGTCACGAACAGCCCAGACAAACGATGGGAAAGCGCGCATGAAATCTGCTGACTCGTCCTCGTCTCGACTCACTTCTGCCTTCACACGAATGTTCTCCGTCAGCTCTGTAACGTAGCTATATTCAGAGCTGTTCAGGAAGAATTACACTAATGTTATGAGAGAGTGTTTTCAATTATTTTAATAACAGTGAATGTGCATGTTTAATGTGTATGGAGGATAGAAGGATACTGCAGCTTTTCCAGTGCCGTGTTGTCAATGACCCCTAAACTGTTGCAGACTAGAGTGCTGCTGAGAAGAACAGCCAGACAGAAGATCCACGTGTCATGTTTCTCATCCCCTGAAACATAAACAGTCCGTCAGCTACAGAATAAGTGGCCAATGCCACACATTTGCCTTTACTACAACATCATACAATGTGGGGAACAGAGTTTTAATGCAATATGGCTGTCTTACAAGCACTGTAAAAGATAAAATTAGTCATGCTGAAATTATGGTTTATTTTTTAGCTACAGAAACATCACTGTGGATGCTGTATGGTCTTCCTCCTCACCTTCTTTACATCACCCAGTCCCTCTGTGTCCAGCAGCACCAGAGTGTGTCCTTCTTTATAGGGGTGAGGGACACACCACATCCAGATGCCTTTGGTCTTTGATTCAATAGTGCTGCCAAGAGCAAAGCCTGTGACAAATGTACACATACATATAAGTATACGAAATTAAAAGTTGCATTTTCAGTTGAATGTGGGAAAACCACTTGAAACATTTGTTGTGTTGAGCTATTTCGCTTGCTTTTGCTTGATTTGTTCATTGCAAACAGCTGAAAGTCTATCAATTTTGCCAGTAAACCTGATTTGCAATGGGGGTTGAATAATCTCGATTACAACTGTGTGTGTGGATTTGTTTTTTAAAATCCGTTTTATATATATATATCCGTTATATATATATATATGCTATACATGCATACATCTAATTAGCCTACATGTTGTTTTATTATTATATTCTTTTATTGTGTTATTATTTTTCCATAAAAGGTTCTCATTTGAAAGCAGTTCCTGTTTTCAGATATTGAGAGAGACAGTTTCTGTGTTAGCATACAGGTAGGCCAGGCCTACAGTACGTGAGAGACTTTCAGCAGTTTTTCTCACCGGACTGTTGTCCTGCCAGTCGGTTCATAAGGTAGGACTTCCCCGTACGGTAGAGTCCCACCACAGACACCACCGGCTCCTTGATCCCATCCAGAATGTCTTTGGCCCGTTTCCTAACACACAGCTTCCCATTTTCATCGTTTTCAATGAGACACACCGGAGCGGACATGAGCCCGCCACACGCCATGACTCCTGATGACTCTGAGAAAAAGCAAAAAGGTTTTTAACTTCTTACAGCGTGTAAAAAAACAACAACAATAGCCTAGGCTATTTTTACGTTGCTGAACAGTGTACATATTAGGCTATTTAAAGTTTAAAGATTCTAAATACACATAGGCTACTAAAGAAGCCATATTAAACCTTAAAGGCACACTGTGGAATTTTTGGCCACTAGGGTGCGCTCGACCTGTAATTTTCACGTCTAGTACCCCTAGAGAGGCCACAAGCGCCGCAGCATTGTCGCAAAAGTCAATAAACAGTCAACCGGTCAACCTCCCGTGTCTTTATGTGTGTGTGCAGACGGCATTTGATTTGTATGTTGGAGAAAGTTAATCGATTCACTACTGACCAAAATAATAATATAAATATAAGATTAATAATATAAATCCTATAAAGAAAACAAATTGAATAAAGTAGCATACGCAGAAAACAATGTCTGATCAGGTAAGTCGCATTGACAAGGGTTGCCCAATCCTGCTCCTGCCGATCGTCTGTCCTGCACAGTTCATCTCCAACCCTAATCAAACACACCTGAAGCAAACAATTAACATCTTCAGGATCTCTTTGCAATGGGTTGGAGATGAAATCGAGTAGTCGGGAAAACGTAACAAAACTGATATAACTCACTACATAATTCCCGTTATTTGTAGTCTTCAGTTTGTTTTTCCTTTTACACAAATACAAACATATATGAGCTGAAAGGAAAAAAAAACACATTTACATTTGTATACGGCAGTATGTTGTGACTTATATCAGTTTTGTTACACGAATTCGCAGTAAATATTACATTATATATACACTTTTATGCCGATATTTATTTTAAAATTTCAGTTTACATTAAGTGTACCTTTTATTCAATATAAAGGCTTGACTTCTTTGCCTGTTAACTTTGTGTACTAACTCTTCTAACGTTAATGCTACCAGATGAATTGCATACAAATTAGACAAAAGCCTGTAGCTAGTTGTTAAGTTGCAGCCCTGTTTCGTTTCAAAATCGGAGGATAAAGTGTCTGCTGAATGCAAACCTTTCCCAATATTTATAAAATGTATATTTGTACTAACATTTAGCTACCAGATTGATAATTCGCTAACTTACTCTACTAGCATTCCTTGTTACATTAAGTTAAATGGAGGACAATATAGAATCAGTAACATGGCCAGGCAGAGAACAAATTTGAAAAAATAGAGATATTGTGCAAGCAATATATTTAACTTACTAGTCCAAAAGCATGACGGCCAGGTCAGCATCGGTCGGGAATCCCTCATCCTCCTTTATCGCACGCCAGCGAGGGAACGCTTGACCAATGTTTATCCTCGTCCTTGCTTTTAGTTTATCACTCTCCTTTTTCTTTTTTTGGTCTCCTCTGACAAAATCTTTGCTTTCTTCCGAGTAGCTGTTGATTCAGCCATGACGACAACATACAGACGCCGGCAATCAAACGCGAGTTGAGCTCTCACGTTAGAATTTGAGGAAGTTGGGGTGGTGAGGGGAGTGACGTATGCCGTAAAGCGGTCGAATTTTGTAGTTCTTTTTGTGCTCGGGTTCCTACCCGAAACCCGAAGTTACATAGTGCTAGTAAAAGCGATACAGACACCTTCAGGCTTCGGCAGACGTGTCATTCAACCTATTGTAAGTCGATGTACCATCTCAATGGGTTTTGGTAATATATTATAAAGGTTGAAAAGTTCCACAGTGTGCCTTTAAGTCTAAAGGTCATTCATTAAAGAAATTAATAAACAGATGTGATTAATCGGTACTTCAGGGTTATATGCTGGACACTTCGCTCAAACCAGGTTTAACATGCTCACCAGTGAAAAGTAAGCCATTTCCACTTTTCAGCGTTAATCTGATCATTAGAATCCGTTTTGGCTTTTAAAAACATTGTGAGCTTCTTAAAACGTTCTCATTAGTTCGCCCCACAAAACAAAACTTTAAACATTCTGTTTATCAACATAAATGCTAAAAAGAATGATCTTGGAACCTTAGTAATTGGTTGCCGAAAAATAACCAAATTATAAAAAAAGGGTTGCAGTGACAATAAAACAATCAAGCAAGCAACAACATACAGCATTTTTGGAGGCGTTCTCGTCCTTGCATGCTACAAAATTAATAAAGCTAAATCAGACAGTTACTACCTTACCGACAGGCAGATAAAATGTGTGTTTAAAACAATCATTAGCCTCTGAATTGGCCGCTGTAATGCTCATAAACTCTCAAAGTAACAACAACAGGCGTGCAAACTCGCAGGCTCCTCCTGTGTGTTCGTTTATCTTTTCCACCATTAATGGTACAGACAGAGTCGAGGCGTGTTCTCTCATTGGCGGATCATGCTTACACGAAAGTGGAACTAAAAGCGAAGCAACGCTGGTTCGGTTTGGAATTGGTTACTGGACACGTTTCCCAGAAATCGGCTGTTTAACGTCAACGCCGCTGTAAATCCATATGGGCGGATACTGAAAAACAACCCCGTCGTTGTGTTAAATAAGGTCTGCAATTCAGTTCTGTGCCCTGTGACTGAGAAGCAAAGAGAGCATCGATCAGTATCTATTATCTCATTATACAGAGTCGAGACACGTTATAGCCCACATTTAGGGTCATGTAAGTGAACTTTCTTTTCTTTATTTATTTTGCATTTATTCAAAATATATAGGCTATATAATTGTAAATCAGTGCAAACATTTTAGGCTACCAATGTAATCAGTAGCTATACTGATATAATCAGTATAATGTCCATTCAAGACTTTTAATTGTGCGGTTACACATTTTATTCACAATGTGATTTTTATTATCATATATTCCTAATTATATTTTAATTTATTTATTATATAAAGTTATTATTTAAATAATTATTATTTAACGCTATTCATTTTTTTGTGTGATAAATAGGCCTACATCCCTTTTGGCTTTGAAATATCTGCGGCAGATAAGTAACTCTTCCTATGAGACCAAACTTATTTTCCTTTAGGCGGCGCATGAAGTCTCGGAAAACATATCACATTCAAATCTCAGGACGTTTGTTGTTTCTTTCCGTTGTGCTCCTGACTCGCAGTCCCAAAAAAAAATGTAGATACATTTCTAATATAATATTTACCTGTTTTAATGTATTATTGCTGTTATCTAATTATTTTAATAAATTATTTATAATAATATATAATATTGTCTTTTACTTGTAGTAGGCCTTTTGGGGTGTGGCGATGTCAAATGGCTAAATGAAAATGTGCAGCAATTGGCTTTATGTCCAGCTGCACTACTTCCTGAACTTCAGCCAGCTCCTTGTTTCCTGTCTGCCATTATTGGACAAATTGATTAATTCAGGTGTGCCTGACCTCAGTAGTCATGGCAACAATAATCAGACACACCTGAATTAATCAAGTTTGCCTAATAATGGCAGACAGGAAAGAAGGAGCTGGCTGAAGTTCAGGAAGTAGTGCAGCTGGGCATAAAGCCAATTGTTGCCACTAGTCATAAAAGTCTCAAGATTCCCAGACAGCAAGCCAACATTGAATAAACATTGTTTTTCCATCTGAATCATCATTATGGTTGATGTTGAAATTTCAATGCAAAATAAATGTTGAATCACCATTACCATATCGATGAAAAACTGATGTTATTAATGTTGATGGCAACAATATTGGAACAACATTGATCTATAGTTATTTTTATGATTGATTAAGCATTGATATTTGGTTTACCGGGCGATCGCTGAATGTGTTGAAAAGTCATTGATTTATAGTTGACCGGGAAACGACGCTGTTGTTGAAGAGTCATCGGCATATAGTTGACCGGGAAGTATGATTGAAAATGCATCGATATATAGTTGACAGGGAAATATGATTGAAAATCCATCGATTTTTGGTTGACCGGGAGATCAACACCAACGTACTGCACCGGACACAGCTCATTTCTGGACCTTGGCACAAGCGTACAGGTAAGCTTGCTTAATGTTCGATATGAATTAATTTTACCAAATCAAATACTGTTAGGTTGATCGTTAACATGGTTAATGTAGTAACCGACGCAGTGCTGCAGTCACTGAAATAGATTTTTGTTTGACCAATGTGTCAAAATCTGCCAAAAGTACTTGATCTCTTCTAGGTTATAAAGTTAGAAAAACCTCATTGGTCCAGTCTATTTTAGTGACAGCTAGCTCAAAATACATGTATGTACCCATTGCTGGTGTCGTGAAATCTATTAACACAGCACCGCTATCTGACCACCGGAGAACACCGCGCGGAACCAACGCTAGCATGATAGTGCTCTATCTAGCGCTACCCACAGCAGTGACCGCGGCGGGCCAGAATTACACAAAAGACATGGTTGGTTTACCTTTACTTTATTCAATGCAGAACTGTCTCGAGTTGTAACGTTAACTGGAAATGCAGATTAGACCATCTCTTAATAGCCTACAAATCCAAAATATTAATAATCCTCGAGCAGGGCTGCGATGTGCGATAGTTTTGTAACTCCATTGTGTTTATTTTCAGAAATGATAACAGTCGTTTTATACTAGTGCTTATGCGATATCACGATTTTTGATGATCTTCTGCACCTTTTCTGAGCGCAGGGAAGCACGCGCGCACTGTTATTATACAGCGGGGGGAGGGGGGGCCTTAGCCCCACATACTTCATTTAGAAGCAATTAAAATGCCTCGTTAATTTTAAAGACATAGCCTTATTATTAGCCTGTTTTTGCGGTGAAATGTATGCATATTCCTCCATGCACCCAGTATTTAAGCAGAAAATTAATGTGCAATTTAGTCAACCAGAACAATATTTTGTCTATTGTAACTCTAATCAATACATTTACTATTTAATTAGTTATACATATCTATATATAAGTATTATAAGTATCTTGGCCTCATAAATTGTCCTTATGAAAGATGTCACTGCAAGCTAATCCTTTTTGCCTCCCTTTAATTCGAATACATCCATGAACATATTGGGCAGTTTTGAAAAGTGCTTTGAATGTAGTCCGTCTTATACAGCCTCAACAAAAATGTGTTTCTACCCAGAAATATAAAATGATTTACCTAACTATGAGATGGCAAGATGAGAGAGGGGGTAAAATCTTTGCGTGACAGGTGGAGCTGCCACTCGACCACTCACGGATATATGTTCCATTCAGACATTATAGCACATGTGACAGAAAATTACGTGATGTGAGCATTATTCATGAATAAAAATTGTTCAGTCTTTAGAAAAACCTTTGCAAGCCCAGTTTAAAAGAAATTTTTGTTATCATCTGCTTTGTGGGGAAATAATCAGGGCAGTGGATGATTCTGAATTAAATTGTTTACGGACATTGTGATTTACTTTTTGTCCTTTTTTTTCCGATCATTAATCCACATCGTTTTTCAAGTAAGTGTAGTGTGTTCGTGCCATGTTCTGCTCCCAATCCTTGACGACAACTTGATTGAACAAATAAATCACAGCATACTTTTACTTGTATTCTAGATGCCTTGACTCAACGTCTTACAACGGCAAACACCTATGACTTCGCTCAAGCTGTACAGAAGTGGCTGCCCCAGACCGAGCGGGAGGAACTGGAAGACAGACGCAGCAGGAGTTAGCACGTTAAAAGAAAATAAATGAAATAATACAATAAAAATGATTGTTTAATTTTTAAAGAATGCATGGGGTGTCATTTGTGCTAGTCTAGGTTATAGCCTAAAGGTAGGCCTATAGTTTCTATTTTCTATATTTTTCTAGCCCATCCTGGCTGTCGATAAAGCAGGATTATAGCCTAATAATAATGTTTTTAATATTATATTAAAATGACAGACCTTCAGATTAAACCTGTGGTATACTAAAACACCATTGAAGTTCCCTTTCGAGAGGTCTCTCCTATTGCGTAAGTAGCTTACGCTATGGGGGGAAAACTCCTTTTCTCGAGAATATTGAAGTCTTTATGTAAAACGCATTGCAGCTGCACAGCTGACAGCAATGAACGAAGGAACTCGGTCATTGGCTGTGCTGCGGCAACTTGCTTGAACCAATGACGGGGCGACTCTGAATGCGCGACCAATGAGCGCGCTTCGCGCCTGCGCGCGTCAGAGCCCGCCAAGATGGGCGTGGCCAAGCTATATATTGGGCGCCCCGTCATGAGAGTTCTTTAGATTTAATCTCCTTCAGCGAACACCTTCTTCGCTGGATCCTCCGGATTATTGGAAGCCTTCGCCGCCGTGGAAAAGCATACCAGCGGGATTGCTACGAGGACGTCGGCACCTTCAGCCGCCTTCAAGCACCTCCTACTGAGCCATCCGGCGCGCCATATACGCAAGTATTTTACATCTGTCCGCCCCGCGACATTTGTGAAAGAGCAAATTTCCATTAAGGCGTTGTTTCAAATGCCTTCCTGCGCGTCGTGCAGAGACCTTCTCCCGGACGGGGATCGTCACATCATCTGCGCTCGCTGCCTGGGCCGTGACCACGCAGAAGCTGCATTGACCAAGGGCGGATGCCCGGAATGTGATGACCTGGGTCTCTCCGCACTACGGGCTCGCCTCGCCGCTTTCGCCGTGAGCGAGCCCATCGCCACCCCTCTGTTTGAGCCGCGCACTAAGAAAAAGCGCCGCTCACAGAGGCTTCCTGAACCTGAGCTCAGTGACGTCACGCCGAGCCAGTCTCCACGTGCTTCACCGCCGCTCTTGCCTTCCCCACCGCCGGTTCAGTTCACCCAGCCGGACCCACACCCCTCTGGCAGAGCGGTGGGCCTTGTGACTTTCGGCGCGTCCGAGGACGACGGGGGAATGGACGACAGCTTGTCCATCGACGCTGCATCGGACGACTGGCCGGGCTCCACTCTCGACCCCGCCCCGTCGACGCTAGCTAGCACGAGCGGGGGCTCCACTATGGATACTGAGATTATCCGTGTCCTCTCTAAGGCCGTGGAAGACCTCGGGCTCGATTGGTCTTCTCCCGAAGAGCCAACCCGGAGCCGACTGGATGAGTGGTTTCTGCAGGGGCGCCAGCAGGCCCCTCGGCAAAGGCCTTCTCCCTTCTTCCCGGAAGTTCACGACGAACTCACCAAGTCGTGGAAAGCCCCCCACTCTGCGCGCCTAAAGCCTTCTTTTTCTTCTTCGCTCTCCTCAGTGGACGGCGCGAAGGAAAGAGGCTACGAGGGAACGCCGCCCCTCGAGGAGGCCGTGGCCAATCATCTCTGCCCGCCCTCCACCTCCGGATGGAAAGCCAAAGCTTCCCACCCCTCGAAACCCTGCCGCACTACCTCTGCTCTCGCCGGTCGCGCCTACGCCGCCGCCGGCCAAGCTGCATCAGCGCTTCACTCAATGGCGGTACTTCAAGTGTTCCAAGCCAAGCTTCTCCGCTCTATGGACGAGTCTGGCCCCGAACCCGAAGCCTTCAGGGACTTACGCAGCGCGACTGATATAGCTCTGCGAGCCACGAAGGCCACCGCCCAGTCCATCGGCCGTGCTATGGCTAATTTGACTGTTCTCGAGCGCCATCTGTGGCTGACTCTGACTGAAATGAAGGACGCGGATAAGGCGCCATTTCTCGATGCGCCTATCTCCACCAGCGGGCTGTTTGGACCGGCGGTTAAAGGTTTCGCCGAACGCTTCACTGAGGCCCAGAACGCTTCACAAGCTATGCGTCATTTCCTGCCAAAGCGCTCCAGCTCATCGCAGAGCAGACAGAGACCGCCGCAGCCGCAGCGGGCTAGAACAGCCCCCACCGCCTCTCAGCCCGCGCCTCAGGCTGACGCTCGACGCCGCTCGCGCTCTCACAACCGCAAGCCGCCTCCTGAGCGACGGGGTCCTCGGCCCAAGATTGTGCTGAACCCTGAGCCTCGAAAGCCGTCCTAGCCACAGAAATGAGAAGAGAGAGTACGTGTCTCGCAAAAGCCGGACCACTCTCTCCGCAAAAGCTCAAACATTACCCAGTCCCCTTACAGGCGGTTGGATATGTCCATACAGCAGTCAATGGGCCAGTCACAGAGCTCGCTCACCTGCAAACAAACGCCGTTTTTACGGCGACGCACAGAAAACACAAAAAGAGTCTTTTTCTGCCTGCATCACTAAGGGTTCACATGTCCACAAAGTGTGCATTCCCAGATACTGTCAAAACAGTGCCAAATTCATTCCCAGCTCAGGCTGCGCTTCCCATGAATGTAGATCACGTGCCTACGGTCATGTACGCACCACTACACACAAGCACTGTTCACACAGTTATAAATTCATCCCCAGTAAAAGCGGGAAACATTATAAAAGTGACGCGTGTGCCTACCACTGTTTATGCACCCCCACTTATAAACACTGCCCTTACAGTGTCAAACAAAACCTCAGCTCAGGCTGCGAGTTTTACAAACACAGCGCGCACTGTTGTAATCACACACGCGCCCATTCACTCAGCTGCTCAGCGCGCGCCCGCGCCCCTGAGAGCTATGAGCTCAGGCGATTCGCTAGCCGGGTCCCTACGTCACAGCGGCCCGCCCCTAGCCTGTATTCAGCCCATATCTGTACACGCAGCGGCATGGGAAAACATTCCAGATATGCCGAAATGGGTATTAAATATAGTAAAGCACGGATACTCGCTCCAGTTCGCTCGCAGGCCACCACGTTTTACGACTGTGGTCGAGACGAAAGTGAGAAAAGAGTGTTCACATGTTCTACGCACCGAGGTGCGCAAACTAATAGAAAAGGGCGCTGTGGAAACTGTTTCCCCCTCTCTGAGCGGGACAGGTTTTTACAGCCGCTATTTTCTCGTCCCGAAAAAGGATGGCGGTCTCCGCCCCATCCTAGATCTCAGACACCTGAACAAAGCACTAATGATTCGCTCGTTCAGAATGTTAACAACCAAGCATATCCTCGCGCAAGTGCGCCCAGGAGATTGGTTTCTCTCAGTGGATCTGAAAGATGCTTACTTTCACATTCCAATAGCGCCTCATCACAGGCCGTTTCTGAGATTCGCTTTCGAGGGACAGTCATACCAGTACACAGTACTCCCGTTCGGCCTGTCCCTGGCTCCCCGTACATTCACGAAATGTATGGATGCAGCACTTTCCCCCCTAAGACAAAGGGGAGTGCGAATACTGAATTATCTCGACGATTGGCTGGTTCTAGCACAATCAGAGAGTCAGCTAATAACACACAGATCTTGGATTATCAGCCATTTAGAATGCCTGGGTCTAAGAATCAATTTTGCAAAAAGCATACTATCTCCCAGCCAGAGAATTTCTTTCCTGGGAATAGTTCTAGACTCGATGCAAATGACAGCGCGTCTCTCATCGGAGCGCGCGCTCACCATCCGGCGCCTTGCAACATCATTCAGAGCGGGCGCGCGCGCCCCCGTCAAACGGTTTCAGAGGATGCTCGGTCTCATGGCCTCAGCATCGGCCGTACTCCAGCTAGGATTGTTGCATATGCGCCCTCTCCAACGCTGGCTCAAGAGCCGCGTCCCTACTCACGCGTGGCGTTCGGGCCACTTTTTAATCAGAGCGAACCACGGCTGTATAAAAGCCCTGACGCACTGGAAAGCCGCCGACTGGTACCAGTCAGGGGTGAGTCTGGGTGTGAACACAAGGAGAAAGATGATAACGACAGATGCCTCCAAAATAGGTTGGGGGGCCCTTTACGAGGGCAGGCCTGTCTCCGGCTTTTGGTCAAACCCGGAGAAGCGCCTACACATAAACTGTCTGGAAATGAAAGCGGTCGCTTTGGCTCTCAGAGCCCTGCTCCCACATCTAAAAAACGAACACGTCCTGGTCCGAACGGACAACATGACGGTAGTGTCGTACATAAATCGCCAGGGTGGACTCAGGTCGAGCTCCATGCATTCAATGGCCAGGAGACTCATTTTATGGTCCCAGCACAACTTGCGCTCGCTGAGAGCAGCGCATGTGCCAGGCGCCCTGAACCAGGGGGCAGACATGTTATCCAGAGACAAGATTCTCCCAGGAGAATGGGCTCTCAACCCTCTGACGATTCAGTGGTTATGGAAAACCTTTGGCAAAGCAGAGATCGACCTCTTCGCCTCCAAGGAGAACGCGCACTGCTCTCTTTTCTTCACGAAAAGCACGGACGCGCTCGCCCAGAGCTGGCCGAGCCGCCCCTTATATGCCTTTCCCCCGATCGCGATGCTGCCACAGGTCATCAGTCGGGTCAGAGAGGAGGGAAACGCAGTGCTGCTGATAGCCCCACTCTGGAAGAACCAAACATGGTTTCCAGATCTGATGCAAATGCAATCTGCACCACGGCCGATTCCACTGAGGCCAGACCTCCTCAGTCAGGCCAGCGGGATGATATTTCATCCCCGCCCCGATCTGTGGGCCCTTCATGCATGGCCCCTCAACGGGTTCCCAGGAACCTCGCGAGCGGAGCACTAAAAACCATCGCTGAGGCGCGGGCGCCCTCCACGAGACGCTTATATGCCCAGAAATGGAAAGTGTTCGGTGACTGGTGTAATACCAAGGGCCTGAACCCTGTAACATGCGAGATTATGAGTGTACTCGTTTTCCTACAAGGGCTTCTGGAGGCGGGCCGCACCCCCTCCACGCTCAAAGTATATGTGGCTGCCATCACAGCGTCACACGACCTTGTAATGGAACGTCCATTGGGAAGAAACGACCTAATTATTCGTTTCCTAAGGGGCGCCAGGAGGATGAACCCTTCACGCCCCCCCTCAGTGCCGATCTGGGACCTAGCTACGGTCCTAGACGCTCTTAAAGGGCCCCCGTTCGAACCACTCCGAACCGTGCACCTTAAACAGCTCTCGCTCAAGACGGCGCTCTTGCTGGCACTCGCCTCGGTCAAGAGAGTGGGCGACCTGCACGCGCTTTCAACAAGCGCTGCCTGCCTAGAATTCGGACCTAACGACTGCAGGGTCGTCCTTAGACCGAAACATGGGTATATTCCTAAAGTGCTCACCACTCCCTTCAGAGCACAGGTTATCTCCCTAACTGCGCTTTCGTCTTCAGCAGACGAACACGACGCTAATCTACTCTGCCCCGTTAGGGCTCTCAGAGTGTATTTGGAGCGTTCTGCCCTATTCAGACAGACAGAACAACTGTTTGTATGCTTTGGCGGCCGTACGAAAGGTTCCGCCGTTTCAAAGCAGAGAATCTCTCACTGGATAGTCGAAGCTATAGCTCTGGCTTATGAAGCTAAGGGACTTCAATGCCCCTGGGGAGTCAAAGCACACTCCACCAGGAGTGTGGCTTCTTCCTGGGCATGGTCGAGCGGGATACCGATCGAGGATATTTGTGCGGCGGCAGGCTGGGCCTCACCGTCCACATTTATCAGATTCTACAACCTACAGGTCCCGACATTGCATTCCAATGTGCTATCAGCATAATGCTAGTTGAACTGCGAGTTCGTATCTAGATTATGTATGTGCTTGTGTCACACTGAGCGCCTTCTAGCCGCTCTGTATTTTTTCCCACATATAAAGCTCGCCTCTGCCGGCTAGTTGGATGATAACTTTGCTTTTTAGCTCAGGCACCTGCCTCTGGCTATCATAAGGCGAAGTTCAGCACGCACGGCGTTTTGCATGGTGTTCCCATAGCGTAAGCTACTTACGCAATAGGAGAGACCTCTCGAAAGGGAACGACTCGGTTACTAACGTAACCTCGGTTCCCTGAGAGGAGGGAACGAGTATTGCGTAAGCTGCCGTGCTTGTGCTTGGTTAGTTCGCTTCAGTCGTTTTAACCTAAAGAACTCTCATGACGGGGCGCCCAATATATAGCTTGGCCACGCCCATCTTGGCGGGCTCTGACGCGCGCAGGCGCGAAGCGCGCTCATTGGTCGCGCATTCAGAGTCGCCCCGTCATTGGTTCAAGCAAGTTGCCGCAGCACAGCCAATGACCGAGTTCCTTCGTTCATTGCTGTCAGCTGTGCAGCTGCAATGCGTTTTACATAAAGACTTCAATATTCTCGAGAAAAGGAGTTTTCCCCCCATAGCGTAAGCTACTTACGCAATACTCGTTCCCTCCTCTCAGGGAACCGAGGTTACGTTAGTAACCGAGTCGTTTTGTTGATATGCTGGGATTTCAACATTGTTTCAATATCCATTGTGATCGAAATACCATTGAAATTCTGTTGATCTCTAGGTATGATTTAAACGTTGTTTCAATGATAATAGAGGGTGCAACATGATGAAGAATCAACATCAAGAGTTCGACGTTGATTCAATTACTTTATCGTTGACAGCGGGATGTTGATTTAACATCGTTTCAATTACTATTTGCTATCTGGGTTGATTTCTTGATAAATATATTTTTCTAAAAAATACTGCCTACTGTTATTATCCATTCGTTCCCCACCTAGCAGTGTTGAAAATCAGAAAGACTACTGAAATCATAATTCTTGTAGCATATTAAAGGCGTGGTTTACTGCTTTTTTTCTTTGCATGACTGTGTTTATGGGGTGCAATATAACATGTCTTCGTGCTTTTTTGTTTTTTTTAAGCCTTATTTTTCATAAATTTCACCTTTGTTGTAAGCCGCTTTCTCCTCTGTCATTTGAACGACCGGTTGACTTCCTGATTCTATGAAACCACTCCCTCAGAAACAGGCAATGGGCTCAGATTGGTTAGTTGGGCCGCTGTGTTGCAATTGGCTAAACTGCGTGGCGGAAACTTCACGCCCATTACCTTTACGGGCGAAAGCTGCATGTCTCTGGCTCCGGTCAAATGTAAATAATGGTGTCAATACTGCGTATCAGCTTGAGCCAGAATCAGACCCAGAAAGCGGCAATGAAGAGAGTCAAGCAGAACCTCCCCAAATACGGCTCTTACAAAACGTTTCTGAATGGTACTTGAATCATTATTCTATTCTATTCTATTCTACTATTATTATATAAGAATTTTGATATGCTTACTTGAAAATGCTTTTGAGATACGGGTTTTCTCCTGATTAAATGTTTAATATAACTGAATAAATGACTGAGTAATACCGTTTTTTAAAGTTATTGTTTTGTCGATATAATGAACAACCGTTTATCTATTCACAAACCTTATTTTACTCGGTGTATGGTTTTCTTTAGGTGTACATGTGGCAACTGTGTTAAAATGCCAACAGAACGTGAAAACATCTGATAACAGCAGCTGAAGTTTGCTGTTGCAATTACATATAATTTCTGAACTTTATACACGTTTGTCTTATACACAAAATAGCAAAGAACTAACTAGCTACAAACAGGGTTGGCATTGGTTTACGTTCTTGATCAAATCGAAAAATTACGTCATAACGTATACATGGAAAATACATTTACAAAATTACAAATTCAGGTCCAAAATGTTTGTACGCGTTTGTCATAGACACACGAAATCGCATAACTAAGTGGCTAATAAAGCCAGCACTGGCATTTGTTTACGTCCTTGATAAAAACTAAAGCATTACGTCTAAAATTACACATTTAAAATGATTAAGTCTTACTTACTGGCTGTGGCCCAACAACTACTGCCTCTGGTTTTAAAGTTGGAACTGCTTCATGCTTTAAGTAACAGTTTCTTGTTGAATCCGACATTGAATTTGTGGAGATTCTTGAAGCTGTTTTCCGTAAAATGCGCAGCACAGAGAGCTAAATTACGATTGTAATTTTCAGGAACATAATCAAACATAAATTGTAGCCATTGTTGACGAGCTACAGCGTCCGTAGGAAGCCCGAACACCGAAGACCTGACAGCTGGGTGAAAATAACACACTTTCGACGGCATGGCTACTGCTCTCCACTATAACTCTTCCTCTTCGACAAAGCAGCAGAAATTTGGCCACGCCCCTTTTTTTGAATATTCCGGAGGGAGGGTTGATTATGGGTTAGTTACTATAAAATGTACTCGGTTACTAACGTAACCTCGGTTCTCTCTAGAGAGGGAACGAGTACTGCGTAATATCTTACGCTATGGGGAAAACCTCTTTTCCACGAGATATTGAAGCCAAAAATTATCCTTAATTTTGAATTAATGTAAAACGCTGTGCAGCAGCATGCAGACATAGGCAGGACAGCTCGCGCGCCTATTGGCTGCCCTGCGGCAACAGCAGCAGCCTATCGAGAGAGGCGCTGCGTGACACATATCCAATGGGGGCATTTCGCGCCCATTTCGTCACGTCCCGCCAGAAAAGGCGTGGTCTCGCCCTGTAAATACTGCTCGATAAGGCTGGTACACTGGTTTTCATCGCCGAAGCGAACCAGAGCTGTGTATGCACGGCAAGATACGCAGTACTCGTTCCCTCTCTAGAGAGAACCGAGGTTACGTTAGTAACCGAGTACGTTCTCTTACGAGAGTATCTCTCGTACTGCGTAATATCTTACGCTATGGGGAACACAATGTAAAACGCCGTGCGTACTGGGATCCGACACCAAAGTCCCAAGGGCAGTAGCCCGGGGCTCATGTAGTGCATAATCACCATAGACTCACAGAGAGTCGGAGAAGAGAGGCTGCAAGCATCATTCCCCATGAAATAGCATCCTATAGGAGCTAGTTATGTTAATAGTGTTTCACACAGACAGGGTGAGCGTGTTCAGCCTGAACTGGTTATAAATACGGGTTATTCAACACCCATGGAGCCGTGTTATCGCTCAGTGAGCGATGCACAAGCAAAACTCAGCATCTGGGCCGGCACAGCGGGGCAGATAACACTGAATTCTATACCGACAGAAGCTTGGCTTGTAAGGCGGGAACCTCTAGGTTATAAAACCTTATAAATGTAGACGGCGAGGCTCAGCCCGCAGCCGTACAGATATCTTGCAAGGTAACGCCACTATACCATGCCCACGGGCAAAGGAGACTCGCATCCTCCTCCTCATCTTGAACCGAGAGAGCGCACAGGGAAATCACCTGGGCCCTGAACGGTGTGTTGAGGGATTTGGACACGTACCCGTGCCTCGGTTTGAGTATGACTTTTGAGTCATTAGGCCCAAACTCCATACATGATGCGCTTACTGAAAGCGCTTGTAAGTCCCCTATGCGCTCCACTGAAGCGAGAGCCAAAAGAAACACCGTTTTGAAAGACAGATGCTTCATGTCTGACAAATGGATTGGCTCGAACGGGGCACCTTTCATGGCTTCCAAAACCATAGAAAGGTCCCACACCGGGACTGAAGGAGGTCTAGGAGGGTTCAACCTCCGAGCTCCCTTGAGGAATCGCACGACTAGGTCGTTCTTCCCCAGTGACTGGCCAGACACAGGTTTTGTAAATGTTGCTATAGCCGCCACGTACACTTTGAGCGTGGATGGGGTCCTGCGCTTATCCAGCAGCTCTTGAAGGAAGGAAAGTACTTCCGTGACCCCGCAGTCTACAGGTGAAAAGCGCTGAGCTTGACACCAGGCAGAGAACACAGACCATTTCGAGGAGTAGAGCCGTCTTGTAGACGGGGCCCTTGCCTGCGTGATCGTGTTTAGCACTCCCTCCGGGAGGATAGCAGGTACCCGTTGATGGCCCATGCGTGTAGGGACCATAGTTGCGGGCGAGGATGCCAAATCGAGCCCTTGGCCTGGGAGAGGAGGTCTCTCCTCAATGGTATTGGCCACGGGGCAGTGCTGGTCAGCCGCATCAGGACTGGAAACCACGCCTGGTTTGTCCAGAGCGGAGCCACAAGCAGCACTGGGCATCCATTTTCCCTGATCCGTTCCAGCACTTGAGGCAGGAGCGAGATGGGGGGAAAAGCATAGAGGGGACAGCGGGGCCAAACGTGGGCCAGCGCGTCCTTGCTCTTGGAGAAATATTTCGGACAGTGAGCGTTCTCGCGGGGCGCGAACTGGTCCACCTGCGCTCTGCCGAATGTCTCCCACAGCAGTTGGATCGTCTGCGGGTGCAGCGAGCATTCCCCTGCTGGGACATTGTCTCTGGACAGCCTGTCTGGTCCCAGATTCAGGTGACCAGGCACATGCGCTGCTCTCAGTGAAAGCAGGTTGTGCTGAGCCCAGACCAGGAGGCACTCTGTTAGCCTGTAAAGGTTTCGGGACTTGATGCCGCCCTGGCGATTTATGTATGCCACCACTGACATGTTATCCGACCGGACCAAGACGTGGTGACCCCTTATCTGGGGACAGAAGCGCCGCAGCGCGTTGTCGACTGCCATCATTTCCAGACAGTTTATATGTAGGAGCTTTTCCCGTTCTGACCACTGGCCAAAGAACGGTCTGCCCTCGAGCAGAGCTCCCCATCCCGAGGTGGAGGCGTCCGTGGACACCACCTTCACGCTCGAAGGAATGTCCCCAGACTCACACCTGACTGGTACCAGTCGGTTTTCTTCCAAGGCTCCAAAGCTGAGACGCATTTCAGATCGTCCCGGAGGCGAAACCGACCAGCGGTCCATGCCCTGGTCGGAACCCGCGCTTTCAGCCACAGCTGCAGTGGGTGCATGCGAAGCAGACCCAGCTGGAGCACTGAAGCTGCTGAGGCCATGAGACCCAGCATTTTCTGAAACCTCTTGAGCTGGACAGTCGAGCCGCGGCGAAAAGATTTCACGGCGCGCTGAATGTCCCGTGCGCGCTCTGGCGACAGATGCGCTGTCATAGATAGCGAGTTCAGCACTGTTCCCAGAAAAGATATTTTCTGGCTGGGAGACAGTGAGCTCTTCGCCCAATTCACTGTGAGACCCAGATTCTCGAGATGTTCGAGTAATGATGTTCTCGAGATGTTCGAGTGGCCCTGTGTTCTATGAGCTCTGATTGTGATCGAGCTAGAATCAGCCAATCGTCCAAGTAGTTCAAAATTCGCATGCCCTGAAGTCTCAGGGGTGCGAGAGCCGCGTCCATGCACTTCGTAAAAGTACGGGGTGCCAGGGACAGGCCGAACGGCAGGACTTTGTATTGGTATGCCTGGCCCTCGAAGGCGAATCTCAAAAATTGCCTGTGACGTAACGCTATTTGTATTTGAAAATAAGCGTCCTTCAGATCTATTGACATGAACCAGTCTCCTTGGCGCACTTGCGCGAGGATTTTCCTGGTTGTAATCATTCTGAACTGGCGCTTCGTAAGCGTTTTGTTCAGCCGTCGCAGATCTAGAATGGGTCTGAGACCCCCGTCTTTTTTCGGTACCAGAAAATACCTGCTGTATAGACCCCCTTCGCTCTGAGCCTGAGATAAAGGTTCTATAGCCCCTTTGCTCAGTAGTTTCGCTATCTCGGCTCGAAGTAGATGAGATACTTCGTTTTTTACCGTCGTTTCAACTCGCGCCGCCCAAAGGCGGGGGCGTCGAGCGAACTGCAGCGAATAGCCTCTTTTTATAGTGTTCAGCACCCATTCTGATACCCCGGGAAGCTTTGCCCATGCATCTGCATGAATAGCTAGAGGTAGAATGAAATCTGGGCTCTGGCCGCGGTATAGCGGCGGCCGGAGAGCTCCGGTGTGCTGAGAAATAAACACTGTGTTTGTAGTGTGCGAGGCGGGGGGGTGCGCTGATCACAGCGGGCAGCCCGACCGCGCTCAGCTTCTCTCTGACGGGTTGTGGAGAGAAGGCGAGCGGGACGAGCCCCGTGGGGTTCGGCATGTCTGTGAGGGAATGTGGGCGCGGGATAGCGGGCACACTCGCTGCACTGAGAACACTGTCGGCTCGCGCCAACTGAAAATGTTTTGGTTTCGTTTTTACAGAAACCGTGGGACATGCTTCGTGTAGTGTTTGTGGGCACTGTGTTGTGGGCACGTACACTACATTTATTGCACAATCGACATGAGTCGATTTTATTTGTGCTAGCCCTGTATTGTGGCGGGCTGTGTCTGCGTGTGGGAATGGGCACTGAGACGTGGGCATTCTTACAACACTCATAACACCATCGGCCGTGGCCGGAATTCCAGAAAATACACTCTTTTTGGGATTTACCTGGGTCGCCTTAAAACTGGTGTTTGTGTGCAGGCAAGCGGGCTGTGGTACCAGCTTGTTTACTGCAAAATACACTGGAACAGTCACATTGTTTGGAACTGAACGAGCGAGAAGTTTCGGTAGAGTCTGGCCGCGGCGAGACTTAAACACCGTGGGCCTTAGCTGACTGTATGTGTGTTGGTTTCTTTTACAGAAAACGTGGCACATGCAGTGTGTAGTGTTTGTGGGCACTGGGTTGTGGGCACATTCACTATAATTAATGCACAATTGACATGAGTCGAACTCATTTGTGCGAGCCCTGCACTTTGGCGGGCTGTGTTTGTGTGTAGAAATGAACACTGGGCTGTGGCATTTTTAATACACTCATAACACCATCGGCTGTGGCCGGAATACCAGAAAATACACTGCTTACATGATTTTTCTGGGTCGCCGTGGAAACGGCATTTGTGTGCAGGCAAGCGGGCCATGGTACCGGCTTGTTTACTGCAAAATACACTGGAACAGTCGCATTTTCTCGGAACTGAACGAGTGAAAAGTTTGGGTGTAAGTCTGGCTGTGGCGAGAGAGCTGGGCTCGAACACGGGTCTCCCGTGCGAAGGCTTTGGGTTTCTCCACTGAGCCACAGGGGTAAACGACAAAAGCTTAAAATAGCCCGAGCGGATAAAGAGCGTCATCACAGTTTTGTGTGTGTCGGCGTTTGTTTGCAGGCGTGCGTGTAATACAACAGGCTCATTGCTGCAATATTGACATTTTCAGCCGCTCAAACTAAGAGGAGCTGAGAAATGTTTGAGAAATGGAGATTGGTCCGGCCTCGGCGGGACTAAAAACACACTCTTTCCTCATTTCGCCGGTGACGCATGCCCACGGGAGGCGGGGTAGCTTTCTTATAACGTAAAGAAAGCTAGCCGCGGTTTTGAAGCTGGCCTTCTCTACAGATGCAGCTATCTCGTCGTCATTAATGGCGGAAGCGGTGGCGCGCGGCGGCCGTTGTCCGCCAGCGAGCGACTCGAGTGAAGCTGGCGGGCGAACCGGCGAGCTATCACGGGCTGGAGAAGGCTCGGGGCTGTTTCGTCGACCTCAATGGAGGAAGCGGCGGCAGACGGCGGCCGCTGTCCGTCGGTGAGGGACTCGAGCGAAGCTGGCGGGCGAACCGGCGAGCTTTGGCGGGCAGGAGAAGGCTCGGGAGCGCGCTGAGCACGGCGCTTTTTACGGCGCGGCGCTACAGCGGGCTGAAGTGCAGGCTCTGAGAAGGATGCCAGGGTAGTCCTCAGAGTCACCATAGGCAGTAGCTCACAGTGAGGGCATCCGCCGTCGACGAGAGTGAGAGCCGCATGATCCTCACCCAGGCAGGAAACGCAGATAACATGACGGTCCCCGTCGCTGAGTGTGGCTCGGCACGAGCCGCAGGATCTTTGCATCTTGAAAAAGACGCAGCTCTTTTAGCAGAGAGAGAGAGAGACAGTGAAAAAATGTGTGTCTCAGCGGCGAACACACACACACAGTTTGAAAAGGATATAACGCCGGAAAGCGTAGCAGGTACGGCGGCTAAAGGCGGCGATGCCAGCGACTTCAGACTCAATGGCTCGTCCCGCTGTGTGCTTTTTCTCAGACGGCGTGGCTTCTCACTCCGGATCCAGCGATGCGTGAAGAGATGAAAATCAGTGTACCAGCCTTATCGAGCAGTATTTACAGGGCGAGACCACGCCTTTTCTGGCGGGACGTGACGAAATGGGCGCGAAATGCCCCCATTGGATATGTGTCACGCAGCGCCTCTCTCGATAGGCTGCTGCTGTTGCCGCAGGGCAGCCAATAGGCGCGCGAGCTGTCCTGCCTATGTCTGCATGCTGCTGCACAGCGTTTTACATTAATTCAAAATTAAGGATAATTTTTGCCTTCAATATCTCGTGGAAAAGAGGTTTTCCCCATAGCGTAAGATATTACGCAGTACGAGAGATACTCTCGTAAGAGAACCCGGGAGTATCTCGTTGTAGTCCCATTCGAGTCGTTTTTGTAGGCATTAAACTTCCTGATTTTTCAAAGACGATATCTCTGCTTACGTTTACAGTATTCTGTTTAAAGTAACCAAATGATTATTTCCCCCTTTAGCAAACAGGAAGAGCTAGAGAGAGCCAGCATGTCTAATGCCAGACCAATGTCTTCACCCATTTGTTTGGTGGAGAATGTGAACGGATCTCTCCGCGTATGTAAGGATGCCATTGAGCTCCTGAGTAGAATCAAGGAGCCGGTGGTGGTGGTGTCTGTGGTGGGACTCTACCGTACTGGGAAGTCCTACCTTATGAACCGCCTGGCAGGACAACAGTCAGGTGATAGAACTGTCTAGACACGCTAACTTAATGTGTGAATATTAGCTACATCGTGCTAATAATAATAACAATAAAAACTCTAATTGTCTCAGGCTTTGCTCTTGGCAACACTATTGAGTCGAAAACCAAAGGCATCTGGATGTGGTGTGTCCCTCACCCCTATAAAGAAGGACACACTCTGGTGCTGCTGGACACAGAGGGACTTGGTGATGTGGACAAGGTGAGGACTAGGATTGAGCTGTAGATTTGTTAATATTGTTGAATGGTCGATGCTTTGATTTTGAAGACACTGTGTTTCAGGGAGACTCTAAGAATGACGGCTGGATTTTTTCTCTGGCTGTTCTGCTCAGCAGCACTCTGGTGTACAACAGCCGTGGCACCATCGATAACAATGCAGTGGAAAATCTGCAGTATCCTTTAATCAGCCATGTAACCCACATCCTCTTTCAAATATACAAACATACACTTTGCAAGATGCTGTTATTTCTCAATGTGCTGCAGCTATGTTAGTGAGCTCGCTGAGCAGATCAAGATCAGATCACCAGAAGCTGAAGACGAGGAGGAAGAGGATTCCAAATTTGTGCTTTTTTTCCCATCATTCATCTGGGTGGTTAGAGATTTCACCTTGGAACTGGTAATTGATGGAAAGAAAGTGACTCAGGATGAGTACCTTGAGTTTGCCCTCCAGCTGAAAAAAGGTATTTTAGACAGACATTCTATAAACATCAAGCACCAGTATTTAATTTAAATAATTAGTCACTAAATATTAACAACAATAAAACAATGTTGACACAATCTTCTTTGGTAAAATGTGTTGTTTTTTCCTAAAACCCTAATTTAGGTGTAAATAAGAAAATCAGCGACTACAACCTGCCCCGTCAATGCATCCGAAACTATTTCCCATCCCGGAACTGTTTCGTGTTCCCATCTCCTGCCTCGCCTGAAAACATGAGACGCTTAGAAAGCTTGCAAGAACGGGACCTTGTAGCAGATTTTCTGGAGGTCACGGGTCGTTTTTGTGACCACATCTTTCACAGGAGTGCTGTGAAAACACTGAAAGGAGGACACAGAGTTACTGGCATATGTGAGTGTTTTACCAATTTAAGTTACTGGAAATTTTCAGTGTTCAGAGTGTGAACTTAAGACCCATAAGCCTTTATATTTTTGAAAAGGTAAAATGTGTGTGTGTGTTGTCAGTGCTCGGGCACCTGGTTGAGATTTATGTGGATACAATCAGCAGTGGGAAGGTGCCCTGTCTGGACAATGCAGTGGTTGCTCTCGCAAATCTAGAGAATCAGGCAGCTGTTCAAGAAGCTTTGAAAGTGTATCAGAGTGGGATGGAAGAGGTAAGACACACAATTTCATATATTTAGTTAGCACTGTTACTCAGCAAACCGTACTTGACTTATCTAAAGCTGATTTGATATAATGTTAAATAAAATTATACATAAATATACATATACAGGTCACTTACAACAGGGAATAGTTTAAAGCATCATCACAATTTAACATGTTAATATTCAGTAAATAAATAAAGCTCTGCCTTTGTCTAATTCACAGTTATTCTTTTTTTTAACTGAACAGTTTTAATTTAAGTCATTTAATTTAATTGTTACAGCCATTCAGTGACACAGCATGCTGTTCTTTGCAGGTGAAGATCAAGTTCCCAGTAAATGTGGATGATATTTCCACGGAGCACCAGAAGTTCAGCAGTCTGGCCACCTCTGAGTTTATGAAACGCTCCTTTAAAGATGAAAAAGGAGAATACCTAATAAAACTAGTGGTGAGTTTTTAAATGCACAATTATATGCACACTCATTATAATGCAGCTATATTCCTAAATTAATATAGCTATAATATAGTTAATTTAATCTTTATGCTTTATTTTAAATTATATTTAGCTAAAGTATTTAAATATTGTCCTTGTGAAAACATAAATTATTTTTATTTTAGGGAAATTGGAGGGGGGCATAGATGGTTGTTATTCCTAACCAATAACTCAGCTAGTATGACATACTTTTTCCAGTGTGTATATGTGATGTATGTGTGTGTATGTATGTTTAGGAAAACATAGATGTACACTATATAGGCCTGCTGAAAGAGAATGAGATGGCGTCAGAGAGAAACTGTCAAGATCTGCTGAAGAATCTGTTCTCTGACATGAATAAGCGGCTACAGAATGGAGAGTACAGTCAGTGTGGAGGATATGAACTCTACTGCAGAGACAGAGACGCAATTGTTGAGAAGTACCGCAGAGAACCCAACAAAGGTGTATCGGTGAGGACACGTTCTGTTTGTGTTTTTAATGGTTCTTTGAGTACACATAGGGTTATGAGTTTGTCTATAGATGTGCTCTAATATATATGTTTATGTGCAGGCTGAGGCCGTCCTGAACGAGTTTCTGAACGAGCGAGGAGCTGAAGCAAACAGCATCCTCTACACGGACACAAAACTCACTGAAAACGACAGAAAGATTCAAGGTAAATCTTTACCAACCTTATGAATATTTGTAATTCATTAGTTTCATCCTGCAGCATTTGTAATTGAAAAAATGCATATGAAATGGAAACCAAACCCAAATTCTTAAAGCATCTTGGAGTTCAGATTAGAGAGGTTTAGTATTAGTATCAGGTGCAGTCGTAGCCTAATGGTTAGAGAGTCACAATGGTAGCCTGAAGGTTGCGGGTTTGATTCTCGATACCAGGTAAGGTTTCATGTTCAATACGCAAATGATTGAGGTTCCCTTGAGCAAGGCATCTGACTTCCAATCACTCCCTGGGCACCACAGCAAAAATGGCTGCCCAATGCTCTGGTTGTGTGTGTCCACGGTTTGCAGTGTGTATGTGTGTTCGCTACTCACTACTCCTAATGTGTGTGCAGTGCACTAACTTTGATGGGTTAAAAGCAGTGGACAAATTACGAGTATGGATTACCATACTTGGCCGTCACGTAACTTTCACATTTTCACTCTCCACTTTGACTTAGCGTCATGTTTCACATAATTTCTCTCCTTTTTTATGACTGACAGAATCAAAGGAGAAGAATGCTCTGCTGGAACAGACGTGTAAAGAGGAAAAGGAGAAACACATTGAGAGTGAACGAATGATGCAGGCAGAAAAAGAGCGGCAGGAGGACCGAATGAGGCAGATGGAGGAGAAGTTCAACCAGGAGAGGGATCAGCTGCAGAAGGAGATGGACAGAGCCATTGAGAGCAAACTGAAGGAGCAGGAGGAGATGCTAAACAAAGGCTTTAGGGAGAAAGCTGATTTTCTGGGTGAAGAGATAACGAATCTTAAAAAAGAAAAGGAAGAGAAAAGTTCTGGGGGTTTTATGAAGGAATATCTGATGCCTATTGTTGGAGCTGTATCAGAAATCCTTCCTTCCATTCTCCAATACAAGGTGCTGATGAAAGGACTCAAAACTAAATAAATACCCCTTCAATGCAAATCACTGTTGAATTACAAATTGATTCATTTATAGTTATAGCTTATAAAACTCAATCATGAGTTGGTTTTGTTTAATAAGATTATATTTAGTTTGAGTAGAGTCCTAATTCACATTCTTACAGTGTACTGTGCACAAACATTATGTATGGTGTGGTTGGTTATGGGAAAATCCATGGTTTTAAACATAAGTTTGTAGTAAGACATAAAAGTTTGCCTGTATTTAGTAGACAGTCATTTCACATACTGTTTGTGTTTGGATATAAGTAACCATTGCATTATTCAAACAATGTTACAATCATTAAATTCATCAGATTAAAATTCATCATTGTTTAACTTGTACGTTCACAAACCCCTTTTCCCATTTTTTGGAGTCAATTTGACTCCCGACCTCATCTTTAGAAGCTTATGTTAACAACTTCTTCACTCCATTTATTATTTACTATGAACAAGGGTGAGGATTTAGAATACAAGACAAGTTTGAACCGCGCCATCATGACATAAATTTGTAGGCCAAACCGGAAGGCTAATTTTTCATGGATTTTCAGGAATTTCCTGTTGATTTTTTGAATATCTGTTGTGTAAAATAAGGTCTCTGATGAATATTACTTGGAGAGACTGTCATACCTAAAAATTAATTTTGAAGCCTTTTTAAAACACAAAATGCTTAAGTTGCTTTATAACAAATTCAGCTTCTGAATGGTTGTAGTTGTTGTCCTTATGTTGTTGGCACAGATTAGACAGAACTTTCTATGCTTTGTATTAAAACAAAGCATACTACCGTAAGTACCATTTCACAGATGTGGAATGGTACAGATATTTTTTATAGCATTTTTTAAACATTTAATTCAAACATACATATTGATATTTTAAAACCTAAATAAAATACTCCACATAAGTTGTAGTTTAGTCTATTTTGTTTTGTAGTAGTCAAAATATTTTGAGACTGCCTAAAAATAAGTACTGTTTTGTTTTATTTACATAATTTCTAATACATTTTAATTGATTTTGATTTATGGTTGTACATTGTTACACTGAACCAAATTGCAACCAAAAGTCATCCTTTAAAAGTGTTTAGACTTCAGTTATGGACGTTTTCTGTTACACTCAAATCTCTTAGTAGCTCTTGCTTACTTTTAAGCTCTATTGGGTGGAATACAGTTATGTGCTACTATATAAATGATTTAACTAATTAGTCATAATGTGTTATTTTGTGCAAGACACAATCAGTCTGAATCAAATGAAATATTTTATTATATTTCACAGACAACTTTCAGCCTATAGGGAAAAATTATTTTATCTGATTACAGGCAAACAATAAAAAAAAACAATGACAAATAACTGCAGGACAGTTCAAGCTGTGTTGGAGAATAATACATATAGCCTGTTTCGGTGAGTCTGTGCTAATAATGTATATCCATTTTCAAAACCGTTTTGAGAGCCAGGACAGACCAATACCAGCTGCTTTAGGAATGAAGCCTGGCAAGAAGAGAGTCGCCGCAGTGCCGATACCATCCAAAACCTTGCTCATCGTGGAGGGTTGGGACGTCTCCTGTTTATTCATGTCAGCTTTCAGGCCATCAATCTCGCTCTGCATCCGGGCAGCTTCCTGCTGGAAGCCCTGTTGTAGAAGAGTTTCCTTCTCCTGCAACACAAACAGCATCTGAATAAAGAATGTCTAATCCTAATACTGACCATAAGAACATTCAGTAAACTTCAAAAACACAGACAATACATCTAAACAAGCATATAAAAAACATTAAGTCAAAATGCTACAGAGAATCGCCCATATTCTATATACTTCGCATATAAACATTTTATATGTTCTACTTGTTACATTTGTTTATTCTGTATATAGTAGGGATGCACCGAATCCAGATTTGTGGGGTTCGGCCGAATACCGAATCAAAACCGAATACCGAATCCTACTCTCATCCTCAGTCCATTAACACAGTAAACACATTAATGAAGTAAACAACGTGGATTTTTCATTTTATTTTATTTTAACTGTAAAGAAAGAAAGAAAAAAAAGAATAAGCAACATTATGCATTTTAACAGCGTCAAAGTTGTGTATTGTTTAGGGTCCTTGCCACCACGAGACAAATCGGCATTGCAAATTGAACATGTAGCTCGACTTGAATTGCCTTGTTTTGTCTGAAAGTACTGCCAAACAACACTTTTTCTGCTCACGAGTTCCATTTTCACTTTCTCACCGGTCCACCTACTAGGGATGGGCGTATCGATACTGACAGCGAGTATCGAAAGTATCGATACTCAAATAAAAATATCGATACTACAGTTTTTTTTTTTTACCAGTGATTTTGTTTATTTGACAAGAAGTTTAATGCGTACAATATTCATTGAATTGGATGAATAACCTGTTTAGTATATAATTGTGTAGTATAACTATTTTCCTGCTTATCTGATCACACGCAAATGCTGCAAGTCAGAAGCAATCAATCAAAGAGAGCGTTCACACACTGCCGACAATGCATTCGAACAGTGCTGCGTTTCCCAAAAGTATCACAAGAAACCATTTATGCTTTGGGAAACGCAGCCCAGAACAATGCTTAACAGAAGACAGAAAAACATCATATGTTTGAGCTATTTCACAATAAACTAATTTAAATTGTAGCCTACATAGTTTGTGCAAATAAATTATTTTTTTAATGTTAAAAGTTCATAGTTCTATTCTGTAACTAATTTTAATATAAATTATACACTGTCAGAATAAAAAGGTTGCATTTTATGGGTGCAACAGCCAGTCACTGGTAGTCCCCTATGAAAATTAACATTAAAATGATCATAGTTCAACTAGGCCTATAATATTTTGCAGATTTCCATGGTTACCACTACAAGTAAACATTGTAACCACGTGTAAATAAAAATATAATCTAATAAATTCCAATTAAGGCGTATTGATTGTTAAAATGCCTTTAAAATAGAATGTTAAGTCGGTATCATTACCCATTTTCAAATTTAAAAGGTCAGTTTAGAAGTATCGGTATCGGTATCGATATCGGCGATACTGGCCTTGAAAATATCGGTATCGTATCGAAAACAAAATAAGTGGTATCGCCCATCCCTACCACCTACTGTAACGAGTGGAAATAAGGCGTGGCCCCTTTAAGAGCTGCGCGCTCCCTGTTGAACTGTCTGCAGTCTGTATTATATGTGCCATAGATATGTCTATGGTATGTGCCATGCGCCTCGAACACCCCATGTATGCGGGTTATTTATTTCTGTTTGATGCTCATTTTTATCTTATTTTGTTAAGTAACGCTGTGGACGGTAGAACATGCCAAGTGATCAACCAAGTGATCAAACTATTGTATCAAGCATTCCTGTAGCTCAAACAGTAGAGTGTTGTGCTTGCAATGCCAAAGTCATGGTTTCGATTCCCAGGGAAAGCAAGAACTGATAAGACTTTAAAATGTGTACCTTGAAATGCAATGTTAGTCCCTCAAACATTGTACATTATGCTCAGTAGCATGAACTTGAATGTTGTGTATCTAATGTCTTGTATTTGACATTTAGAGGACACTTTGTCTTTAGTGATTAAAGTCCTGTGAAAAACACAGAGTGGAAAGTGCAACCACAAATTGTATTACTGAAATAAGCAGAACATATGATATAGTGATGATTAATTATTACAAATATATAGGCCTACTGATATTCTCTATGTCTAATTTCCACCTACATCACTAACCTCTTAATCATTTGTCACCTCACAAGAATAGCATGACCCTCTCTAAAACAATAGGAAATGCTTTATTGTTTACTTTTTTGTTGACCTCTTTAACAAAAGAAATATTACACAATGGTCTATGAGTTTTATAAATAAAATGTAATTGTGGCGAACAGGACGGCCGAGGGACGTGAGAGAACGGCGCGAGGCCGGTGGTGCGATTGCTAATGAGCAACACCTGTTGAGCACACCGGTCTCGCATCTCTCACGGAGGAGCGGAAGCATAAAGGGGGAGCGACGACGTTGATGATCGAGAGAGGAACAGGCCTGATTTTAGTTGTTTGGTTTTTGTATTTGTGTTTTATTTTAGCCAGCAGTCGTCCGCGAGGGGCTGCTGGCCGTTATGTTTATTTTGGGTAAGCCAGCAGTCGTCCGCGAGGGGCTGCTGGCGGTATTTTAGTTTGTTTATTTTATTTTTAATAAAGTTTGTTTAAATGTTTGCCGGTTCCCGCCTCCTTCTTCCCTGAACATTGTTACTCTGGTGCCGAAACCCGGGAAGAGGGAGGAACGCGCTGTCAGAGAGTCCTCGCCGCTGTGGGGAGTCCGCGGTGCCATCGAGCATGGTGCGCGAGTCGCCGCCGCTCGCCGTGGGCCGGAGCCTGCTGCCATCCGCCGAACGAGGGGAGGAGCAGGGAGCGGGGGACTCGCGGCCATGGACGCTCGAGGCGGTACGCTGGAGTGAGTTGCCGGTGGGACGGTCGAGCTCGCTGCCGGCCGCCTGGGTATTGCAGGGGCGGCTGCCATCCGGGAGGGAGAGGGGGAGTCGCCGCCGCTCGCCGTGGGCCGGAGCCTGCTGCCGTCCACCAGCGAAGGGGAGGAGCAGGGAGCGGGGGACTCCTGCCGTCTGCCCAAGGCACCCGAGGAGCCGTCGCCGTCCACCGGGCGGCGGAGGAGCGTCGAGCCGTCCACCGAGGGCTACCCAGCGTCACCGCCAGGCGCCGCGGAGGAGATCGCCCAGCTGGTGGGGGACCAGATGGCAGCGCGTTGTGGGAACCGGACCAATTTTTTTTTTTTTTCCTCTCTCCCCTCTCTCGATCTGTCGCTCCTCATGCTTCCGTCTCCGTTTTCCTCGGCTTGTCGATCCATACCCCCAGGGATCGCCGCCGCCGGGGGGGAGTAGGCACAGGCTCGTGGATACCCCCCGGCCTGTGAGGGGCGATGGGGGTATGTGGCGAACAGGACGGCCGAGGGACGTGAGAGAACGGCTCGAGGCCGGTGGTGCGATTGCTAATGAGCAACACCTGTTGAGCACACCGGTCTCGCATCTCTCACGGAGGAGCGGAAGCATAAAGGGGGAGCGACGACGTTGATGATCGAGAGAGGAACAGGCCTGATTTTAGTTGTTTGGTTTTTGTATTTGTGTTTTATTTTAGCCAGCAGTCGTCCGCGAGGGGCTGCTGGCCGTTATGTTTATTTTGGGTAAGCCAGCAGTCGTCCGCGAGGGGCTGCTGGCGGTATTTTAGTTTGTTTATTTTATTTTTAATAAAGTTTGTTTAAATGTTTGCCGGTTCCCGCCTCCTTCTTCCCTGAACATTGTTACACTGGTGCCGAAACCCGGGAAGAGGGAGGAACGCGCTGTCAGAGAGTCCTCGCCGCTGTGGGGAGTCCGCGGTGCCATCGAGCATGGTGCGCGAGTCGCCGCCGCTCGCCGTGGGCCGGAGCCTGCTGCCATCCGCCGAACGAGGGGAGGAGCAGGGAGCGGGGGACTCGCGGCCATGGACGCTCGAGGCGGTACGCTGGAGTGAGTTGCCGGTGGGACGGTCGAGCTCGCTGCCGGCCGCCTGGGTATTGCAGGGGCGGCTGCCATCCGGGAGGGAGAGGGGGAGTCGCCGCCGCTCGCCGTGGGCCGGAGCCTGCTGCCGTCCACCAGCGAAGGGGAGGAGCAGGGAGCGGGGGACTCCTGCCGTCTGCCCAAGGCACCCGAGGAGCCGTCGCCGTCCACCGGGCGGCGGAGGAGCGTCGAGCCGTCCACCGAGGGCTACCCAGCGTCACCGCCAGGCGCCGCGGAGGAGATCGCCCAGCTGGTGGGGGACCAGATGGCAGCGCGTTGTGGGAACCGGACCAATTTTTTTTTTTTTTCCTCTCTCCCCTCTCTCGATCTGTCGCTCCTCATGCTTCCGTCTCCGTTTCCCTCGGCTTGTCGATCCATACCCCCAGGGATCGCCGCCGCCGGGGGGGAGTAGGCACAGGCTCGTGGGTAAATTAAGTGTCATTATTGTTACTGGTGTTGTTGTTAGGCCATAGACTACCACAGCAATTGATGCAATTAAAGTTAGACAAATAAAAAACTTTGTAGGATAACCAATATCCTGGCAGCTGCTCAATAAAGGAACACTAGGCTATTATATTAAAAGGAGATGTGAAATTTTTACAATGAAGGGTGATTGTGTGTTAAATTGCTCTTACTATAAAAAGGTAATACAACTGTGACATTTATTTTCTAATATAACATGATTACATTAGATGGAGAGCAGTAGGTATGAAGGCCAAACTGGCCAATGGGTAAGAAAAATGTATACACATTGCAAAACAAGTAACTGTTCTTCATTAGCATGTAACTTATATTCTAACTTATTCTATAGTTTGTTCGTCCTTCCTTAGATTGAATGTTCAGAAGGTGAGACTGTGTGGTCAGACCTTCACAGTTGGCAAATACAGATGTCCTGCATGCATGCACATTTGCCTATTCTTTTTCTTTTGTTCCTTTCATACCTGTTAGCTAATGAATATGTTTGTTGAACATTCCCCTATATAAATGCTGTGGGTAAATCACTGGATCCATAAGCTATGGCTTATCAATTTTCACCACTCTTTATGAACATTTATGGAGTGTAGGCTACTGTATGCTTGAACTCATTCCTCAGCAACATTAAAATACATAAATAAATAAATGCTTGACATGTCCCTTTAACCACAGCAGTATTGCTGCTCAATTTAAATTAAGCCACAAATTGGCATCATAACAATAATCTGCGGATACACACGCACTGCAAATACACAATGTCAATAGTATAATTTATTTAATATTTACAGTTGTCATCAGATACAAATTTTATTGAAAAGAATGTAACAAAATAATGTGGGCGTGGTCTGTGTGTCGCGAAATTAAAGCACATTAAAATTTCCCTTACAGGCGTCTGAAACATACAGCGGAGCAGCGCAGAGTAAACAACAGAGTCCTAATATGATACAAACATTTAACAAAAACGTGGAAAGCTTTTAAATCTGCTCAGTGAAAAATTAGCTGTGACGAATCTGTTACCGTTTAACATCTGCTGGAAATCCAGGTAAAACTGTCTGCGTGCACGCGCACTTTCCCAGTTAACTACTCGGTTACTCACGTAACCTCAGTTCCCTGAGTTAGGGAACGAGTATTGCGTAGCTATACGCAGTGGGGGAAACTCCTTTTCCTCGATTTACTGAAGCCTTTATGTAAAGCGCATTTGCAGCTGCACAGCTAGAACATGAGCGTCTGGCTCGCTCATAGGCTGCGCTGCGGCAACTGCACATCCAATGGCGCGGGCGCCTCTGACGTGCGACCAATGAGATTACTCTGCGTCATACACGTCAGAGCCCGCCAAGGGGGCGTGACCTCAGTCTATAATAGTCCCCGAATTCGCCATTATAGCAGGTTTAACGACTGAAGCGACAACTTGCCATGTTACCATAGTGCGGCCGGCTACGCAATACTCGTTCCCTAACTCAGGGAACTGAGGTTACGTGAGTAACCGAGTAGTTCCCTTTCGAACGGTCACTTCGTATTGCGTAGCTATACGCAGTGGGGACGCCATGCAAAACGCCGCACTGAGTAACTGGCTGCCACTGCAACTCAGGCCCCTGAGCATACAGAACAAGCCATAACCGCACCATTATGCATAAATAGACCAGACACCGTCCGGTCTAAATAGTACGCGTCAGTTAGAATAACCCAACATACTACACCAACGAACCCAGACACTGTCGGGGTTATTAGTATATGAACGTATACCCAGACAAGTGGGTTTATACATGAAATTATAACCGGCCAAAGCGGGTTTTATATATGTATGGAATATAACCGGCAAAAGCGGGTTTTATATCATATAACCGGCCAAAAGCGGGTTTTATATATGTAATTATAACCAGCAACAGCGGGTTTATATATATATATATGTGAATGTGATTGTGCACAGTAATATATGACAAGACCGGCCACAGACGGGCCTTAATCATACCGAAAGCACCTTCGCCTGCAGGGAAGGCACTTCCATATTATAAAAAGTCATAAATGTGGAAGGCGAGGACCAGCCGGCCGCATCACAAATATCACTTATGGGAATGCCAGATGACCAAGCCCATGACGAGGCCATACCCCTGGTCGAATGGGCCTTGACGCCTATAGGGCAAACTTGACCTACTGCGGTATAAGCCATAGAAATAGCATCCACTATCCATCTAGACAGTCTTTGCTTAGTGACTGGATCCCCCTTGGATCTACCACCAAAGCAGACAAAAAGCTGTTCTGATTGCCTAAAAGACGCAGAACGCTCCAGATAGATTCTCAGCGCTCTGACAGGGCAGAGAAGATTAACCTCTCCATCCTCTGCAGAAGGAGGGAGGGCTGATAACGTCACCACCTGTGCTCTGAACGGTGTTGAGAGCACTTTAGGGACGTAACCATGTCTGGGCTTGAGGACGACTCTGGAGTCATCCGGACCCCACTCCAAACATGCAGGGCTCACAGAGAGCGCCTGCAGATCTCCCACTCGCTTGATAGATGCCAAAGCCATAAGGAGAGCAGTCTTCAGCGAGAGGGGTTTTAGATCAACCGATTGGAGCGGTTCGAAAGGCGGACCTTTCAGAGCCCTCAGGACCATGGAGAGGTCCCAGGACGGCACAGATGGAGGTCTGGAGGGGTTCATCCTCCTAGCACCTTTAAGGAATCTCACGACCAAGTCGTTTCTTCCCAGTGACTGGCCTGCCACCAGAACATGATGTGCTGCTATGGCTGCCACATACACTTTGAGCGTGGACGGGGAGCGACCCGCATCCAGCAGCTCCTGTAGGAATGAGAGAACCACAGATATCTCACATGACCCTGGGTCAGCCTGATTTTTCGAGCACCAGCTGGAAAAACCTGACCATTTTGAAGCATAGAGGCGCCGAGTCGACGGGGCCCTGGCTTCAGATATAGTGCTTAAAACCTTCTCAGGAAGGTCTTTGGGTACCCGTTGAGGGGCCACACATGGAGGGCCCATAAATCGGGTCTCGGATGCCACAGTGTCCCGTTCGCCTGTGTGAGGAGGTCTTTCCTCAGTGGGACAGGCCATGGGATTGTGTCCGATAACTGAACCAGTTCCGGGAACCACGGTCTGGTTTTCCAGAGAGGGGCCACCAGAAGGACTGGGCACCCGCTCTCTCTGACCCGTTTGATGACCTGTGGGATCATCGAGACGGGGGGAAAGGCATAGAGGGGACGGTTGGGCCAGACATGGGCCAGCGCGTCCCTGTCCTTCGAGAAGAACCACTTGCAGTGGGTGTTGATTCTCGAGGCGAACAGGTCGATTTCGGCCTCGCCAAACACCTGCCATATCAGACTGACCGTCTGTGGGTTCAGGGACCACTCGCCGAGGGGAGTGTTGCCCCGTGAAAGCATATCCGCGCCCACATTCTGGACGCCCGGTATATGCGCTGCTCTCAGAGAGCTCAGGTTGGTTTGTGCCCATAAGAGGAGGTCTCTCGCCATCGCATGCAGGTTTCCAGACCTGATGCCCCCCTGGCGATTTATGTAGGCCACCACTGACATATTGTCTGTGCGGACTAAAACATGGTGACCTCTGAGGTTCGACAGAAACGCCATCAGGGCCAATGCAACTGCTTTCATCTCCAGACAGTTGATATGTAAGCTCTGCTCCGTGCTCGACCAGAGGCCGGATGCAGGCATGCCCTCGTGCAGCGCTCCCCAACCCAGGTTGGACGCATCTGTAAGAACCACTTTCCTCCTGGAAATTGTTCCCATTGTCACCCCCTCGTTGTACCAGCTCTGAGCCCGCCAGGGAATCAGGGTTCTTAAACAACCGTGATTTACCACGATGCGCAGTTTGCCCGACTGCCATGCGTGAGTTGGCACACGGCGCTTCAGCCAATGCTGCAGCGGGCGCATGCGCAGTAATCCCAAGCGGAGTACTGGCGATGCTGCTGCCATGAGACCGAGCAGTTTCTGAAATTTTTTCAGTGGCGCGTGCTCGCGCGCTCTGAAAGTGCCTGCAAGCGCTCGCACTGAGAGCGCGCGCTCTGGTGTGAGACGCGCTGTCATAGCTCTCGAGTTCAGCACTGTGCCCAGAAAAATCACGCTCTGGCTGGGGGTTAGTTTGCTTTTTGAAACATTGATTGTGAAACCCAGGCATTTTAGATGGCCGAGAATCAAATCCCTGTGTGTTAATAGCTCGATTCTCGACTGTGCCAGCACCAGCCAGTCGTCGAGATAATTTAACACACGCACTCCCTGATGTCTCAGAGGAGAAAGCGCTGCATCCACACACTTCGTGAATGTACGGGGCGCCAACGATAGACCGAACGGCAGAACGGTGTATTGATAAGCTTGGCCCTCGAAGGCGAATCTCAAGAATGGCCTGTGACGAGGGTTTATTTGAATGTGAAAGTAAGCATCTTTCAGATCCATTGTGACAAACCAATCCCCCGGGCGCACTTGCGCGAGGATATGTTTGATAGTTAACATTTTGAACGGCCGTCTCATGAGAGCTTTGTTCAAATGTCTCAAATCTAGAATGGGTCTGAGACCGCCGTCTTTTTTCGGAACCAGAAAATAGCGGCTGTAAAAACCCATCTGTTTTAGCGCGGGGGGGACTAGTTCTATCGCCCCTTTTGCTAATAGATTCTGTACTTCGGTGCGAAGCACGTGACTCACGCTGCTTCTCACCGAAGTCTCGAGAACCGCCTGAAATTTTGGGGGTCTGCGAGCGAATTGGAGCGAGTAACCTCGCTGTATAGTGTTTATGACCCAACTCGACACACCGGGGATAGCTTGCCAGGCTAGAACCCGTGTGGCTAGGGCTTGACACACAGATTGGGGCTGGTCGCCTAATGTAAGGGGACCTGATACCCTTATATTGTGATTTGTGCATACATTGAATATTGGACTGACTGTACAGGCATTCGCGTGTGGGGAAGTCAGTGATACAACAGGGGAGGGGCCACCTAGTGAAGGGGGACCTGATACCCTTATATTGTGATTTGTGCACACATTGAGTATTGGACTGACTGTACAAGCATTTGCGTGTAGGGAAGGCAGTATTACAACGGGGGAGGGGCCGCCTGGTGAAGGGGGACCGTGAACCCACGTGTTGTGTTTGTGAAACATACTCTTTTTGTGCTTTATTTGGGTCGCCGTGAAAACGGCGTTTGTTTGCAAGAACGCGCTTACTGTTGCGGGCCTGTTTGCAGTAATAAAATCCCCAGCCGCCTGAACTGAACAGGGGGCTGTGGGAAGTTTTGTTGACTTCTTTGAGGGTGGTCCGGCTAGTGCGGGACCCGTGCCCTCTCTCTTCCTCTTGCATGCTAGGACGACTTAGGCGGCGCTGTGTGAGGCGCGGCGCTTGGTCTGGGGCCTTGGCGTCGAGGAAGCGGGAAGCGCTTGGTTGCTCTCGGCTGGCGCTGGGCTTCAGCCGCAGGGCGGGGCTGAGAGGCCTGTTTCGCGGGCTTTGCTTGCCGAGGCGTCGACGGGGCTAGCTTGTGAGCACTCGACGCCGAGCTAGAACGTTTTGGCAGGAAGTGACGCATGGCCTGGGACGCTTTCTGTGCCTCGGTGTATCTCTCCGAGAACCCCGTCACCGCCGGGCCAAAGAGGCCGGTGCTGGATACTGGGGCGTCGAGGAACTTCGTTCTCTCCGCGTCCTTAATGTCAGTGAGGGTAAGCCAGAGGTGGCGCTCGAGCACGACCAAACTCGCCATGTTCCTCCCGATAGCCTGCGCTGTGGCCTTGGTAGCCCTCAAGGCCAGGTCCGTGGCGCTCCGCAGGTCCCGAAAAGCCTCAGGGTCCGGGCCAGCCTCGTCCATAGACCGGAGGAGTTTGGCCTGGTAAACCTGCAGCACGGCCATCGTGTGCAGGGCCGATGCAGCCTGACCGGAGGCGGAATACGCGCGTCCAGCAAGGGCTGAAGTGCTACGGCACGGCTTGTTGGGATGAACAGCTCTAGTTCGCCAGCTAGCAGCTGTGTTCGGGCAAAGATGAGCGGCCAACGCCTCTTCGAGGGGCGGCAACGACTCATAGCCTTTTCCCGCTGCTCCGTCCACGGAGGAGAGCGTCGCGTAAACTGCGGGGCCTCGTGTAGAATAAGGAGAGCGCCAGGCCTTGGTAAGCTCCTCGTGTACCTCAGGAAAAAATGGCGCTGGTTTGTGGCGAGGGGCCTGTTGGTGCCCTGGCAGAAACCAGCCGTCCAGCCGACTTCGAGGGGGTTCAGCGGGCGCGGCCCACTCGAGCTCGAGGTCCGCTACGGCCTGCGTCAGGATCCGAAGCATTTCCGCGTCGGAGTTAGTCCTGGTAGCTGAGGCGTTGGGCGTCGGCTGGGAAGCCATGACGGGGTCGAAAGAGCCCGGCCATTCTTCCTCAGACGCGGCGATAGACAGGCTGTCGTCGTGCTCGCTAGGCCCACCGAAGGAGACAAGGCCCGCCACGTGGGGGGGGCGCAGATCTCCCTCGAACAGGACCGGAGATGAACGGGCTGGAGAGAGTGAGGCACGCGGGGACGTGGCCGGCGTGCGTTCACTAACATCCATGCTCTCCGGATGCCGTTGGCTGCGGCGCTTCTTCTTCCTCGGTTGAAGTAGGGCCGGAGAAGGAAGCGCGGGAAGGGCGGCATTACCGTCACGGGAGAGGGCTAGCCGAGATCGCAGCACGGAGATAGGCATGCTCTCGCAGGCCGCACATCCGCCGGCAGACAGTGCATTCTCAGCATGGTGGAGTCCCAGGCATGGAATGCATTTAGCGTGTTGGTCCGCCTCGTGCAGCTTGCATCCGCACGTGGCGCAGGTATTGACACGAGGCATTTGAAACAACGCTCGTAACAAATAATACACACTATAATACAATTGTGGTGAAAAGGATATCGCCGGATAGCCACAGGAGAGACGGCGTCAGGAGAAACACGATGAATAGTGTCGTCTGCTGAACTGTAGCTCGCTCAGGCTGAAGGCTTGTTCGACGGCGAAGACTCAATAAATGGTCAGAGACATGAAGTTTGTCGCTGAAGGAGTAAAATCTGCTATAATGGCGAATTCGGGGACTATTATAGACTGAGGTCACGCCCCCTTGGCGGGCTCTGACGTGTATGACGCAGAGTAATCTCATTGGTCGCACGTCAGAGGCGCCCGCGCCATTGGATGTGCAGTTGCCGCAGCGCAGCCTATGAGCGAGCCAGACGCTCATGTTCTAGCTGTGCAGCTGCAAATGCGCTTTACATAAAGGCTTCAGTAAATCGAGGAAAAGGAGTTTCCCCCACTGCGTATAGCTACGCAATACGAAGTGACCGTTCGAAAGGGAACAATAGGCTTGTTTGAGATGCGCCTTGCCTCGCCTGAAATGTAGTCGAGTAGGCGGCTGCAATGAGAGGAGGAGTGAAAAAAGGGCAGGCAAGCCGGACAGTTCTCTCTTCTCGCAGTGGATCTGACACCTGCGAGATTAATGATGGATATCGCGGGATTCACGCTCGTGCACTGTGTTGCTAATAAACTGGATGTAATTTAAGTTCTGTTGCCTTTATATGAAAATAAATATAATGAACAAGACAATAACAAGTACTTGTTATTTAATTCCATTCCAAATAAGTGTTTATCAATCATTTTTTCTTTAATACAGACATAGGCTATGTGTTTTTTTTGTGTGTGTGTGTGTGTGTGTGTGTTTTATAATAAAATGAGATTGCATAAGTTAACTCATAGAGATCGCACTGTCCGAGAGTTTGGGAATATTCACACATAACATGTAAGCTACACATAAAACATGATATCCGAGTTTAAAATCAAACATTTTAAAAGAGAACAATACATCATGGTTGTTTAAACCAATCAACATTAAGCTGTGTCGTCAGCAAGTCGTTTCCCATCATGCTTGTGATCAGCGCAGTCGGTGGAGAGCAACTGCCCTATGGCAACTGCGCGCGACTGCAGAATCCGACACGTGCGCCTTGCGCTCGCGAGAGTTTTTTGACACACGTCAGCATGACATCAGAGCAAGGCGGACCGCACTTGGACACATTTCTAACCGGCATGCATTACGCGCTGATCACCAGTGATCGGTTCTGCGCAGATTTTGCTCATCTCAAACAAGCCTAATGATCCCCAGTTGATCCGTAACACCGGCACTGCACCGACCGATCGGTTTATGACATCAAAATACCGCGAGAGCAATTCAAAAGCATAAGAAGTCGTGTGCTCTCTCTATTCGCTCTCGCAGTACTTTGATGTCAATAGGCTTGTTTGAGATGCGCCTTGCCTCGCCTGAAATGTAGTCGAGACGAGAGTAGGCGGCTACAGTGAGAGGAGGAGTGAAAAAAGCGCAGGCAAGCCGGACAGTTCTCTCTTCTCGCAGTGGATCTGACACCTGCGAGATCAATGATGGATATCGCGGGATTCAAGGGATTCACGCTCGTGCACAGTGTTGCTAATAAACTGGATGTGATTTAAGTTCTGTTGCTTTTATATGAAAATAAATATAATGAACAAGACACCCAAAGCTACTTGTTATTTAATTCCATTCCAAATAAGTGTTTATCAATCATTTTTTCTTTAATACAGAGGCTGTTTTTTTGTGTGTGTGCGTGTGTTTTTTTTATATATAATAAAATAACATTGCATAACTCATAGAGATCGCACTGTCCGAGAGTTTGAGAATATTCACACATAACATATACACATAAAACATGATATCCGAGTTTTAAAATCAAACATTTTAAAAGAGAACAATACATCACGGTTGTTTAAACCAATCAACATTAAGCTGTGTCGTCAGCAAGTCGTTTTCCATCATGCTTTTGATCAGCGCAGTCGGTGGAGAGCAACTGCGCGCGACTGCAGAATCCGACACGTGCGCCTTGCGCTCGCGAGAGTTTTTTGACACACGTCAGCATGACATCAGGGCAAGGCGGACCGCTCTCGGACACATTTCTAACCGGCATGCATTACGCGCTGATCACCGGTGATCGGTTCTGCGCAGATTTTGCTCATCTCAAACAAGCCTATTCACTGATCGGTCTGTGCAGCGCCGTTCAAGTCGAACAAGCCTAACGTAAACACCTTCCCGTAATCAACGGCGGCGTGACGTTGACGTAGCGCGCGTAAAAGCAACAGAACTTAAATTACATCCAGTTTATTAGCAACACTGTGCACGAGCGTGAATCCCGTGAATCCCGCGATATCCATCATTGATCTCGCAGGTGTCAGATCCACTGCGAGAAGAGAGAACTGTCCGGCTTGCCTGTGCTTTTTTCACTCCTCCTCTCACTGCAGCCGCCTACTCTCGCCTACATTTCAGGCGAGGCAAGGCGCATCTCAAACAAGCCTATTGACATCAAAGTACTGCGAGAGCGAATAGAGAGAGCAGACGACTTCTTCTTCTGCGGTATTTTGATGTCATAACCCGATCGGTCGGTGCAGTGCCGGCTCAAGTCGAACAAGCCTGTAGTGTAACGCGTTGTGTCAGGAAGAAAAATAGGGATAGCTCACAGCTAAAGTTATTGCAGAGGCCAGACAGACTTATGGAGGCGATTGGCGTATAGTGCAAGCCTTGGGTTCGGTGGAAAAAAAATTATAAGGTTCGGCAGAAACCGAACCCCGTTAAAACGCCCAATATTCGGCCGAATCCGAAGCCGAATCCTGGATTCGGTGCATTCCTAGTATATAGGGACGTCCCGCGTGACGTCACGCCATTTGGAGCAGCCATCTTGACAGAATAGAAAATGCTATACCGCCGGTGATAATACAGCTCGTCGCGAAATATTTCTATCATGCCCGAGCGATGCTGTGCAGTTGGATGCGATCAGATACGTGATCATACAAAAGGAATATCTTTATACCGTATCCCAAAAGAAACAAAACGGAGAAACAAGTGGTTGGCGGCAATAAACAGGCAAAACGCTGATGCCGGTGTTACTGTTTGGCTTCCAACTCAACACAGTCCAACTCAACACAGCTTTGCAGTCTTCATTTTGGATCAGGTAAGTTGTCCCCTCGAAGGCTAATGAATGATTTCTCGGAGTTCGGGATCAAATGTTATAAATCCACTGTTGCCATAGAAATCCACAATGTTTGTTTGCACTACCATTCAGCAAAACATAAGTTTGTATTAGCCGGACACATCAGGCACCCAATTTTTATATATATATATATATATATTTATTTTTTGCTTTTACAGAAAATCATTTGTTAATCAAACGTTTAGCTGTCGCCCTTTATGATAGAACTATTGTGCATTTTTTTCACGGTTCTAACGGTGTATGGGTTAACTACATTTTTCTATGTTTTTTTTGTAGCAGTGAAAAAAAAACCTACCAACATTAGCTAGAAACAGTATTAAAGTAGTAGTAGTAGTAGTAGAGAAGTAGAGAAGAGAGCCGTGGAACTGCTCAGTTAGCTTCAGAGTCAGTAACGTTACTGGTAAATGCATTTACCTAACACACTGTAGCCCAATGTCAAAACGTTTTTATGTAATTATATTATTAGTATAATAATATCCTAATAATATATATTACCCACGGCAATGGATCTATTATTAGGGGTGGCCCACCCCTAATAATAGATCCATTGCCACTGAGTAGCTGACGGATGTATACCGTCAAATTGGCTGACGCGCGGCTAGGGGTCACGTGACTGGGAGATCCCTATATGCATTTAAAGACAGTATGTATCATACTTAAAGGGTTAGTTCACCCAAAAATGAAAATTCTGTCAGTATTTACTCACCCTCATGTTGTTCCAACCTCGTAAGACCTTCATTCATCTTCGGAACACAAATTAAGATATTTTTGATGAAATCTGGATTACTCCTCCATACTAGTCCATAGGCTTCTTCAGGGATTGAAACTTGCCAGCCCCGGAAAGTTATTAAAGATATAGTTAAAATAGTCCAAGTGACTACAGTGGCTCAATCTAAAGTTTATCAAACGACGAGAATACTTTTTGTGCGCAAAACCCCCCTAAAATAACGACTTTATTTCAACTATTAATTTCCTTCTCTGTTGGCCTCTAGTCAGTTAACGTAGTATGATAGCGTAGAGCTACGTCACACGTAGGCTCACTATTGGCCGACGCTGGTCATGTGGGTGATGCGTGTGACGTACAACAACAGAAGAACTGCACTATATCACTAGTGAACTGACTCGAGGCCCACAGAGAAGGAAACTGTTCTGGTGTCTGTTCCTGAGCCAGAGCCAGTGTCTGTTCCTGAGCCGGCGTCTGTTCCTGAACCCATTTTTGTTTCTGTGTTTGTGTCTGTCCTTGTGTTTGTTCCTGAGCCGGGTTCTGTTCCTGTGCCCTGGTCGCCCGATGGGTCGTCTGCTTCGCCCTGGCTGCCTGAACTGCCTGCTCCTCCCTGGTTGCCTGCACAGCCTGCTCCGCCCTGGTCGCCTGCACATCCTGCTCCACCCTGGCCTTCCGTCCTGACGCAGTCTCCAGGTCCTCTTCCGCTCCACAGGCCTGGCCCTCCATCCCACCCCCGGGTCCACCTCCGCTCCACCTCCCTCCTGGACAATTTGAGGAGCGTCTGGAATCCGCTCCTTAAAGAGTGGGCTATGTAACGGTCACCAGCTGGAGTGCCCTTGAGAGCCACCAGAGGGCACTCCAGATAGGACTATTATCACTCACAAACTACATTTCCCATAACTCACTGCCGGGACTCACCATCACTTATCACTGATCACATTCACCTGTACCTCATTCAGTGATTGCATTCACCTGTGTCTCATCCTGTTAGTCTGTCTATTTATACCATGTTCATTCATTCACTCACCGCGAAGTCTTGTTTTAGTGTCACACTGCAATTCTGAGCATTCTCCCCGTTTTCTTGTCTCTTGGTCTTTTTGGATTTCTTGCCTGTTTTGGATTACTCTTTTGCCTCTGACCCCTGCCTGCTTTGTGTGTTTGTTTGTACGGACTGCCTGCCTGTGTTTGACCTTGCCTGTTTTGGATTACCCCTTAATAAAACTGCATTTGGATTCTCCACCTTCGTGTCTCGGAGCAGTTTCGTGACAGAAGACTTCGCCTCATATGGATCCAGCAGTTGTCAGCAACCAGGCCCTGAGGAAGTTCCTTTCTTCGGTGTTCCAAGATGGCCAGCCTATTGAGAGGTATGCAAGGGACTTTTTGTCTTGCTGTCATCTGGGAACGTTAAATGACACCCAGCTCATGGACCTGTTTTTGAGTGGGCTGGATGATGACGTTGCTCAATTGATGCCGGAGGACTATACCGGCTGGACCCTAGAAGGGTATGTCGACCTAGCCCTCTCTTTGAGCGGTACGGCATTTACTGTGGGCTTGGCTGATGAAACACCCTGCAAGCTCACAGTACCCCCAGAGCCCTCACCGCTGGCCGCGTCCAGTTCAGGGTCTTCACAGCTGTCAGCTGGCCGATCCAGAGTCTGTTCACGTCACTTCCTCCGAGCCAGTGTCTACGGACAAGATGGCCGAACCAGAGACTGTTCACGTCACTTCCTCCGAGCCAGTGTCTACGGACAAGATGGCCGCCTCCGAGCCAGTGTCTACGGACAAGATGGCCGCCTCCGAGCCAGTGTCTACGGACAAGATGGCCGCCTCCGAGCCAGTGTCTACGGACAAGATGGCCGCCTCCGAGCCAGTGTCTACGGACAAGATGGCCGCCTTCGAGCCAGTGTCTACGGACAAGATGGCAGATCCAGAGTCTGTTCACGTCCCTTCCTCCGAGCCAGTGTCTACGGACAAGATGGCTGAACCAGAGACTGTTCACGTCACTTCCTCCGAGCCAGTGTCTACGGACAAGATGGCCGCCTCCGAGCCAGTGTCTACGGACAAGATGGCCGCCTCCGAGCCAGTGTCTACGGACAAGATGGCCGCCTCCAAACCAGTGTCTACGGACAAGATGGCCGCCTCCGAGCCAGTGTCTACGGACAAGATGGCCACCTTCGAGCCAGTGTCTACGGACAAGATGGCCGATCCAGAGTCTGTTCACGTCACTTCCTCCGAGCCAGTGTCTACGGACAAGATGGCTGAACCAGAGACTGTTCACGTCACGTCTGCCGATCCAGAGACTGTTCAAGTCACGTCTGCCGATCCAGAGACTGTTCAAGTCACGTCTGCCGATCCAGAGACTGTTCAAGTCACGTCTGCGATCCAGAGACTGTTTAAGTCACGTCTGCCGATCCAGAGACTGTTCAAGTCACGTCTGCCGATCCAGAGACTGTTCAAGTCACGACTGAACCTGAACGCTCAGCGGAGCCGGTATCTGCTCCTGAACCAATGTTTGTTTCTGTGTTTGTGTCTGTCCTTGTGCCCGTTACTGTTCTGGTGTCTGTTCCTGAGCCAGAGCCAGTGTCTGTTCCTGAGCCGGCGTCTGTTCCTGAACCCATTTTTGTTTCTGTGTTTGTGTCTGTCCTTGTGTTTGTTCCTGAGCTGGGTTCTGTTCCTGTGCCCTGGCCGCCCGATGGGTCGTCTGCTTCGTCCTGGCCGCCCGATGGGTCGTCTGCTTCGCCCTGGCCGCCTGAACTGCCTGCTCCTCCCTGGTTGCCTGCACAGCCTGCTCCGCCCTGGTCGCCTGCACATCCTGCTCCACCCTGGCCTTCCGTCCTGACGCAGTCTCCAGGTCCTCTTCCGCTCCACAGGCCTGGCCCTCCATCCCACCCCCGGGTCCACCTCCGCTCCACCTCCCTCCTGGACAATTTGAGGAGCGTCTGGAATCCGCTCCTTAAAGAGTGGGCTATGTAACGGTCACCAGCTGGAGTGCCCTTGAGAGCCACCAGAGGGCACTCCAGATAGGACTATTATCACTCACAAACTACATTTCCCATAACTCACTGCCGGGACTCACCATCACTTATCACTGATCACATTCACCTGTACCTCATTCACTGATTGCATTCACCTGTGTCTCATCCTGTTAGTCTGTCTATTTATACCATGTTCATTCATTCACTCACCGCGAAGTCTTGTTTTAGTGTCACACTGCAATTCTGAGCATTCTCCCCGTTTTCTTGTGTCTTGGTCTTTTTGGATTTCTTGCCTGTTTTGGATTACTCTTTTGCCTCTGACCCCTGCCTGCTTTGTGTGTTTGTTTGTACGGACTGCCTGCCTGTGTTTGACCTTGCCTGTTTTGGATTACCCCTTAATAAAACTGCATTTGGATTCTCCACCTTCGTGTCTCGGAGCAGTTTCGTGACAAATACCTTTTAGCGGCTGGCAAGCTTCAATCCCTTAGAAGCCTATGGAGGAGTATGGAGGAGTGATCCAGCTCTCAGATTTTATCAAAAATATCCTAATTCGTGTTCCAAAGATGAACGAAGGTCTTACGGGGTTGGAACAACATGAGGGTGAGTAAATACTGACAGAATTTTCATTTTTGGGTGAACTATCCCTTTAAATTATGAATTTGCTGAAGTGCTGCTAAATTAAATTCTTTCTTCCTCTTATTCATTACAGTGCTTGCAAGCAGCAATATATTGGTATTCCTAAAACATTACATTGAATATTCCTCTAAATTTGAGCTGTACACCTTGCAATTAGTTCAGACCAAACAGCTTAATGTTAAAATCTCTCATATTCCATTGAAAGAATGTTGACCTATTCAAAAATAGACCACCAACAGCAATTATTACAACTTACATCGATTTGCATACCGAACTGTGATTGGTCTATTATTTAATTCTACTTACAAAATGTTCTCCTTTAAGCACACCATTAAACATGTGAGAATTTTTTGAGTGAGTGTCCTGTTCTTACCCTCAGTTTGGCTTCCAGGACTCGTTCATTGTCTCTCCTCAATCTCTCTTGCTCTCTCTCCATCTGATGAATGATCTGATTCAAATGCTCATCATGGGTTCTCTGCATGTCTCTAAACGCCTGGTCTTGTAACTGGTTCTGTTCCTCTAGGCCTCTTTGCCGCTGCTCTAAGATCTCATTCTTTAATCTCTGCACTGTATAGAGAAAGAGAAAGTTTACTCATTCTGACCCAACAGACAATACACATACACATAAGTATATTATTTTAATAATGAAAGTGTGAGCTACTGCAGCTATTAGTTCATCACAAAATATGTTTGTTTCTGTTCTGTGCGCTGATTGAAGTCATTGCACAGTCTATCACTGAGAGCCTTGTTTGACAGAAAAGTATGCAGATGATTTGAATTGTACCCTCTTTTTCCTGTTCCGCTGCACTGAGACATTCGTCGGATTGTAGAATCATATTTCCAACCTCTTCCTTTGCTTTCAAATGCATACTCAACACTTCCTCACACTGAAAAAAACATTCCTAATCATTCAAAATATCTGTTTCTTAAAAATAGGAGTGTTGTTTGATAGCAACAAATAATATTTAAAAGACTAGTTCACCCAAATATATAAAAGTTTTTATAATTTACTAACCCTCATGTTGTTACAAATCAACATGGTGTAATTTTTCCAAGAGGAATGTTATTTTTTATACAAAGTTCTTAGTTACCATGGCTTTCAAGCTCTAAAATAAAAACCATCATTAAAGTACCATAAAAGTTGCCCAGATTACCTGTGCGCCAATTTCCATATCTTGTGAAGCCGTATCATATTGCATAACTTGGAATATTGAGTCCAACATATAAGTCATGGTGTTTGTTTGCTTTTTCCTATTTCAAGTTTGACAGTCCTGTTTATTACATACTGTTTGAATAAAAAGTATTCTTCAAAATTTCTAATTCTATGCTTTAAGGAAAATAACTAAAGCACAGATTTAGAACAACCTGAGTAAGTAAATGATAGAATTTTTCGTGTTTCAGTTTCATGACGGTTAGCTGTTGTCATGATATCTTTAATCTTTATCAGCATTATGGATGTTTATCAGTGCTATTTCATGCTGTTGTGACCATCCAGAACAATAAAACGCAAGCAAAGAGTGCATGTGTGTTCTGTACCATTATTTCTGACTGTGTCTTTGCTCTGTAATCCTTAGCCAGTTTTGCGAGCATGTCTCTGTACTGTCGATATCCTCCAGGTTTCAGGTATAATCCATCAGAAATGCCTTTTTCCAGTGTATCAAACACCTCACGCAGAACAGCCTCACACTGCATGTGAGACGCTTGATGGTTCTGCAGGCACATGTCTTGATATTCATCATGGATCTTCCTCTAAATTGTGAGAAGCAATAAGAGAGAGAGAGAGAGAGAGAGTGTTTTATACTTTTATTTGAGATATATTGCACATGCATTCCCAGACAGCAACATAGTGTTGGCATCTGGCACACGTGGATTCCACACGGATCTGGGCCGACACTATGTTGCTGTCTGGGTTGCATCTCCATTATTTGAATCTATGCACATATTCACTATATTAAATAAGTGTAGCATTCCAAATGAAAACTGTAACATCTAAATTGTTTGCATTTACTAAATTGTACTTTAAAATAAAACGTTTACAAAGTTTTAAAGGTTCATACTTTAATTAAATACTTTGTTCTGAATTCATAATATGTACACCATTTAAAGATTACTCATTTCAATTTGATCTGGAACTGGAAAATGTAAATCTTAAAAACAGACTGCAATATCTTTTAATGGGTGCCTTTGAGCATGTATTTCTTCAGATAATATAGCAAATTTTGCCAAAGAAAAGGAGTTTGTGATGGTTCTCTTTTGACTTTTCTGTTCAAAAGCACTCAGGTTCAATACTAATGCAAGTTAAGTTATACTGACATCATTTGTTGACATCATTATGGAGCTTCACTTGTATTAAACATGGAACTTCTCTTTAAATGTACGAAATGTTAGCTAAATCTAGCTAAATTTTACTGCTTATATGCAAATGCAAAATATTATACAACAAGATTTCAATTTTACCATGAGCTCTTGTTGGTAGATCTGGTCATTGTCATTGAAGGACATGTTGATGAAACCTTCAATGGCTTTCTTCTCTGCGACTGTGTGGATGTTGGACAGATCTGCAGGGTCCATAGGAAGCTGAGCCATGCTGAGCATCTCGGTTATGTAGGACTCCAGGGCCTGTTCCACTGCACGGACGTTCTGGATCTTAGCCAGAGACACGACTGCGTTCTCCAGACATGGAACTTTCCCGCTGCGGATCGCATCTACGTAAACCTCAGCAAGATTCCCCAGAGCTGCCAGGAAACACAACTCGAGAGTTCAGCCAACCCTTTTTGTTTTTATACACAGTCCATTGATTATTGGTCCTCAAAAGAGATTCAAAATTTTTATAAATTTGGTCTCTTTAAGGGTTTCTAAGGCAGCACACACCTGTTCCAGTAATTGTACGGCCTCCGCAGACGATTTTTGGCTCTGCGTTGTCGTAAATGTAACGGCAAAAAGTTTTTGCCTGCTCAAGGAACTCTGAATCCAGATCTTTCTCGGTCAGTTCCTCCATTCTCCTCATGTTTTGCGTACTAGCCGGCCGAGGGAACACAAAACACTTTCTTACCGCAAAGAAATGACGCAGACAGCGGCGGGGCAGGTTAAACTTCTCAGTCTGAGGTGAGCTACCTAAAATAAGATAATTATTAATAACATAATTATGGAATCATAATATATACTGTATACGTTATGGGTGCTTCTCAAACAGAATACTGTGTCCAAGTAAAGCTGCATATCTCAGCTGCCACATCATCATCACATCTCAATTTGAAGGATCCTTGGAAGGCAGCCTTCATTTCTCATCCTTCACTCTGCTCATTTTGAAGGATGCATTAAGTGTATCCTTCACGTCCTCCAATTACCCACAATCCTTAGTTTGTCTGAGTTCATTATGTAATGCAAGACAAAAATAATGTTTTCGGAGATAAAGGCACGCTATCTTTAGTTTTGGTGTAAATTAATCACTTAACAATAAACAGGTGATAATGTAAGCCACTGGGAGACCACAGACTGTTGTCATTCACTGTTTTGCATTAATAGAAAGCGCTCTTAAAAACTAAGATACATCGTTATCGGGAAACCCGGCCCTGACCAGTGCCCGAATTCATGAACACGATATACTAATTCCCAACCTCGGGAGCTGCAGTAGGAAGCTAATTGAAACGCATCCCAACAACACTACACATTTTCGACCTCTTCCTAATCACACACACCTGATTTAACTCACCAACTCATTAGTAGAGACTTCAAGACCAGTAATATATGGGTCAGATAAGGGAGACATCCAAACATCCACTGTATTATATTACGAGTGCCAATTTAAGCTAAGCCAGAGAAATGAGTTTGGAGATTTTTTTAGGGGAAATCTTGTGTGTTTGGAGACTATTCTGCAATAATGACTAGCATGTCACTAGCTGCACACTGTAGCTGTAAAACCATTGTAGAATGTCTGTTATCTAGTTCAAGCTGGCCTATAATAAGGTTTTCAACAGGAAAAAATGTGATGTCTGTGATGGCATTTTTGCCTGAAGGTAAAAGAGTGTGTACTGTGTGTGTTTAATGTCTACTCTTTTTCTCACCTGATTTGAGTTTCAGTGCGCTCTCCAGATACTCGTCTGAGGTTATTGGGTCATCCCCCTTTTTCAGTTCCAGAGTGAAGTCACGAACAGCCCAGACAAACGATGGGAACACACGCATGAAATCTGCTGACTCGTCCTCGTCTCGACTCACTTCTGCCTTCACACGAATGTTCTCCGTCAGCTCTGTAATGTAGCTATATTCAGCGCTGTTCAGGAAGAATTACACTAATGTTATGAGAGAGTGTTTTCAATTATTTTATTACAGTGAATGTGCATGTTTAATGTGTATGGAGGATGGAAGGATACTGCAGCTTTTCCAGTGCCGTGTTGTCAATGACCCCTAAGCTGTTGTACACTAGAGTGCTGCTGAGAAGAACAGCCAGACAGAAGATCCACGTGTCATGTTTCTCATCCCCCTGAAACATAAACAGTCCGTCAGCTGCAGAATAAGTGGCCACTTAGTTACCTTTACTAGTAAAAGACTATTCAGTTTAAAACTGATGTGTAATGTCTAAATAATTCTGTGCAGTGAATTTTCCCATCTAATTAATGGAAAGTGAAAGCAAAAGACAAGGTGATGGTAGACTATAGAGATAATGTTATGGATGGAGTGTGGTCTTCCTCCTCACCTTCTCCACGTCACCCAGTCCCTCTGTGTCCAGCAGCACCAGGGTGTGTCCTTTTTTATTGGGGTGAGGGACACACCACATCCAGATGCCTTTGGTCTTTGATTCAACAGTGTTGCCAAGAGCAAAGCCTGAGAAAATCACAATGACATATAAGGATGTCCAAGATGAAAAAATAAATCTTTAAATCTACTCGCCAATCCAGAACTCAAGAAATATAATATTTTTATTCACGTTGGTTTTATATGTTTCTCAAAAACCTGTTTGTGATATCATTTCCGGTTTTATGATTGTCACAAAATGGTTTCCTCCATGTTGGTAACACAACCTGACAAAAGTTTTCTGAATATCAATAATGTTTACAGTAAAAAGATCCAAAAGCCTTTATTCACATCATGGCTCACTCTATAAACATTAAAAATGACTAAAACACTATACACACTGATGCATTTCGGCCATGATCAGGCACAAAATGAGTCACAGGTGAAGATGTAATTAGTTACTCAGAAATAGGAGAAACCAAAATAATCATTTAATCATATTACATCATATTTAATCATAATCGTTAATAATCATATTAAAAAGTATAATTACAGTTTTTAGTTGCAGATGCCATTGTTGAAATGCTTTATTCGGTCAGTTATGATCAATTTATTCTGTGAACAAGTGTCAGGGAGGTTTTACTGAGTACACCTTTTATACTTTTTCATCAATCTCAAGACGGTTGTTTCACTGTAAAATTGTTTACTTTGTGCCCCACAAAATATTTTGTTAATACATTTTAATTTAAGGTGTATGAAATTCATTTGAAAGAATCTGAATAAATTTTCCAGAGCACAATTAGCATATATAGACCCTTTATTCTTACTACTAATATTTTAAATTATATTTGTAATTTATAATTGTTTACATGTATAAATGTTCCCATCTTAATGCAGTTGGCCTACTGTTTTACACACATTAATTTACCGTAGGCCTACGTCCATGTATGGCCTACTGTACAACATGAGACAGCAGTTTCTCTCACCGGACTGTTGTCCTGCAAGGCGATTCATAATGTAGGACTTCCCCGTACGGTAGAGTCCCACCACAGACACCACCACCACCGGCTCCTTGATCCCATCCAGAATGTCTTTGGCCCGTTTCCCAACACACAGCTTCCCATTTTCATCATTTTCAATGAGACACACCGGAGCGGACATGAGCCCGCCATACGCCATGACTTGAAAAAACAACAACAAAACGCAAGATAAAAACAAAAGTAAAACAAAGCAATTCCCGCGACTTCATACGTAGCCTAGGCCTACACATAAAATATTAAATCTGAATGTTTAATACCTTGAAAGTGAGATGGAGCAAAGGAGACTGTCTGGAGTTAGCGAAGAGATTTGTTGTTTTGCAGAAAGCGACTGTAGCCCTACCGATCTTAATTTATTAACTGCCCAAACCCGTTAGGTTGAGGCTCCTCCCGTCATTAAATTTGTTATTCTGAGTCATTATCCGGCACGCTCTCTGAGAATAATGATGCTGCTACAAGTGAAAGTGAAAGTATGCACCAAATGGGTGGGTTGAGTTCGCTCAGTCGAGGCAGGGGTTTCCCAGAAATCACCCATTTTACTTAACTCTGGATTACCATGTCGGGCACTGATAAGGAACCTGATACCGTTCGCTTTTTTTAGTAGCCTGCTGCCTGCAGGAAAAGTCTAGACCTATATATAGGTACTTTGCAAAAAAAATATTGTAGCCTATATCTTAAAGTTCACCCTAAAATTAAATTATTTGATTTACTTACCCTCGAGCAAGCCATATCCTATAGGTGTAGGCCTATATGCATTCTTCTTTCAGACAAATACAATCGGAGTTATATAAAAAAAAATGCCCTGGCTCTTCCAAGCTTTAATGTGAATGACCGTTTCTGCTTTGAAGTTCATAAAAGGGCATCCATCCATAATAAAAGTAGCCTACTCCACATGGCTCCGGGTGTCAGGGTCCCGCCTTGACAGTCTTGTCTGTTTTGTCACTGTTTTGTTTCCTTGTTTGTCTTGTGCTTGAGCACATGGCTTTGTCTTTGTTTGTGTTGGCCATGTGCTCCTCTTGTCCCATCTCTTTGACCCCTTTTTCACCTGGTAATAAAATGCGATCTGTATCCAGATAAGTTATCCGGATAATAAAAAACGCATGTTAATGCAAGGTGTAAATACGCTGTGATGGGATTGTGATCGGATCTGCCTGACCACATCTGGCGGTAGCAGGGGCGAAAATTTCATCAAAATGTTGGGGGGGACAATAAACATAACAATTCTCAAGAGCAATTTTTGAAGGGGACACCAATAATACAGGCAAAATTGTACTTGCAAGGATACGTGTACACCGAGGAAAGCCTTAATGTACTACTATTATTAGTGTAGCATGGAGACCGTTCCATTATCCTTCTTCTCAAAGTTTCTTTCTGGTTTAATGAAAAAGCTGACTAAATTTACCAAAAAAATTCTTCAAAACCATACATTTTTTTGTAAATAAGTTGTTTTGTGTAAACAACTTATTTACAAAAAAATTTATGGTTTTGAAGAATTTTTTGGTCAATTTAGTTAGCTTTTTCATTCATTAAGCCACCAAAATACAATGGATTTTTTTTACATACCTTTAGAACAACCGAATCCAGCCCAGTGTAGGCTATAGTGTATATTGTGTATAGATGATGTAGAAAAAGTGACACAATTTGACGCAACTGAGATGACGGGAACCATGTTTTATTTACTACGGAAAAGTAGATTGGGGTCATAGACCCCAAAGATAAATGAGGGTTAAAGTAGCATTTAGATGTTTTTACACAGACATAAATAATATTATGACGTTTTAAAAATAAAATGTTAAATATTTATATTTGAAATGATTTAAAACATGAAAAGATACTTTAAATGTGAAATTAAAACCGCCAGTAGGAGGCAGTAAGTCACTGTTAATGAGTGAGTCATTGAGATTCATTCAACTGATTGTTCAAAAAGCTGATTCATTCAGTAAGGAAACACCTCGGTGTGTTTCTTCAGTGCTGTGGCTTAGTTTTCAACTATTTTCGTTGGTAATATGGTGTCTAAAATGTACATCACTTAATATTAACTTCTTGTTTATTAAACTTGTATAAATCAAAATCATATTTGTTATCATGCTGATATCTGGAGAAAAACTGCACTCTTCGTGTGATATTATATTAGATTAACATATCATATTATCAACTATAATATTAAATTATATAAACTGACTAAATCACAGTGAAAGGGTTAAAATCTAAATGCGCACCCGGACTAGTCTAATCTACAAGACTGACGTTACATCACGTAGTGCGTAAACTCTATGGGTGTGGGTGGATATACTGTATTAAACAAGCTAGGTAAACGCAGACTGTATTAAACAAGGGTAAGTTAACGTTATAATCGCTAACATAGCAGACTACATCAGTGACAAAAGTGCATTGGTAACGTTACACTGTACACAATCATATATTTGTTTTTTGACATGATTTATTAATGACTCAGCATCATCTATATTAAAGAGAAAATAATCACTTCATCCGATGTTTAAAGTGAATAAAACATTGACTTACTGGAGTTCCACAACTACTAAAAAACTTAGGCCTAGTTCATCTCTCCCGCCACCGGAATGTGTGTGTGTGTGTCGGTGGTGAGGTAAAAGGGGCGGAGGCAGTGGACCAAAGCACTGTGAGGCAAGGGAGGGGGGACTCAAAATGTTTAAAACGGTTTTTTGTTGTTGCCCCGTTTGCATTTGTATTATTTTATTTCTTAAACAATTATTTTAAGAATATATCATTATTTTATTTACAACACACATATTTTAATGATAGTTTAGGGGGGACAACCCTCAGATAGGGGGGGTCCTGACCCCCCCGACCCCCCCGCGATTTCCGCCTATGGGCGGTAGTCTGGCTCGCATTGTGTTCGGATCTTTACTAGGTGTAAACGCAATCCGTACGACGTGATGACATTTGTACCTGCCAAACGTCATCCTCTGCCCGCGAAAACCACACCCCTCAGAAGTAACCTCAGTGGGAAAAGTTTCGAAAACCATTAGGGAAAGTTTAGAAAAAGACCCAAATATAGCCTATTCATACGCCTATACATTATTTTTCTCACGTGAACAGGGTAGCCTACAAATGTTAACCTTTAGATATCATCAGGAAGATTAATGAGTTGATTACTTATATCAAGACATACAAAAATGTATTACAAGTGTTTTGAAATTGTTTGTTAAAATGGTCAAACGGTGCATAATCTAATTACGTATGTGCTAACCCTGCTGAAAAAAACAGCATAGACCAGCATAATTTCCATGCAGGTCAGAGCCGGTGTGTGGTGTGAATGAGGGCTTTTCAAACCTGCAATAAAATGAGTTTAAATCATCAGCCAGGTGTTGATTGTCCACAGATCGGGGGAATGGTGACTTGTAGTTGGTGATGTTCCTCAGGCCATTCCAGACTGATGATGGGTCGTTGGATGAAAACTGTTTTTTCAGTTTATCAGAGTAGCTTCTTTTAGCAACTCTGATCTCCTTTGTCAGTCTGTTTCTGGCCTGGTTATACAATATTTTATCCCCACTTCTGTAGGCATCATCTTTGGCATGACGAAGGTGTTTGAGTTTCCCAGTAAACCATGGTTTATCATTAGTAAATGATAAGAATGTCCTGGTAGTAATGCATGTATCCTCACAGAAACTTATATATGATGAGCTCATCCAGATCGTTGGTAGCAGCTTAAAAAACAGTCCAATCAGTGCAATCAAAGCAGGCCTGTAGATTCTGCTCTGCTTCATTAGTCCATCTTTTTACAGTCCTTATTACAGGTTTAGCTGATTTCCGTTTCTGCCTGTAGGTCGGTATGAGATGAACCAAACAGTGATCAGAGAGCCCCAAAGCTGCTCGTGAAACGGAGCTATACGCATCTTTTATTGTGGTGTAACAGTGGTCCAGTATATTACTGTCTCTGGTGGGACATGTAACGTGCTGTCTGTATTTTGGTAGTTCACGGGAAAGATTTGCTTTGTTAAAATCCCCAAGAATGATTAAAAAAGAGTCAGGATACCTTTGTTCTGTTTCAGCTATTTGTTCAGCCAGCTGTTGTAGCGCCGCGCTCATGCACGCGTCTGGAGGGATGTAAACATTCACGAGAATGAAAGAGGAAAACTATTCACAAACTGTTTGCTCAAGCGTAGCGTTTTCTCGGAGTTCACTGTGTAGCTGCTCCCTGAATCGTCGCGCTTATTCATTTGTAGATGTTAACTGAATCTGTAAGTCAGCTACACTGTTTACTTCTGAATATTATATTTTATTCTGGTGCGCTTAACATTATCGCTACTGTGGAATAGTAGCCTTTGCTATTCACCAACTAAACATAAAAGACGCTAACTGCTTTTCATTGTCTCTATAATTGTAATCTGCACAATGAAAACAAAGTTTACACAAATGTAAATCTAATCTAAACTCCTGCTACCTGTACAGTTACCCAAATACATGTCACCTAATATCACCATTATAAATTGTTTTGCAACCATGTAGTTCAATTTTCCATACTTATTGTATGTCATTGTCAGTATCAATATTTGCTTTCTACCGTGCACAAATAAAAATGTCACTGAACTTTTGCTGTGTAATTGTAACAATAAGCACTCAAACACACCAAACCAACAATTACTAAAAACACCATATATCTCAGAATCAGAGTCAGAAAGAGCTTTATTGCCAAGTGTGCTTGCACACACAAGGAATTTGTTTTGGTGCTGAGGCTTCCAGTGGACATATACAAATACAAATACAACAAGAAACATAATACTGCAAATTATAAGAATAAAGAATAAAAATATAAATATATGGGAATAAAAGTATCACAGTTGGGTTTAGTCAGAATAGACATTTCCAGATTTACAGATTATGAACATATTTACAGTGTTTTGAATATTATAAATAAATAAATCTACATATAAGTATCACCTGAGTTGTTGGATATTGCACTAAACAGTTGGAGTATTGCACTTAAGGCATATGCCTTGGGAGGTGTGTTAACTGTTCAGGAGGGAAATGGCAGTGACAGTGATGGATGTGCATAAGACAGACTCAATGACGGCTGAGTAGAACTGAATCAGCGGCTAATGTGGCAAGTTGAACTTCCTCAGCTGGCGAAGGAAGTACAGTCTCTGCTGGGCCTTTTTCACAATGGAGTCAATGTGATTGTCCCACTTCAGGTCCTGAGAGATGGAAGTGCCCAGGAACCTGAATGACTCCACTGCTTCCACAGTGCTGTTCATGATGGTGAGTGGGGGGAGTGCTGGGCTGTTCCTCCTGAAGTCCACGATCATCTCCACTGTTTTGAGCGTGTTCAGCTCAAGGTTGTTATAACTGCACCAGACAGCCAGCTGTTCAACCTCCAGTCTGTAAGCAGACTCGTCACCGTTCCGGATGAGACCGATGACAGTGGTGTCATCGGCAAATTTCAGGAGCTTGACAGAGGGATCTTTAGAAGTGCAGCCATTAGTGTACAGGGAGAAGAGCAGTGGGGAGAGAACGCACCCTTGAGGGGCGCCAGTGCTGGTGGTGAGAGTCCTGGATGTGTGTTTCCCCAGTCTCACTCGCTGCTGCCGGTCCGTCAGGAAGCTGGAGATCCACTGACAGATCGAGGATGGTATGGAGAGCTGGGTCAGTTTGGCTGTGAGAAGGTCAGGCATGATGGTATTGAAGGCCGAACTGAAGTCCACAAAGAGAATCCTTGCATAAGTCCCTGGTCTGTCGAGATGTTGCCGGATATAATGCAGTCCCATGTTGACTGCATCATCCACAGACCTGTTTGCTCTGTAAGCAAACTGAAAGGGATCCAGCAGGGGTCCAGTGATGTCCTTCAGGTGGGCCAACACCAGTCTTTCAAACGACTTCATGACCACAGACGTGAGAGCGACAGGTCTGTAGTCATTAAGTCCAGTGATTTGGGGTTTTTTGGGGACAGGAATGATAGTGGAGCGTTTGAAGCAGCAGGGAACTTCACACTGCTCCAATGATCTATTGAAGATCTGCGTGAAGACCGGGGCCAGTTGGTCAGCGCAGGCTTTTAAACAAGCAGATGAGATGCCGTCTGGGCCTGAGGCTTTCCTAGTCTTCTGTTTTTTGAAGACTCTTCTCACGTCCTCCACACAGACCTTAAGCTCAGGTAGGATGGCAGGAGGGCGGAGTAATGGGAGTGCAGGAGGTGATGGTGAATGTGTGAAGTGCAGATCAGACCGGGTGTGTGGTGTGAATGAGGGCTTTTCAAACCTGCAGTAAAATGAATTTAAATTGTCAGCCAGGTGTTGATTTTCCACAGATCGGGGGGATGGTGACTTGTAGTTGGTGATGTTCCTCAGGCCATTCCAGACTGATGATGGGTCGTTGGATGAAAACTATTTTTTCAGTTTTTCAGAGTAGTTCCTTTTAGCAACTCTGATCTCCTTTGTCAATCTGTTTCTGGCCTGGTTATACAAGATTTTATCCCCACTTCTGTAAGCATCCTCTTTGGCATGACGAAGGTGTTTGAGTTTCCCAGTAAACCATGGTTTATCATTAGTAAATGATAAGAATGTCCTGGTAGGAATGCATGTATCCTCACAGAAACTTATATATGATGTTACAGTATCTGCGAGCTCATCCAGATCGTTGGTAGCAGCTTAAAAAACTGTCCAATCAGTGCAATCAAAGCAGGCCTGTAGATTCTGCTCTGCTTCATTAGTCCATCTTTTTACAGTCCTTATTACAGGTTTAGCTGATTTCAGTTTCTGCCTGTAGGTCGGTATAAGATGAACCAAACAGTGATCAGAGAGCCCCAAAGCTGCTCGTGAAACGGAGTGATACGCATCTTTTATTCCGGTGTAACAGTGGTCCAGTATATTACTGTCTCTGGTGGGACATGTAACGTGCTGTCTGTATTTTGGTAGTTCACGGGAAAGATTTGCTTTGTTAAAATCCCCAAGAATGATTAAAAGAGAGTCTGGGTACCTTTGTTCCGTTTCAGCTATTTGTTCAGCCAGCTGTTGTACAGTTTACAGTTTATGAAATGTGCCTCTAAATTAGGAGAGCACATCTTCTTCAGTGTTGTTATATCTGAACATCTCGTGGATGTAAACATTCACGAGAATGAAAGAGGAAAATTCCCGAGGCGAGTAGAAGGGTTTACAGTTTATGAAATGTGCCTCTAAATTAGGAGAGCACATCTTCCTCAGTGTTGTTACATCTGAACACCAACTTTCGTTAATGTAGAAACACAATCCACCACCTCTTGTTTTCCCCGTTAGCTCCACGATGCGATCCGCTCGGAACAGCTGGAAGCCCGGCAGATGTATTGCGTTGTCCGGTATGGCTTCACTCAGCCAGGTTTCAGTGAAGCACAGAACAGCAGAGTTTAAAAAATCCTTGTTAGTGCTGGTGAGGATAAGAAGTTCATCCGTTTTGTTAGGAAGGGATCGGAAATTCGCGAGATGAATACTGGGGAGTGCAGTGCGCAGGCCGCGCTCGCGGAGTTTAACCAGCGCGCCGGCTCGCTTCCCGCGTTTGCGTCTGACCGCGCGTTTGAACAACACCGCTGCCCCTCCGACGAGAATGTCCAGCAAAACGTCCGAATAATCAAAAACTGTAGAAAAGGTTTCTGGTGTGTGTTTCCTAATGTCCAGTAGTTCGTCTTTGGTGAAACTGATAGGAAAAGAATGACTAAACGCAGAACAAACGAACAAAAACAACACAATAGCTGGAGAGCTCCACACCGAGGCAGCCGTCTGCGGCGCCATCTTGAAGAATCTCTCGAACCTTTAGTCCGATGGATTTCAAACTTGACGGGTGTCTTGCTACGGGCACGAGTAAGTGCAATGCCAAGTTTGACATTGTTTGGAAATGCAAAGATATCGTTAAATATATCGGTAAAAGAAGCACATATTGGCTTTTGCCACTCTAGCCGCTGGCCACTCAACCTGCACACTGAGTGGCCACTCCCCAAAATAAACATTCTGACATTAGAGGGTTGTGGTTTAAAAATATTTGAATATTATATTTTATTCACACCCATCATTTGTAGTAGCCTATTCACAAACTGTTTGCTCAAGCGTAGCTTTTTCTCGGAGTTCACTGTGTAGCTGCTCCAGCCAAGGTCTGAACCTCCCCTGAATCGTCGCGCTTATTCATTTGTGGATGTTAACTGAATCTGTAAGTCAGCCACACGGCTTAATTCTGAATATTATATTTTATTCTGGTGCGCTTAACGTTATCGTTTTCTCAGAGTTTAGGCTCCACGTGTAATAGTAGCCTAGGCTATTCAGCAACTCAAACATACCAAACCAACACACAAAAACATGGGCATTTTGCACGGGCATTGCACTAGTAAATTGAATTATCAAATGTAAAATAAGTCTAGAAATAATAGTCTAATAAAAATAATAATAATAGAAATAGTCTGAAACAAATGAAAACAGCGCTATTTGTTGTTGCTGTACTGACCGAGAAACCCCTTCAGATGATTGAGTGACAGAGAATCTCGTTCAAGGACCGGGGCCCTTAGGGAAGACCCTTATAGGTCCTGCTGGGCCACACACAGTAAACAAATCCTTAACCAAAAAGAAAAACTTTGCAATGAACCTGCTTTGTTTTAAATAAATCACACACAGTAAACTAAACCTTAACAAAAAAAAATTTGCAATGAACTTTTTAATCTAGCAATTTAGACGCGGAAACTGGTGTGGTGAGACGTACATGCTCGGCAGATTCGGCTTAAAGTCGTTCATCCTCGGAATGCGTGCGCTGTTACAAAAAAAAGCAGTGCACACCGGCAAGCGAAATGGGGTCTTGCGCACCCAACGCGCACGACCGCCCACACAGCAAAGCCATCATTTTTGCCGCACTCACCTTCGCGCTCGTGCGGAGGCGTCGAGTATAAACAAGGCTTTACTCCGTGTCAGCACGCGCTCTGATTGGTAAAGGGGCAGAGATTTCTGACCGTTTATTAAGGAGATCTCCAAGATTTCTCTTCTTGGGAGGGGGTGGTGTATATAGCAAATTCAAATTTCAGCACACTGCTTTGGGATTGGGGAAGACTATGAGTCTTATTGGAGTGCTTCAGCTGTGATCTTTGAGGGTTTACAAAGTATATTCTTTGTTGTCATGTTTTCCATCATCTATCATATTTTTGATATGTCTGTTCTCTTTCTAATTGTCAAAGATCCTAGACCACCAAGCCTAAAGGAGACCTTACAAAGTAAGTGCAAAAAATATATTGCTCACAGATATCTGAAATCTATAGTAATCTACTTTGGTCCATATTTACCAAAGTATAGGCCCTGATGCAAGTGGGTAAATATGTATATTGAGTATATTTACATTATTCAGGGATGTGATTTTTCCGGATTAATCCGGAATTCCGGATTCCGGAATGTCGGCTGCCGGAGTGAAAATAGAGGATATGAGGAGGACATAAAAGGCTGACGTGCGTACAGATCGTTCCTTCCTTTCCAAGTATCAACAAGGACGTATTTGCGTTCAGCTTGTTCACCTGCTCAATTTCGTACCTCAGCCGCTCTCGCGCTACAGTGGTATCGTTGTCAGTTGACAAGAACATCGCCGTTAGGCCACCAGTAGGGCTGGGCGATATATCGATATAGTTCAAATTTGCGCTATGATCCTTGCTCCAAGCAAGCTGCTGACTGCTTTTGTAGAAATATGTATATCGTGCATTCTATCAGTTGCAGTTCTGGCGCCTCCGTCTCAACAGCATTAGTGTACAACGTGACAAATACTCATATCAAAATGTGATGTTAACGCAGAGGAACGGCCACATCAGTACAGTGAGTTCACAAAAGTTCATTATTTGCATGTGCTTTAAAGCCTTGCCGGTTAAACATGTCATTCACTGCTGATGCGCTGTTCTAACATGCGCTTTACTGAGCGCGAACACCCGACGCGCACATGCACTAAAAGCCTGTCTAACAGCGCCTGGTTACTGGACTAAGTTATCTTTCGAGTCTTATTTCGCTAATACTATCAAATACACACAAGGTTTACATAAGGAAAGTTGGTTATGTATAAACTGAAAGCAAACCGAGAAAATTGAGAGAAATCTGCTTGTACGCACATACACACGAACAGACACATAAACAAACAAGAACAGACACACACACACTCTCTCTCTCTCACTCTCTCTCTCTCTCTCTCTCTCTCTCTCTCTCTCTCACACACACACACTTTCACACACAGAACGCAGCCACCGAATCCACCGAACGCAGCCACCTGTAATAAAAATTGAGAAGAAGCTTTTCAACATTAAGCCTATACCTTTTTTATTGTATGTGGTTGTGGGAGGGGAAAATGTCGAGACTAAAGCCCTATTCAGATTAACTTTACAAGGGTAGATGGAGTAGCCTAAGTTAATAATGTAATTTTACCACAGGACTTCTGTAATATCAATAGCCAAATCGCATGTGATAAGATATGTTATCAATAACACTAGAAGTTGGAGGGGTAACTCAATTTGCGCATCGCTGTCATGCGTGTATTACATTGCTTCCTGATATCATGTGCGCAAACACAAATAACCTATACAACAGGGCAGTTGAATGCTTATCTGATAACCTAGAAGCCTTGTAATTATTACTTTAACAGTTACCCCACCTCTCCATGCCGGGTGAACACCGGCTGATGCAGTAAACAGCATTTCACAACGATTTCCGTACAGTAATAGCAAATATCCTTGCTCCTTCTCGATTATCTGGTAATTCTATTCACAAAATACAACCAATAGTACGGTAATGATCAAATCAATGTCCCGCTCTGGTCCCGCCCATAGACAGTATAAGAAGTGGACAGAGCAATCTCATTGGAACTCAGTTGAGACAGTTGAAGCCCATTTTTAGCGATTTTTGAGCACTTCCGTTCCTGACGCGCAGACTCAAACCGACTCAAACTAAGCTTAATGACGTGAGCAACCTGTCTGACAGACGTATATCTTCTAGTAGCTGTGCGTGAAAATTGCCAATGTTAATCAGTTCATATGTATTCACTTGCCACATACCGAATTATTTCCAATTCCCCCAAAACGTTGTTGAAATATTTTGTCCCGTTGCTTTTATGGACTCATTATCTATGGGCTTCTCCCTTGACGGGACGTCCCCCCGATTGCCTGCGAGCTTCTCCTCCTGTCTAATGTCTCTATTGTGCGACATAAAGTCGCGTGGTTATGACGCAATCGTTAGCCTGTTTTTAACAAAAACGGCTTCTACGGGGCCATAACGTAAGATACAAAGTAATGGAGCCTTTTATACATTTTCGTGTTTATTTAGAAATAAATAATGGACAAATGAAGTCTTTGGACGCCTCAGATGTAAAGTTATTCGCTGTCAAAGTGACGCCAAAATGAATGGGAGTCAATGGAATGCTAACAGCAGGTGAAGTTCTGCTACAATGGCGGCTCCCGCGAGGCTTCAACTTCCGGCTGATGGATTACCCCCTTGGTCCCGCCCTCACTCTCGCTGAATCAATCGTAAGCACGCGCCTCTGCTGCAATACAAACCATTATGTCGGTGTGAAATAATTAATTATAGAAATTTAGATATTCAATTTAAAGCTCCAATCTCCTCAGTCCTCCAAAGATCCAGAAAAAAAGTCCGTTGTTGCTTCAGTGACTACTTTGCTCAGAGAACCTGTCAATCACAGCTGTCAATCATGTACGCCACAGCACCGTTTTTATAGCATCAAATAACTAACTAAAAACAAACTTATTTTTAAAACAAACACTTGAAATTACATCAGCGTGATGAAAACTACAGTAAATGAAAGAAACTATCTTTGGAAAAAAGATATGTGAAGTGTAATTTAATTGTTTAGTTGGTCTCACGTCCCATTGAATAACATGGGGAGGCGGGGTTTATGAGCTATACTAGGACTGGTCACCGGGGGGCGATCGAGACGTTTTGGCTTCACTTTTCAGGGCTTGTGCGGCACGCTTGGTTACGACTGGGGTCTGGTTTTAACCAGGCTAGTATCAATAGGCTATATTTAGGTCTTTTTCGAAACTTTCCCCTAATGGGATTCTTCTGGGCTTTTTCTCCTTACTCAGGTTTGCCTGTTGCAATTTTTCAACCTTTTTTTCATAAAATGACTGGACTATTTCGTCCATTCTGCTTTTCACTGAATTTCGCGCGTCATCAGAATCACGTGACTGCAAACAAATGTGAATAGGCTTGTTTGAGATGAGCAAAATCTGCGCAGAACCTTTGGCAGAACCGATCACTGGTGATCAGCGCGTAATGCATGCCGGTTGGAAATTAAATCAAAAGAAGTGGAAAAAACAGGAAAAACCATTGGGAAAAGCCCAACCTTCTTGGCGCTGCAATATTGATCATGAGCTCACAATCCCGCCTCCTATCTGCTGCTGTATAATAAAAAAGATGTATAAACATGTTAACAAACGTTAAAAAAATCTTACTTCCTATAATAGACCCCTTTTCAGTTAGTAAACATGTTGACGTTTTTATGTGGGCGGAGCTTAGGTGGAGGCAGAACGATCCCTCTGGCCGCTTCACTAATGTTAGTTTGCAAGTTTTTTTAGCTTGTTTTTTAACAATGACTGAAGAAAATCCTATTTTATCTTAATGTGCAAGGTCACTCACTGTCCAGGACCGCGATTGTTATTTGCAAAAGTTAATTTTAACGGACGGAACCAGATTGGCTGACCAGTACACGCTCACTCAATGGATGGACGATCTGACAGGATTAACGTTAACGCTAGGCTACCTCCGGTTGAGTGGCCTGACTTCTACACCAATCCGATAGAGAAACAGAGCGTAAAGAGAAACTGAGGGCATATAAATCTTTAGATGCCTATAACTATGTGCTGAATGGTCATGTACAAGACTTGTGTGGTACGATCCGCAGTTCTGCCTAGCCAGCGCCAAGAAGACGACAATGTAAAGAGTGACATTACGGTGCATTTTTAATGATGTGAATATTTTCTGGAAATAAAAACTCCAGATACAGCATATTTATTTTTCATTGATTCTAGCACCCAACAACACAAAAAGATGACATTTAATAATAATAATACTAATTTAAGCTCCTTATTATCCTTGTTGCTCAGACTCACTCTCCCAGTTCAAAACTAGATTAAAGACGCATCTCTTCAGCCAAGCATTCACATAATGCTTGCCTCTTATACTACTGTTGAATCAGATCGAATGCATTAATATTATGAACAGCAGCTACGCTAATTATTTCCCATCTGCTTTTCTACTGTTATCTCGGGACGCTAGTCCCGAGGTAAATAGCGTTCTTCAGCTACAGTCTGTATCCAGCCTCTCACGGAGACTTCAGAGTCCCCAACACCTGCGATGAGACGACTCGACGCCTGTGAAGAGACGACTCAATGCCGGCGATATGTTATGCCCTAAATTAATACATGATGATTAACTAACTGTATTTTTTACGTACATTTCTGAAATGCACTTTCTGTAAAGCTGCTTTGAAACAATATGTATTGTGAAAAGCGCTATACAAATAAATTTGAATTGAATTGAATTGAATTATGTAGCCGAATCTGTGCTGGTTTGTATTGGCCGCCTCCAGTTTCCCCTTTGTTTTGCCTCCAGCTAGCGCAGTGACGTAACTGTGACGTCGGCGCAAAAGGGGTCTATTCATTGTTTCAATTTAAAACAGTTAGACAAAACGTTAATTATATCCATATTTAAATCATTATACGAAAATTCACCATGACGTCACAACAGTAATAGACGTTCTTCCGGGTGGCAAAAGCCGAAGCGTTCCTATGGCAACACTAGTAAATTGCTTGGAAGGGAGACACAACGTCGGCAGTAGTCTAATCTAAATTTCAACAGTTGATTAAAAAACAGACGTGGTGGAAATTCAGACATAGTTAACATGATCATTAGAGCTTAGATTCTTTGATCTAGAAACGTGCACTCCCAACGCAAAAGAGTGCGGCGCGGGACTAGATTTGATGGCGAGTGCCAGCACGGGCGCGGGCGGTAATGCACTCACTCTGTGTGTGCGGGTTGCGGGAGAATAAAACGATTCGCGGGACTCCCTCAAACTAGAAATTGTTTTGAATAAAACATATAAAAACTAATACATTTTTATTCATCTGTTGCAGAAAAGCAAAAAGAACAACTAAAACAAAATAGAAACGATTTACAGGCCTGAGTTTCTTTTTAGAACATGTTTGCAGCGTTGAGCGATGTAGCCAATCACAGACATATGTGTTGATTTCTTGAACGCAATGGCCAATCAGAAGCATTTAAGATAGTCTCCCCTCACTGCTCAAAAGGACTCGGTTACTAACGTAACCTCGGTTCCCTGAGAGGAGGGAACGAGTATTGCGTAAGTAGCTTACGCTATGGGAAAACTCCTTTTCTGGAGAATATTGAAGTCTTTATGTAAAACGCATTGCAGCTGCACAGCTGACAGCAATGAACGAAGGAGCTCGGTCATTGGCTGTGCTGCGGCAACTTGCTCGAACCAATGACGGGGCGACTCTGAATGCACGACCAATGAGCGCGCTTCGCGCCCGCGCGCGTCAGAGCCCGCCAAGATGGGCGTGGCCAAGCTATATATTGGGCGCCCCGTCATGAGAGTTCTTTAGGTTAAAACGACTGAAGCGAACTAACCAAGCACAAGCACGGCAGCTTACGCAATACTCGTTCCCTCCTCTCAGGGAACCGAGGTTACGTTAGTAACCGAGTCGTTCCCTTTCGAGAGGTCTCTCCTATTGCGTAAGTAGCTTACGCTATGGGAACACCATGCAAAACGCCGTGCGTGCTGAACTTCGCCTTATGATAGCCAGAGGCAGGTGCCTGAGCTATAAAGCAAAGTTATCATCCAACTAGCCGGCAGAGGCGAGCTTTATATGTGGGAAAAAATACAGAGCGGCTAGAAGGCGCTCAGTGTGACACAAGCACATACATTATCTAGATGCGAACTCGCAGTTCAACTAGCATCATGCTGATAGCACATTGGAATGCAATGTCGGGACCTGTAGGTTGTAGAACCTGATAAATGTGGACGGTGAGGCCTCCTGGTGGAGTGTGCTTTGACTCCCCAGGGGCATTGAAGTCCCTTAGCTTCGTAAGCCAGCGCTATAGCTTCAACTATCCAGTGAGAGATTCTCTGCTTTGAAACGGCGGAACCTTTCGTACGGTCGCCAAAGCATACAAACAGTTGTTCTGTCTAAATAGGGCAGAACGCTCCAAATACACTCTGAGAGCCCTAACGGGGCAGAGTAGATTAGCGTCGTGTTCGTCTGCTGGAGACGAAAGCGCAGTTAGGGAGATAACCTGTGCTCTGAAGGGAGTGGTGAGCACTTTAGGAATATACCCCTGTTCCTAAGGACGACCCTGCAGTCGTTAGGACTGAATTCTAGGCAGGCAGCGCTTGTCGAAAGCGCGTGCAGGTCGCCCACTCTCTTGACCGAGGCGAGTACCAGCAAGAGCGCAGTCTTGAGCGAGAGCTGTTTAAGGTGCACGGTTCGGAGTGGTTCGAACGGGGGCCCTTTAAGAGCGTCTAGGACAGTAGCTAGGTCCCAGATCGGCACTGAGGGGGGGCGTGAAGGGTTCATCCTCCTAGCGCCCTTTAGGAAACGAATAATTAGGTCTTTTCTTCCCAATGGACGTTCCATTACAGGGTCGTGTGACGCTGTGATGGTCGCCACATATACTTTGAGCGTGGAGGGGGTGCGGCCCGCATCCAGAAGCCCTTGTAGAAAAACGAGTACATTCGTAATCTCGCATGTCTCAGGGTTCAGGCCCTTGGCATTACACCAGTCACTGAACACTTTCATTTCTGGGCATATAAGCGTCTCGTGGAGGGCGCCCGTGCCTCAGCGATGGTTTTTAGTGCTCCGCTCGCGAGGTTCCTGGGAACCCGTTGAGGGGCCATGCATGAAGGGCCCACAGATCAGGGGCGGGGATGAAATATCATCCCGCTGGCCTGACTGAGGAGGTCTGGCCTCAGTGGAATCGGCCGTGGTGCAGATTTGCGGATTGCATTTGCATCAGATCTGGAAACCATGTTTGGTTCTTCCAGAGTGGGGCTATCAGCAGCACTGCGTTTTTCTCCTCTCTGACCCGACTGATGACCTGTGGCAGCATCGCGATCGGGGGAAAGGCATATAAGGGGCGGCTCGGCCAGCTCTGGGCGAGCGCGTCCGTGCTTTTCGTGAAGAAAAAAGAGCAGTACGCGTTCTCCTTGGAGGCGAAGAGGTCGATCTCCGCTTTGCCAAAGGTTTTCCATAACCACTGAATCATCAGCGGGTTGAGAGCCCATTCTCCTGGGAGAATTTTGTCTCTGGATAGCATGTCTGCCCCCTGGTTCAGGGCGCCTGGCACATGCGCTGCTCTCAGCGAGCGCAAGTTGTGCTGGGACCATAAAATGAGTCTCCTGGCCATTGAATGCATGGAGCTCGACCTGAGTCCACCCTGGCGATTTATGTACGACACTACCGTCATGTTGTCCGTTCGGACCAGGACGTGTTCGTTTTTTAGATGTGGGAGCAGGGCTCTGAGAGCCAAAGGGACCGCTTTCATTTCCAGACAGTTTATGTGTAGGCGCTTCTCCGGGTTTGACCAAAAGCCGGAGACAGGCCTGCCCTCTTAAAGGGCCCGCCAACCTATTTTGGAGGCATCTGTCGTTATCATCTTTCTCCTTGTGTTCACACCCAGACTCACGCCTGACTGGTACCAGTCGGCGGCTTTCCAGTGCGTCAGGGCTTTTATACAGCCGTGGTTCGCTCTGATTAAAAAGTGGCCCGAACGCCACGCGTGAGTAGGGACGCGGCTCTTTGAGCCAGCGTTGGAGAGGGCGCATATGCAACAATCCTAGCTGGAGTACGGCCGATGCTGAGGCCATGAGACCGAGCATCCTCTGAAACCGTTTGACGGGGGCGCGCGCGCGCCCGCCCTGAATGATGTTGCAAGGCGCCGGATGGTAAGCGCGCGCTCTGATGAGAGACGCGCTGTCATTTGCATCGAGCCTAGAACTATTCCCAGGAAAGAAAACCTCTGGCTGGGAGATAGTATGCTTTTTGCAAAATTGATTCTTAGACCCAGGCATTCTAAATGGCTGATAATCCAAGATCTGTGTGTTATTAACTGACTCTCTGATTGTGCTAGAACCAGCCAATCGTCGAGATAATTCAGTATTCGCACTCCCCTTCGTCTTAGGGGGGAAAGTGCTGCATCCATACATTTCGTGAATGTACGGGGAGCCAGGGACAGGCCGAACGGAAGTACTGTGTACTGGTATGACTGTCCCTCGAAAGCGAATCTCAGAAACGACCTGTGATGAGGCGTTATTGGAATGTGAAAGTAAGCATCTTTCAGATCCACTGAGAGAAACCAATCTCCTGGGCGTACTTGCGTGAGGATATGCTTGGTTGTTAACATTCTGAACGAGCGAATCATTAGTGCTTTGTTCAGGTGTCTGAGATCTAGGATGGGGCGGAGACCGCCATCCTTTTTCGGGACGAGAAAATAGCGGCTGTAAAAACCTGTCCCGCTCAGAGAGGGGGAAAACAGTTTCCACAGCGCCCTTTTCTATTAGTTTGCGCACCTCGGTGCGTAGAACATGTGAACACTCCTTTCTCACTTTCGTCTCGACCACAGTCGTAAAACGTGGTGGTCTGCGAGCGAACTGGAGCGAGTATCCGTGCTTTACTATATTCAATACCCATTTCGGCATATCTGGAATGTTTTCCCATGCCGCTGCGTGTACAGATATGGGCTGAATACAGGCTAGGGGCGGGCCGCTGTGACGTAGGGACCTGGCCAGCGAATCGCCTGAGCTCGTAGCTCTCAGAGGTTGAGGTTGAGGTTGAGGTTGAGCTGAGGTTGTGTTTGACACTGTAAGGACAGTGTTTATAAGTGGGGGTGCATAAACAGTGTTAGGCACACGCGTCACCTTTATAATGTTTCCCGCTTTTACTGGGGATGAATTTATAGCTGTGTGAACAGAGCTTGTGTGTAGTGGTGCGTACATGACCGTAGGCACGTGATCTACATTCATGGGAAGCGCAGCCTAAGCTGGGAATGAATTTGGCACTGTTTTGACAGTATCTGGGAATGCACACTTTGTGGACATGTTAACCCTTAGTGACGCAGGCAGAAAAAGACTATTTTTTGTGTTTTCTGTGCGTCGCCGTAAAAACGGCGTTTGTTTGCAGATGAGCGAGCTCTGTGACTGGCCCATTGACTGCTGTATGGACATATCCAGCCGCCTGTAAGGGGACTGGGTAATGTTTGAGCTTTTGCAGAGAGAGTGGTCCGGCTTTTGCGAGACACGCACTCTCTCTTCTCATTTCTGTGGCTAGGACGGCTTTTGAGAGCGCGAGCGGCGTCGAGCGTCAGCCTGAGAGGCGGTGGGAGCTGTTCTAGCCCGCTGCGGCTGTGGCGGTCTCTGTCTGCTCTGCGATGAGCTGGAGCGCTTTGGCAGGAAATGACGCATAGCTTGTGAAGCGTTCTGGGCCTCAGTGAAGCGTTCGGCGAAACCTTTAACCGCTGGTCCAAACAGCCCGCTGGTGGAGATAGGCGCGTCGAGAAATGGCGCCTTATCCGCGTCCTTCATCTCAGTCAGAGTCAGCCACAGATGGCGCTCGAGAACAGTCAAATTAGCCATAGCACGGCCAATAGACTGGGCGGTGGCCTTCGTGGCTCGCAGAGCTATATCAGTTGCGCTGCGTAGGTCCCTGCAGGCTTCGGGTTCGGGGCCAGACTCGTCCATAGAGCGGAGAAGCTTGGCTTGGAACACTTGAAGTACCGCCATTGAGTGAAGCGCTGATGCAGCTTGGCCGGCGGCGGCGTAGGCGCGACCGGCGAGAGCAGAGGTAGTGCGGCAGGGCTTCGAGGGGTGGGAAGCTTTGGCTTTCCATCCGGTGGTGGAGGGCGGGCAGAGATGATTGGCCACGGCCTCCTCGAGGGGCGGCGTTCCCTCGTAGCCTCTTTCCTTCGCGCCGTCCACTGAGGAGAGCGAAGAAGAAAAAGAAGGCTTTAGGCGCGCAGAGTGGGGGGCTTTCCATGACTTGGCGGAGAACACCAATCGAGCCAGAGGTCCTCCACGGCCTTCGAGAGGATGCGGATAATCTCCGTATCCATGGTGGAGCCCTCACTCGTGCTAGCTAGCGTCGACGGGGCGGGGTCGAAAGTGGAGCCCGGCCAGTCGTCAGATGCAGCGTCGATGGACAGGCTGTCATCCAATCCCCCGTCGTCCTCGGACGCGCCGAAAGTCACAAGGCCCACCGCTCTGCTAGAGGGGTGTGGGTCCGGCTGAGTGAACTGAACCGGCGGTGGGGAAGGCAAGAGCGGCGGTGAAGCACGCGGAGACTGGCTCAGCGTGACGTCACTGAGCTCAGGTTCAGGAAGGCTCTGTGAGCGGGGTTTTTTTTTTTTTTTTTTTTTTTTTAAAAGCGCGGCTCAAACAGAGGGGTGGCGGCGATGGGCTCGCTCGCGGCGAAAGTGGCGAAGCGAGCCCGCAGTGTGGAGAGACCCAGGTCGTCACATTCCGGGCATCCGCCCTTGGTCAAAGCAGCTTCTGCGTGGTTCCGGCCCAGGCAGCGAGCGCAGATGATGTGACGATCCCCGTCCGGGAGAAGGTCTCTGCACGACGCGCAGGAAGGCATTTGAAACAACGCCTCAGAAAAATTGCTCTTTTACAAATGTCGCGGGGCGAACAGATGTAAAATACTTGCGTGTGTGGCACGCCGGATGGCTCAGTAGGATGGTGTTCGAAGGCGGCTGAAGGTGCCGACGTCCTCGTAGCAATCCCGCTGGTATGCTTTTCCACGGCGGCGAAGGCTTTCAATTATCCGGAGGATCCAGCGAAGAAGGTGTTCGCTGAAGGAGATAAAATCTAAAGAACTCTCATGACGGGGCGCCCAATATATAGCTTGGCCACGCCCATCTTGGCGGGCTCTGACGCGCGCGGGCGCGAAGCGCGCTCATTGGTCGCGCATTCAGAGTCGCCCCGTCATTGGTTCGAGCAAGTTGCCGCAGCACAGCCAATGACCGAGCTCCTTCGTTCATTGCTGTCAGCTGTGCAGCTGCAATGCGTTTTACATAAAGACTTCAATATTCTCGAGAAAAGGAGTTTTCCCATAGCGTAAGCTACTTACGCAATAGGAGAGACCTCTCGAAAGGGAACAGACTTTTTGTTCAGAGCTGAATTCTGTATGTTGGCAAATCCTCTAATTATAGCAAAGTGTATATATTATGAAAGATTCATTGTGCAGTCAGCTTCATTGATAATAACAGAGATGTGTGAGATCACGATGAACTGATGTCAGCTTTTTAGGAATTATTAAGAGAGCTCGCACTTTGCGCGCAGTCATGCCAAAACCATGCACGCAGTATCTGCTTGCTTTATGTTATAACAGTGGTTTGTGTGTTATTATTTAATAACAAATAATTTATCAGGAGCATTTATGCTGATGTGTATGATGGCGACACGTAGGCTAACTTGAAAGCATTTGGAGGTAGGCCTACAGAAGAAAAGTCTATTTGCGGGCGGGAGCGGGACAAAACATAAATGTTGCGGGCAGGAGCGGGACAAAACATAAATGTTGCGGGCGGGAGAAAGTAGAAAGTAGTTGAGAACGTCAGTTATAACGACCCACGTATTAAAAATGGTTGGGTTTAAATCGGGCTCATAATTACAGTTAATGTGTCGGGCCGGGAAGAGCAAAGACAACATGCACTACTTTTGACGACGTCCACTCGCTTTAACCTCCTCACCCACAGGTTCCGCTGGATAGATTTACTTTTCTTGAAGGAAATCGATAAAACCCTACACCTTTTGCTGTATATCTGGCAGCGCAACCCCAAACACAACACGTTTTCGCCATCGTTTCAACTTTGATCAACTACAATGATTGTAATATGTAACCGTTTACAGTAGCCAGCTGGATCTCTTAAGTTGGTCAGTAGAAGCCGCTCGCGTTCTGCCACCCGGAAGTATCTTGGTGCCTATTGTTTACAAACATTCTGAAATGCCCAACTTAATCACCTCAAACCAGGGGCGCTGTAAAGGGGGGCTAAACGATGACGATTCTCTGGGCCCATGACTAATGCTGGGCGTACACCTAAAGACTTTGTAAAGATTTAGAAAAGACTTTATAAGATCATCAGCTCACATTTAAAGACCTGGGTTCACAGTTTTTAGTCTCAGACTAAAGATTTTACAAACACTGAATCTTGTAGCGACACTATTTACAAGACTACAACTAGATTATTTTAGCTTTTTATTCCCACCAAATTCCTCCCATCATGCTCAGCAGTGATAGGGGGCTTTTACACTGGGCTCGTTTGCTGCGGTCGGAGCCTGAGCGTGTTTGTTCCTGGCGCCTCCCGCAGCGTTGGTCTGGTTTCACACTCAACTTGATTCTATCGAACCCTTGTGCGTTTGCGTGCATATGACGTCATCGCAAACGTGCACGGCGCATGATAGAAAACAGAACGTGGGTCAATATTGTTTTTTTCTTTTATTAATTCGCTGCTATTATGCGCAGTTGAGTGAACAATACAGGTTTGCTGTGGGTGTGTCACATAAGGTGGACTTCTGCTGCTTGCAAACTGACTATTTTGAGGAGACAGTGGATTTCCAACTTTGTTGCCCTGATCCCACGCGCAATGCACGAATAGGCTACACTGCAGGCTCACTCTCGCTCGTATCCAAGGTAAATCATCAACACTATCATCCCTTACAAGTGGTTTATTTAACTGAATACATCACAATAAGCTAAAACGCATGCGCAGGTTACTTTATTTCCTGAACAAGTGGGCACCCGAGTCCGTGTTGCTTTCACATTCACGCGAACCGCGGCACGGTTCGGGAGCAACCGGTTTTTAACCAGATAACAGACTTCTTTTCTTTTTCCACTCTGTCGTGGTATGAATCGCAGTTTACATCAAAAAGACACGGCTGCTCTGCCCACAGCTCGACAAGGCGCTCCTCTTTATCCATGGTCCATTTTCGCCTACTTGGCGCTCGTTGTGTTTCCACGTCCGTCGACATGTTACTTTGTTGTGACTGATGGCTTACTGTTTTCTGAGAACGATTTTATTGGTTGTTGATTGTTTTTCGTCATTATGACTACGCTAGGACTTGCGATAATATCAAACATGTTTGATATGAAAGACTAGAGAAAGACTGGCATAAATCGGGTCGCGGACTGCAGATTATCACCTCAAATTTAACGATCGAGACGACGGGAGCGCGCCGAGACTCCAGTAAGATTCCTAAAGACTGCCAGTCTTTAGTCTGGGACTGTGAAAATCCTTTGGTGTACGCCCGGCATTAGAGGGGGCCCAGAGAAGCCCCCAATAAAATTGTGGTGCTGAAAAAATATATTTGATAGTAAAAATGATTAACATTAAATTATTCTATTTGCTGTTTCCTGGTGTCAAAAAAAATGTATTTGTTTAGGAAACACAAACGTCCGTTGGCCCCTCTCCCCCTCTCGATTATCATGAAATGGTTCAGTCCGCCCAAATTGTATCCAGGCAACACAAACAGCTTGACTTCACTTATTGCGCCGGAAGTGAGGAAGAGGAAGTGAAAATGCCTCAAAAATCTGGAAGTCAAAAACGTAAAGAGAAAAAAATAAGAGAAGTGAAAGAGGCAAAGGGTCGACAGTATGTTACCCAATATTTCACAAGAAAAGGTGGGTTTGTAAGTAGGCCTAAATTGTAAGTAGACCGCCCGTGACAATGATCGTAGCCTACGGCACTTTTCTGTGCGTACGCACGCTTTGTACATGAGGCCCCTGGTTTCTACAGCTAGCATTTTTCCACAAGTTAGCACGTTTCGATAGAGCAGGGTGCAGCGGGTGCACCGCGCACGGCTTTGCCTCACATGCAGCCGGTGTCGGCATCTTTGTACGAGGCTCCGCCCACTTTCAGCTCCCTGCTGCGGTCCACTATGGCGGCAAATCAATGCCAATAATAACCGAGCGCACAACTGATGTTGGCGCGCGCGGTAAATGACTTTTTATGTATTTTTACATTTTGTATTTATAACACTATCTAAAATATCTAAAAGAAATTGGAGAAAAATGTGAATGCAAAGTCATATTTGCTGTAGTTCACCACTACATTACCACTATACCCCCATTTACAGCTATTTACGTGTATCCAACCGAAATTAAATTGGATCTGAGAACCTCAGGATGTAAAAAGTAAAAAATGTCCATTAAATAGTTGTAAATATAACAAGGGCTTTGAATAAAAGATAAATGAATTGTTTATATCAATAAGAAAGAGTTGTTGTGTAAGCTTTTTGTTTTCATCCTGTGTATTACTATTATGTAATTTTTAAAGTGGTTTATTATATTTTCTATTAAATGTAAAAGGGGTTCTGGCATGAATGCCTTTTATTTTTTTTAAGATAGGCTATGTTATGTTCAGATGGGTTGTAATCATTTATGCTGTGTGCTTGCCTCATACTTTCTCTTATTAAGTTGTTCTCACAACACATGAAAACAAAACGGCACTGTTTTTGAAGATGTCTTTATCACATTTCTGTCTTTATCACATGCTTGAACCTTACTAACTGAACAAATGTTACTGCAGGAAGTGGAGAAAAAAAAAAGAATGTTTTACACAAAACTCTTAGTGACTTCAAGCACAGGCAGAAAACTCTTAGTGACTTGCATGCAGACACCCAACTTTACACATTCATTTATAGATTTAACACTGACCCTGGAGGATCATGTTCTGCAGAGTAAAGCTTGTTCTCATACACAGATATGACCTATTTATGAATGAAATTCATGCATGTATTTGTCATTTAAACTGATGCAAACAGGGAAAGAGAGTAGAAAAGATGTTTCCCTTTCGAGAGGTCTCTCCTATTGCGTAAGTAGCTTACGCTATGGGGAAAACTCCTTTTCTCGAGAATATTGAAGTCTTTATGTAAAACGCATTGCAGCTGCACAGCTGACAGCAATGAACGAAGGAACTCGGTCATTGGCTGTGCTGCGGCAACTTGCTTGAACCAATGACGGGGCGACTCTGAATGCGCGACCAATGAGCGCGCTTCGCGCCTGCGCGCGTCAGAGCCCGGCAAGATGGGCGTGGCCAAGCTATATATTGGGCGCCCCGTCATGAGAGTTCTTTAGATTTAATCTCCTTCAGCGAACACCTTCTTCGCTGGATCCTCCGGATTATTGGAAGCCTTCGCCGCCGTGGAAAAGCATACCAGCGGGATTGCTACGAGGACGTCGGCACCTTCAGCCGCCTTCAAGCACCTCCTACTGAGCCATCCGGCGCGCCATATACGCAAGTATTTTACATCTGTCCGCCCCGCGACATTTGTGAAAGAGCAAATTTCCATTAAGGCGTTGTTTCAAATGCCTTCCTGCGCGTCGTGCAGAGACCTTCTCCCGGACGGGGATCGTCACATCATCTGCGCTCGCTGCCTGGGCCGTGACCACGCAGAAGCTGCATTGACCAAGGGCGGATGCCCGGAATGTGATGACCTGGGTCTCTCCGCACTACGGGTTCGCCTCGCCGCTTTCGCCGTGAGCGAGCCCATCGCCACCCCTCTGTTTGAGCCGCGCACTAAGAAAAAGCGCCGCTCACAGAGGCTTCCTGAACCTGAGCTCAGTGACGTCACGCCGAGCCAGTCTCCGCGTGCTTCACCGCCGCTCTTGCCTTCCCCACCGCCGGTTCAGTTCACCCAGCCGGACCCACACCCCTCTGGCAGAGCGGTGGGCCTTGTGACTTTCGGTGCGTCCGAGGACGACGGGGGAATGGACGACAGCTTGTCCATCGACGCTGCATCGGACGACTGGCCGGGCTCCACTCTCGACCCCGCCCCGTCGACGCTAGCTAGCACGAGCGGGGGCTCCACTATGGATACTGAGATTATCCGTGTCCTCTCTAAGGCCGTGGAAGACCTCGGGCTCGATTGGTCTTCTCCCGAAGAGCCAACCCGGAGCCGACTGGATGAGTGGTTTCTGCAGGGGCGCCAGCAGGCCCCTCGGCAAAGGCCTTCTCCCTTCTTCCCGGAAGTTCACGACGAACTCACCAAGTCGTGGAAAGCCCCCCACTCTGCGCGCCTAAAGCCTTCTTTTTCTTCTTCGCTCTCCTCAGTGGACGGCGCGAAGGAAAGAGGCTACGAGGGAACGCCGCCCCTCGAGGAGGCCGTGGCCAATCATCTCTGCCCGCCCTCCACCTCCGGATGGAAAGCCAAAGCTTCCCACCCCTCGAAACCCTGCCGCACTACCTCTGCTCTCGCCGGTCGCGCCTACGCCGCCGCCGGCCAAGCTGCATCAGCGCTTCACTCAATGGCGGTACTTCAAGTGTTCCAAGCCAAGCTTCTCCGCTCTATGGACGAGTCTGGCCCCGAACCCGAAGCCTTCAGGGACTTACGCAGCGCGACTGATATAGCTCTGCGAGCCACGAAGGCCACCGCCCAGTCCATCGGCCGTGCTATGGCTAATTTGACTGTTCTCGAGCGCCATCTGTGGCTGACTCTGACTGAAATGAAGGACGCGGATAAGGCGCCATTTCTCGATGCGCCTATCTCCACCAGCGGGCTGTTTGGACCGGCGGTTAAAGGTTTCGCCGAACGCTTCACTGAGGCCCAGAACGCTTCACAAGCTATGCGTCATTTCCTGCCAAAGCGCTCCAGCTCATCGCAGAGCAGACAGAGACCGCCGCAGCCGCAGCGGGCTAGAACAGCCCCCACCGCCTCTCAGCCCGCACCTCAGGCTGACGCTCGACGCCGCTCGCGCTCTCACAACCGCAAGCCGCCTCCTGAGCGACGGGGTCCTCGGCCCAAGATTGTGCTGAACCCTGAGCCTCGAAAGCCGTCCTAGCCACAGAAATGAGAAGAGAGAGTACGTGTCTCGCAAAAGCCGGACCACTCTCTCCGCAAAAGCTCAAACATTACCCAGTCCCCTTACAGGCGGTTGGATATGTCCATACAGCAGTCAATGGGCCAGTCACAGAGCTCGCTCACCTGCAAACAAACGCCGTTTTTACGGCGACGCACAGAAAACACAAAAAGAGTCTTTTTCTGCCTGCATCACTAAGGGTTCACATGTCCACAAAGTGTGCATTCCCAGATACTGTCAAAACAGTGCCAAATTCATTCCCAGCTCAGGCTGCGCTTCCCATGAATGTAGATCACGTGCCTACGGTCATGTACGCACCACTACACACAAGCACTGTTCACACAGTTATAAATTCATCCCCAGTAAAAGCGGGAAACATTATAAAAGTGACGCGTGTGCCTACCACTGTTTATGCACCCCCACTTATAAACACTGCCCTTACAGTGTCAAACAAAACCTCAGCTCAGGCTGCGAGTTTTACAAACACAGCGCGCACTGTTGTAATCACACACGCGCCCATTCACTCAGCTGCTCAGCGCGCGCCCGCGCCCCTGAGAGCTATGAGCTCAGGCGATTCGCTAGCCGGGTCCCTACGTCACAGCGGCCCGCCCCTAGCCTGTATTCAGCCCATATCTGTACACGCAGCGGCATGGGAAAACATTCCAGATATGCCGAAATGGGTATTAAATATAGTAAAGCACGGATACTCGCTCCAGTTCGCTCGCAGGCCACCACGTTTTACGACTGTGGTCGAGACGAAAGTGAGAAAAGAGTGTTCGCATGTTCTACGCACCGAGGTGCGCAAACTAATAGAAAAGGGCGCTGTGGAAACTGTTTCCCCCTCTCTGAGCGGGACAGGTTTTTACAGCCGCTATTTTCTCGTCCCGAAAAAGGATGGCGGTCTCCGCCCCATCCTAGATCTCAGACACCTGAACAAAGCACTAATGATTCGCTCGTTCAGAATGTTAACAACCAAGCATATCCTCGCGCAAGTGCGCCCAGGAGATTGGTTTCTCTCAGTGGATCTGAAAGATGCTTACTTTCACATTCCAATAGCGCCTCATCACAGGCCGTTTCTGAGATTCGCTTTCGAGGGACAGTCATACCAGTACACAGTACTCCCGTTCGGCCTGTCCCTGGCTCCCCGTACATTCACGAAATGTATGGATGCAGCACTTTCCCCCCTAAGACAAAGGGGAGTGCGAATACTGAATTATCTCGACGATTGGCTGGTTCTAGCACAATCAGAGAGTCAGCTAATAACACACAGATCTTGGATTATCAGCCATTTAGAATGCCTGGGTCTAAGAATCAATTTTGCAAAAAGCATACTATCTCCCAGCCAGAGAATTTCTTTCCTGGGAATAGTTCTAGACTCGATGCAAATGACAGCGCGTCTCTCATCGGAGCGCGCGCTCACCATCCGGCGCCTTGCAACATCATTCAGAGCGGGCGCGTGCGCCCCCGTCAAACGGTTTCAGAGGATGCTCGGTCTCATGGCCTCAGCATCGGCCGTACTCCAGCTAGGATTGTTGCATATGCGCCCTCTCCAACGCTGGCTCAAGAGCCGCGTCCCTACTCACGCGTGGCGTTCGGGCCACTTTTTAATCAGAGCGAACCACGGCTGTATAAAAGCCCTGACGCACTGGAAAGCCGCCGACTGGTACCAGTCAGGCGTGAGTCTGGGTGTGAACACAAGGAGAAAGATGATAACGACAGATGCCTCCAAAATAGGTTGGGGGGCCCTTTACGAGGGCAGGCCTGTCTCCGGCTTTTGGTCAAACCCGGAGAAGCGCCTACACATAAACTGTCTGGAAATGAAAGCGGTCGCTTTGGCTCTCAGAGCCCTGCTCCCACATCTAAAAAACGAACACGTCCTGGTCCGAACGGACAACATGACGGTAGTGTCGTACATAAATCGCCAGGGTGGACTCAGGTCGAGCTCCATGCATTCAATGGCCAGGAGACTCATTTTATGGTCCCAGCACAACTTGCGCTCGCTGAGAGCAGCGCATGTGCCAGGCGCCCTGAACCAGGGGGCAGACATGTTATCCAGAGACAAGATTCTCCCAGGAGAATGGGCTCTCAACCCTCTGACGATTCAGTGGTTATGGAAAACCTTTGGCAAAGCGGAGATCGACCTCTTCGCCTCCAAGGAGAACGCGCACTGCTCTCTTTTCTTCACGAAAAGCACGGACGCGCTCGCCCAGAGCTGGCCGAGCCGCCCCTTATATGCCTTTCCCCCGATCGCGATGCTGCCACAGGTCATCAGTCGGGTCAGAGAGGAGGGAAACGCAGTGCTGCTGATAGCCCCACTCTGGAAGAACCAAACATGGTTTCCAGATCTGATGCAAATGCAATCTGCACCACGGCCGATTCCACTGAGGCCAGACCTCCTCAGTCAGGCCAGCGGGATGATATTTCATCCCCGCCCCGATCTGTGGGCCCTTCATGCATGGCCCCTCAACGGGTTCCCAGGAACCTCGCGAGCGGAGCACTAAAAACCATCGCTGAGGCGCGGGCGCCCTCCACGAGACGCTTATATGCCCAGAAATGGAAAGTGTTCGGTGACTGGTGTAATACCAAGGGCCTGAACCCTGTAACATGCGAGATTATGAGTGTACTCGTTTTCCTACAAGGGCTTCTGGAGGCGGGCCGCACCCCCTCCACGCTCAAAGTATATGTGGCTGCCATCACAGCGTCACACGACCTTGTAATGGAACGTCCATTGGGAAGAAACGACCTAATTATTCGTTTCCTAAGGGGCGCCAGGAGGATGAACCCTTCACGCCCCCCCTCAGTGCCGATCTGGGACCTAGCTACGGTCCTAGACGCTCTTAAAGGGCCCCCGTTCGAACCACTCCGAACCGTGCACCTTAAACAGCTCTCGCTCAAGACGGCGCTCTTGCTGGCACTCGCCTCGGTCAAGAGAGTGGGCGACCTGCACGCGCTTTCAACAAGCGCTGCCTGCCTAGAATTCGGACCTAACGACTGCAGGGTCGTCCTTAGACCGAAACATGGGTATATTCCTAAAGTGCTCACCACTCCCTTCAGAGCACAGGTTATCTCCCTAACTGCGCTTTCGTCTTCAGCAGACGAACACGACGCTAATCTACTCTGCCCCGTTAGGGCTCTCAGAGTGTATTTGGAGCGTTCTGCCCTATTCAGACAGACAGAACAACTGTTTGTATGCTTTGGCGGCCGTACGAAAGGTTCCGCCGTTTCAAAGCAGAGAATCTCTCACTGGATAGTCGAAGCTATAGCTCTGGCTTATGAAGCTAAGGGACTTCAATGCCCCTGGGGAGTCAAAGCACACTCCACCAGGAGTGTGGCTTCTTCCTGGGCATGGTCGAGCGGGATACCGATCGAGGATATTTGTGCGGCGGCAGGCTGGGCCTCACCGTCCACATTTATCAGATTCTACAACCTACAGATCCCGACATTGCATTCCAATGTGCTATCAGCATAATGCTAGTTGAACTGCGAGTTCGTATCTAGATTATGTATGTGCTTGTGTCACACTGAGCGCCTTCTAGCCGCTCTGTATTTTTTCCCACATATAAAGCTCGCCTCTGCCGGCTAGTTGGATGATAACTTTGCTTTTTAGCTCAGGCACCTGCCTCTGGCTATCATAAGGCGAAGTTCAGCACGCACGGCGTTTTGCATGGTGTTCCCATAGCGTAAGCTACTTACGCAATAGGAGAGACCTCTCGAAAGGGAACGACTCGGTTACTAACGTAACCTCGGTTCCCTGAGAGGAGGGAACGAGTATTGCGTAAGCTGCCGTGCTTGTGCTTGGTTAGTTCGCTTCAGTCGTTTTAACCTAAAGAACTCTCATGACGGGGCGCCCAATATATAGCTTGGCCACGCCCATCTTGGCGGGCTCTGACGCGCGCAGGCGCGAAGCGCGCTCATTGGTCGCGCATTCAGAGTCGCCCCGTCATTGGTTCAAGCAAGTTGCCGCAGCACAGCCAATGACCGAGTTCCTTCGTTCATTGCTGTCAGCTGTGCAGCTGCAATGCGTTTTACATAAAGACTTCAATATTCTCGAGAAAAGGAGTTTTCCCCATAGCGTAAGCTACTTACGCAATACTCGTTCCCTCCTCTCAGGGAACCGAGGTTACGTTAGTAACCGAGTCGATTAACCTGTCGCCCCCTCTAGTGGTCAGCATTAAGTATTACGGCCTTCATTGCTCAGATTACGCAAATCAATGGGATTTTTTGGGAAAGTAAGTCTGACCAGTTAGAAAAGATATAAGCGAGTCTAACCAGTCTGAAGTTCTGAGCCGAGTTTGGTGAAGCATTAAAGTTCTAGGCGGAGTCAATTTCTCACAATAATAATAATAAATACTAATAATGTTATATGCTGGCTTTCTCAAGCCAACATAATAAAGAAGACTCCCGAGACACATCGACCAATTCAGTATGTACTAAAATTGTATTAGTTTTATAATAAAACTAATAACATTTTAAAGGTATGTCGTGCTCTTAAACCGACATGATTTTAATTAATCCCAAACCCATAGGCGGAGTTTGACATTCGAGCCAGGGGGGGCAAAAAAAAAAAAATCAATAAAAAAAAAAATTCATTGTAGCAGCTGGGACCTGCATGGCCTATCAATTGGGGAACTCAGCACTAGCACATATGGACAAAACAAACATGCTAAATAAACACATTTATTTTTAACCCAAGAAAAAAACAGTACAACAATACAATCATATTTTTAAACAGGTAGAACTTCGCATAAACAGCCACTTGACTTCGCATCACATCTTCGTTCGGACCTGGTGCTCGAAGTGGGGGGGTACACTTCTACATTTTACTCTTAAGCGTACCTGCACTTTTTCTTGCGTACCGCTACTTCTCGCATGTACTCTACCACTGACAGAAAAAGTGTCAGTGTCAAGCCCGTTTCACAAATATTCCATTTGCAGTGCGTATGTGGTGCGTATTTTTTCCGCACCCGTGTTAACAGGTTAGAGCTTTCACACTGCACGCGGATGCGCCCGTCAATGCGCTCCCGGTGCGGTGTGTGTGTGTATAGGCTACAGCAGTGCAGAGATCGTTTCCACACAGAGTCTATTTCTGCTGCGCTGCACGCGCTGAATTAAAGATACAGCGCATGGTTCGTGTTCAAAATGAACACAGATTGACATGAAAATATAATAATCTTACCATAAATGCATTTAATTAAATAAAATGTAGGCTAATCTCACCATAAATGTATTTTTGGACTTCCACACTTGGAGAAGTTCCGTTTTCACACACACACACACACGACTTGTTTAAATACATTTATGTTGTTAATAAATAACAATAAACTGTTGTTGTACCAGCAATATCTCCAAGTTTTGTTTTTCATAGTAGAAATCTCAAATGTCATGATTTGCCAATGCAAGAGATTACCGGCACCTTTTTTCCCCACTTCAAGCACTGGTTCGGACACAATTAGGATCAATGAAATGTTGACCACTTTTGCACCTTTAAAATATTATCTTCAACCAAAACGAAAAGATTTTTAAAGTTTTTCTTTCCTTTTTTCAAAACACACTGTGGCAATGAGAGGGATTAAAAAACAAGTTATATTTCGCATTTTGTTGTAGGCCTACTTCATGAAACATTTAAAACATTTTGAGACACGGGAAAAATGAACAGTCACACAATACTCTCCACTTTTGAAACACATTGTGGCAAAGTTATATTTCGCATTTTGTTGTAGCCTACTTCTTTGAGACACGGGAAAAATGAACAGTCACGCAATAGGCTACTCTCCACATTTGAAACACATTGTGGCAATGAGAGCGATTAAAAAACAAGTTATATTTCGCATTTTGTTGTAGCCTATTTCATGAAACATTTAAAACATTTTGAGACACGAGAAAAATGAACAGTCACACAATACTCTCCACTTTTGAAACACATTGTGGCAAAGTTATATTTCGCATTTTGTTGTAGCCTACTTCTTTGAGACACGGGAAAAATGAACAGTCACGCAATAGGCTACTCTCCACATTTGAAACACATTGTGGCAATGAGAGCGATTAAAAAACAAGTTATATTTCGCATTTTGTTGTAGCCTACTTCATGAAACATTTTAAACATTTTGAGACACGAGAAAAATGAACAGTCACACAATACTCTCCACTTTTGAAACATATTACTGTTACTATTATATATTGTATACTATTATAATGTTACTGTTGTTTGTGTTGTATCCTTACATCCCGACGACTGACTATTTGTGTCATTTGGAGCTCGACGTTTTAAAAATCTCCTTATGTCCATATTTTGGTGTAACGAGTCCGACCAGATAACTAGGCTACAACGCTATTAAGTGCTAGCTGAGAATCGCTGGACTTACGTTAGCCTGTCACTTGTCACATGACCCAGAGCCCTGATTTTTTTTTTTTTTTTTTTACTAAAGCAGTATATAAAATCAGATGTATTACCTACCACCATTTAGTTGTTTTGTGTTATTTAAAATATTTATAATATATCTTTTTTTTTTAAATGCAATTACCCGTTTCAGCCACCGGGGGGCAATGGGCAATGGCAAATGATCACAACTGACTTCCGGAAAATGGGAAGTAACCAATGACATTTGAGGTTATTAAAACAGGAAGTCCCGCCCCTCGACTGTCAAAAATAAAATTGTTCGAGCGAGCAAAAGCAGCAGGTGAGAGCAGATCAAGCGCGAGAGCGTGTGGAATGATCATGCGCGCGCGCGAGAGCGTGTGAAATGATCATGCGCGCGCGCGAGGGCTTGTATTGCGTGCAGAGGAGATGTCATGAGCGCGCGCAGAGTATGAATGAGCTCGCGAGTTCCCGTTTCCTCGCGTGTAGATCTGTTATTCTCTCGCGAAAGTCATTTACCGTGCGCGCCAGCATCAATTGTGCGCTCGGTTATTATTGGCATTGATTTGCCGCCATAGTCCACGCTGTTGCACCTGTCTTGCAAGCAGTCTAACTTCATGAACTCTGATAAAAAATCCTCTGCCAGCTACTGTACAAACTACTATCAGCTGTTTGTGAGGTTTCAGTGCATCTCTTGAAGATGATGTGGAGTTGTATTACTACTACAATGTCCCCTATATTGTCAAATACAGCATGATTCATCTCTGCCAACCATCTTCACATAATACTTTCACATTATCTGATCCAGACCGTCGGCAAAACTCAATTTAAACAGCGCAAAATGACTGCCTGTGGACGTTATAGGTAGAATGATTATATTTCTGTTTTTATTCACACAATAAATATTTAAGCTAGTTTTAATGAAAATTCATGTAGTTTTAGGAAAAGTCAGGGAGCAGCAAGGCTTTGCTTTTTTTTGAAGAGTTTTATTTGGAAATTTCAGTATCAGTGTTGAAGCAAATAAATATAAATACATTTCATTGTATTAAGAGTGCTCAGTGTTTCCGTTACATTTCAATAGTCATGTTAAAAATATTAGGTTAGATTAGATTAACTTTATTGTCATTGCCAGTGTACAGTACAAATATGTACAGTACATACATACAAATATAAATATATGTGAATACACTATATGAAACATGTACAGCTATGCACAGTATATACATTATACAGTACTGAAGTAGTGCAGTATTACAGAGGACAAATTACGGGTGTGGACATGGGATGGAGTTCAATTGTCTGATTGACTTAAATATGTGAGAATGATAGTCAAAATACCATAAAAGCGAATGATTTTATGTAAATTAATATGAAAAAAGTCTCAGCTGTGTTGGGGGGCCCTGTCAAGATTCTTTTCATGGGGCCCAAAATCCTTAGCAGCGCCCCTGCCTCAATTCTTCACTTGCTGCATGCCTGCAGCATCACGATTTCCCGGAAATTCTCCTCATTAACTTCTGAGACGGAGATGACCACTAAAAACACCACACCACCCTTATTGTGCACACTGCTTGAAGTTCAGTCAGAACCATCTGAGACACAAAGAAAGCAGCGGTAAGTTCTATTCTTTTTTTATTTAATTTTTAAAATTCACTTTTGCAGACACAGGGTGTTTTCTTCAACTGGCTAAAAACGTCTGGCTTTCTAACTCACATATGGGCCTAATCTAATTTTTGTAATTTATATGTTTGTAAAATGCCTTTTATATTTTAAGATTGATTTATTTATTTTAAGACTGAATGTGCACAGGCTTAGCCATTTAAATTTATTCATACAAAAAAAAAAGTTTCTAGGGACGTTTTAAAATTATTTTATAACAAAAAGGAACAGAAAAACTGCAGTCAGTTTTAATAAAATACAGTCACTGGGGGACATAGAGCCAAAAAACTGAAGAAACGCAATATTTTTAGTTTAGTTGTTTGAATGTAGGCCTATTTGATTTGACTTTGTAAAAATCGCTTTTAGAAATATATCTTTTGAAAGAATAAGCCAATAACTAAAGGGTGGTGGGATGGGTGAAAAAAGTACGTTGCGTTCCCTCGCAAAGATATTTGCGTTCCCACGCAAAAACTGTTGTGAGCTCGGACAGACACTTCCAGTTTAATGTCCACTGTTTCAGACAGTTGTCTGGGCTGCGTTCACCCCGGCTCAGCCCCGACAAAAAGTTGCTAAACTTTTTTAAACGGAAACAGTGGTGCGTTATAGACATACAAATTTTTTATTATGTCTTTTTTATTATTTTTATTTTTTATTATGCTTGCAAACAATACAGAGATTACAATCATGGCATACATTTTGTAAAAAAAAATTGCAAACTTGTCTGTACAAAATATAGCAACAATATGTAGGCTACAATGTCATCTGAACACATAGAATAAAGGAAGAAGTTAGCAATGCATGGCTAACTAAAACAAAGAAGAAGAAAAAAAAGAAGAAAAAAAGAAAGAAAAAACCCCCCAGAGAAATAGGAGGGTATTATTTTATACATCATATAGAGTAGGGCTACACAAATTAGACCTTACCATTTAAAATTGTTTCAATTGCTTTCTTATTTACTGAGGACGAAATAGTGTTAAGGTAGCCTACATTTTAAATGATTTCTCAAAAACAATAAAAATTGGTTTGTTGTTGGTGAATTTACATTTATGGATATAAAATTTGCCCATAAAATAAATTAAGTAACAAAGCAGGCTTTACTTTTAGTGGTGTCAGAATCAAAGTATCCACAAATAATGTTTTTAAAGGTTACTCATATATCTTGCTGGATATTATCTTTAATAAATATATGTCAATATCTTTCCGTAGTTGTTCAGTATAGAAACATGACCAACATAAATGATAAACCGTTTCTGTGTGAACTTGGCAAAATGAGCATCTTGTGTCAATGTTACTTTTATATTTAGTCATAAAATATTTAACAGGATAAAATGTATTTATTATTTTGAAAAATACTTCTTTTACTTTATTAGTTAGAAAATATTTTTGTTGTATAGGGACCAAATCTTTTACCAATCTAAATTTTTAAACAAAGTATTCCAGTAAGAGATCGCAGGAGAAACAGAAATGATCTACAAGAAAAAGGGATCTAACTTTATTGTTTCTTTTTTTTTTTTCCTGAAAAACATATTTTACCTATTGAAGTTTCAGTTGGCTCAGGAAAAGTAGTAATTATAGAAGGAGAGTGAATGCAGTTTTTAAAGAGGATACATATTCCTGATGGTATTGCTCCCATAACTATGGCAAACTCTTTGGGGGTAAATTGTATTGTCTTTAAACATAAAAAATGTAAAAATAAATAAATAAATAAATAAATAAAAAACATCCTTAAAAAAAAAAATCTAGCATTTCGAGAATAAAGTAGTAATATTTTGATAATAAAGTCAAAATTAAGAGAATACAGTATAATAGAATAAGCAAAAAAGACTTCACACTATAACACAAACACATTTCCAAAACTGTAAAAGGTTAGGTTTGGCCTATATAAAAATAAAACATTCATAAATTATTTTATGATAAATAATTTAAATAAATAAAGACAGTAACATATTACTGTCTTAAGTTAACTGCATTTATAGTGATTTATAGTTATAAACGCAAATAATAATAATAATAATTATTATTATTATTATTACATTTAGGCTACATATTTAGAAGAAGGAACAAAGCAATTTGTCAAATGTCAGGCATAATACAGGTTAGACAATAATAACAAAGGGCTAAGATTATCACAAATAAACACAAGATGTTCATGACAACGCTGCAAGATGTCCATCAGCTGAACAGCTGTTTTTATGACAGAAATTTCTTATTTTTGCTGTTAACATAACTGTTGGAAATAAATATAGTGTCTCAACTTTAAAACTTTAAAAATCGAGTGTCTCAACTTTAAAACTTGCCATCTCATCTTTGGACCCTGCATTACCATTGGGGATATTCAAATGAATTAACCAATCATACCATTGATCAGCTCTACCAAACTTGGATGTCTTTTTTCCAGTAATAAACAAACATTGTTAAGTTGTTTTGATTGATACTGTGAAGCAGCTTTGATACAATCTGTATTGTGAAAAGCGCTATATAAATATATTTGACTTGACTTGACCTAACATTTATTATTAAACTTATTTAACATGACAGAATGTGTAATTGATGTATAGATCAAAATCGTACCCTCATGTTCTTTTTCTCTCTTTTTTTATTTTATTTTTCAGCTCATTGTTAACTCTTTTCTCATTTGTATTCTGATGACATTGAACATATTGTAGGCTATACAAAGTTATATGTCATAAACATGTCATCTCTGTATGCTTTGCAAAAATTAAAAAAATATTAAATCAAATTAATATCAGTTGTAAAACTGATGAAGATGTTTTCTTCAGTTGTAGCGAGTTGAGCTCTCTAGGCCACCATACATGTTACTGCTGATTGGGCTGACATTTTTGACACCCACCATATGGCGAGTGGGTGTATTTTTGACACCCACCATATGGCGAGTCACCCACCAGTGATCAGCGCGTAATGCATGCCGGTTAGAAATGTGTCCGAGAGCGGTCCGCCTTGCTCTGATGTCATGCTGACGTGTGTCAAAAAAATCTCGCGAGCGCAAGGCGCACGTGTCGGATTCTGCAGTCGCGCGCAGTTGCTCTCCACCGACTGCGCTGATCACAAGCATGATGGGAAACGACTTGCTGACGACACAGCTTAATGTTGATTGGTTTAAACAACCATGATGTATTGTTCTCTTTTAAAATGTTTGATTTTAAAACTCGGATATCATGTTTTATGTGTATATGTTATGTCGTCCCCTTGAAATTATAAGGTTCTATCTGCGTTCTGAGCAGTTTTGAGATATTGAGCTTTAAAGTTTTTGCATTCCATTTGACTGTGTAGAAATAACATTTTTATTTTCTAACACAACTTAAAAAACAACATCACATAATGTAAAGAAGTGGTCACAGAATAAGAAAATGTGAATAACTCAATTTTGACAAAAATGTCAGATAGAACCTTATAATTCCAAGGGGACGATGTGTGAATATTCCCAAACTCTCGGACAGTGCGATCTCTATGGGTTATGCAATGTCATTTTATTATATATATATAAAAAAAAACACATAGCCTATGTCTATATTAAAGAAAAAATGATTGATAAACACTTATTTGGAATGGAATTAAATAACAAGTACTTTGGGTGTCTTGTTCATTATATTTATTTTCATATAAAAGCAACAGAACTTAAATTACATCCAGTTTATTAGCAACACTGTGCACGAGCGTGAATCCTGTGAATCCCGCGATATCCATCATTGATCTCGCAGGTGTCAGATCCCACTGCGAGAAGAGAGAACTGTCCGGCTTGCCTGCGCTTTTTTCACTCCTCCTCTCACTGCAGCCGCCTACTCTCGCCTACATTTAAGGCGAGGCAAGGCGCATCTCAAACAAGTCTATTGCTTACGTTGCACGAGTGCCCAAATATCTTTGCGAGGGAACGCAAAAGATTAAAAAAAAAAAAAAAAAACTTCTCCCATCCCAATTTCTTTCCACTACCACGTCCTTTTAGGGGCTCCCTAAATAACATCTCTTTGGTATTTCAGACCAAACTCTAATGAAAACTATGTTCATATTGTAGCCTATGTCTCTGTTTTGAAAACAAATAGTGCTGTAAAGTAGCCAGGGAGCAGCACAGAGCTGCCCAGTAGGCCTACTGCACATATTGACAGAAATGATGACAGAAAAAATCGGTCTGAAATGAATAATCATCTATGTTTAATTATTCTCAGAGCCTGTGTCTTGTTGGAGTTGTTTTTAAAGTCTATGCAGGCCTAAGTATATCTAATTTCTCTTCAATATAGAAGCAAATTCATAGACATCCAACACAGACTTTAAACTCAAAGGGATTTGTGACTTCACCTGCCTGTCAATAAGGTAATCAATAATAAAGCAATATAACATAAGTTGCAATACCATGATGCAGCCCGGCCCTGGCCAGTTTATCACAGCTATGCTTAAATTCAGACAGTGGTGCACTGTGTGGTAAGTGTCTTTTTTCACTTGTGTGTATGGTTTTTACTTAGGATCATGTCTTGTAGTAAGTATATGCCAGCTCCAGCGTGTCTCATCGAAAATTATGAAAATGGGAAGCTGTGTGTTAGGAAACAGGCCAAACACATACTGGATGGGATCAAGGAGCCGGTGGTGGTGGTGTCTGTGGGGGGACTCTACCGTACGGGGAAGTCCTACCTTATGAACCGTCTGGCAGGACAACAGTCTGGTGAGAGAAACTGCTAAAAGTCTCTCAAGTGCAGTACATATTGATATGACAATGAGTACAGAATCTGAATGTGTGTATGTCAATATCTGAAAACAGTAACTGCATCAAGTGTTTGAATATTTTAAATAATAATAATATGATTGGCTCAGGCTTTGCTCTCGGCAACACTGTTGAGTCAAAGACCAATCTGGGGAGCAGCACTCTGGTGTACAACAGCTGTGGCACCATCGATAACAGTGCAGTGCAAAATCTGCAGTATCCTTTAACTTCCACATATAAGACCCTCTTTCATTCATACAACATTTGCAGGATGCTGTTTTTTCTCAATGTGCTGCAGCTACGTTAGTGAGCTCACCGAGCAGATCAAGATCAGATCGGCAAAAGCAGCAGAAGAGGAGGAAGAGGAGGATTCTCAGTTTGTGCAGTTTTTCCCATCATTCATCTGGGTGGTTAGAGATTTCACCTTGGAACTGGTTATTGATGGAAAGATAGCAACCGAGGATGAGTACCTTGAGTTTGCCCTCCATCTTAAAGGGGTCATGAACTTATGACGTTCGCTTGGTTTTTACATTCAAAAACATCAAAATGAATAAGTAATAGGCTATTTTCTACCCTAGTTTTGAGCCTAGCTCAAAAACGCTCGGTTTTTATGGCTCGGACTTGGAAGTAAACTCCCACCGCTGTGAGTGGATAACAGTTTTGCATATTATAAGGAGTTTCAACTCACTCGTCAGTAACGATTAGACTGATACACATGTACACATAATTATTAGATATCAGACGATCTGTAACAATGCAATACTAGCCTATCAGATTATTATTATTTTTTAAATAAAAATGTTACTCACATAAGTGTGTTGCACCATTCCTGTCGGATCCAATATAGAAGGCACAGCCCCGTTTTCTAATCTTAATCGGTCTGCAAATCCAGTCTCGACCTGTGTCTTGTTTACAAAACAATCCTCAGTGAAATGAAGCGAACAAACGGACAATGTTTTACCCACATGAGCTGGAACGTCATTAAAAATAAAGTTTAACCAAGCATTCCTATTGGAATCCAGAGGAAGCTTATGCAGCGACTGTCTTCTTCCACAACCAGGCACTGCACAATATTTTGTAAATGTCATGTTTATTGCTCGGTAGCTCGATCCGGTTTGTCATCACGAGGTAGGCCCATGTTATTTAGCTATGCGTGTAATGCGCGAATCGGTGGGCGGGGCTAAAGTAGCCGTGTTGAAGTAGGCGTTGATCTTCTTCAGCGGGGGTGGTGTTTTATCCTCTTTGACGTCATAGTTCCCCACTTTGAAAAACGAGTCGTTTGCTGAGCCTGGTGTCAATAAAAGCATTTATTGGACTAACAAGGACGTTTTCAGTTCTGAAATTTACAGGATATTCTTATAATATGATTACCTCTTATGTCAAAAGCTCAAGGAAAATTTGATTTCTCAGTTCATCACCCCTTTAAGAAAGGTATTTTAGACAGAATTACATTTAAGCATTTGGCAGATGCTTTTATCCAAAGAAACTTGCATTGCATTCAAGGTGTACATTTGATCAGTTTTTGCTTCCATTGGAAACAAACCCATGAAATTAGTGTCGCTAGAGCCATGCTCTAGCAGGCTCAATGACCCTTGATACTTATTCTGGGAGGTCATTGAAATAACCATTGATGAATGCCATCTAGACATACTAAACTGGTACAATTCATTTTCTGACTTGACCACATATTTACACAGCCTAATGTTGAATAATTGTTACCGATACTGCAATACATTCGTATAATTACTTAAATTTTGTTTAAATTATCAATGCCTGCAAAACTTAAATGAAATGCCACTGATTTGGGAACATGTTTATTTCTCACAAATTACCTTTTTAGGAGTGGGTAAGAAAACAAGTGACTACAATCTGCCTCGTGAATGTATCCGGCATAATTTCTCTAGCCGGAAGTGTTTTGTTTCCCACTTCCTGTTACGTCCCAGGAAGACATGACACACCTAGAGCGCTTACAAGACCAGGACCTTGCTCAAGCATTTCTGGAGGTCACAGGTCATTTCTGTGACCATATTTTTTTCAATAGTGCTGTGAAAACACTGAAAGGAGGACACAGAGTTACTGGCAAATGTGTGTGTTTTACCAAATGTTCATCAACAACTATGGAGCATTTACTATTAAAATGCTGTTCTCTATAATTGTTTGTGTGTGTTGTCAGTGCTCGGGCACCTGGTTGAGATTTATGTGGATACAATCAGCAGTGGGAAGGTGCCCTGTCTGGACAATGCAGTGGTTGCTCTGGCAAATCTAGAGAACCAGGCAGCTGTTCAAGAAGCTTTGAAAGTGTATCAGAGTGGGATGGAAGAGGTAAGACATGCACATTGTGTTTGAGTTGTTCAAAATCACTTTTGTTTTATCCTTCACTGTACATATCTGTGTTTTTATACAGATTAATAATCCTATCCAAAGTCAGAACACCAAACTTTGTTTTAAATATGTCTTTGAAAACTGAACCACCGTATAGGCTCAAAATTTTTCACTGAATGCAGTGTACATTCAAGTAAACAAACTGTATGTTTTTACAGGTGAAGAATACATTCCCAATCAGTATAGATAATATTACCTGTGAGCACCAGAAATTCAGTAGTCTGACCATTTCTGAGTTCATGAAATGCTCATTCAAAGATGAAAAGGAGGAATACCTGAAAAACTGGAGGTGAGCTTTAAATATAGAATAATATGATATAGAAGAAATATAGAAGAAAAATATAGAATATGTTCTGTGTTGTTTCTGATTTTGAAGATTAATTGTCCATTTTCGAAGCGGGTCTGACCGAAAATTTACTAATTTTTTTTTTTTAATTTTTCTTTTAATTTTAACTTTTTTTTTTTCAGTACAAAAAATGCTAAACCTTGACAAAAAATATTTTTTATGGTAATAATTTTGATTTCATAATGTAGATATGAATACAACTGGAAAAAACTTGTGAAAAGATGTCTTTCAAATAGCAAATAGTGGAGCTCTGCATGCAGCCATCTACTGGTTAAAGGCGCAGTGTGTGATTTTTAGCGACATCTAGCGGTTCGGTTGCGAGTTGCACTAATGGCTCAGCCCACTGCTCACCCCTCCCTTTCGAAGAAGCTACGGTGCCTGAAACTGGACAAACATATCGTCGTCTGAGATAGCAGTGAATAGCCAGAGTAAGCCAAGAAGAGTGTGTAACATTTTCACTGTTTCTGTACCACAGTCCATTATAAACCACATCATGGATAAAGTTTACAAAGCCATAGTCAGGTGAGGATCAAGGGTCTTAATATATAATATAATAATAGTAATCAGCTGATTGTCTCACAAACGTAACCAGCACATTTCCCCCCACATAGCAAACCCATAATACAGCGAGGGAGAAGAAACACATGAAACTATATGCAACTATATATTTTTTCTAACAGGGTAGTAAAAGTTTAGCTGGCTAAAGAGCTGTTACTGTGGCTGAGCTGGTTAAAGCGTAAAGCCTTGTTTAAACTCGACGTGTTCGCATGAGCCCAAAGGTGCGCGCGGCAAAAATGGCATGATTGTAACAGCGCGCGCCTCCGCATCCCATAGACACCGTTTACTACACACAATAGGCTTTTTTTCTCTGATTTTGAAAACTCTTCGCGATCGACTTACAATGCTTCCAAGATCGACTTGTCGCGATCGACGGGTTGGTGATTCCTGTAACGTTACTGTTTTACGGTACAATGACAAGAGTACTAATCAGCTGTCTCACGAACATAACCAGCACATTTATCACCACATAGCAAAGCCATAACACAGCGAGGGAGAAGAACTAAGTTACATGAAACAATCCAACTACATATTTTACACCACTGACAAGGGAAAAGTCACTACTCACGGTGTTTATGGCTAGCTTCTAGCTTTCTGCGGCTTCTCTCTCAAGGTAGTGACGAAACGCGCTCTGTAGCGCTGTCACTGTGTGTTCGCTGTCGGCTACGGTAGAAACATGACGTCACAATATATCGACCTTCATAGAACGGGATTCCCGCGCCTATGTAGATATAAATGTCTCATTCTAAGGTAATAAAAACATTACGGTTTATTAAGTAAGTTCTTTATACACCACTGAAAACATAGTTATGGATGTCATATTGCATTTCTGTTAATAGATACTCAAATTTTTTACACATTGCACCTTTAAAGTGATAATTTTAAAACTGCTTTTAAAAACTTTTAAAACTGCATTTTCCAAAAGACGGGCACAAATCTTACACTATATTATGTCAAATTATCCATGTTATCCCCATGAATAAAAAGTTAGAAATGTGGGTCTTTATAAAGTGAATTTTACAGAAAAAGCTGTTTTTGTGTAAAAAAAATATTTTTTAATTTATTTATATAAATAAAAATAATATATAATCCTCCAAAAACTGCACAAATGTGAAGTAAAAACATTAATAAACGGAGTAAAATTACATTTGTTTAAAAAACAACAACAATTATTTTGTTACAAAATTACATTTTGTTGGCTGGGGTCTCTGGAGACCCCAACACAGGGATGCAAACAGCGCGCTTTTCGGCGCCTCAAGCTTTTTTCACGTCAGTTTGGGTGACTTGGGTCTGAGACTGAGAGGGTCTTATTATAATCTTATTATAATTTCACAAAGTCACCTGAAGCCATTCCATAGCTTAATGTGAGGGACAGAAGTCTATTTACATAATTAAATTAAAGTTTACGGAAACTCGTTTTCCCTCCTCTGCGGCTGTCAATCATTCTCCATTCAGTATTCAAACAGCCCGCGCGCCTCCTCCGGTTACAGCAGGATGCACGGTAAAACTCTCCCCAATATGATATATTCACATTATAGTGCTTGATCTGTAGATAAAAGGCTGTGGATTTGCATAAAATTACTTTATTTTGTGTATTTGTATATTTGTTGCTGTTTTTAAATGACTCGCTACTGTGCCTGTTAGCACAAGGACTATGAATCGGCATCAAACGCACAATAACTGGAATTTAAAACTGTGAAGAAACAAATGATCAATAAACTGTTGGACAGATATACACTAGGATTTGTGCGCTCGACATTTCCTCGCTTTGTGCCGTGAACTTTTCAATGCGCACTTGACTCCATGTTGCTTTGAGCACATCATTCTGCACCCGCGATGCGCATACGCGTTTTGTGCGCTCTGTTTTGAAGCTTCATGGTTCTCTTACGAGAGGTTCTCTCGTATTGCGTAAGCTAGCTTACGCTACGGAAAAGATTCATCTTTGCTGAGAGTTTGAAGCCAAAAAATTATTTCATAATTTGTATCCATTGACAACGCAGTTCCTCTGCGGCAGACCTAGAGCAGGCTAGCTAGCAGCTCATTGGTTCGCTCAGAGAGAACTGCTTAAGCCTATGGGAGAGCGGGGCTGAACCCGCTACCAATGGGAAGCGCCCGCGCGCTCATTGCATCATGGCCCGCCAGAGTGGGCGTGGCTATGGTGTATAAAACAGTCTCTCCCAGGCTTATGTGATGATTCATTTCATCTTCAGCAAGCTACACGCTTCTGCTGTTCTGAGAAGAAGAAAAGCCGTCGCCGTCGAGAAGGCATCACTCTAGCGAGCTCACGGACCCTGAAGAAGCCGGCCGTCTTCGCCACCTTCAGCCGCCCTGCAAGCTAGCGCCATCCGACGACTGTATCCTTCTCTGTTTTAAAAGAGCTGAGCGTCTTTTTAAAGATGTCTCGAATTTCCTGCGGCTCTTGCCGCGCTCCTCTCGAGGACGGAGACCGCCATATTGTCTGCGCTCTCTGCCTGGGACTCGAGCACGCAGAACTCGCCCTCGTGGATGGAGGATGCGACTTCTGTGAAAGCCTGCCGTTGTCGTCCCTGCGGGCACGACTCCTGGTGGCACAATCCGCTCCCGCGCCGCCTCTCTCTTCGCCGCGTAAAAAGAAACGCCGTGCCCAGAGGCCGCCGGAGCCCCCTGCGGAACCATGCGGGCCGCCGCCGCCGCTTCCCGCTCTCCCTCCCCGCCCCAGCCGGACATACAGTTGCCGCCGAGTGGCCGCTCTGTCGCTTCCGATGACGCCGCGGAGGAGAAGGACTCATGTTCACTGCTCGCTTCAGACAGTGAAGACTGGTCATCTCTCGGATCCACGAGAGAGTCGGCGGGGATCCGCGCCGGAATAGAGGAGGAACTAATGCGCCTCCTCTCACAGGCCGTTGAACGCCTCGGTCTCGAGTGGTCTCCTCCACCCGAGCAGGCCCCGAACCGGATGGACGGCAGCTTCTTTCATCGGCGCTCGACCCCCGCGTGCAACCGGGCCGCCCCATTTCTGCCTGAACTTCACGCAGAACTGACGAAGTCCTGGAATGCTCCGCTCTCGGCTAGAAACCGCTCCGACATATCCGCCTCGCTGCGCTCAGTGGACGGAGCCGCCGAAAAGGGCTACTCAACCATGCCACCTGTCGAGGACTTGGTCGCCGCACACCTCTGCCCGCCCTCTGCTAGATGGCGCTCTTCCCCCACGCTTCCTTCGAAAGCTTGCAGAGCGACCTCGAGCTTTCACGCTCGCGCTTATGCCGCCGCTGGTCAAGCCGCCGCAGCGCTACATTCTATGTCTGTCCTCCAAGTACTACAGAGCGATATTCTCCGTGAATGGGCCGAGAGCGGTAGGAACCCCTCCCCCGCTGTCACGGACCTAAGAAGTGCTACGGACCTCGCCCTTCGCGCCACTAAAGCCGCCGCACAAGCTCTGGGGAGATGCATGGCCAGTCTTTGTGTAGCTGAGAGACACTTATGGCTAACGCTCGCCGACATGGGAGATTCTGAGCGCGCCGCGTTTCTTAACGCGCCCCTCTCCCCGACGGGCCTTTTTGGATCTGCTGTCACGGGAATTGTCGATCGCTTTTCCGAAGTCCAGAAAGCTACCCAGGCCATGAATTTGTTTCTGCCCCGCTGCGCTAGCTCTTCCGCAGGCCACTCTCGTGAGCCTCCTGTCAGAGCCCCACCGCAGCGCCCTCCTCAGCAGACTCAAACAGCCCAGCGCAGACAGGGCGGCCGCCCTCGCTCTCGCTCTGACAGCCGCCGCAGACCGCCGCCCCCGAGGGGCCCGCGACCCAAGATCACGCTGAAGCCTGATCATCAGAAGTCTGCCTAGCAAAGTTAAGAAAAACGACGGCGCTCTCCCGCTGCGGCCGGACCGCCGTCAAAGCTTCGCCCTCTGCCAGTCCCCGTTGTTTCGCCGACTGCTGTAGTGTTTACCGCCACAAACAAGCCGGAGTCCCTACCCGCTTGCGAGCGACAAAAAGCCGTTTTTACGGCTACCCAGAGAAATCTCAAAAAGACAAAAATTGCCGGTTGTGTAGAAAATGTGCCCACAATCATGTGTTCACCCATACACACAAGCATAACATATCCCGTGTCTCTCTCAGAGCCCCTTCACATGAGACGGGCACAGCCCGCTCTAACATCAGAGAAAATAAACACGCCCATGAATGCATGCACGTGTCCCTTCTCTGCTCGCTCTGTTTCACGGCCCATAGACTCCTCTCTGAGTGCAAGTCCCGTTGCAACACACATTCAAAGCGCGCCCACACTCTGTGTTCAGCCCGCGATGTACAGCAATCAGGGCGTGATAACCATTTGGCCACTAGCCACATGCTCCAAAGCGTGGGAAGCCATTCCAGGCATTTCCCCGTGGGTGCTAAGCATTATATAGAACGGCTATCTGCTACAGTTTCGCCGCCGCCCGCCTCGTGCACGCGCTCGGCTCGAATCTACTGTCAGCCCGCTGGCCGCCGGCACGCTTCGCTCAGAAATTGCGACGCTGCTACAAAAGGGCGCCATAGAGAGAGTCCCGCCATCTATGACCGAGTCGGGGTTTTACGGCCGTTATTTTCTGGTTCCCAAGAAAGACGGCGGCCTCAGACCGATTTTAGATCTCAGGTCTTTGAACAAAGTGCTCATGAAGAGACCGTTCAAGATGCTCACTACCAGGAAACTCCTCGCGCAAGTGCGCCAGGGGGACTGGTTCATCTCTCTAGACCTGAAAGACGCCTATTTTCAGATCCAGATAAATCCCCGTCACAGGCCATTCTTACGTTTTGCCTTCGAGGGTCATGTATATCAATACGCCGTCCTCCCGTTCGGCTTATCCCTGGCGCCCCGTACATTCACGAAGTGCATGGATACGGCGCTCGCCCCCCTGCGGAGCCAGGGGCTGCGCATATTGAATTATATGGACGACTGGCTGATTTTGGCCCAATCACAGACGGAGCTTCTGTCGCACCGCGCAGTTCTCCTCGACCATCTGAAAACACTGGGCCTCTCTGTCAACTGGACAAAGAGCTCCCTTCAACCCAGTCAATCGATTTCCTTTCTAGGAATAGATTTGAACTCGGTCTCAATGACGGCTCGCCTGTCCTCACAGCGCGCGCGCAGTGTTCAGCGTCTAGCCGCCTCGTTTCAGATGGGCACCCGCATACCCCTGAAAACCTTTCAGAGGATGCTGGGTTACATGGCCTCAGCCTCCGCTGTGCTTCAGCTGGGCCTTCTGCACATGCGCCCGCTTCAGCTCTGGTTAAACAGCCGTGTACCCCACCACGCGTGGAACACAGGCCGCCAGCTGGTCAGGGTTACGCAGACATGTCTCACGGCGCTGCAGCCATGGACAGTAGCAGAATGGTTTCGGCAGGGCGTCACGATGGGGACCTTTTCCTGCCGAAAAGTCATCTCGACAGATGCATCCAACACGGGTTGGGGTGCAGTCTGCGAGGGCTCACCGGCCTTCGGCCACTGGTCGACTCAGGAAAGCCCCTTACACATAAATTGTCTGGAAATGCTTGCGGTCGAGAACGCGCTCTCGCGCTTCCTCCCGCTCATTCGGGGACACCACGTCCTGATCCGTTCGGACAACATGGCTGTGGTCTCCTATATCAACCATCAGGGCGGTGTCAGATCCAAGAATCTCTTTCTACTGACACACCGCATTTTAGTTTGGTCTCAGAGCCGCCTGCTTTCGCTCAGAGCGACGCATGTGCCGGGCCATCTGAACGACGGTCCAGACATACTATCCAGGAACCTCATCTCCATAGGAGAATGGTCCCTGAACACACAGACGGTCCAAATACTGTGGCGGCTATTCGGCAGAGCAGAAGTGGACCTCTTCGCGTCAGAAGAGAACGCTCACTGCCCAATATTTTTTACGAGGAGCGAGGACGCGCTAGCCCAGGAATGGCCTCGCCGCCCGCTCTATGCATTCCCTCCGATCGCTCTGTTACATCAGGTAATTCAGAGGATCAGGGACACACGCCACTCGGTGCTCCTCATAGCTCCGCGTTGGGAGAGTCAAAGTTGGGTTCCGGAGCTCACTCAGCTGTCACAGACAGCCCCGTGGCCCATCCCAGTCAGAGCAGATCTCCTCTCTCAAGCTCGCGGCACGATCTGGCACCCCCATCCACAGCGCTGGGCGCTACATGCATGGGTGATCAACGACTATTCGTTGATTTGCCAGAAAGAGTAAGAAACACTATCATACAGGCTAGAGCACCTTCCACGAGAAGGCTCTATGCGTCTAAATGGTCTGTGTTCTCAAAATGGTGCACCGACAAACATCTGGACCCACGGTCATGCGAGGTACCGTCTTTGCTAGTTTTCCTTCAAGAGATGCTGGACAAGGGCAGGTCCCCCTCCACTCTCAAGGTTTACGTGGCAGCCGTCGCGGCGTTCTCTGAACCCCGGCGCGCTCAGTCCCTGGGCAAAGACGAGTTAGTCATCCGCTTCCTCAGGGGAGCTAAAAGGATGAATCCTCCGCGGCCCCCGTCGGTTCCTATCTGGGATCTTTCTATAGTCCTCGAAGCTATGAAAGCACCCCCGTTCGAACCGCTCGAGTCTGTGGACCTAAAATACCTCTCGCTCAAAACCGTTTTTCTGATGGCTCTGTCCTCAGTAAAACGCGTGGGGGATCTTAACGCGCTCTCATCCAGCGCCGCGTGTCTTGAGTTTGGACCGAATGATTCAGTCGTCATTCTCAAACCTAGGCATGGCTATGTCCCGAAGGCGATTGGTACCCCGTTCAGGGCTCAGATTATTTCTCTATCGGCTCTGCCTCCATCCGATAGTGAGCGCGACGCTAATCTCCTCTGCCCGGTTCGGGCTCTGAGATTGTACACTACGCGCGCTGCCACGTTCAGACGCGCTGAGCAGCTTTTCGTGTCGTTTGGGGGGCGCACCAAAGTTCTGGCCGCCTCAAAACAGACACTGTCTAGATGGATAGTGGACGCTATCGCTTCTGCTTACGCATCAAAATGCCTGCCCTGCCCTTTGGGCATCAGGGCGCACTCCACCAGAGGCATGGCCTCATCGTGGGCATGGTCCTGTGGAATTTCCATTCATGACATTTGTGTGGCCGCGGGATGGGCCTCCCCGTCCACTTTTGTCAGATTTTACAATTTGGAAGTTCCCGCCTTGCAGGCAAAACTACTAGCTGTCTAAAAACCAGCTCCCTAAGAAGCTGCATCACTGGGAGTCCCTCACACAACCGGTTCGCCCCTTGTGCTCTCCTAAGATGCTTATGTATACACTATGTGCCCGCTCTGCCGGCCTCTTTGTACATTCACTCCACATTAAATTATTCCCCCGGTATCACCCTGGGATTCATGAGTGTTTTTCATAGCGCGCACGGCGTTGACCAGGTGTTCCCGTAGCGTAAGCTAGCTTACGCAATACGAGAGAACCTCTCGTAAGAGAACGAATCGGTTACCTAACGTAACCTCGGTTCTCTCTAGAAGAGGGAACGAGTATTGCGTTCCCGGCCGTGCTTGCGCTACTAGCGTTTCGCTTCACGCTGAAATAAATCATCATATAAGCCTGGGAGAGACTGTTTTATACACCATAGCCACGCCCACTCTGGCGGGCCATGATGCAATGAGCGCGCGGGCGCTTCCCATTGGTAGCGGGTTCAGCCCCGCTCTCCCATAGGCTTAAGCAGTTCTCTCTGAGCGAACCAATGAGCTGCTAGCTAGCCTGCTCTAGGTCTGCCGCAGAGGAACTGCGTTGTCAATAATTTTTTGGCTTCAAACTCTCAGCAAAGATGAATCTTTCCCGTAGCGTAAGCTAGCTTACGCAATACTCGTTCCCTCTTCTAGAGAGAACCGAGGTTACGTTAGGTAACCGATTCGTTTTGCGCACTGAAAGATTATTAAAAGCCTATATATTTTTTTATACCTATCCTGCACAATACATTTAAAATAAGTATAATTTAATTGTATATTATTTCTGTGTAGTGTAGTGTAGCCTATATAAATATATACACTTCTGAATTCTTGACATTCATTTATAAATATAAAATTGTGAAATGTATGATTGCATGATTGAATTTTATAAGAGTACTAATAGTAATTTGTTTTTATTAACATGTTTAGTTTTTTATAAAATTACTGTGCAGATTTTTTCAAGAATTACTTTTTGCTGCTAATTTATACACTTATTAAGTTTAATAAAATTACATAATACATTTATGTAATATTTAAAGGTGTTAACTGTAATCTTACACTGCAAAATGATAACTTACAAAGGATTAAATTCATCACAATTATGGATATTTGCCGCAGGGCGAGGGCTTCGATAACCTCTCTCTTTTTTGACCATACATGTGTTTGCATCCCTGCCAACAGCACAAGTGTGACTTTCTTCCCACACTAACATAAAAAAAGATATCATTCCAAATTAATTTATTTATTTGTAGATCTAGAAAGTGTTGACAACTGTACAAAGTTTCATGCCATTATTTGGACAAAGATCTTTTTTTATTTTTATTTCAGCAAATGTCATTTGGGGTCCAAAAAGACCCCAAACAGCATTAATAATAATCTACCCGGACCTTAATATGTGGCCTTGTTAGGAGATGATCAACGATATTTGCTTCAGCTTTGACTGGTCATAATGTTTTGGCTCATCAGTGTATCTGAAAAATTAATGTAGCATTGAAATGAATGGAGAATGGAGAGAACTAGAAAAGATCATACAATGTGGCTCAAAGTCATTCATAGATTGTTACTTACAGGTACGGTCACTGAAGTAACGGATGTCATTTCCTTGAGATATTTGAGACGGATGAATTGGATATGTGATGGAATTTTTTATTGATGGAATTTGAATGTTTATTTTCAGTAACAAAAGGAAATGAGTAAAAGGAAGTGTTTTAGAAAGATGGAACATGTGATTTCTATTTAAATTCATTAGCTATAGTTCCTATTTTTTTTTTGAAAAAGTGCATATGTTGCAATAAAGAAATTATGGCCAAGAAAGGGTCAAAAGGGAATTTTAAAATAGCAAGCTGCATGAGACGTGCATACAATGTGCCTTTTGAAGGCAATACCATGTACACTAGGCTACATACCATGTGATCTGATGGTCTTGAAAAATGCTTAGCAGAACTAACAGTCATATGATTAGCTTAGATCATTATAACCAATCCCCAAATCAGTATATCAGTAAATAAAGTAACACTTTTTTTAACCTAACTACAAAGTATAAATGTGTGTGTATTTTTTTGTTCGGGGAGTCTTGGTTGTTGAGTGCTCCCAGCCGGCTCTCAATAAACCTTTTTTCCTGAAAATAGCAATTTGAGAGTTGGATCTTGAATGCTGAAACTGGGAAAAATAAGTACAAACGATTCTAAGCTCATATGGTCAATCAAGGCAGTGATAGCGATCAGGGAGCGACAGTAATATTTTGAGTTAGTATTAGGGCTGTATTCATCAATGAATTTGGGTATTGATATAGCTTAGACGGGACGCTGTCTGTCACTGTCATGATTCTGCCATCTAGTCCTTGTCTTTCTTTAAGTCTTGGGGCAGAATCATGACAGACTCATGTTTTGTGTACAAGCACATGGCCTTTTGTTACGGCCATGTGCTTGTGTTGTCTCCTTACGTAACCCCGCCCCCTTGTTATCCTCTCTTGTCATTGTTGTCTAGTCGGCTTCACCTGTATGTCATTAGTGTCTCCCTATATTATCCCCTTGTGTTTGCTGATGTCCTGTGCCGATTCATTGTCATACTTTATAAGAGTTTACCCGTGTGTACCTGTTCTTAGTAGGAAGTCTTGTATAGTTCTTGATCTTGTATTTGCTGTCTGGTAATTGTTGTGTTATGATGGCTATTTATCGAGATATTAAGCTGAAGTAAAACCAGGTCAGACGAACGTGACAACAACTCTTTTATTCCTCTCCACAACACTCCCCACAGGGGGGCGGTAATTCCCCATATAACATTTAACCATATCACTACATCCCCCTTTCTGAGATATATGCTTTACATCACAACAGATACAGAACTATATGTGTGAGTGGGAATGTAAATGACATCCTTGTACAGTTTACTACAAAACTGCAAAATCTGTTATCTCTTTTATATTACTTTTATACACATGGCTTATTAACATTTTTAACAATTTTCTCAGTTTTCTTTTCCCTTCTCTTCCCCAAATAAAACAGATTAACAGATAATAAACAGATAAACAGATTCCTCTTTTTTTTTTCCATAAAGAACAAATTTTCTTTTTATTCTAAGAAGGGTGGGGTAGACTGCCCAAGCCTTCTACTGAGTGTGGGGGTTTATTCTGCCCCGTAGCAATTCACTCAGTTCTCCCAACAGTACCTGCTAACTATGCACAAAGTCCTTCAGGTACGTTGGGGGTCTTCTGTCCCTGGAAGGATACCTTTTCACCGGAGTATCCAGAAGGACTGAAGCATCCCCCGAACATACACCATCTGGTCCAACTCCAGAATCTTTATTTTCCAGAACAGGTGTATCATGACTTGATGTTTCTACTGGCAGTGCTACTGGGGTTGACACCAGGTGACTACGATTCCGACGAAGAATACCCCTAGGTGATTCCACCAAGTATGATCTTGGAGTCTCCGCTTTCATAATCACAGCCCCTTTCTCTTTAGTGTCTTTAATCCACACTAGCTCACCTGGATGCAACTGTGGCAAGGCATGAGCTCTGTGCCTTTTATTATACTGTTTCCCTTGTTTCTCCCTCTTAACCTTTTCCTCTGCTCTCAGACGATTCATGTCCATCCAACCTGGGTTCAACATTGAAGGAATAACTGGGACAGTCGTGCGAAGCTTTCGGCCCATCAGCAGCTCTGCTGGACTAAATCCATTAGCTAATGGTGTTGCCCGGTACTCCATAAGAGCCAGATAAGGATCTGCTGCTTTGGTGAGAAAATCCTTCACAGTCCTCACTGCTCTTTCGGCTTCCCCATTGGCTTGAGGATATCTGGGACTGGACGTCGTATGAGAGAAACCCCACTCTTCAGCGAATTTTTTGAAAAACTCTGCACTGAATTGTGGTCCATTGTCTGAAATCACCTCAGTAGGAATTCCGTGTCGGGCAAACATACTTTTGAGATGGGTTACCACACCTGCAGCAGCTGTTGATGACAGTTTGGCTATTTCCACAAATCGGGAAAAATAGTCAATCACCAGCAAGTATTGATCTTCTTTCCACTGAAACAGATCTGCTCCAACTTTTGTCCAAGGCCTCTCAGGGAATTCTGTGGGAATCAATGTCTCTTTGAAGTTCTTCCTTTGACTTGCACAAATATCACATTTCTCCACCTTTGACTGAAGCTGTGCACTGAGACCCGGCCACCAAACAGATTGCTTAGCACGTTCTCTACACTTTCCAATGCCCTGGTGTGCAATGTGCAATTTCTCTAGGATATCACTCTGTAGTGATTTTGGAATTACCAGTCGACAGCCTTTTAACATCAGTCCATTCTCTATGGTTAATTCCCCAGCAAATTGGAAGTACTGCTGCACCATGGCTTCCACTCTGTTTTTAGACGGCCAGCCCTCCAGGACATACTTTTTGACCAGCTGTAAAACTGGATCAGCTTCTTGATGTTGCTGAATATCGCGAAGTCTCTTTTCAGTTGCAGGTAAGCTTGTGACAATAAAGTTCACGTACAGGTTCATCTCCTCCTCCTTTTGTTGTCCGTCATGTTCTCCGTCATGTTCTCGTTGTCCAGGTGCTCTAGAGAGGACATCAGCAGTTGCAATATTTTTCCCTGGAACATGCGAAATAGTGTAAGTGAATTTCATGAGTCTCATCCGCAATCGCTGGATACGTGGTGGTAGTTCGTCTAGGTTCTTTGAACTCAAGAGGGGTACCAAAGGTTTGTGGTCTGTTTCCACATGAAAGGAAAGACCTACAAGAAAGTCCGAGAAGCGCTCACAAGCCCAGGTGACAGCTAAGGCCTCCTTTTCAATTTGCGCGTATCTCCTTTCCGTGTTTGTGAGTGCTCTTGACGCGTAAGCAACAGGTTTAAGCTGCTCACCTTGCCTCTGAAGCAATACAGCTCCCAGCCCGTATGATGATGCATCAGCTGAAACGACTGTAGTGGCGTTTGGATTGTAAAGAGCCAGCCCCGGCGGTGTGCTTAGGTCTCTTTTAATGTCCTCAAAAGCTCTCTGTTGGTGCTCTCCCCATGCCCACATATTCTTTTTCTGCAGTAGATCTCTCAAAGGCTGCGTTTTCTCAGCTAGGTTTGGTAAAAACTTCCCTAGGTGATTTATCATGCCCATGAATCTCCGCACTTCACTTACATTTGTCGGCTCGCTCATTTGTGTGACTGCACGCACCTTTTCAGGATCCGCTTGAACTCCTGACCCATCCAGTATCTGACCAAGGAACTTCACACTCTTCTTAGAGAATTCACATTTATCATTGAGGGTCACTCCTTCCTTTTGCAGTTTTTGCAGCACAGCAAAGAGACGTTGATCATGTTCTGTCTGGGACGCCCCGAACACTAATATATCGTCCATGTGGCACAAGACTCCTTCTAGACCCTCCAGCATTTGCGACATCCTTTTCTGGAAATGTTCTGGAGCCGATGATATACCAAAACAAAGTCGGTTGAAGCAGAACCTTCCAAAAGGAGTAATAAAGGTGGTGAGGAGGGCTGAATTCTGTGACAAAGGAATTTGCCAAAATCCTGAGTTGGCGTCGAGTTTAGAGAAGACCGTGGCTCCTTCCAGTTGACCAAGAGAATGTTCCACTGAAGGAAGAATGTATCTTTCTCTGTTTACTGCATAGTTGAGCTTTGTTAGATCTACACAGATGCGCACTGCACCGTTTGGTTTCGGAACAACGACCATACCTGCGCACCAGTCAGTCGGTTGTTCTACTCTGGTAATCACTCCTTGATTTTCCATGCGTTCCAATTCTTGTTTCACTTTTGACATGAGGGGTATTGGAATACGACGGGGTGTTGACAGTGAAAAAGGCTTAGCGTCAGGCTTTAGAGATATCTCATAGTCTCCTTGCAGTTTTCCCAGGCCGTGGAATAATTCTGGAAACTGTCTTTTTACTGACTCCAGACTATCAAAGTTCACTGTATCGATTCTTGCGATGATGTCTAGAGCATGGATTGCCGGACGCCCGAGTAGTGCCATCTTCAACCCCGATATCACATATATGTCTTGAGTAGTGGTTTTATTTTTCGTGCTGAGTTTAGCTGTGCACCTACCCTTGACTTGCAGTGAATCTTGACCTGGTCCCAGCAGTATTTTTGAGGTTTTCTGCAGTTTACCAAAGTTTTCCTCCTTATACAGTTCTTCAGAAACCACCGTGACATCTGCTCCCGTGTCCACTTTGAACAACACCTCAGAATTATTCACTTTTAGTTTAATCAGCCAGGGGGCATCATTCTGCTCTGTACTCACAGTACCTAAGAATGCTATGTCACTCTCTTGTTCATCATGAGTCATGTTTACTTCACTTATCCCTCTAGACCTGCAAACTTTCGCATAATGACCCTTTTTCTTACAAAGGTTGCAGAATGCTTGTCTTGCTGGGCATTGAAATTTGCTGTGAGATGGAGTTCTTCCACACCACTTACATGAGATGGACCTTTCTGACACTGTTTGTTTCTCTGCCATCCTAGCAGGCTTCCTCTGCATCATACCTCGTCCTTTATTGTAAGGTCGTTGTTGTGCATGAACAATGTCGACATTTGTCGCTGTGTCACTTTTGAAATTGCCTTTCAACTCCTCTTGCTGTTTCTTTACCAGCTCACTTTGGCGTACACGTGTGACAGCCTTCTCTAGAGTAAGTTCAGGATCCATCTGAAGTTGCTCTGACAATCTTTTATCTCTCAGTCCAACCACTAATCTGTCTTGAAGCATTTCACTATATAATTCTCCATAGCCACAATGCTCAGCTAGGCAATGTAGTGCTGTGATGAAATTATCTGCAGACTCTCCAGTTTCTTGCTGTCTCATATTAAACTTTGCACGTTCAAATATCACATTTCTTCGTACTACAAAGTGTTCATTCAGTCGCTCCATGACAGTATTGTAATCACTGAGCTGTTCTGGAGTGAGACGCAATGATGTGAGAATGTCCTCTGCCTCATCACCCATTGTATACACGAGTGCATTCACTTGGTTCTCTTCTGGTTGTAACTCAAGTCCAGATGCAACTCTATATCTTTCAAACCTTTTACTCCACTTTGGCCACTCTTCTGGCTTTAAAAAGTCAAACTTTTGTGGTGGCATTACCTGAAACCGATCCATTTTCACTCACGCGGCTCTCTCCTCTCCACGTGACGACCGATCTTTTCTTTTCCAATTTTTCACCTTCCTAGCGTGAATTCTTCGCATCACACATGGCAAAAGGGCTCTCACTGTCCTCCTATGCCGTTATTGTGCAATCTTCTGACACCATGTTGTGTTATGATGGCTATTTATCGAGATATTAAGCTGAAGTAAAACCAGGTCAGACGAACGTGACAACAACTCTTTTATTCCTCTCCACAACACTCCCCACAGGGGGGCGGTAATTCCCCATATAACATTTAACCATATCACTACAGTAATAGTCTAGTTTTGTCGAGTAATATCTAGTTTAGTTTTCCCTCGTTCGTATTGCTTCTGTTTTGCCCCGTCGTGGGTTTTGTTTTCCCCTGTTTTCTGTTATAATAAACGTTGTGTGATTGTCTACCGTCTGCGCATGGGTTCATTCTCTATCCTCAACAGTCACTGTATTTATTGTATTGGCAACGGGAAGTTGCAGAAAAATTGTATTGCTAACTGGAGGAATAGTCAGATTTAGTTCCCTATCGAACAGTTTGTATTGAGCATCGAGAATTTTCTTTTTCAGAAGAAAAAAGGTCAAAAGAATCAAAGCCCTCCACTGCTTTCTTGTTCAGGGGTGTTTAAACTCAGTCCTGGTGGGTCACTGTCCTGAAGAGTAACTTGCCTAAACACACCTGCCTTAAATTTTCTAGTATGCTTAGTAAGAACTTTATTAGTCGGATGTGTTTAATCGGGGTTGAAGCGAAACTCTGCAGGACTAACAGGAATTAACACCCCTGTTCAAGACCAATAAAAAGGTAACAGTAAAAAGAACAATCACGTAAATTACGTATAGCACATTCATTTATTAATGTAAGTTAGTCCTCAAAACGTCCATATATTCTAATATCAAACTTTTGCTGTAAGTGTTTTTCCAATTAGAGCATCTCTGATGGTTGTTTTCACTGTACAATGGTTTGTTGTAGCCTAATTATGTAAGATTCAGACAACTGAATGTTTTCATTTTTATCAGACCCACATCAGGAAATAATTTTCTGACCCCCAAAAACTGTTGCAAATTGGAAAGGTCACCATGACTTTTAGTGTATGACATAAGGTGTTAAACAAACTACGGGCTAACACAGGCAGAACGGAAATATCTTTCTTTACATAAATGTAGTATAACCTTTTCACCTTTTATTTATTTTTTTATTTTTTTAAATTGATCAGCTTCTGGCATTTTTCAGATCTCAGGGCCCTACTCTTTCTTTAGGCTTCAATTTGTAGGTGTTATAATCTGAAGATCTTGTCAATTACAACATTTAGTTATAGGCTATGTAGATATAGGCCTACTTTACTGTTCTGATACTCATTTGAGTCATATCTTTTGATTTTATTATTATTCTTAAAATAAAGTTATTTTATAAGATTTTGTTATTACCTAAACATTCAAATTCATCTTTGAAATCATTAGAAATACAGTATCTTTTTTTATTTTAAACATGTACCAGTCCATCCATTCTACGGGACAATCACGTCTGCATTCAACTTGTATTTTCTATCAATATTAGAAACCTTTGAAGTAGGCTATAATGTTATAAAGAAAGAAAAAAACTAATTGTACATGCACCACCATTTAAAAGAAAGCAAGATGATAATGAAATAGCCTAATTGTGACAAGAGTTTTGACATCTGGAACTCCCTGATTTGAGAAATTTAGATTTATTTTAAAAGAGAGAAGGCTTTCTACACTGAGTGGATCACCTCGCTCGCACCATAAACATTTTGATTCAGGGTAAGAACAAATTTATGTTTAAATAAATTATGCACTTATTAGTGAATAAGACCCAGTGAGCAATATTGCTAGACAACTATTTTTACGTGCACAAAAAAAAAAAAAAAAAAAAAAAAAAAAAAAGGGACGTGACATCGTCACCCCTCACTGACTCACTCAGCCCAGGAAATCGAAACTGACTAAAGTAAGCGGCTGAGGGTAACTAGAGGACCATGAAGTTTGGTTTGCGTTGTGTGCACTTGATTGAGATGATTTCGAGTGCAGGTGACCCCGCGTTTCCCTCCTCAGAGATGTAAAGGTGGGTTCAAAACTAAATGATTTATTTGTCTGGAAAATATGGGTGTTGTTCCGCTTCACGCTTCTGCAGTTGGCTACGTCAGGCACGCGCTGTTCTTGTTTTTTCATTAGAAAATTATAAATTAATATTTTAGTGTTCTCAAAGATATCACCGTCTTTAATTACTTCTTTAAAACGATATAGGTTTAAGATTCTTTTCATTTACCGTGGTTTATTTCAAAGCCAATTTTCAATATTATTGTAGCCTATGCAATAGGCTACTGTCGTGTTCTTGCATTGGCCGTAAGGGTGCGACGCTGCCTGCAACTGTACGTGTAAACTATAATTTAAAACAGAAATTTACAACAATGCCCTTTGCCATATTCATAATAATACAAAATTTACTCTCTTTGCCATTTTGTCGTAACGGTCATGCATTCCCCACCTGACGTTTGACAGCAGAGGGAGAATCATTAGCATATAAAATGAAAATTAATCTGCACCTGCTGTCTACTTGTAATGTTAACTTTTAAAACACCAGAATTAAAGAACAAAGAATGTTTCAGACAGAACATTTAAAAATTTAACTGCACTTTTTTTTCTTTGTACAAACCTGGGTAAACACACATAGGAAATAATGAATGACTCTAAATGGTCATTCATTACTCATTTACTCAAATGGTATGAATGTGTGTAATGTGATGCATGGAAAGATATGGGGCCATTCTTCGTGTTTAAACTGATAAGTGATAAACTGTTTATTTAAATGACATATGAGAGCTCAAAAGCAGTCAAACTGGTCAAATTTCCTGCTGCCACCACAAAACTTCTGCATTCTTATGACATGAGGGCATATGATGGTACTGTTGAGCACTGGTAAAAAATAATATTAATAATAATTTAGTATTTACTCTAGGCAACTAGTCTGAAGCAACCACTTCATTTATGGCAGGGCTGCCCAGCAACAGCCTCTGTGCTTTGATACCTGACCTCTCTCTGTGGACCAGAAGATAAATATGCAATGAAATTAATCCTTATGTATATGTGCACGTTTTGTGTAATGCATTTGTGTAATATTTACAAAGGCACTTTACATAGTTTTCATTACATAGACTTTTTCATTACATATTGATCTAAAATAATCCTTACATGATCTGAAGCCAGGGTTCAGGTTAAAGAGGTTTATGCTTGACTAACAACAGTAATCGGTCTGAAAGCCACTTGGCCAAAACCTGTTCTGTGGCAGTTCACATGGAGTTAATATCCCTTGTTTTCGTGGTTTCCACACACTCTGGTTGCTAGGTTGCACTTGTCAAATAGGAAAATAAGTCTTTTTTTTTGTCTTCTGTTCATGATAAGCTTGACCTTGTATTGTACACCCCAGCTTTTCTTTCTCACATAACCTCAAGAACAACAGCTCTGGCCAACTATTACATTGTCTTTCTACAATGTAATCTTTGCTTACCACCAGTAAATTAAAATAAAGTTAGGTACAATAGGCAAATTAGCAGAAATGTTTTATTCCATTCTTTAAAATGTGCAGTATTCACACTTGATAAGTTGATATGTGACTAGACCCCAGCACATTTGCATACAGTATAACAAATGTGATTTTTTTAATGTGATCCAGCAGCTCAGCAGTTATTATCAGACTGTTTAATCAAAGGTTATTTATCAAATTTTTCAAAAAAGCATGTAAATTATACATTTATAAAATAAAATAAAAATCATCTCTAAAATTGTTCAAAAGCCTATTTGACAGTTACCAGCAATATCATTTTAAGATGCAACATCTCAATAAATGGATCTCTATCTTTGATAAAACATGAGATATGCAGAATATGAGCAGTATGTCATGTGAGTTAAGTGTTATGTCCCTTCATAGTCATAATTCATCCTTTATACTTCCCAATAGCTGTTCAAAGGTCTAAGTATAGTAGTAATGTGATTCTGTTTTCAGTGGGGGTTTATGCTCTTTTGAATGGTATTTGCATTCTCCATTATGTAAACAAGTCAGCTGTGTTCTTCTCTTTCCTCACATTAGGTTGAATTTACTGCAGTATTTGAACCTGAAGGTGCCCAGCTGAAGGTGTTCATGTCAGACTTTATGCATGTTATGGCTTGAATCTGTAGAAATGTCTACAGTACAGACTAGAGATGCTCAGCTGCAGGAGTTCATGCAGATGTATGAGCTGAGAGCTGCTTGTAATGTCTGCACTCATGAATACTCTCGCATTTCCTACTCCATCATTGCAACGCCTCACCGTTGCTCTCACAATCTGCTGCTTGTCAGAGCAAAGGTCAGAGGTCACAAATGGAGCCCTGTGTTCTCTCGGCCCTCTTACCCACGACCTAGTCGATATGAAGTGTGTTGGTATTTCAAGGAGGATGTCGGGTGCTATGTGCATCATGACCGTTGCACCTTTGCCAGTAGTCCAGAAGAAGCTGCAGTGTGGAACTTGCAAAAAAACACAAACCTAGACCACAAGAGTTTAATTCATCTGATCACGCAAAGAGAACGACTGGGTGAACAGAGCAGACAAGGAGATGTTCAGTCAAGCTCTCATGAGCTATCCTCATACCAGGAGAAACTTCTGGAAGAGTACAGAAGCAGCAGCAATGAGATTCTTATCGTGAGTACAATGAAATCCTGAACAAGATCGCAACTCTGCCTAACTCCGTCCATGTAACTTTAATATTTTTAAGACATATGATATCTATCTTTATGAGTATTTGAAACCATGTAAATTAAAGGGACACACACACACACACACACACACTAGGGATGCGCGGTATACCGGTACTGCAAAAATACCGGTATATATTATATTTCAAACGGTACAATATCATAATTTTGTTCAAGTCGGTATTTGATGCGCTGCTGTTTCGAAGTTTACCGCTAGGCGGCAGTGCGCTACCTAAACTGACGCGGGTCATGCGAAACCAGCAAACAGTGACAACAGAGGAACACGATGGATCAAACGAAGCTCATTCGAATTTCTAAACGCCCGAAATTAATAAATAGAGAGAGCAGTATGAGTGAAATAAGGCATTACTTTGCCTACAAAAGTAATGAGACAAGCAAAGAAACAGATCTCAATGCACCACTCTGCAAACGGGGAGGCAACACATCAAATCTGGCTAAGCACTTGACTCGTCAGTTGCTCATCCTGACTTGTTCAAAGAGTTCAGAGATCGACAGGTTAGTCCATCATTCAACTGATTTAATTTAGACTTTTATTAAACACTGAACAGCGCACATACGTAAGAGCTTATCAATTATATATAATACGATAAACACGAAAGCTCAAATCTGCTTGCATGACACGCTAGAACCAATTAAGTTTAGGTCTCATCATTTTTGCATTTTCAAACAAACATATATTAATTGAATTTGAATGAATAAAGAATAAAAAATTGAATAATATTAATTTTAGTATTAGTGATAGTAAAATGAATGGCATATTAGTGCCGCTGTGGCGACCCCTAGAGGAATAAGCCGAGAGAGTAATAGTAGTAATATGAATATTTCTAATATTACAATTAAGCTACATTTGTCAACATTCATTAGGTAACCAGACCTAACAGTATTATAGCATTTATTAATCTATATCAATCAGTAATTAAATGACCTAGAAAATTAAATATACTAATACATGTTTAGCAATGCATTAAACTAATATGAACCCAAACAGTAACCAAACCAAGATGAATAAATGCAATAAATGTTGATAATTCTCTGTTGATGCATGACAGCTAATGGTTTACATGTCATTTAATTATTCTATTATTATTATATGTTAATCTATTATTATAGATATTAACCTATTTTAATTGTATAATTTCAGTTTTTTTTTTTTCGAAATCAAAATTTAACCTACTGTATGTTCCCTGACTGAATTATTATTATTTTATTTTACATTTTGATACCTTTTCTTAGCACATTTGGTAGTGGAGAGTTTCAAGCAGTGTTTTGTAAGTGTCACTTAAATTTTGAGACTGGTTTTTTTTTTTTTTTTACCTGTGGTATCGATTTAGTATCGATACCGAGGTATTAGGTTCTGGTATCGTACCGAAGCCAAAATTGTGGTATCGAGCCATCCCTAACACACACACACACACACACACACACACACACGCACGCACACGCACAAAAGATTTATCACACAAAACATTTTTAAATATTTTTCATTTTAAGGATGTAATACACTGCACAACTTCTGCACAGATTTTTTATTCAATTTACGGTCTGGACTGGATGAGTCAATGTTAGTTGCTGAAAATCATAGCCAGTCTCCAGATTTTGGGCAGTTGGAGTTGAAAGATTACACAGAAAATTATGTCATGGTCAAAGACTCCAATTTTTGATTCCATCCAGTCAGAGGATATCAAACATGTTTGTTATTTTGAGCGGATTTTAGAACACACATTGTTTTCATTTGTCATGCTTCCCCTAGCAATGAGGTGCATGTTTCTACATACGTTTGTTGTCAGACTTGAAAGTCTAGTGTGTGATCCACAATCATTTAGTGTATGATATTTTTCTTTGGAACCATTTACAAAGTCTGCAAATGTAAAATGCCTATTTTTCAAATCTGTTCTAATTTTAAAGTTTAGTGTATTCCTCTTTTAGTTGCTAAATATGCTGACATTCATGATGTTTGTTCTTGAAATTATTATAAAGAGAATCACAATATACAAGTCAGAATCAAGCATATGAGAGCCATATAATAGAGAAATTAAAAAGTTGTTTGTGTTTATGAAAACTTTTTTTTTATTTTTTTTATATTTAATTTATTTTATAATTATTTTATTAAATACTAACATAAAAAGTAACAAAATCCACAAATATGGACATGTGTGTGTATTTTACAGATCTCTGAGCACGTGGATGATGTGTGTGTTACACACGATGAGAATCTTTGTGTAGACTGTTTACAAGAAGACAGTGGAATCAGATGGAAATTCACAATCACCACTGAGGTCAGAAATACACACTAACCTGTATTATTTTACATTCAGCCTTATTGCACACCAGTTATTGATAACCTCCTGTTTGTTTTGTGTGTGTGCATGTGTGTTTGTGTAGAGGTCCTTGACTCATGTGGCTCTACTGAAAGTGGAAAATGGTGCTGTTTTCTCTTTGAGTGACAGTTTACAGAACACATTTCCCCCAGTCACACACACTGCAGGCCACCACCTTCGCTCCTCTCACTCCACCTACCAGCTGAGTGTGTCTTTTCTGTCATTCCACCCTGGAGTGTACGAGCAGTGGTTGGTGTTTGACTTCGACATGCGACCAGTTCTTCTCCGGAAACTGAAGGTGAGAGTCGGTCAGCAGTTCCATGTCCAGCCAGATGAGGCAGAAGAGAGTGAATGTGCCAAGCTTATTTCGGATGAGCGCTGGAACAGAGGAAACAGGGTTATCGTGCCCTTCTTTACCAGAAAGGAGGAGGATGAGCAGTTGCTTAGTAAATACAAATCACCCCAGCTGAACTTACAGTTCAATCCCCATGCAGATCACAGTTCCTCACTTCACCGAGACAACTACAGAGAGAGAGCTCACCACTTTCTGTTCAGAGAGGAAATTGCAGAGGAGAAGCTCATTAGCAGGTACAAATAGCTTATAGAAATAGTACACCACTTGAAATGTATGCTAAGGTGTACATTTTCAAATTTACTATATTTATATGAATGCGTGATTTATATAAATATAGTGCCCCCCAAACCAGCGCAAACCCCATCCCAACCCACAGCTGATTTCATCGGTCAACCATCACAGGCCCTGTCCCAAATGGCACCCTTAACACTCGCGGTCTTCCTACAAGTCCGCACTTTTGTGACGTAACGCCTCTTTGACTGTCGGGAAGAAGTCTCTTGCAGAGCTCGCACCAGTGCAGGCTCAGCAAAAGTGTAGGCTAATTCTTTTATAATTATCGACCACGGACACATTATGTTTTAGCTATCGATTACCATATTCACTTGTTTTTAAATGTAAATTCAAGCCAATAGCTGTTCTCATGTATGAAACATGGGCAAAGTTGTTAAAGTCAATGAATCTTTATGTAATATACAGATAAAATTAGTGGAGAAGTGGATAAACAGGTTTGGGTTGGGGTTTACACTGAACAGGTGGATTCTATTATTACGATTGTTTTTTTTTTGGGTTGTAAGGGAGGTTATAGCCTCATATGGTAGAGATCCAGTATGTAATTATAAACAGTGTTAAGTGCTGATCTAAGTCCCAATTTTTTATGTCTACAGGTCACACCATCATTAAGAGATATAATTTATCTAATGTCATAGTATCAGCCACACCCATAGACATGTTTTCCCTAGCAGATAAGTTTCTGTCTCCCTAGATTATTATAATTATGGTCTGCATACTGATGAGTCACAGACTTTGGCTTAGTGTGGGTCCAATGGCAACAGTGTTTTACCACCTAAATAAATGAGTTAGAGATTTTACTTTTTGAATATAATTTCTACTAGGCTACTAAAATAGTGTATTTTAACATTACTTATTTCTCATCTCATGCACTCTAACTCTGGAATTTGAACCTTTACTGGGATCAGAGGCATTCCATGTTATCATAGCATTTAATGGCCTCTGAGTCTGATAGTACTAGGCAAGTATAATCACTGAATGGAATATAAGCGTAACTGAAAGCAAACAATGCAAAGATTAAAGGCATTATTTTCTTACAAGTTAATTGCGTTTTCAATGAATGGATGAAACATGGGCAGGGCAGTTTCAAAAATCAGCGCTGTTGTTATGCATACTGTAGCTAAGATGGTGTTGTAGTAAAAGATGAAAATATGGCTGAAAGGAAAGGTGGATGAATGGGTTGGTGTTATGGTTCAAACTGAATAGGGGGAATGTATTATGAATACAATACTGTTGTCACTGTTTTGAACTCAAAGAACAGCCTAAACACTGTGTGATTGATCCAGACAGGACACTTGCAACTGTCTGTTAAATAATTAGGTGGCACACATATTGGATGTGTAGCCACTATTACATTACACTGTTATTATAATTATTTTATGATTTTTTTTTTGCATAGATGTCTGTGGCTGGCCATATTACTGTATTTGGCATACTAGTCAGTCTGAAAAGACAAATAGTTGTGGTAGAAATTCCCCTATGCACATGTCTTAAATTAAACCAGGTGTCCCCCACACCTCCAAAATTATCCTCAGATGACCCCTACTCTGACCACGGTTACCCCTCACACCTAAGTATACCTTCTCTGTACATATTAGAAAAACCCAGAATTGAGATGACGTCTCGCACCTTATGAACACAATCACTTGGGAATAAAGGTCTCCAGTGTTCCACAAAACTGCTGCACAGCAATAACCAGCCTTTGAATATGCTTTAATCATGGCCGAGAGGATCTCGGATCAATTTCAGAGAATTACCCCTGACAAAAAGAGTACAACAGTTTTTATAGAATAGTAGTGTGGCAAAGGTGACATGATTCATTAATTTTTTTTCCAAATATGGAAGCAAATATGGAATCCTTGATACTTCAGCTTTTTGCTAGGGTCATGAGGTTAAATGTATAACAAAACTAGACGGCTGTCTAGTTTTGTTTCCTCTTTTGTTAGATTCAGATGCACTAACTTTGGCCCAAGTGTTATGGACATTTAGTATTGAAAAGCGTATAAATGTTAACTCTGCAAGAAAAAGAAATGTTAGTTATGTTTAATTAAAAATTTCCTTCACATAGTCCTACAAATGGTCCAATCGTCACTCAAGTTGGTGCTATATAATCATCAGATCACAAACCAAATAAAATTAAACAAATGGTATAATGAAATACACCATACATCTGTAGCATATTGAGTTTTGGTTGATATTAGAGATTTTTTTTATTTATCTGTATTGAGAATGCTATTTTCTCTCATTTTACAGTTAGATGACCTTTGCCATGTATTTACAGTTGCAAATGTTTTCTTTTTTTCCCCAAACTTGCAGATTAAATGTTAGTGGGAGTGTGTCTCTCTCTGACCAGTTGAGTGATGGCATATCACGGTTTTTCACTGCTCCAGGGAAGCTCTTTGCCATTCTGAAGGTGTCCTGCTCGCTCACACCAGACTCGCCTGAAGGGCAGATGCTTAAACGAGGGGTGCAGATGGCTTTGGTGAATTGCATACCAGCAAAAGCCAGTGTGTCAGTAGAGCACAGAAACCACACGTATGAGGCATTGGTGCTCAAACAGGCTGCTGGCGAGGGTCACATCGGTCTTCAGCTGTCTGCACGGTGTGTGTCTGAGCTACAGCTGAGGAAAACAACCAGGTGTGAAATGGAAGTTCAGTTTCAGCTGAACAGACTGTCATTTTGTCAGATGCACCAGGCTATTGATCACCTACCAGACTTGCACATCGTTCTACCTGACCTCAGTAACTGTTGTGTCCCTGTGGACATAACCAAACAGTCTGAACTGAACAACAAACAGCAAATTGCCTTGAACTTCATCCTTGGCAAGTGTGAGAGCAACAAAGTGGCTCCTCCCTTGCTAATATACGGACCATTTGGCACCGGGAAGACACTCTGTCTCGCCTCAGCAGCCAAAAAGCTGGCCTTACGTTCTCAGAACAAAGTGCTCATCTGCACATATACTAACAGGTAAGTTATAAATAAATGATAATGTAGTTTTAGCCAATCATTACCACAAAATAAACCCTACAGAGGGATCAGGATCATGCATCAACCAATGTTTTTTTGTTTTGCGATGAAGTATTTGAGACATTATAGTTTGAGTTATTAATATTATATATTTGTTTTAAAATAAATTGAAAAATAAATTTCTTCAAAAATAAATTGAGAAGTAATATTAGACATTATACAAAAAATATAGTTTAGTGGTCATTATATAAAAATATTTGACCACAAAATTGACCATAAAATGCAATATTATCAATTGTTATTACCAGTTATTTTAAACAAGAACAAGAACAGATGGGAATTTAATTTGTATTAAGATGCCTTGCAATACTTCTGTGAAAATAAAAGCTCCCGTCCATTTAAGAAATCTAACTTTGAGTTTTGTTCCTTATAGCTCTGCAGATTTATATGTCAGAGAGCACTTCCATTCATACATTACAAATGGACACCCAAACCTCAAACTACTCAGGATAAAGGCAAACCGGGGCGGGGCCTCCATCCTGGCAACCGATGACATCACACTGAAATACTGTCTCTGCTCTCCAGACAGACAGTCCTTCATCTTCCCAGCACGCTCTGATCTAGAGTCACACCGTATCATTATAACCACCACATCGATGGCACGGCATCTCCGTGAGCTGAGGCTTCCTAAAGGTTTCTTCAGTCATATCCTGATTGATGAAGCATCTCAGATGCTGGAGGCTGAAGCGCTCATGGCTCTGGGTTTAGCAGACAAACACACTCGAGTGGTTTTAGCAGGAGACCACATGCAGATGGCTCCAAAACTTTTCTCTGTAACTGATGACAAACGATCAGAACACACCCTGCTCAATCGTCTCTTCCACTACTACCAGGATGAGAGCAGCAACATTGCCAAGAAAAGCAGAGTCATCTTTAATGAGAACTACCGTTCTACCACAGAAATAGTGGACTTTGTATCCACTTACTTCTATGTGAGTGATGGCATCAAGGCCAAAGGGGATGTCCCACCCCACCCGAGGCTACACCCTCTGATCTTTCAGCATGTCAGAGGAGAATGTCGTCTGAATTCCCCCTCCATGTCCTGGTTCAATCTGGCTGAGGTCAACAGTGTGGTAAACATGGTGCAAGGACTTCTGACTGATTGGCCAATTGAATGGGGTGATAGAGAGCCAAAGCAGATCTGTGTTCTTAGTGAAGGCCGACAGGTACTTTTTTTTTGTGATAAACAAATTTATCACTCTTGAGATAATATGACAAATATATTATGACTAAAACTTAATTATGCTATACCATATAAGTATGCATGGTGACTTGATGAATGAATGATAATAATTAAATATCAAATTTTTTTATATTATTCAAGCATTAGGGATGAGAATTGTAAAGAATTTAACAATTGTGATTTGCTTAATGATTCTGGTTCTTTAACTGTGTGATCAAAGATTTTTTAATTTTGAGGAACTATTTTAAAAAAAAGTTATTGATAATATAATACATCGTTTTTAAGGGCTTGAATTCAGTTACCATCACAAATGGTAAAGTTACAAAAATACAATCCACATTTTTCCACAAAATCATACAAAAACAAAATTTTCCTTTTTTTCCCCTTCGATTCTTTAGGTTGAGGTCATCAGAGGTCATCTCCGTCAGAAAGGAGTTTATGGAGTGTCTGTTCAGAATTTAGCAAACATTCAAGGTACTGTGGGGTTCAGAACATCATTGTCTACTGGAGCTCATGGAACATGTTTGATTTATCAAGAAAAAAAGAGAAAAAAAAATCTTTACATTTTTATTTCAGTCACAATGTGTCAAAATGTATAGGCTATCCATTTTAAAATTATTTATTATTATTTTTAAATTACAACCTCCCCATTCAAATTCTTTGTCCTTAGGGAACCAGTTCAGAGTCATCATCATAACAACAGTTCAGACAAGAGACAGACTTCTTCAATCAGAGTCAAGCTGCCCAGAGTTTTTTGATGACATTCGAGCACTAAACACTGCCTTGACCAGAGCCCAATCACTGGTGGTTGTAGTTGGAGATGCTGGTGCTCTTTGTTGTTTTGGAAAGTGTTCAAAAATATGGAGGTCCTACATAGAACGTTGCATCAGCAAGTGCAGTGCTAAACCAGATAATTTTACCAGAGATGTCCTACAACAGGAAGTATTGGAAATTTCTAAATTTCAGAAGACAGAAATGTTAGAAATTTCTGAGAATGAGAATTCCTGGAGAATTCCTCTCCAGGCTGAAACTGATACTATATTGAAAGAGATGGATGACTATGAAAGTGATGTACAGGATTCAGATGAAGAGAATGAACAAAAAAAGCCTTTATTCTTTTCCTCTGAAAAGGAAAACCTCTTGGAGTTGGTCAGGAAACAGCCTGGTATTTACAGGCATGGAGAATTGGTAATGGAAGGATACCAATCAGGTTACGTAATACCTTACGATAACTCATCTGAACACATTCATATTGAAGGGAGGAAAAACATTGGCATGTCTTTCCCTGGTGATGAAGTTGTGATTGAGACCAGACAACAAAATGCAGGCTCTCTTACTGGGAGAATTTTAGGTTGTACAAACAGACTACCAACATCCTCTGAATTTGTGTGTTCATTAGAGGCTGAAAATTACCACAGACGAACACAAAACACTGACAAATATTTGGTGCCAAAAATGATGATACCCCTCAACCACAACACCACCAAAATACGTGTCTTGGTAAAAAGAGAGACTCGCAATTGTATTCCAGTATACAAGTTTGTCAATGGCAATTGGACAATAACAAGAATTTTTTCTCTGGATGAACAAACAAAACAGAACCATGTTTTTGTTGTTCAGATTTTGGGCTGGAAAGAACACTGTTCCTTTCCGCTAGGCAGAGTTACAGATATTCTACCAATTGGGACATCTTTAGAGGAGGGACTTAAGATTTTAAAATCAGAGTTCAAACTAATGTCTCCTCCTCTGATGCAAGAGGATCCCTTTTCAGAGATGAAAACTGATGGAATTGATGACAAGAATGGAAGAGATTTCAGAGCTTTACAAACCTTCACTGTTGATCCACCCACGGCTGGAGATTTGGATGATGCCATTAGTGTTACAGATCTGGGAAGCTGCTATGAAATTGGGGTTCATGTTGCAGATGTGGCTAGTTTCGTGTCTAAGGACAGTTCACTTGATAGCTTTGCAAAAGAGAGGGGAGCAACTTTTTATGACCCAGGAAAAGAACCTACATTCATGTTCCCAAAACATCTTTCCACCACCTTTTGGAGTCTTCTCCCAGGCAAAGATCGTAAAGCCATTTCATTAATTGTCAAAGTGGAAAAGCAATCGGGCATTATCACAGATACTAACTTTTATCTCTCTATGATCAAGTCTAAAAAGAAGCTGACCTACAAGGAGGCTGAGGATATAATAAGTCAGTGTGATGGTGAGCAGAGATTTGATACTTTGGAGGACTGTGTCAGGGTGGCTTACCGTTTTGCCAGAAGCCAACGCAAAGCACGGCTTAAAGAAGACTGGAACTATTCCCAACCTGATAAACACCGGAAGCCAGGGGAGAGAGAAGCAAATCTAATGATTGAAGAGTTAAACATAATGTTTAGCCATGAAGTGTCAAAATTTCTGACAGAGAACACAAACACTAAACTCTGCACTCCTCTGAGGTGTCAGGCTCCTCCAGCAGCAGACAAATTAGAGAACATCAGTAATCAATGTATGGAACTCATTCCTTTTTCCTCACACCTGACATTTCATATCGACAGAAATCGATTGAACCTGAATAACACAATCACCTTCAATGTTTATTCTCTAGGGTCTAGAGATGTCCACCCTAACAATAATCCTAACCCTGATGATAACCAGAGCCCTTTATCAAGCCACCTTCAAGATGCCATCTCTGTCAGTGACTCTGAATATCATTTTGAAATTGGAGTTCACAAAGCAGATATTTTTAGCTATGTGTCTGGGGACAGTATTCAGAACTTGGGTGCACAATCAGACATGTGGAGTCTGACGCCAGGCAAAAATCGCCGTGCAATCTCTTTAATTCTGAAAGTGGAAAAGATAAAAGACAAACTAGTAGAGCAAAAGATGGTGCTTTCCTGCATAAAGTCAAACAGGGCATTGTCCTACAGTGAGACTGACAGCATTATCAACCATTCAGGTGAAAATGAGATAAAGTTGGATTCTCTAGAAGGTTGCATCCTTGTGGCTTGTCGTTTCGCACTTAATCACAGGAAACAAAGACTCTCTGGACAAGTGGACAGTTCCAATCCTGCTGATCTTGGATCATCACAAGACAGCAAGTGCAGGTTAATGATGGAGGAGCTGAAGTTGATGTTTAAAAGAGCTAGTGATCAAATTACTGATCAAGAAACCCTGTTTCCAAACACCTTAAGCTGTCCAGTGACAGCTTCGCCTGAACTGGTGAGTAGACTGAAGAAAGACAAGGAGGATTGTGAGTCCCTACAACTACTGGAGAAACATCTGGATTCAAACAGTGGGCAGAATAATGTCAGTTTTATCATTCTGACATCTGTGTGGAAAATGATTGAATTAGAAGCTTTGTCATGTAACTTTTACAAAATGGCTGACCTTATTTCTACTGATGACATTCATCCACAGTTGGTTCCAGCAGTTGTTCAGTTTAAGGACAGTATGAAAAAAGCTTTTTTCATTCGTTCTCTCTCATGCAAAAATGCTTTACTTGGGCACTATTCGTTGAATCTGGACTCATACACACATGCATCCTCACCCATTCGCCGTTACATAGATGTGGTTCTTCAGAGGCTCATGCATGCAGTTCTCAGAGATCGTCCTGTTGAGTATTCACAGACAGACATTGATCTGTTGTGTGACAAGTGTAAAATAGGAGAAATTAAGGCACAGAAGTATGAGAGTAAAGCAGAGTCACTTCATCTGGCAGTCAATCTACAAAAACAAAGCACATACAAAGTGGCTTTTGTCACTGTTGTCCAACCTGACAGCGAAAGTTTCAAATTATCATTTCCGTTTGATAAAGGAACTTTCCCAGACAAGCTTCCTGTTAAGTACAGAAATTTACAGCTTGAGGATCAACCGTTATTTAACAAAAAGCAAGTGATACTGACTTGGAAAAAACGGATATATTCACTGAGCACGACCCAGAGCCCACTGCAGAATTTAAGATTCTGTTCAGAGATACATCAAAATATCTGGCACGCCATTGTTGAGGCAGTGAGAGACGAACAGTGGGAAGAGGCGAAGTCCCTTATATTGGCTGAAGATGTGAGAGATCACAGTGAGATCAATGAAGTGCAGGATACATCTCGATTGGATCCTGATCACACTTTTATGTCAGAAGAGGATCATTACACTGACTTCACACTCTATCTGAAAGCTGGAGACACTGTCCAGGTCCAGCTGACCTCAGAGAGGGACAGGGGCTACTGGGCGCCGACTGTACAGTTATTGACCGTGACTTCAAGCTTTGAGATCTGTGTCGAACACACTGGCAATCCTATTAAGTGCTTTTCCAAACTTGCAAACCGCCCATCCAAAGGTCACTACAAGGATGTAGAGGAGTATGTGCAGATATGGAAGCCCCTCTGTGAAATGGAGTCTGCTGCAACTGCTGTGGATGACAGTGACTGCGTAGTGATAGAGAATGTGCACATAACGTTTGATCATCCCAGACCCTCTGGAACTTTCTCTCTGCCTGTAGAATGTGTCAAAAAATGGGCAATTGAATTTGACCTGGCCAAATGTTTGCTCTGTATCCGAAAGAGAGTTTTGAAAAAGATCCAAGCAGATCAGTCAGAGCTGGATCCAGAATACTTTACTTGGGTGGCCCATGGTGTGACAACTAAGTATTTAGATCCTCCAGAGAACAGTGTGAATAAGTCCAAAATTATTCACTTTAGCATAAAATGTGCACCCATGAACACCCCAAAATTCAAGCGGGATGACACATTCACAGTGGAGGTGATCCCAAAACTCATTCCAGACATGTAAGAATACAACAGACTCAATACACATTACATAACAACCATATTATAATTCAGTATACTACAACTAATACCATTATGCTGCAAGATACTGCATTACACCAGTCTCATTACATTACTTACATTTTGTATATTCATTAATTGATAAAAGTTCATAAATATATTTTGTTCAATGTATAGAGGCAAAGTCATGAAAACCACTTGCAATGATGTGTGATTTTTTTTTTTTCTGCTTGATTTATCCAGACGGAAGGAAAGTGCAGTGAATAATTTAACAGCAGCTAATGAACTCGTTAAGAACATTGCACTCAGACACCGGATTGGAAAAGAAAGTATGCATTAAATTCATAGTATGTCATATGCTGAGTGAGAGAATGTTTTTTTTAAATACAGAAAATTTGGTTCTGAGAAACTATGCTGTGATTTATTTTATCATTTAACAAGTCATTATGTGAGCTTAAAATTATGTATTTACAGTAGAATTTAATGACATATACTTCAGTTCATTGGTTTTTAAAGTACTTTTGGTTGCATCAACCCACAGGCTCCAAACCAGCTATACAACTATATGTGCTTATGAGAGCGGAACCACCAGCAGGTCTGCCTCTACTGAATGAAAGCCAGTTTAAAGCTTTGGAACAAGCTCTGAATGGCAAATTCACCCTCATTCAAGGGCCTCCAGGTTAAACATTCTGTGCATATACAGTTTTTAGTTTAGCCTTAAAGGCTAATTTACACTGCACAGACAGATGCTGACCAACGACAAGTTTTGGTTTTGTTGAATGAGTGTGTTTCCCCTTTATGCCGGTGTTGGTCAGCACTTTTTTTTTTGCAGATTGAACATTCAATTACCATTTGCCAGGTCATTGAATGTCTGAGAACTGACATACTGTAATTTGGTGATTGTCTGCGTTGATCGGCATCTGACGGTGCAGTATTAATTGGCCTTAAATCACAGCAAAACTTTAGTTTATCACAGTCACAGGGTTTTGACCTTTTTTTCCCTCAGTGTTTCTTAATGGAACTGAAAAGATTCTTTTGCATGTTTGTCCTTTATAGGAACAGGAAAAACAGTTGTAGGAGCGTATATAGTGTACTGGTTTTCTCAACTGAACTCCAAGAATCCTTGGAAGCTGAAGGAGCTGAAAGACAAAGAGAAAAGAGAGGTTATTCTTTACTGTGGACCCTCAAACAAGTCTGTGGATGTAGTTGCAGGTACATCTAGGTTTGTGTTCTTGCGAACTAGTATGTGTGAAGAAGAAATTAATGTATTTATGTGCTTGTGTTGGGTGTACAGAATACTTGCTCAAGTTTGGAAAGCAGCTGAAGCCATTACGTGTTTACAGCAGACAGATGGAGATGCATGAGTATCCCTACCCTGGCAGCAACATCCAGTTATCATACAAATCACTGCGCCAAGAGCGGTCTAAATCTGAGCTCAGGTACTGCCAATGAATAATGCTATTGCAAAAAAAATAAAATAATAATAATATTAATAATCACAGATAATTTTATCATTACAATACTCAAACTCATCACATTCATGTGTCTAGGAACATAACACTTCATCATAGAATCCGAGACAACTCTTACAACCCTCATTCCCAAGCAATAAAGGACTTTGATCAAAGAATTGCCTGTAACCCCAATTCACTGACAGATGAGGACGTAGAGGAGTACGTAGATGTTTCTGTTGTATTTATTCTCTTTGCCTCCATTTGAAAATGCTAAATTGGCATGAGCAACTTTAAATACCTGTGGCTTAATTTCCATCAACATCATCATCTAAATCTGCCTAAAACACATCTCTGCATCTTATAGTGTGTATACAAGTGTGTGAATGCATGTCTGCGTGAAACTTAATTGTGTGTCCTCAGGTATAAGAAGCTGCTAAATTCTGCACGTTTGTATGAACTGGAAAAGCATGATATTATTCTTTGCACCTGCACGGCTGCAGCCTCACCCAACCTCACCAAGACACTCAGTGCACGACAGATCCTCATCGATGAGTGCGCCATGGCTACAGAACCCCAGACGCTTGTCCCATTGGTCAGCTTCAAACCAGAGAAGGTCAGAGTGACTCTTGACACAGTCAATAAAATATAAACATACACATAAAATGGACATAAATTGTACATAAATGTTAAGCAAAACTTGCTGTAAAACACTAACACATAACCTAGACAAGACTTCCAAATAACCAAGAGCCTTGCACACCCTAAATAATTAAAGCACTGAAACTAGGTTTTGGAAGAAAGCTAAACTTAAGACACACTCTTTATAGCAGACTAAACAAAAAGGAAGCTGGACACAAAGAATAAGTATATTGGACTCCTTACTAACTCACCTTTGAAATCAATACAGCAGAAAGAAATGTAGAAGCAGAATACACATAATAAAAGTGTAATACAGCTTTACATTTAGTCATTTACTCTGAATGACATTTTGCCAAAAATGGAGAGAATATTGTAATTGTTCCCATAATTGCAATGTTTTTAGTAGTAGTCTATCATTAACTTAGATTTAATAATATTCCTGAGTAAATTATGTCAGAAGCAGATTTTGAAAAAAGAATAAGCATTTACATTCTACTGTTCTCATGCTCCCTGCCATGCTTGCTTAGCTTGTCACTTTGTTTCTGACCTGCTCTGCCTCAAAAATTACTGCTTGCAGCTATATTTACATTATGAATACTTTCTGTTTGCCAACATAAATGACGTTATCAGGATGAGTATTTGGGGTGGAGAATCCCCTCAATGGCCTCTTTTGAACTTGTGACATAGTGAGGGGGGACTCTCTGTTCAGAAATATTGGTAAGCATTTATATTAACAATTGCAATCCTCAGTACTTTTCTTGTTTCCTTGCTAAAGGCCCGTTCACACACCAAGTAAACTATAACTATAATGAGAAGGATATAGTTCTAAAAACTGTTCTAAATATAAAAGAATAGCAAAGTCCACATCACAACTATAACGATAACGGCACACTGGCACAGAGAAACAATATAGTTGGAATCACTTTCAGAGCGATTTTTTTCAGCTGATGAACGCTAAAAACATTGACAGCCAATCAGAATCCATCCTTATTTAAAGCAGCAGATGACAAACCTGCAGCACATGCTTGGAATAAACAGGGTTATTGTTCGTTGGATGCTAATATAGTTATCGATATGATTATCTTTATAGTTATCGTTCTTGGTGTGAATGGGCCTTAAGAGTGCTACATTGTGTCTGCATTTACTTTTCAGCTTTTTGGCTTTTTACAGTGCCTAGCAACTAAGGGCATCTAAAATAAATTAATAACACAAATCAACCAATACAAAAATGCAATAAAATAGTAATATTTATTAAGTTTAAGACATATGTCAGTGCTAAACATTCCTTATTTATCTGTAATATAAATAAGATGCTAAAATTGTTATCTATATAGTGATACTGTCATACACAGAAAATTCACATCACACTGAATGAAAAAAAAAGCATTACTTCAAATGATGAAACCTCTACTTCAGCTTATATTGCAGGCTATCAACTGGCCACCATGTCAAATAGTGAACTTGACCAGTAAAGTTAATCACAATTATTCACAAACTATTGTTCAAATTTGGCATTTCAATGAATGACATGTGTTTTTGTTACTACACCATGAAAAGATGAAATTATCAAATATTTAAGAGCAATAAACTCACTTTGCTGCTGCACCACACAATCTTCAGGGTGCCTTTTGATGATGTCACAGACTGCTGAAAGAGTATCAGTTTTTTATATGATTTCAGAATGGTTACTTGTGCCTTTAACACTGAATGACCTCTAACAAACTACATATTCGGGAACAAAAGTCCCCTGGTTATTTCAATACTTTAAAGATCAGAAGCTGTGTCTGAATTCCGTTCACTCATTCACTAATCCCTATATAGTGTATGGCATTTGAGTGCACTATATCTGCAAGGAGTGAACGAAATGAAATGAGTGAAGAGCTGTCAAAGAAACGGCTTCATCACACGTATAAAACGACATTTATCTTACATGTTTCTTACTTTATAATAATATTAATAACAATAACAATCATAATGACTTTTTGTAATTATACATACCTCCGTGCCAGCTTTGTGGTTTCATCAATTGTATAATTGGTTTTTCATGCTTAATATGTGTTTATAATAATTAAATACTATAAAATAAACTGCAAGCAAAAATAAACTCACATTAAAAATTAACATTGTACATTAATTCATGTATTTATTATTTTTAGTAAAGTTTTTTTTTTTTTTTTTGAAACTCTCATACTCACAGATGACGTGGTTGTTGAGCGCCCTCAGGAGATCGGTATGATTAAATTAGAATGAATACGCAGATAATTAACGAATATTTTTAAATCATCCACCAAATTATCATCTCTTCCTTACAGTTTAATAAGTTAACAACAATGTCACACATTATTAAAACACCTGGCTGTTAATAAAACACATTAAATTGAGTTAATGCCTAAATAATATATTTCTTAATAATAAAAATAATATATATTTCTTTACCTTAGTAATATAATTTCATTTAATTTTAAAATTCATCTATATAATATTGTCTCTTTATATTTTAATATGTTTTATTTAAGTAATGATTAATAAAAAAAGGTAAAAAACTAGAACTAACATGAAATAAATTTTACAGCAGAAATAAAAAAGATGTAGAGTAATCTCTGGTTTAAACTCAATAATTCACTCAGTTCTCTCCGAATTGGATTTTGGAAAATACAGGTCCTTCTCAAAAAATTAGCATATTGAGATAAAGTTCATTATTTTCCATAATGTAATGATAAAAATTAAACTTTCATATATTTTAGATTCATTGCACACCAACTGAAATATTTCAGGTCTTTTATTGTTTTAATACTGATGATTTTGGCATACAGCTCATGAAAACCCAAAATTCCTATCTCAAAAAATTAGCATATTTCATCCAACCAATAAAAGAAGTGTTTTTAATACAAAAAAAAGTCAACCTTCAAATAATTATGTTCAGTTATGCACTCAATACTTGGTCGGGAATCCTTTTGCAGAAATGACTGCTTCAATGCGGCGTGGCATGGAGGCAATCAGCCTGTGGCACTGCTGAGGTGTTATGGAGACCCAGGATGCTTCGATAGCGGCCTTAAGCTCATCCAGAGTGTTGGGTCTTGCGTCTCTCAACTTTCTCTTCACAATATCCCACAGATTCTCTGTGGGGTTCAGGTCAGGAGAGTTGGCAGGCCAATTGAGCACAGTAATACCATGGTCAGTAAACCATTTACCAGTGGTTTTGGCACTGTGAGCAGGTGCCAGGTCGTGCTGAAAAATGAAATCAGATGGAAGCATGAAGTGCTCCAAAATCTCCTGATAGCTAGCTGGATTGACCCTGCCCTTGATAAAACACAGTGGACCAACACCAGCAGCTGACATGGCACCCCAGACCATCACTGACTGGGGGTACTTGACACTGGACTTAAGGCATTTTGGCATTTCTTTCTCCCCAGTCTTCCTCCAGACTCTGGCACCTTGATTTCCGAATGACATGCAAAATTTGCTTTCATCCGAAAAAAGTACTTTGGACCACTGAGCAACAGTCCAGTGCTGCTTCTCTGTAGCCCAGGTCAGGCGCTTCTGCCGCTGTTTCTGGTTCAAAAGTGGCTTGACCTGGGGAATGCGGCACCTGTAGCCCATTTCCTGCACACGCCTGTGCACGGTGGCTCTGGATGTTTCTACTCCAGACTCAGTCCACTGCTTCCGCAGGTCCCCCAAGGTCTGGAATCGGTCCTTCTCCAAAATCTTACTCAGGGTCCGGTCACCTCTTCTCGTTGTGCAGCGTTTTTTGCCACACTTTTTCCTTCCCACAGACTTCCCACTGAGGTGCCTTGATACAGCACTCTGGAAACAGCCTATTTGTTCAGAAATTTCTTTCTGTGTCTTACCCTCTTGCTTGAGGGTGTCAATGATGGCCTTCTGGACAGCAGTCAGGTCGGCAGTCTTACCCATGATTGCGGTTTTGAGTAATGAAACAGGCTGGGAGTTTTTAAAAGCCTCAGGAATCTTTTGCAGGTGTTTAGAGTTAATTAGTTGATTCAGATGATTAGGTTAATAGCTCGTTTAGAGAACCTTTTCATGATATGCTAATTTTTTTTAGACAGGAATTTTGGGTTTTCATGAGCTGTATGCCAAAATCATCAGTATTAAAACAATAAAAGACCTGAAATATTTCAGTTGGTGTGCAATGAATCTAAAATATATGAAAGTTTAATTTTTATCATTACATTATGGAAAATAATGAACTTTATCACAATATGCTTGTTACGTAGAAGCAAGGATGAAGCAGAGAGTGAATCCAATCGCAAGCACTTTAATCATGAAATAGACAGTAATCCAGGAAATAACTCAGAATAAGGCACACGGAACAAGGAACTGCGAACATCGACCGACAAACACCAACTGAAGAACAAGGGTATAAATACACAGACAAACAAGCTTAACAAGATAACAAGGGGGCGTGGCTAATCAGAAACACCTGGGGAGACTAATCAACAGAACGGGGAACAGCAAAACATGTAAAGACAGAGAAACACATGACAGACAAGAACAAGGAACAAAACAAAACACCCACACCGTGACATAGCCCCCCCCCCCCCCCCCCTATGGGCGGCTCCCGACGCCCCTTGAGACAAAAAACAAAAAAAAAAACAAAAAAAAAAAACACTAAAGTTCAGGAGGGTGGTGAAGTGGAGGCGGTCTTGGGGGAGGGACGGAGGACCAGGTTCGTGCAGGCGGCCAGGAAGGAGAAGGCGACCAGAACGGAGATGACCAGACGGGCGGCCAGGGCATAGACGACCCCTTGGGCGGCCAGGGCGGAGAAGACAGTCCATCGGACGGCCAGGGCGGAGACGACCCCTCGGGCGGCCAGGGCGGAGACGACCCCTCGGGCGGCCAGGGCGGAGACGACCCCTCGGGCGGCCAGGGCGGAGACGACCCCTCGGGCGGCCGGGGCGGAGACGACCCCGGTTCGGGAACTGCAGACACCGGTTCGGGAACCGCAGACACCGGCTCGGGAACAGCAGGCACACACACTGGCTCGGGAACAGCAGACACACACTCGCTCGGGAACAGACAACACAGACTCTGGCTCGGGAACAGCAGACACACACACTGGCTCGGGAACAGACAACACAGACTCTGGCTCGGGAACAGACAACACACTCACTGGTTGGGGAACAGGCGACACACACACTGGCTCGGGAACAGGCGACACACACACTGGCTCGGGAACAGGCGACACACACACTGGCTCCGGCTCGGAGACAGACCACACAGACTCTGGCTCGGGGACAGACCACACAGACTCTGGCTCGGGGACAGACAACACACTCACTGGTTGGGGAACAGGCAACACACACACTGGCTCGGGAACAGGCAACACACACACTGGCTCGGGAACAGGCAACACACACACTGGCTCGGGAACAGGCAACACACACACTGGCTCGGGGACAGACCACACAGACTCTGGCTCGGGAACAGACAACACACTCACTGGTTGTGGAACAGGCAACACACACACTGGATCCGGAACAGGCAACACACACACTGGCTCCGGCTCGGGGACAGACCACACAGACTCTGGCTCGGGAACAGACAACACACTCACTGGTTGGGGAACAGGCAACACACACACTGGCTCCGGAACAGGCAACACACACACTGGCTCCGGCTCGGGGACAGACCACACAGACTCTGGCTCGGGAACAGACAACACACTCACTGGTTGGGGAACAGGCAACACACACACTGGCTCGGGAACAGACATCACACACACTGGCTCCGGAACAGGCAACACACACACTGGCTCCGGCTCGGGGACAGACCACACAGACTCTGGCTCGGGGACAGACAACACACTCACTGGTTAGGGAACAGACAACACACACACTGGCTCGGGAACAGACATCACACACACTGGCTCGGGAACAGGAACAGACTCGGGAACAGGCAACACACACTCTGGCTTGGGAACAGGAACAGACTCTGGCTCGGGAACAGGAACAGACTCTGGCTCGGGAACAGGAACAGACTCTGGCTCGGGAACAGGAACAGACTCTGGCTCGGGAACAGGAACAGACTCTGGCTCGGGAACAGGAACAGACTCTGGCTCGGGAACAGGAACAGACTCTGGCTCGGGAACAGGAACAGACTCTGGCTCGGGAACAGGAACAGACTCTGGGCCGGACATCTTGTCCGTAGACACTGGCTCGGAGGCGGCCATCTTGTCCGTAGACACTGGCTCGGAGGCGGCCATCTTGTCCGTAGACACTGGCTCGGAGGCGGCCATCTTGTCCGTAGACACTGGCTTGGAGGAAGTGACGTGAACAGTCTCTGGATCCGCACAAGTGACGTGAACAGTCTCTGGTTTGGCCATCTTGTCCATAGACACTGGCTCGGAGGAAGTGACGTGAACTGTCTCTGGATCAGCAGAAGTGACGTGAACAGTCTCTGGTTCGGCCATCTTGTCCGTAGACACTGGCTCGGAGGAAGTGACGTGAACAGTCTCTGGATCGGCCATCTTGTCCGTAGACACTGGCTCGAAGGCGGCCATCTTGTCCGTAGACACTGGCTCGAAGGTGGCCATCTTGTCCGTAGACACTGGCTCGGAGGAAGTGACGTGAACTGACTCTGGATCGGCCATCTTGTCTGTAGACACTGGCTCTGTAGAAGTGATGTGAAGCGTCTCTGGCTCGGAGGAAGTGACATGAACAGTCTCTGGCTCGGAGGAAGTGACATGAACAGTCTCTGGATCGGCAGACGTGACTTGAACAGTCTCTGGATCGGCAGACGTGACTTGAACAGTCTCTGGATCGGCAGACGTGACTTGAACAGTCTCTGGATCGGCAGACGTGACTTGAACAGTCTCTGGATCGGCAGACGTGACTTGAACAGTCCCTGGATCGGCAGACCCGACTTGAACAGTCTCTGGATCGGCAGACGTGACTTGAACAGTCTCTGGATCGGCAGACGTGACTTGAATAGTCTCTTGACTGGACGGGACCAGCGGCGAGGACTCTGGGTTGACAGGAAGTACAGGGAGGACTTCCAGGCATTGCGGGACGTGGGAAGTCCTCCTCCGTCTCCGAGAGCGAGAGAGCGCTGGGCTGGACGGAACCAGCGGTGAGGGCGCTGTGCTGGACGGGACCAGCGGTGAAGGCTCTGGGCAGGACGGCGTCAGCGGCGAAGGAAGCTCTGGCTTTTGCTCGAAGACTGGCTCTGGCTGGACGTGGCTGACGTGAAGCTCTGGCTGGACGTGGCTGACGTGAAGCTCTGGCTGGACGTGGCTGACGTGAAGCTCTGGCTGGACGTGGCTGACGTGAAGCTCTGGCTGGACGTGGCTGACGTGAAGCTCTGGCTGGACGTGGCTGGGCTCTGGAAGCTCGGCTGAGACGTGGCTGGGCTCTGGAAGCTCTGGCATGTCGTGGTGAAACTCAGGCATGTCGTGGTGAAACTCAGGCATGTCGTGGTGAAGCTCTGGTTGAACGTGAAGAACAGGTGATGACCTGGCGTGCCACGGGAGGAAGCTCTCCAGACATCTGGAGAGTGCCTCTCTCCAGTCCAGACCGGAGAGGTCGGGGAGCTCCCTCGGGTCGACCTCCTTAGCCCCCAGCCAGTAACACATCTTAATCGCCTCATCACCCAGAGAGCAAGAGGCAGCGAGGGGAACAAACCCCCAGGTGTATTGGAACAGATCAAGGCTTTCCAGGGCCAAGGCCGCGATCTGTCCAGCGAACTCCCGGTCTAGCCTGTGTAGATCAGGCGAGATCCGTGCTGCTGGATTCATATTTTTGGTCGGTCGTTCTGTTACGTAGAAGCAAGGATGAAGCAGAGAGTGAATCCAATCGCAAGCACTTTAATCATGAAATAGACAGTAATCCAGGAAATAACTCAGAATAAGGCACACGGAACAAGGAACTGCGAACATCAAACATCAACCGACAAACACCAACTGAAGAACAAGGGTATAAATACACAGACAAACAAGCTTAACAAGATAACAAGGGGGCGTGGCTAATCAGAAACACCTGGGGAGACTAATCAACAGAACGGGGAACAGCAAAACATGTAAAGACAGAGAAACACATGACAGACAAGAACAAGGAACAAAACAAAACACCCACACCGTGACAATGCTAATTTTTTGAGAAGGACCTGTAGTGTTTCAGCGAGTGTGTAAAGTAGTGAATGAATGTAGGGAATGAAGTCGCTCACTCAGAATACAGCCCGACACAGTGCACTTTATAGTGGGTAGAGAGCGGTTTCGGACACCGCTATAGTCCTTTTAATATAACGCAGCCAACACTTATTTAAAATGCTAAGAAAACAAATATATTTCTTAACTTGGTATTTTTTGTATATTTAAAGATGTAATGGTAAAATAGCATGCTAAATGACAATTTTACACTTTGGAACATTATTTTACCCACATTTTTATGTATATAAAATCACTTTATTAAATTTAATTTGATGCGGAGACAAAAATGGTTAAGTCTCGTCTTTGACCCTAAAGCATTTAAAGACTAAATAAATATTATAATATAGTATAGTATAATATAATAATCAAAGTGGATAAAATGTGAGCGCAAATAGTGACTCAAGCCTGTTTTCTCCTGCAACAATCTATAACGTTTTCAACCATGAACGGTTAACTAGCATAAGCAATTCTAAATAAGGGACCAACTTCTTGCTACATTACTCTGACCGTACAAACATTTTCATCCACCACCTTCTGTGAGGGTTTTCTGATCTCATATACTCATCTTCCAGGTTGTGCTGTTGGGGGATCACAAGCAGTTGCGTCCGATCGTGAAGAATGAGCATGTGCGGAGACTGGGCATGACACTCTCTCTGTTTGAACGTTACATGGATAGAGCACTACTGCTTGACACCCAGTACAGAATGGTACATATATGTGCTTCACACACGGTATAGGCTTAAACACATTTATTACTGTTTATTACATTTATTACTCTTTCTTTAGCATGAAGAAATTTGCAAATTTCCATCAGAAACATACTACCATGGTAAGCTGAAAACTAATGTACCTGAACTAATCAGCATGCTTCATGCTGAGACCGAGACAGCAAGACAAAGCAAACACACTCTGTTTGGAGATATACGTGGAAAAGAGATCAGTTTGGTTGTTTCAACTGCACGGGGAAATGAGAACTCAAAAGCCAACATTGAAGAGGTTAAGAAAGCTGTAAGTAAAAGATGATGCAAACAAACAAAAAAAGACTCGATTTACAACCAATTATTTTTAAACTATGTTCAAACTGCATGTTTGCAATTACTAAACTCCCGTTATACATACAATTTTTAAATTAACAAAATATGGCACTATTATTGAATAAAGTACCCCTTCCTGTTCTACATACCACATATTCACATATTCATACATTGCTTCTCCTATAGTCCACCAGTAATCTGTCCACTGATCACATTCTGAGGACTTAGTCTATAAATTGTCATCCAAATAACACATTATTGTCAGGTTCTGGTGCTAAGGAGCTTTCTCCTACACAAATCAAGCCTAGATGTGTTTTTACGCAGGTTAAGATTTGCGGTCAGCTGGTATCAGTGGGCCGTGTGATGCAGGAAGACATTGCCATTCTGTCACCATATAACGCACAGGTGGCCCAGATCAGAGAAAGACTGTCCAATGACTCCCAACTGAAGAGAGTCACTGTCACCACCATTACAAAGAGCCAAGGTAATACTCTAAAATCATTTCCTCTCTTTAGATCTCTGTATTTTTTTGTTTCCTTTACTTGATAATGCTAATGACAGTTGTTAGGTTAAAGGGATAGTTCACCTAATAATAAAAATTGTGTCATCATTTACTCACCCTCAAGTTGTTCCAAACCTGTATACATTTCTTTGTTCTGCTGTAAACAAAGTAAGATAATTTAAAAAATGCTTGTAACCAAGCAGATCTCGCCCCCCATTGATTACCATAGTAATTTTTTTCCTACTATGGTAGTCAATAGGGGGCGAGATCTGCTTGGTTAGAAACATTCTTCCAAATATCTTCCTTTGTGTACAGCAGAACAAAGACATTTATACAGGTTTGGAACAACTTGAGGATGAGTAAATGACTTTTGGTTGAACTATCCCTTTAATGCTGTTGAATAGTTTTGATTTATCAAATGCTTGGGACTGTGTCACTTTACAATAAGGTCTCATTTATAAACATTAGTTAACTAACATGAACTAACAATAAGCAATACATTTGTTGTATACAATAGTATTTATTAATCTTTGTTAATGTTAGATAATAAAAAATACAGTCGTTAATTGTTTGTTCATGTTAGTTCACAGTGCATTAACTAATGTTAACAAAATACAACTTAATTTTCATAATGTATTAGTAAATGTTGAAATTAACATTAACTAAGATTAATAAAGGCTGTAGAGGTATTGTTAACTAAAGTAGTTAACTAATGAAACTTTATTGTAAAGTGTTTCTGTTTTTTTCCTAAAAGATTCTTATGTTCTCATACAAAAATCTGATGACTAAGAGCATTATAATGATGTGACTGCAGGTAGTGAGTGGCGTTATGTGATTCTTTCGATGGTTCGCTCCTGCGACGAGGTTGAATCTCTGCCTTCAAGGGAATGGCTCTCCAAACACATTGGCTTTGTGGGTGATGAAAACCAAATCAATGTTGGCATCACAAGAGCACAGAATGGGCTATGCATTTTGGGTAATCCCTACATTTCAAATTTATATATTCTTAACAAATTACTAAATACATATCCCAGTGTACTAAATCACAATGTTTTATATAAAAGCATTTCATTTTCTATATTTACTATTATAAGATACTAATATATATTTTTAAATGTTGTACTTTAGGCAATCAGGAGGTACTGAACTGCAGCCCAGCATGGAAGAAACTACTGAAACATTATTCAGGTCGCGGCTGTGTGGTCTCTGCAGACCAGATAACAGTACACCGTGTCCGCTAAATCAGATTTTAAATGAAGTTGGATTGATCTTAAATCATTTTACAAACAGTGTAAATACTTATTTTTTAAAGGCCCCCTGAAATCAAAATTTAAGTTTTTTAGCTTTTAGTTTAAATATGTTAGCTTTAAGGTTATGAATGGTGAATGGTGCTGGTGTGTTCCAAAACAATGGCAAAATTCACTTTTAGGAGCTATAAGCACTCAAAACTTACAGTCTCTCACTTCCGCCAAAATGGATTACGGATTTTTATGACATCACCGCAGACTTCAGCTTCTCATCACATCTTTTGTCTAATCAAATACTCTCTAGAATCTAAAGTGTCCCACCCCCTATGCTATAAATACCACCTGGCCAAAGCGACCGTTGGCATGTCACGGAGCAATATGGGTTAGAGATGTGTGTTCGGTTGCTCAAACGCTCGAGTTTTATCCCGTTTTCTAACTGAACGTTGGTTAGGAATGAAATGGCTAGAATTTATTCACACCTCTACTATTGAATCCAACATATTATCAGTGCTCGGATTCGCTTCCATTGTGTTGTCAAGTACGACTTGCAGTCTGTGAGGTAAACTAAACACTATTGGCTATTTGAAAAGGGGGAGGAGCCATTCAATATGTCTTAGCTTCCTGTTTTAGTGGAAATTATGTCAACACATCATACAAAGCTGTGCGTTCCAAGGCGTTTCAGTGGGCCTTTAAGATTATATTTTTAATTATACATTCCAAATTTCTTGTATCATTCCAAACCATTTTAAAATGGTTACGATTATATTAATGAACTAACAAATTTGAAATATTTTATTATATATTCCTGAAATATTCAATTAATTTAAAACTATGGCAGCTTAAGATGATTTTTTGACATATATATATTTACTACATATAACTATACAAACTCTTGTTAATCGATTGTAAAAAAAAAAAGAAAAGAAAAGAAAAAAGGAAGAAAAAAAAAGGGGGGGGGGGCATTTACTTTGAATACATTGCCTCAAAGACCTGTGTAATTCTTGATGTACTGAGCCATCATTGCCCTTGTCTGTGTTGTCTTTAACTTGGAAGAAAACCAAGTTAAACATTTATCAAACAGTTTACTTTCTGAATCTTTCTATAACTTTATAAAAAAAATTAAGACAGTGGTGGCTAAAGTCAATTTACCACAATCATATTATATTAACAATTGTTGTAACAATAAGTGTAGCACTAGCGTATCACATTCCCTTTGACTTGTACACAGATTTTGTCTTATACATAAATTAACAGCTTGTATTTTGTACATTTCTGAGACAATTATTTGCCTTTTTTGTGTTCAGCAGAAGAAATAAATTCATACATGATGCGAGGAGATCCAATCAGATGATTAAATCAAATTTTATTTCATAGCAGCAGACAATCCAATAATAAATGAGAAATAATAGCTACTTTCATCCATAATCAGGATTAAAAGTTTAATAAAGAAACATAACATGAACAGTTAAAATCATTTCTAATATTTCTAAGTAAAATATAAGTCACACTCTGAGTATAATATTCGTGCCTAAAGAATAGTCAAGTTGTTGAGAGAGCTCTCTTTGAAAAGACAATTGCAAAAGAGCCAGGTTGGAGTCCAAGAATTGATCTCCCTCTTATGCAGTTGCTTACCGGAAGTTCAGTTCCTCTTTTAATAGTATTTCGCATCGAACCAGACCCACAAGACACAAACATATCTAGCTTTCATAGTTTCACACCCTGGGGTGTGGGTACATACACATATCGCTCTGTACCACCATATGGAAGTCATGAGTCTCAATACAATGCAAAAGAAAGAAACTGCTATACAATGTGTCCCTTCTGCAAGATATTTAACCAAGATTTTAAAAATTATCACATTAACTGAGACATACGAGCTACTTGTGGTCGGTCTATCGGAAACTTCTAGGCTTTCGCTCACATCTTACACTTACAAAAGTTCACCCCAAGTCAGTCAGCTACATTGAGGCATAAAGATTAATCAAAGAAAAGCATTAAACATACATTTCAAAATGATAATAATGATAAATACTTCAAACTATATGATTTCTTAAAATATGATTGATGTGATTAAATGATATTTAAAATATGAAAAATGATAAATCAAACGAGATATAATTCCCGCATCCCCCCCCAAAAAAAATTTTGAAAAAAAAAAAAATCACTTTTGGGTGAACAATCCCTTTAAGAAAGGAAAAAAACTCTTGCACGTGCTATGACATTTTAGTGGGTACGTTACTTTTAACTTGTCCACATAACTATTAAGATTTAACTGATTTAATTAAGATTTATTATTATTATTATTATTATTACGGACAAACTGTCTGTAATGCTGTCCAAATAAAAAATGCACTCAGATAATGTATAAACTTCTCTCTTCTCTTCTGTATTTTGTGCCCCTGTTATGCTATTTTAAAGTGTTCTAATGTTGTTTTGGAGTCTCCTACAACTGGTTTATATTCATCTACGGTCAAAAAACTTTCATTTTCTTATAATATGCATTTGCACATCACTACATTTTCAATGATTCTCAAACGACTCGTCAGATGAATCAATCTCTAAATCCCTCCTTTCCGCGAGCTACTCTGCTCTGAATGGCCGGACAGCTCAGTCTGTTGTGATTTTATGTTGTGGTTTACCCGGGTTTACCGCGTACAGCGCGGGCGTCAAAACAAAAACACCCATTGCCATAACAACGTCAGCTCTGCGTGTCCCGAGGCTTCCTACACCATAAACTAAACACAGTAACGAACAATGACGTCGATTTTATCATATCAATCCGAGCGCGAGTCCAATAATGAAATACTGGAAGAACTAGTCATTCAACCCGAACCTCCATCGCAAGGACAACTCTAGCAGGATGTTTCTCAGTGATACACTACTCAGTTTGAGTTACATTATGAGATGTTTCCACTGTAATTCCTCACCATCTGCATTAACAAGTGCATGTCCATCAACAAACTGATTATTTTACTTTTACTTATTTATTTATCGAGTATTTTTCTAATTTATTACGGTAAACATGTGGAAACTGTATCAATAACAGTGCATACATTTGCCAAGCTGTAGCGTGAATGACTGATGTAAAGTTAACATAAACGTTGGTAAAACAAATCTTACTCCATGCTTTATCTTTCCTCAAAGTAGTGAGAACGACAGCCAATCTGCATTAAAGGGGCATTCGGCAACTCTAGCTATTTCTTCGCTGATTTTCACTTTTGTTGTCGCATGTTTTCTCAACGAGCTCCCCCTACAGCTGTGAGGCGTATATTTCACAACAATGTCGTAAGAAAACTCACTTGCGGCCCCTCCTCCCCCTTTCGACCGCTGATCATGTGCATTTGTTATTACCGGAGCCGGCCAACTTTATCGTGTGGAGCTATGTCTACCGAGGTGGGTAATACATCATACACATTGAAGGTGGCGTGTGTGTTTATGTCAAATTGCCGTAAAGCAGTTTGTGTTTCTTGCTCGTTCTCGCTTCTCACGAGACTTCCTATTTTCAACTTACCGGGACGTTAGTCCCCATGTTGCAAGGTTGGTTTTCCGCCTGGGAACGCTGGGGGGAGTGGCGGGGAAAGTCACCATTCTCACCAGAACAGGTTATTAAACCGTCCAAATGATTTCTAAACGGTTTTATTAAGTTGAAATAGTTGCCAAATGCCCCTTTAATAGACACAGTTTTAGGTAATAGTGGCACACAACTGATCAGCAGAAGTATTTCAGTAAGACAGTAATAATGTGAGTTAACCATTAGCAGGAGACCAACACAATATAAAACTCAAAACTAACTTAAGTATTTTGAACTCTTTCAAGAGCAAGCGGTTTGCTAATCCTGCATTAAACTCCGATATTTAAGAAGCAGTACATCGTCAGTAAAATAAAGAGGACACAGCAAAAGTTTAGGATTATACTGCTGTGGTATTGTGGTAAAGATAAATTTTAACCACTGATTCTTCACATGCTCGCCCTTGGGCAGTGGAAAAAACTGGCTTTACCTTCACATTGTAGATCGAACAGCGTCTTCTCGACATGATGTTATCCAGTATCCACAGGAATCAGCTGCAGTGTTTGAGGTTCAAGTTTTCCCTGGTGTCTCTGCGCGCGCAAGTGGGCGGGCAATATGCTAATGTTTCATCTTGACATCACAACGAAACGGCTTATGACTCGTTTGAAAAAAGATTAATTTCATTGACTCAGAGTCGACTCTTAGTTTTGAAAGACAATAACTTTATATACGGTGCACTTTCAGATTTAAAACTTTGCAGGATGTTTTCATTCACTTAGAGCTATGTTACACACTACATAAAAGGTCATTTTCAAAAATCCATAATAGAGGCACTGTAAAAAGCATTTGATCTGATATCTAATCAGCGACACCATATAGAAAAGGGAATCCCACTCTTTTTTGAAGAACAGTTGTAGCCTATAGCCACAGAGCATTTTAAAGCTGTCATTATTACAGCAACAACATAAAAGGGTTGTTCACAGCTAAATTAAAATGACCATGACGTTCCATTCCAGTATTGTCTTTCTTCAGTGGAACACAAAGGAAGGTCAGAATGTCCTCTGGCAGATTTCAATAGAATTAAAGAACATAACTTTAAATGTCAAGCTAAAAAAAGACTAAAATATACAAAAATAGTCTTTTCAGTAGCTTTGTGTTAAGATTCTGAGGAACAAATTGAAATTTAATTAATTTAGGTTTTTCACCGTAGGACAGTTTTCTGCCATCAAGTAATAGCGCTTTTCACAGTACACACAGCTTTACAATCATTTAATTGTATGTAAAAACAAAAAACACTTAAGAACGAGAAATGTTTAATTTCACAATCTATAGCTTCGGTTACATACTAGTATATGAAACATATAAGTTAAAAGACAATGGTCGTTAAAACCTAGTTCAAACGACTTATAAAGTGATTTTGTCTGATTTGTAACCAGGCACTAAAGCGATTACCCATAAAACGTGATGAACCAATCGGATTGCTTAATTGGGTCCTAAGGTGGGACTCATCTCGATGAATAGACACTTTACTATCCCATGACCTACTTTCGGCGAGATTCTGAAGTGTACAGGTCCTTCTCAAAAAATTAGCATATTGTGATAAAGTTCATTATTTTCCATAATGTAATGATAAAAAGTAAACTTTCATATATTTTAGCTTCATTGCACACCAACTGAAATATTTCAGGTCTTTTATTGTTTTAATACTGATGATTTTGGCATACAGCTCATGAAAACCCAAAATTCCTGTCTCAAAAAATTAGCATATCATGAAAAGGTTCTCTAAACGAGCTATTAACCTAATCATCTGAATCAACTAATTAACTCTAAACACCTGCAAAAGATTCCTGAGGCTTTTAAAAACTCCCAGCCTGTTTCATTACTCAAAACCGCAATCATGGGTAAGACTGCCGACCTGACTGCTGTCCAGAAGGCCATCATTGACACCCTCAAGCAAGAGGGTAAGACACAGAAAGAAATTTCTGAACAAATAGGCTGTTCCCAGAGTGCTGTATCAAGGCACCTCAGTGGGACGTCTGTGGGAAGGAAAAAGTGTGGCAAAAAACGCTGCACAACGAGAAGAGGTGACCGGACCCTGAGGAAGATTGTGGAGAAGGACCGATTCCAGACCTTGGGGGACCTGCGGAAGCAGTGGACTGAGTCTGGAGTAAAAACATCCAGAGCCACCGTGCACAGGCGTGTGTAGGAAATGGGCTACAGGTGCCGCATTCCCCAGGTCAAGACACTTTTGAACCAGAAACAGCGGCAGAAGCGCCTGACCTGGGCTACAGAGAAGCAGCACTGGACTGTTGCTCAGTGGTCCAAAGTACTTTTTTCGGATGAAAGCAAATTTTGCATGTCATTCGGAAATCAAGGTGCCAGAGTCTGGAGGAAGACTGGGGAGAAGGAAATGCCAAAATGCCTGAAGTCCAGTGTCAAGTACCCACAGTCAGTGATGGTCTGGGGTGCCATGTCAGCTGCTGGTGTTGGTCCACTGTGTTTTATCAAGGGCAGGGTCAATGCAGCTAGCTATCAGGAGATTTTGGAGCACTTCATGCTTCCATCTGATTTCATTTTTCAGCACGACCTGGCACCTGCTCACAGTGCCAAAACCACTGGTAAATGGTTTACTGACCATGGTATTACTGTGCTCAATTGGCCTGCCAACTCTCCTGACCTGAACCCCATAGAGAATCTGTGGGATATTGTGAAGAGAAAGTTGAGAGACGCAAGACCCAACACTCTGGATGAGCTTAAGGCCGCTATCGAAGCATCCTGGGTCTCCATAACACCTCAGCAGTGCCACAGGCTGATTGCCTCCATGCCACGCCGCATTGAAGCAGTCATTTCTGCAAAAGGATTCCCAACCAAGTATTGAGTGCATAACTGAACATAATTATTTGAAGGTTGACTTTTTTTGTATTAAAAACACTTCTTTTATTGGTTGGATGAAATATGCTAATTTTTTGAGACAGGATTTTTGGGTTTTCATGAGCTGTATGCCAAAATCATCAGTATTAAAACAATAAAAGACCTGAAATATTTCAGTTGGTGTGCAATGAATCTAAAATATATGAAAGTTTAATTTTTATCATTACATCATGGAAAATAATGAACTTTATCACAATATGCAAATTTTTTGAGAATGACCTGTATATGATGAATAGACACTTTACTATCCCATGAGGCCACGGGAGAGGAAGCGAGACAACAGACGCAGGTAGGTCACATGATAATGACAAGATGGTGAATGTAGTATGTCCAGATTACATTAATACACAACGTACTTTTTTAGATGTCATGAAGTAGCCTAATTACTTACTAGAAATAAGTACCTAATGTGATTTCTGATACAGCCCATTAGTTGTCGCGTGTCACCAACGACAAGAGACTGTCACGTAGGCTAAAAGACGAGACTGCGAATGATAGTACTTGAGATCGACCCAAGTTTATCACGAGTAAATAATGCTTTAAATTGCCGAGTGTTCCTCATACAAACCTTTTATATACCTTCAGAAGAATTGCTCAGATCGTGTGAATTACCTTTATGATTTTAATTGACTATCTGGAGGGCTACTGAAAAAGTTAGCAATAAATTTGCGTTAACGCCCAATAACCACTAGATGGTGCCTAATGACACCAGTTTTTTTTGTTCGTTCTTTCTCTTACGACTTTGAAAAACTGGGATTCAAAATGTAATTTAAACCATACTCATATCATGCTGGAGGACATGATCGTCAGGTTTTACACAGACTTCTGGAGTTCATGCAGCTAGAGAGCTGCTGTCAGTAAAGCAAACGCCCCTCTTTAGGAGAGCCAGAAGCTTCTGTTTTTAATCATTTAAAAGTACTATCGTGATGTAAAAGATAAGATGTTATCTATAGCCTTATGACAACAATAATAATCAAATAAAAGGCTTTAAAAGTTTCCACTGATTCAAAGCTCAACCTGAGCTAGTGGAGTTTGATCTCAGAACACTCATTCAATTCTTACCAGAACAAATGACCTGGTCCATGCTATCATTATTTTAAAGCTCTGTACCGTTACTGTATTTTTAGTCATCAGTTGTTTCTGTTTATTTCTCCTAAGCACTTTTTAGGTAGAAATAGCTATATAAAAGATGATTATTTAATTAAACAGATCTGAGAACTCAACTCTTGAATTATGAAAGCTCAATGTCTAATCAGTAAAATTGGTTTGGTGTCAGTTGGGGCAGCAGGAATTAGATTTTGTAATTTGTCAAACACAAGTTTTCACCATTTAGTCACCAAAATGCATAAGGACATATAGCAGGCCTCACTCTTGAACAGAATGGTAAAACGCATCAGAAAGCGTTAAAGCTGTGAAACTCCATTCTGTGTACCTAATGAATCCTTAAAACATTAAAGGATGGCCCTAATAACATCTGTCAATGTACTTGAGTCTTTGGTTCTCATTGATACCGATCTCAGCCTCCATTAACTCTCAGTCTCAGCCAAAGAGCTCAAATGCAAAACATGTTTTCATTTAAAGTTGTTGCATTTTCAAGGCTCATGTGAATTAAGTCTTCACTCAGGATTGTGAAAATGCATGGAAGAATGAGAACAGTCCCACACACTCGATAAACAAGAACGTTGTGCTGTTTACAGAAGGATTCTGACCTCATTATATCACAGTCCACATGGTAGCTGAAAACAGCTCACTGAATCCTTCAGTATGTAAACTGTGACTTTTTTTTCTCCATTTAAATTATAATTGATGGGCTAGATCAAATATTTTATGAATTATAAGACACTGTTTAACACACTTTCCAAAGTTGCAACTTAATGTCTTGAATGATGTGGAGTAGTCTAGGCTACCCTTGTGGAGCTCTAAAAGTGTTACCATCAAGTAAAAAGTATGTATATATATATATATATATATATATAGTGTACACATCCTAATCACTAGTTTCATAAATATTTCCATAAATATTAATTTTAATAAAATAAAAAAACGTGTATTCAAGTCTGTATGATTTGTATTTTGTATGTATATATAGAGCTAAACATAAAAAATGAGTAGGTTCAAAAACTAATTGCTTACTAAATGAGTATGAGTTAGACAATCCTCTGTATTTAACATGATCAATTGATATTAAAATTGTTTACTACTAATCCTAGGCCGGTGCAAATAACCAGTGATCATTAAAGGGTTAAATCAAATTTTTTGTTGGAAATGGTATAAATATTCATTAAAAATATATGAAATGATGACATGAATAGATTACATTTATATTTTGCACATGCATTTAAAACCAAATTGTTAAACACTAATGTATCAATGATCCAAATGCACATACAGTAGCCTATACATCAGTTTTGAAATTCCATGTAGCCTATTTATATTCACACCGCAGCATAAACAGTAGCCTGCCTTCTTTCGCAAACATAGGCTATTTATCAACTAATGATTAACAAAATTCCGCTAAATCCGAGCGTGTGACTACACACTTAGTGTGTGCTTTTATGAAAGCACAGCCTTTATGTTTTGTGAGTATAAAACGGCAAAAAATGTGCTTGATGTATGTTTTTGGAGTGCTGGTCATAACAAGTGGAGTTTTTAGCCAAGACACAACAACCGTACTGCCAGAGGTTCGAGGTAAGCTTTATTTGTTCAGAAAACACACTCTTTTAACTCCAACATACAAACACAGCATGTTTGATCTGTCCAAGCCTGTCTCTTTTCCTCCTCACCTCCCTCAATAGAAGTGTTTGTAGCAGTGGGTTCATCTGTGAAGATACCGTGCACTGAAGGAGAGGAAAAAGGGGTGGAGTGGAGATTGAACAGCTCAGTGCTCGTCTCAAGCCCCGTTCTCTTTATACAGAACACTAGTTTGAAGAACCAAGGCATCTACACCTGCCACCAACCAAACGGAAACCTGATACTAACGGTATCTTTACACATGGGATGTAGGTTTATGCATATTTTACTTTATTTAAAGCTGAGTAGTCTGGTGAAAAAAATTTCTCACTATCCCAGAGAGCTTAAATTAAGAATTAAATTGAAATTCCGTTCTGTTTGCGCTATTTAGATCCCCCTTCTCCTCCGGATGTGCATTGTTGGTCTCCAACTTACCCTAAAAGGGCCATATGCACTTGGACACTGACTCCAGACCCAATACTTCCAACACACTATATAGCTACATACAGGTATGTTCCTGTACATTTAAAATGCATTGGTATAATACTAGATGTATTGTAAAATTGGCAAATATGCAGTGGTGTAAAGTATTTGAGTAAATGTAATTAGTTACTGCACTTAATCTTTTTGGCTACTTTGTAGTTTGACTAAGTATCAAAGATATCAGCAACTTTTACTATATATTTGACTACATTTTTGAAAAAAGTATTGTACTCTTTACTCCAAAACATTTGTGATGAATGAAATTAGTCCATACATTTTGCATGGCACCTAATTTTTTCTGCAGCAGTTTATTTCTGCTACAAAAGAAGTGATATCGCCATCTACAGGGCATTGAAGGTACTATATACAGGTCCTTCTCAAAAAATTAGCATATTGTGATAAAGTTAATTATTTTCCATAATATAATGATAAAAATTAAACTTTCATATATTTTAGATTCATTGCACACCAACTGAAATATTTCAGGTCTTTTATTGTTTTAATACTGATGATTTTGGCATACAGCTCATGAAAACCCAAAATTCCTATCTCCACAAATGAGCATATTTCATCCGACCAATAAAAGAAGTGTTTTTAATACAAAAAAAGTCAACCTTCAAATAATTATGTTCAGTTATGCACTCAATACTTGGTCGGGAATCCTTTTGCAGAAATGACTGCTTCAATGCGGCGTGGCATGGAGGCAATCAGCCTGTGGCACTGCTGAGGTGTTATGGAGACCCAGGATGCTTCGATAGCGGCCTTAAGCTCATCCAGAGTGTTGGGTCTTGCGTCTCTCAACTTTCTCTTCACAATATCCCACAGATTCTCTATGGGGTTCAGGTCAGGAGAGTTGGTAGGCCAATTGAGCACAGTAATACCATGGTCAGTAAACCATTTACCAGTGGTTTTGGCACTGTGAGCAGGTGCCAGGTTGTGCTGAAAAATGAAATCAGAAGGAAGCAAGAAGTGCTCCAAAATCTCCTGATAGCTAGCTGCATTGACCCTGCCCTTGATAAAACACAGTGGACCAACACCAGCAGCTGACATGGCACCCCAGACCATCACTGACTGTGGGTACTTGACACTGGACTTCAGGCATTTTGGCATTTCCTTCTCCTCCAGACTCTGGCACCTTGATTTCCGAATGACATGCAAAATTTGCTTTCATCCGAAAAAAGTACTTTGGACCACTGAGCAACAGTCCAGTGCTGCTTCTCTGTAGCCCAGGTCAGGCGCTTCTGCCGCTGTTTCTGGTTCAAAAGTGGCTTGACCTGGGGAATGCGGCACCTGTAGCCCATTTCCTGCACACGCCTGTGCACGGTGGCTCTGGATGTTTTTACTCCAGACTCAGTCCACTGCTTCCGCAGGTCCCCCAAGGTCTGGAATCGGTCCTTCTCCACAATCTTCCTCAGGGTCCGGTCACCTCTTCTCGTTGTGCAGCGTTTTTTGCCACACTTTTTCCTTCCCACAGACTTCCCACTGAGGTGCCTTGATACAGCACTCTGGGAACCGCCTATTTGTTCAGAAATTTCTTTCTGTGTCTTACCCTCTTGCTTGAGGGTGTCAATGATGGCCTTCTGGACAGCAGTCAGGTCGGCAGTCTTACCCATGATTGCGGTTTTGAGTAATGAAACAGGCTGGGAGTTTTTAAAAGCCTCAGGAATCTTTTGCAGGTGTTTAGAGTTAATTAGTTGATTCAGATGATTAGGTTAATAGCTCGTTTAGAGAACCTTTTCATGATATGCTAATTTTTTGAGACAGGAATTTTGGGTTTTCATGAGCTGTATGCCAAAATCATCAGTATTAAAACAATAAAAGACCTGAAATATTTCAGTTGGTGTGCAATTAATCTAAAATATATGAAAGTTTAATTTTTATCATTACATTATGGAAAATAATGAACTTTATCACAATATGCAAATTTTTTGAGAAGGACCTGTATATATTGTGTGTTTTTCCCTTACAAATCCAAACTTGTCAAAAAAGGCTACTTTACATGGATTAGTTAGAAGTTTTTGAAATTGCAGATGTTTCATATGAGATGAGGACATGGCTATAGCCATAACCAGCTTGTCTAGTGCAAGTAGGCTTTGACTAATTCATTTTACTTAATATTATTTTATCTAACCGTTATATTGAAGAGACCTTTTTGAAGGATATTGGTTTTCTTATGCCCTTTTTGAAAACTGGAGCTTAACTGAGACTTGAGTGTTTTGTAGACTTTTTAAGAGGCTGTTGTGTCGACCTTGATTTTATTGCAATATTGAGGTGTTCAGTTTTATTTTTATTTTAGAAAATAAACACGTGATTCCTCTTCTCTCAATTCACCGGTTGATTGTTTTTCACTGGCATGTCTCATATGTGTTGAGGACTAGTGCATCTTTGAGCCTACATTTAGTATGAGTAAAATACTTAGGATTTGTGCTCTATTCCAAGTCTTCTGAAGAATCTGTAATAGCTTCTGATTCATGAGCGAATCATTCAGATTGGTTTTGTGAACCAAATAAACTGATTAACTGAAAAGATCCAATTCAAAAGAATGATTTTTTCACGAATCAGACATAATTTTTCATGGGTTTGGATTAACATGAGCATTAGTGAGTAAATAAATAATGAATGTGTACTATTGCTTTATTTTGAATATTGTGCTGCAATTTATATGGTACCTGTTGTATAATTCACCATGTATCTATATGATTTACTATACATATTAAAATGTATAATAATAGTTTTGCTTCTGAATTTAAATTTAGGAGCTTTTCAGAACCACTCTCAAGTGCCCGTCAATGCCAGAAATGGGAAGAAGAAGACAGGCAATGTGCGCTAGAGGAACTGGAGATCTTTGCAAGAGAACCAACTCTTATCAACATCACAGCTATTAATGCTCTGGGAAGCACAACACGCATATGGCCATTTATTTTTGAGCAGATAGGTGAGCTTTTCATTGGTCTCTTCTACCATTCCATTTATTCCACTGGTTTGCAAACAGTCTGTATTTTTATTTTTAAACATTTATATAATCATTTATATAATCAATACAGGAAAAATATCTGAAAAAAATAAACAAATATTCACATAAATATTTACTTTAGTCTATGTCACTACAGAAAATGAAAAGGAATATTTTCAAGATCTTATCAATGTTCACATCTTGATGCATATATGCCATGATTTTCTATTGAGTGTTTTAATCCCTGTATTTGGTTGTGTTGTAGTGAAACCTGATCCTCCGGTGAATGTGAGTGTGATGGTAATGCCAGGCAAGAAGTTATCTGTTCAGTGGGGTCCACCACCCACTTGGCCGGATCCTGTCAACTTTCTCCTTAAATACACAGTGAAATACCACTGGGGCAAACCTGAGACAGCTAGAAGTGTGAGTTTCTTGTGTAGACCGTGTTTTACAGTGTTAAAGCTGTAAAGTACTAAAACAAAAATCACCAAACAGAACAATTAAAGCAGTATTTGCAAAGTTACCTCATACAGGAGGGAAATATTTAATTCTTTAACATTTTTTTCTTTTCTAGCTTGGCCCTTATGAGTCTAGCAAAATGGTTCTGAGTGGACTGGTGGCAGGAAGGACTTATTACATCCAAATATCTGCAAAGGACTTCCTTGATGATGGGCGGAACAGTGACTGGAGTGCACCAATAAGTGCCACTATACCCATCAACTGATATGATGAATCACTACATTAAACAAAAGTGTTACGTTTCAATGTTTATTATGTCACCAAAGTGTAACTTTGTTTATAAAAGAAACGATAACCAATATGCAAGCTCAATGTGCAGAATTTTCTTAATTTAAAAAATGATAAACACCCAGTATAGCTCCACTTGTAAATAATCACAAAGCATGTAAGCATTTCGAAAGTGTTCTTATCTAAACTTTATCTAACTGATTTTAACTGGTTTGTGAAACAAGAAAATCACACCTTTTCAAGCAGCAAATAAAGAACAAAAATGAATGCCAGTGTTCAGTAACAAATCTGTAAGGAAACAAATCTGTTTCCTTTGAAAATCACTTGATTTTTTTTGTATAAAATAAAATAAGGGGTTTAAAAGAATACTGGTATTTTACCAATCTAACCCTTTATTTATACACTATTATAGTATGTAGTGTTTTCTTTTTAATTTGGTTTAATTTTTATATTTTCATTTTAAGGTTAAAGTTAAGTTTAGATTTTCATTTGTCTAATTGTCAGTTTGCTATGTACTTATGTCATTTTATTTTAGTTTTAAAGGGGTGGTAAAATGGCATTTTCACAAGATGTAAAATAAATCTCTGATGTCCCCAGAGTGTGTGTGTGAAGTTTTAGCACAAAATACCCCACAGATATTTTTATATAGCATGTTAAAGGTGGGGTATGTGATTCTCTTTTTTGTCCATTTTTTCAAAATAACTTGAAATCCTATTCCTAACCCACTTACAGCCACTGAGTTAAAAGCACTTAAATGAAAATTAAGCAATTTAATCATCTGTGGAACGGGCAGGACTCGAAAAACTCCAGCCAATCATTTCCAAGACCACCTGGAATCTTTGGACAGTAAGTTCGTCAATCAAACGGTCGTACCACACCCCCCTCCCCCCAGCGCGCGTGACCCCCTTCATGCGCATCTCGTCAGTAAAGCCGGTTCCATGATTAGTAGTAAATCGTCATTACAATCTCTTGCGCATCTGAGTTTTCGCTCGTGCATGATTGCGCGTCCATGTTCTTCGAATGGGTGGAGTCAGAGCCAGCGTTGGAGGAAAGAAGGTAGGACCATTTGAATTGTATGTTTTCAAAATCACATACCCCACCTTTAAAGTTGTCACATTTTGAGGGTTTGCAAAAACGCACCGTTTTGTGCCTGTCCCTTTAAATGCAAATGAGCTGCTGCAGAGGGCGGGGTTTCAAGAGCTCTTGTGTGTTAGCAAAGCGATTACCTCACGCAGACACACTAAAATGACAGAAACTGTTCTGCCTTTAATGTTAAAACGGAGTCAGACAAAGATGGAGAGACTCAAGAAGAAGTGACAACATGTAGAATGCAACAGGACGTCTCTGAATGGTTAGTTGATGAATTTATGTTGCTGATGTGGAGTTAACTTAGCCTGGCTAACCCCAGACCCAATTCTCGTTGAGACTTGGGTCTGGGAACCACATGTACATTTTCTCGTATTTGAGGCGTGGTTTACGAATGCTCGGCGCCGTTTATTGGGTGCTAAGAATGTCTATCAAATGCGCTTGTACGTAGCTCATAGCCAATCGTTTCAATTAAAACAGGTGAGGTATGTAGAGCGACAGGAATTTGACGAGGAAGAAGACAAAATAAACTTGCGTTCTAAATTACTTAGAACATTCTCTAAGGCTGCATCGAAAGGTAGCTTCGCGTCTGCTACCATGTTGAATCCATAGAAATAAACAAACTGCTTCGGTGTGTCGCATAGATGTCGTCATCGTCTTGCTGCTCCCTCCCCGTTCTGTGATTGGTTCCCTAAATGAGGCGAAAATCTGGACCATGGTATCCATACTGCCTTCAGTGTTGCCAACTTAGCGACTTTGTCGCTATATTTAGCGAGTATTTAGACCCCTCTAGCGACACATTTTCAAAAAAGCGACTAGCGACAAATATAACGACTTTTTCTGGTGTTATTGGAGAGTTTTGGAGACTCTCTGACGTGAAAGCACATATCTTTCTTACTCTTCTCAACGAGCAGCGGGTGCTGCCGTGGGTCCCACCCCCGTCCCAAAGCACTCACAGGCGGCCCAGTCCTCGCGCAGCAGCCCCTCCCAGCTGCAGTCACAGCAGGAGATATTCACCCCTCCGCGTACAGACTGCAAAAGAATCGCGCAAATGAGTCGGTATTTTTAGCGACTTTTCAAACGTCACTCACTCTAGTAGCTACGTCTACCCTGTTCAGTAAATGGCTGAGAGGAGCAGCAGCACATTCATCTGTTGAGCGCACGGCCGCTGAGAGACGTGAATAAGCAGTGTTTTTCCACGGATTTATCACTTATCTGCTTTTCTTTTTTATTTTACTTAAATAATTTAGTTTCCTTCCTTTTCTTGTGCTTACGGTATTACTTGTAATACTCACTATCACAGAACTTTTGTCCGGCTCCCAAACTCTCTCAATTTAAATAATTTTCCACATTGGCCTATAAAAAAATTTAGTCATTCACTAGGCCTATATCATAGCTACTCGTTCTATTGTCTGACAAAACATATATAGGAAACGAGAACAGCTTTATTTTACATTCGGCTATATTATATTATAATATATTAAATACAGTATGTGAGCTGAGCATTCATTTATAGAGAAAACACATTAGACAAGCAAAACGCAAGTACGACGCGATGACGTCACGAATATGCTAATTAATGTATGACGTCATCTAGCGACATTTAGCGACTTTTAGGGAAGGCGTTAGCTACTTTCCTTTGAAAATAGTTGGCAACACTGACTGCCTTTCAGCGTGAATAAAATCGCGCTGCGGGAAGGCTGCATGGGGAAACCCAGACTAGAGTTAACTATCAGGATATTCTGTCATGTTTAGGCCTGTCGCGATAATCTCTCTCTCTCTCTCTCTCTCTCTCTCTCTCTCTCTACCAAAGAGACTGGATGACAATATCAACGCTGACCGCCACACATTGATTTTCGAATGTTTTTTTTAATTATTATTTTTTTTTTTTTACTTTGCCTATTTACAATCGTATTTGATTGCAGAGCGCTGCTCGTCCCTCTCTCTCTCACGCGCGCTCTCTCACCCTCATATGAGGCGCCATCTAGGGCTTAAATCAAACTTCATTCATGCACACATATATGAAACACTTGCATACACATATATTAAGTAGTCCAACATACATGTATACTGCTGAATGCTCAAACAAATACATATGAAATGCACAACGACACACCTCAGGTCGCTCACGCACATACACGCAAACTCTACACACACGAGATGCGCGCACTCACAAACTCTCCACGCACATAGCCTACTCATATGAGACACGCGTGGCACACAAACTCTCCACGCACATATGAGACACGCGCGCGCGCACACAAACTCTCCACGCACACACTCATGAGACGCGAGCGCACACACACACACACACACACACACACACACACACACACACACACACACACACACACACACACACACACACACACACAAACTCGCGCACAAACGCAATGAGACGGAACACACACAAACTCTCCACGCACATATGAGACGCGAGCGCACACACACACACACAAACTCGCGCACAAACTCAATGAGACGGAACACACACAAACTCTCCGCGCAGACGCGCACATACTCATATGAAACGCGAGCGCACACACACACACACACACACACACACACACTCATATGAGACTAATGTTCACACAGTAGATATGATTCTCAGTGTGAACAGAAGTCACACATTGGTAAGTGCATTTTTTGTTAACAGAGACCAAGTCCATTGCTTTTATTGTTTTTGGTTGTTTTGTTCATTTAAATAGTCTTTAGAAATAAAAGTTTATTGAAGGTGTACCTGCATTATTATGCCATTATCATTATTTTAGATGAAAATGGTCTCAGAAAGACAATATTATCGTTTATTATCAATATTATCGTTTATCCCAATAATTTCTTGGACAATTTATCGTGCTAACACAGAAACCGAAAATTCTCGGGACAGCAGCATTTGTCCAAATTTCAATCTTAACCATTCTATTTCATCAGAAACAATCTTAAAACAGGGCTTTAAGTGTAAAATACCGAACTTGTCCTTTAATTTTAAGTTTTAATCATTTTAGGACTTCACAACTTTCAGCAACAACTTCAACTTATTATTGAATTTATTTTAATGAAATATTATATATATTATTGAAATGATTATTTCAGTTAAGCCTGGTTCACACGGGACGATTTTAAAATTGTCGGCCGATTTTCCAAACCTGAGAGACCCCACACACGGCGATAAAAAATCACGGGTCTAACAGTTTTGGTCGTACCGTGTGTGGTGCGCAGCCACACGGCAAAATCAACACATCACACACGAACCGATTTGACTCCCGAGCATTCCCAGGTCAGACGGAAAATCTCGCAAAATCCCTCGAGATCAAACGTGACTTCAGAGTAAACAATCATTGCGGACGAAGAGGATGCAGTGGCGATAGTTTGTTTTTAACCGAATCTCCGACGTCCACCGGACTTTCTGGTGCGCCATGCCGCCGGCTGTTTTGATTTTGTTTCCCGGTGCTTCCTCTGCGCCTCGTCACCTCGCTTTCTGATTGGCTACACGCCACAGTCCACAGGCTGCGTGCTCGTTTGTCCCCGGGGGGAACCACACACGAGGAGAAATCAGGCCAAAATAATCCAACATGTTGGATATCCCCGATTTGAGATCGGAGCGGTCCCGACGCCCTTCCGAGCAGACGAGAGCACTCTTAACACACCACACACGGCAGGAATATCTGATCAGATTATTTTACGATAATCGGAGCATCCTTAAGATTGTCGGAAGGGGTAAATCGGGGCTAAAATCGGCCTAATTATCCTGCCTTGTGAACCAGGCTTTAGTTGCCAACACAACATTTCTAATTTTCGTTTAAGGTTATGGTTTTTTCATTTAATATTTATATTTTATTATTAATTTCAGCTTTATTTCAATGAACAAAAAATATTTTAATTGTTATATTTTTTTTGTTAAAAACAATTATCATAAACCCATTCAGAATATAATTAAAGTAATAGTTCACCCAAAACAATAAATATCCCATGCACATTAATTGAAATTGCAAGGGGAAAAATCATGTTAGAAAGAATGAAGGTCAAGTTTTGAATGAGAGTGAGTAAAGGATGACAGACTTTTTTTTTTTGTGGCTGAAATATTCCTTTAAAAGAAAACAACTGATGTGAATGAAATTGAAAGATATACTCATACATCTCATTGCACAAAATCAGATGCCAGGTAGTGAAGATTGTGACTGTTCCAGATACTTTAGCGTTCCCCTTTTAACATTATTTCTGGACATGTAAACAGGCAAATCCTGTTTTTATAGGTGCCAACAAAGCATCGCATGAATTCAGTCTAATACGTCAACAATCAGTGGTGTTACAAACTCGGAATGACGAACACCCAGGGAGAAAGAGGGTGCACGAGGCAGGTGTGCCGTCACCTTCTCAGGGCTGTGCGTGCCTGGGCCAGGCTTCCTCGTGGCATCGATGGGATTATTATGACGGCTTTGCATGGAGAAAGAAGGCTGTCTGTTCAGGTAAACACTCGGTTCTGTGCTGTTGTACCGGCAGGGTCCTGGAGTCATGGACAGATCCTCCGATGGACCGCCTGCTTTCCTGCGTGCTGACATGGTGAAGCTGGCGCTGGAGGATTTGTGGGGGACGTGGGAGCCGAAGAGGTTGGGTAAAGTGTAGCTGTTGGGGGCGGGTACAGGATCCACACTGCGGTAGCGTGTGCGGAAAGCCATGGTGTAAGACGGAGGTCTGTGGTGAAAGCTCAAAGGTGGAGCTTTCTCGGGACTGTAGGCTCCTGGTCCAGGAGTCTGGAATGTATCAGCTGATCAGAAACAAGAGAATCAACAACTGCTTTATATGAGTGTGTATGCCTTCTCGCTGCTGTTAGACTGTGTTACAAATAATTATGCAAGTGACATAGCAGTAGGATTTCAAAGAAAGTTTCTGTACTTTTACTCAAGTATGGTTTTTAGGTACTCTTTACACCTCTGCAAATCTGTTACAAATCTATTGAATGCTATATACTGTCTATATTAGTTTTAGTTTTTCAAAGAAAATGTCTGTTTGTTTAATTTCTATCTTATATTTCTAGATAACTGGTATCAATCTCAGACAGGTGTGTTAAGTAGTTTGCCAGGTCTTTTTAGGTAAATGGAAAGCCTACTGAAAGAGGTTGTTCCACATTCGCTAGTCAGTTCTCATGCAATATGGGGAAGAAGAAAGATCTTTCTGAAGATGAAAAGCATCAAATGGTACAATGTCTCGCAAAAGGCATGAACACAACTAATATTGAGCAAAAACTGCATAGAGATTAAAAGATTTGCGAGTGATTTAGAGCACAGAAACTTTCCTTAGTTCTTTCCTAGAGTTCTTCTGTGCTCTAAAAAACTAAAATCTGAATGTTTATTGTACTGAAATTATACCGATATGTCACTTGCATAATAATTTGGAACACAGTGTAAAGTGAACATGACAAAAATAATGCTGTTTACTTTCTAAATACACATTACCATTCGTATTGTGCAAGATTAATCAGTGCAAATTATTGCAAAAGGGAAAATAATTCCTCTTTTTCAACCCCTACATTCTGGCAATGCCCATTTTCAAGATACAACCAATCAATCACAGATGAATCATATCAAGTATTTTTTCCATTCATTTTTCCCATAGGGATTTTTAAAAAGTCTTTATTAAAGAGTTATAAGCCATGAACCACACCAACAGGGTGAATCAACATTACAAACTTTGTTTTGAAGAAAAAATCATTTGAAAATCGGACTAAAAGACAAACACATACAGAGACAAATACATACAAATATCTAAGTAGTTTGAGAGCATATAGTGACACTGACTATTACGTCATTCACAGTCATCCTTCATTTGAGAGAATCTGCTGTTTAAAATGATTATTTAACAAGTTGAATTAATGTTGGCTTCAACAAAAACATATATTCCATACATTAACAACCTCATAGCTCACAGTAAATGTTATCTTTGATTCCCTTATGGAGAAAACTAATACTGCCGCAATTGAACACTATTGAATATCCTGTTTCATTCAGAAATATGTAACATTACAGAAGTAAAACTGGTTGACATGTTGACTTCATACAGCCTAATGTTCTTTTTAGATTAATATAACCAGACCTGGACTTGTTTTTAACTTTCAGTTATGAAAAGGTCCTGGATAAAATAATTAACAGATATGTTTAATAAAAAAGGTGAAAACATGATCAGACGAGATCAGAAGAAATCCCACCTGTCTTCTTCTTTCTACCCAGCATGGAATACGACGGGGTACCGTCTCTGCCAAAGCGTGTCATTTTTCCATCTACATGATACTGCGGCCCTGGACTGGAATCCACAGACACCACTATTCGAAAGCAACATTACAGGGAAACACACCAGAATTTCCTGAATTACATTTGGTAGACATGCGAAGCAACACAGATTTATAAGGCTGAAGCATTCCCTGCAGTGACTAGTGCTGTGCTCTACTGTTTGAGCAACAGAAATGCTATTTAACATTAATTCAAATCCAACATATGGATCAAAATCAAGCATGTGGATTTTATTAGCTTAATATGCCAGAGGAATCACATTTATCATTTTATTGCATGCCGTTGTTTGTGATATAAAGTCCAGATGTGTGAGACGTTTTTTTGTAATAATACTTTGATCAAACTGGGTGTTCTCAATCGCCTCCAATTCCTCCCAAACAAGTGTTACATGTCACTAATTAGGCGTGTAAGTGTGTGCCTGTGTGTGTAAATCCACCTACTATTTCAGTACTACAATGTAGATACATATTAATCTATAAAATTATCAGTCCGTATAAGTGCCATGTTGATATATATGTACTTTCTGCATGAACAAGCATGTTAAAAGCATTCTCAAGTGATTAAACCCAGGATTAGTTCAGTGGATCATGTCATCTGTCAGTGTGAGAAGTGTTTGATGTCATGTTATGTCACTCACTGTTGCTGCTCATGCGGCTGTGGAAGGAATAGGCCGGGCTGCTGGGTTTGGTGTAGTCATGGTTTATGTAACCGATAGTGGGCGGAAGAGCATAACGCCCAGGCCCGGGCCCTGCAGGCATAAACAAAAACAAGGTGTGTGGAGCCTTTTAGCATTTATTACTGGAATTGTGTTGGTAATGAATGGGAAATAATGTGCATTAGTGAACATTATATGGGGTAAAAAGAGAAAACTTGTCGCGTTACTACTGGGACTTCCCGGTAAAATAAAGGTAAATAATAATGTATTTATAAGCAGGGTTATTATCACTACTCTAGACCGATTAAAAACATTTTTAAATTTTTTAAATTTGTTCATAAATTTAAATGAAAATTAGAAATGTTGTAACAAAAATTACTAACTGGAAATAAATAAAAAACTGAAATAAATAATAGCAATATTCAAAATAATAAAATAAAAATGACAAAGGTGCATAATAAAAGTACTAAAATTTTAAATGAAAACCCAAAATATAAAAATAAAAGCTAATTCAAAGTATTAATAAAAAAACTATAATAGTTTATAAATAATACTAAAATAACATTGTAATAACTTACAGATAAAAATATGTCTGCTACAGGCTGATTAATTTTGTTAGTCAATATAAGTTATACATCTGCTAGCTATGTTCCTCATAGTCACTTCCTTTTTTTATTAAATCTAAAATAAAACTATGGAATGTGATTCACGTGAGACATAAAAGGTCACACATGCTGTGCACATTTCTAAAGTCCAGGAGAACTTTGGCTGTAAACTTTCATTTGAAATTGTATGATTTTTTTTATTTTTTTTTACACAGTTAAATGTCACATAAGCTTTTTAAAGCTTTGGCCAAAAAAAAAAAAAAAAGAAGAACAGACAAAAGAGGTTCTATTCTCAGAATGATACAAGCAGGTGTTGCAATAAAAGACCTAACTGACAGTTTCTTTCATCAAACTGCCAATCCACTCTCAAGAGCCAAATAGGAGCATGTTTGAACTACTTACAGAGTCCTGCGTTAAAATAAATCGTCAGATCTCCTCGCTTTGCTGAATAATTCTTTCGACACAATCATTTGTACAAATGAATCTACTGAAAAGAGCGGTCAAACACTTACCTCGTTCCCTGCCAGCAATGATGGGCCGCCGTCTCACCACTTCCCCCATGCCGCGTTTATTTTCTGCCTAGCTTAAAGAGCTGACAACAAAATCGGCTGCAAGAGTGTTCAAGGAGGTCCAGTAAAGGTTGAAGTTTCAGTTTAGACACACTGGAGAAATACAACTGCGGCCTGAATTATAAATGAATCTTACAAGCACAAGAAACCTTACCCTTGTCCAGGCTTCAAGAACTTCCATCTCAATATCTTTACGCATAACAGATTTCCAAACATCCATCACTGACTACAAAGGACACCTACAGTTACACCTTGGCAATTTATGTGTAAACAACAGCTAATGAACTAATTACACAATGTGAGACGGTCAACAACTGTGTGAATTTACTAACAGATCTGCTTTATTCTTTCGAGGTAACAAGATTATATATCAATAGCCGCCTGAAATGTAAACACTAAGATATATTCTGTACTTCATTCCATCAACTTGTGATCTAAAAATATTGGTAGCACTTTACAATAAGGTCTGATTTGTTAACATTAGTTAAACATTAACTAACAATTAGCAATATTTTTTTACAGCATTTATTATAGATTAAAAAAAGGTGTCAGTGTAATTATACATTTAAGTACTGAGTAATAATAATTATCTATATGTACGCACTGTAGGGATAGGGTTAGGATCGGGGTTTGGTTTAGTTGCATGTAATTATAGTTACAGTAACTACATGTAACACGTGTAACAAGGACACTGTAAAATAAAGTGTTTCCAAATATTCTTGTTCATGTTAGTTCACAGTGCATTAAGTAATATTAACAGATGCAACTTTTGATCTTTAAAATGTGTCACACTTTAGATTAGGGCCCAATTCTCACTATTAACTAACTATTATCTACGCCTTTTGCCTTAATAAACTCCTAATAACTACTTATTAATAGTTAGTGATGTAGTTTAGGTATTGAGTATTAGGGATGTAGAATATGGTCATGCAGAATAAGGCATTAATATGCGCTTTATAAGTACTAATAAACAGTCAATATCCTAGTTATATGCATGGTAATAAGCAACTAGTTAATAGTGAGAATTGGACCCTAAACTTAAATGTTAACCACTTGAAATGTAGTTAAACACTGTTAATAAATGAAATCTCATTGTAAAGTGTTGAAAAACTTTCACCACATTCATATTTTAAAGGGTGCTATCAAATTTTTATTTTTTTAATTAAAAATTAATGACAGTTCAGTAGGTTAGTGGGTGAAAGTAAAGTGGGTGAATCCTGACATAGAAAACATAAAATTGATTTTACATCAAACTCGCTGTTCTCATGGACACCTTCAACTAGTACTCAAAACTAATGAAACTTCTGGAAACCTACTCTTGTTTCTGTGGCATAGTTTTAGTCCCATATCACGTTACTCTGATTTAACAGTGTGAAGCTACTTCATCGCTTTAAAACAGATGATGAACTGATGCTGTGTAAAAAAATGTAAATGTAAAATGTAACATCAAGCTAAGAAAGTGTCTCGTGAAAGCAGAGATGTCATCCCTGACCAGTGAGCGGACATTAAACATTAACCTGCTCTATCTTCAGACTCGGTGATACATGTAGAAGCAGGGAACACTACAGCTGACCTCTGGCATGCAGCCGAGAGGCGTAGGCTCAGTGAATTTGCATCTACACAGATCGGTCAGCCGGTTTGCATATAGCTGGTCCATTAACTCATCATCAACATACATTCCAAGAGTATGATACCTTAAGAGCTTTAAATAAAAAGCAGGGAATGTCATTCTGCAACTTGATCTCTGTACCATGGAAGTGCATGAGGACTCACTTTACAAACACTTATTTGTGAAATAATACTCCGATAACAAGTACAGAGATTATGGTTACAGTCGGGGTCATTGTTAGAAGAGCATAGAGCATCTTTTATTTTATGAACCGTATTTATTTGAAGTCACATGGCTGTTAAAAGGAGGACTCTAAACCCAATGGCCTAAAGCGTTTTATTTTTTGTTCTTTGTGGGTGTCACTTAGGGAAAAGTGAAATACTGACCGTGGAAGAGGCCAGTGTAAGAGCACTAATTTAACCAGACAACTGCTCGTACACACATTAATCTTTTTCCCTGTAGAGAATCATGCTCTGGCAAAACACTTCTGCTTTGTGCATTTTTTCTCTTGTATTGTACTTATTATTTCAAAATCAGTACTGTTGTCTTGATTTCGAAGTAAAAATATCTAAACATCTATAAAGATAAATAACCTTGAGGGAAAAAAATAGTGTCTTGCTTTCAGAGTATATACCAAAAAGTTGTAATGTATAAAAACTAAATAAAGTTACAAAAAAAATTCTTGCCCTAATTGTTTTAGCATACATCTAACAAAATGTATTGATGTTAAAGCTGAAAAAAAGAAAAACAAAGATTTCAATGTGGTAAGAAGAACTTACATTCTCTGAAAACACATTTATTTCTGAAGTAGAATTATCTTGCTTTATATGATTCCTAGACAAGTTTATAAGACAAAAATACTGATTTTTTTTCTGTCAAAGTTCAAAAGTTCATACGTTTTATCTTAAAGAATGATTTTATGAACAATATTAGGGTTTAACAATTCAGTCAATAATAATATAATCTACCTACACATAACTTAAAAGTCAAAACATAACTTTAAATTTAAATATGCGGATACAATTCAGTACAAAAATAAAAGCAGTAAAATGTCTCAATACATAAAATTATTTTCAAACAGTTCAATGCTACAAACACAGTTACAGTTTTGTAACTGCAACATATATAAACACGAGAGAGAATATTGGCTGGCCATAACTTTCCTCTCCACTCATTAAATGGAGTCCACTCTGAGTTTCCAACATGTTAATTTTGTCGTAGTGTAGATCCTGAATATAGTGAATGTCAGTGGGTCCAACTTTATAACTGAGATTCAAACGCAACGGGTCTATTTCTATGTACTGATATGTTCAGTATTGCATATCATTGCAACTTTTGATAGGCCATGTGCCGGTTAATTAAAGAAACAGGAGACTAAAAGTGGCAAGATGTTCTGTGAGGTATACCTGTCAAATTTCTTTAGGTAAACTGCTGTCGTATAGTCACAACGATCACACTCAAACATTCATGAAAGGTACCTTTGGTAAAACTGGATGGTCTTACAATTCTTCCAGTTGTCTTGAAGTTACACAAACCATTGGCTGAAAAACATCCAGACATTTTTTCATTTGTCCATGAGGAACCTTTTTAAAATACAGGTTAGCTAAAATTAGCAAGATCTGAAAACGTCATGGGTCCACATATTATAGACCATGTGACACGTCAGCTAAGCGTTGCTCGAGCATAGCCATCCTCTAAGTAAATGTGCAAATTGTGACCTGTAATTAATTGCTCCCCGACACGATCAAGAACTTGTCTCCACGGATAGTGAGATGCGAGGATATAATCCACATGATCTTCCTGGCTATTATCAATGAAAGACGTTTAACAGTTTGTTTTCCTGTATAATAAGGCATTGTAGAGAACGGCACAATTCAATCTGTGTCCAAGGGACCAAATGCCCGTCACCTTTGTACTTTAACCAGCTGTACTTTAACTTTCTTGCACTGAGCCAAGCAGCGGTCTGGAAAATGTGAATTCTTCCACAGTGTGCTGTTGTTGTTAAATGTTCTGCCTGCCAGGAGCGACGTGCTATGATTTATCTCCTTGAAGAACCTGAAAGCAGACAATATTACAGTAATCAGATAAACGCCCCAGAACATGAAAGGCTTCAAATAGCCATTCAAAAACAACCCGAGATCATGGTTTCTGCACGGATTGAGATGGCAAAAAAAGTAGTTAAGAAAAGTCTTTGCATATTTGCGGTTTAGAGATTTAGATATTCTTAATATAATTGCTAAGGGCTTTATCTCTTGTTGGCAAAGTCGGATCATCCAATATGATGCAGTTAGATCTTTCCACACACTCTTCTGTGATGCTGACAAGCATTTGGGTCATGTTTTCTCGTATAACACAGACCACAGCACATTAGGGACACATGAAAGGAGCAAATAGTCTCTGCTGGGTATATTCTCGAGTGAAGGACAATCCCTGTCATTTCCAAAACAAGATTACTGTGGAATCTGACAGATGTGAACTCAGAACTAAATACATATGTTGAATGATACTCGACGTTCAGAACTACATTACTCAAGTTTATTTAAATAGTCCGGTTTACTTCAATGGTTTATGAAAAGTTACCTGAAATCATACGAGTCGCCTCATGTTATTTACTTCTGTGGTTACCGAGCAAAACACAGGAAACTCGGTACAATAACACAAGAAGCACTTTAATTCAATTAACTCGGGTAACTCCAATAACTCAAGGCAATGTATCCAGTCTCACAGTGTTATGAGAGCAAATATTCCTGGCATAACACAGTTAAAGAAACTAAAGCTGAAGAAAACCAGACACTCAAACCGTGATTAATGGGGTTTGTGGTTAAAAAACAAGTAGAATGCGAATGAAAATCTCCTTACCAACCTGGTTGCGTGTTTTGTGAGATTTCTGCAGCCAGACCCGCCACTGATCGTAAAGTTTGATGCTCATCCCGCTGCAACCGTAGGCGTGTTTGCGCACCCAGCCAAAGAACTGCTTTAAGTCCCGCCGCAACGTGGAGTTCTGCTGCCCTGCCTTTGAGTCACATGACCCTGTCAGCAGCCGCTCTACAGGGCGAAAGACAAAAATCAACACATGTCCATCCAGGGAGACAAGCGCCTATCACAGATACAGGCCGCAGTTTATACAGCCAACCAAACACAAGTTGGGATAAAAATAAATCCTTTTCCATTTTAAATAAACAGCAGATTTCTGAGCTCCAGATGTGGGCCGCTCCAGAAGAGTTAATGTGCAGAGGAGTTAATCTGTTAATCTTCAGAAACAATCCTCTGAAAACATATATCCAACACTCCCCATGGCTCTCTGGCAAGCCACAAAATGGGGAGATGTATGACTAAAGTAATGCGTTGCATGTGCAAGTTGGTGTCTGCTGGACCGAGCATCATCTCGGAAATATGTATCTGATTATAGGATGGACTGCACGACACATCCAAAATGTGAAAATATGACGAAGGCCAGCGAAGACAACATCTCAATCTGACTCTCGTTGCTACCATTTAACTAGAGACGCTGGCTATATTTATTTATTTTCTATGTTGCTTTTGGGATTTCTGTCATCATTAATAACAAAAACAGTAAAATAAGACGGGAACTAATTTAATTCATATATAGGTTGAGCTGGAATCAAACTCGTGTTTCCCACATGAGGCCCACTACATGACCTGTTGAAAATCATTCAAATTTTTAATTTATATAATATCATAATCTACATGAATGGAAATTCAAATATAATTAAATAGCTACAAGAAGAATGCATGATGTTTTTTAGTTTTTTTGATGTTATGTATAATATGTTAACAGTGATTTTAAAATTGATAAGTGCCTAAACCCCTTCAGATGGTCACAGCTTAAAATGGTGCAAAATGCTGCAGCCAAATTTTTAACTGGGGTCCGTAAAACTGGGGTCCATATTATTCCAATTCTAATGACTCTCAATTGGTTGCCAGTGGATTATAGAGTTGAATTTAAAGTACTGCGGTTTGTTTTTAAATCCCTAAATGGTCTGGAGCCTTGTTATTTGTCAGAACTAAACCTGAATAAGCTGGTCAGATGCTTGTGATCCCACAAACAATAATACTCTGTCTCATCCGAGAACAAGATTGAAGTTGAGAGGTGATCGTGTGTTTGCAGTTTCTGGACCTAGGCTATGGACCAGTCTTCCTTTATCTGTGAGATCTGTACCCTCCGGGTATGAGTCTAAATTGAAGTTAAGGTCATATCTTATTACCCAGGAATTTAAATCATCATAAACTATGTGCTTATTTTAATTATGTGTTTTTTATATATACACTTATTCTCTGTACTGCACAGTCAACTATAATTGTGTTTATTTGTGCTTTATAAATAAGTTAAATTAAATGACTTTACAATAAGGTCCCATTAGTTAACGGTTAGTAACTAACATCATCTACCAATGAGGGATACATTTGCTACAGTATTTATTTATCTTTGTTTATTATTTTTCATTGGTAACTAATGTGGTTAACCAAGTTTTTATTAAAGGGGCTATATGTATGTAGAATTCAAATTACACTGTTATAATAGTTTGATTATAAAGTAGGCCTATATTTGATACTATAGTCTACATAGATCTGGCTATGTGAGACTATAGTTTGAATTAATCTCTTTTCTTTGCATGCCACATTGACATTACAGTACAGAATAGCTCTTTCAGCACTATCCTGAACAAAAACATTTGTTTTGTGTCATAGAACGGATAAGAGGCTCTCGGGAGCGTGCATAAAAGTCACATCCTTTTGATTTTCCCGGAAAATTCGTCCTTCACATAAAAATCAGTCTACAGGCTTTCATAGACAACCTAGAAGGTCAAGGAAGGTCTCGTTTTTTGAGTTTTGTTACAAGCTGTTCACACATTGGCAATAAAAAAGAGATTAATACATGAACATTCTTGCATATAAATAAAGAATACTTTTGCCAAGCAATATGGTTAATTAATCATTGCCAAGCAACTCAAAAATGATCATATGTGTGCATTTACAATGGCTTTTTTTTTAATGTGGCTCATTCAATCAAGACCTGTTTTATAATTTCAATCAATAAAACAATTTTGGTTGCATTTTATGTTACAGTCCTGTTTCACATGTGCATATACTACTTATTGTAGTAATTACAATAACTGGGTAATAGCTAGGTACTTGTCCTGAACCTAATCTTAACCCATGTAGTTACCTTATATTACTCAGCACTTTCTTGGTAAGTACATTGAAAGTGTACGTACTGTAAAATAAAGTGAAACCACAATTTAAAATGTTGTTGTTTTTTTTTTTTGCAAAAGAGCATAGTGATACCTCTGTACTTGGTACCATGGTATTTACCTGGTACTTTAAGAAATACCATGGTATTAGCACCGTAAACTTCCCAATAAAATAGGTTCCGCTAAGTCACCGCTTTTGCAAGTATAGCGTAAATGATATTTCTCTTACCACTGTGTGGTGTTGAGGCTGCAGTTGGGTGACTCCAGTCACTCCAAATGCCTGCTTTCCTAGATCCCAGAATCCCTACCGGATTACAGCGCACCTGCACAAAATACACTGTGCCTGGCCGCAACCCTGCCAGTCTGCAGGAAGTCTGGTTCCCAACATCATCCACCACCTGCAGAGAAAGACACCCAAAACAGTCTGTTACATCAAACACATACAGCGGCCGTCTACCACACACACACACACCGTTACCCTAACGGGCATATTTAATGTTCTCTATAAGAAGAAAAAAAAGCCATTCACTTTCAAATCCTTAAGCAAGTTCACACAAGCCCATTTACAAAGAAGAAGAACAAAGAAATTTCCCCCTTTTGTGCTCCTGGGGAATATACCAACGTATATCAGAGAAAAAGACAGGAGGTAAATGACAGGGACACACATAAATAATTGGACTGCCTCCTGGCATTACATATACACAGCGAGCATCAACACTACCCTGAGAGAAAATCTGTTATCTATTACTTATTACAGATTTAATAATTGCACGGGTGCAGACGGCATCAACGAGATGTAGACAGGGCCATGCCAGGCTCAATGCTTCCTCCTTCCTGTGTGCTAAAGCAGAGGTATACTTGGGATTCAAATGCAGGAATGTCGAAACAGCCTGGGCCCCCTGTAATTATTTACAATCCCGGTACCCCTGAATCAGTCCCTCTCCGCGGTCCATTTCCAGACTCAGATTTCAAAAGCTACAAACACGGTTAATATGCACAGCTCCGTAATCCGAGGACCATCATTACTATTGGAACGTGATGAGTGGCAGAATGTTAACATCATCAGGTTGCCGTGTTACAGGCATGCTGGGTAATTATTTCCCTCCGTACAGACTATGTAAGCAATCTGTGGGGTTGAGAACGGCCCGGGTGATAATGCAGCTTTCTATCGCATTTAGAAAAAAACAGATCATCTGCTATGATGTGCTTTTGATGGTCACTGTCATATTTTGACTTTGTTAACTATGTAGGACTGTGCAACTGACAGCACAGTGATGGGTAAGGGGAAAAAAAATTATGTAATCCAACTCTGCCCAGCTTCAGAAGGAAACCTGCCAACTGATTGGATCCATATGGGGAAAATGGGGACAGCGAAAGCTTAAAGTTTATTTGAAGCCCTAAAGTTTAACCGGACTCTTCCGTGGCCAGAGGACTGAAAACCATGTGCTGTTCTGCTACAGCTGGAAATGACGTTTCAGACAAGTAATACAAACACCCCAAATTCTACTGAAACATGGCTGTTATCTTTTGAACCGCTATAATTAATCATTGCGCCACTCTGCAAATGCTTTAACATTGAGAAACGTAGCTGACTTAGCTCCCATGCATGCACAATTTGCACTACAAAAACAAGTGGGTGTGGTAGTGGGAAGATGGTAATAGTAATGAGGATAATGGGCATTGTAGTGCGTATGGTGGACGCTGACGAACTGTGCACACTGATCAAGAGTGCTACTGTACCTTCCAGTCGCTGCTTTCCTCCAGTCTGTATCTGATCTGGTATTTGGCCTGAAAGAGGAAGTCTTTTAGTGCAGGCGGTGTCCCCCAACGCACGGTCAGCTGGTCTTCCAGGTCGCCCACTCGGCTCACTGTCACGTCAGTCGGTGGGTCTGTTGTCACTGAGAGAGGAAAAGAGAGAAAAACATGGGATAAGGTTGCGACAAACACTGCGACAAAAAGCACCTTATTTTACCCATCCAACCATCCATCCATCCACCGTATTGTAATTAAATTGAATTAAGTCTACTTCTTTACATTCAAATTACAATTCTACATCCTGTTTATGAACTGTATGAAATAAATAACACACTAATAGACTGGCACAGAAAAAATGGATTCATATAGTGTCACAGCAGTTTAAAGCAACACTAAGTAAGATTTTTTACCTTAAAATAATGTTTCCAAAATCGTTTCAGTGGTTCATCAAGTCGTGACATGGTGAAATGCACTTATGCCACAGCTTTGCGGTCCTTTATCTGATATATCCACGCTATGTACGATTGCCAGATCGGGTCGCGTTTCTGTAGTTCTAATGAGACATAAGAAAACTACTAATTTGACTTGCTTTACGACAAGCGTTACAATTGCCGATAGGTGGAGCGTACTCGACAGTAGACTACAAGTACATGTAAGAGACCTAGCAGCCGGGTAGCTTTTGGATTGTCATCATGACGGAGTCTGGAAATAAAAGGAAGGGTATGATATCGGAGGAGGCGAGGCAAAGAAAGCATGATCGAGTAAGAGCTCGAACTAGAGTGAACATTGGACCGGCTTACACTCGTTGGCGAGAGGTGAAGGAGGCTGCAAGATGCAAGACTGATGGTCACTTCGCTTTTTTGTCACTGGACTTGTAAGTAATACTATTTTTTTTAGTTTTCAAAACACTGTGCATGTGTGTACATGTTAGATTGTTTTATATTTCGATTGGCTAATGTTAGATAAGGCATTAGCTATCGTGCGAAAATATAATTAGTGATAAGCACGTAATTTTGTGTTTATAAACAGTTTTTCTAGCACTGCTGTTCTGAGTTGAATGCCGTGAAGATTACAATAACTTCCAAAATCACCTCAAATGTTTGATCACTTCCAAAGTTGTTGATTCTTAGTTTATGTTTACGTTAGCGTTTTTGATTGATTGCATGCTAGCGTTAGTGATAGTGATTCCAAAGCCGGTGCTGGATAAAAAGAGAGCATGTGCGTGCACGTGCAACAGTAGGCTGCGGTAGGCTAAATTATTAACGACAGCGGTAATGGACAATTCCGCTTCCAACCTGTAGGGCGACCGCAGAGGAAAAGTTACTTAGTGTTGCTTTAAATTGTACAGAAAACACAGAAACACAGAATGTGTATCGATTTTGTGATCACAATTTCTATCCATAACCACCGATTATTGTAATATATAGTTCTGGTGTCATGGATATCTAGTTTACTTGCTACTTAAGTGGGTCAAAAAAAAAAAAAAAGATGCCACAAACCTTAAAAATGTTGCCTTACTGTATCCGATAAATTGCATCGGATCTTTAAAAAAAAAAAAAAATGTGTGCCTGCCTTACTTCCAGTTTGCAAACCAAGCCAATCATTTTGGAACTGGTGATGTCAGGAAGCTATATCAATTTTGTGTGTGCAATTTGCATGGGCAAACTGATCGATGAATGAACTTCAGTCTGCAGGCTGAGACTTTTGTTCATGTGATACAAATGAGATTAAATATACCAATATTATATTCTATTCTATTTAACTAGTCGCTCAGTATTTTTCTGCTTTGCATCTTGGTGTAGCTGCTATAAAATCACATTGCATAGATAATGCTTCACATTCCAAGTAATTGTAGTTTCCTTGGATCTCAAAGCTGTTGTTTAATTAACTAGTAACATAAATGAGCATTGTCTCTGTTGCTAAGGAGGTGGAGGCACTAGGTGTGGTGGCTGTGTCATAACTATGGCATGTTTCGAGGAGCACCCACCTTCCTCTTACTGCACTTTCCATTCAAAATTGCCCTGCCTCCCCCTTCAGGTGCAGTTACACTGATTTATACAAGCAGGATGTAAAAGTTTATAACCTTTCTCATCTCCTTTTTAAGGACGTGGGGCTTTAGTTCAATGTTAAGGCTATTTCAGTTTAATTTCAAATACTTTCTAATGTCTTGCCAAGATACAATGCCCCTCGACTTAAGTCCTAACAATACTAATTCCATTTTTATTAACATGTTTGTAGTTTAAAATGTCTGTTTGAAGAGATTATGTGCAAGCTTGGCCTGCACTCAAAGCACATAAGATCTTAAGGATTCAACAAAACAGACTTCACCCTATTCCAGTCACATTGCTAACCAGTAGCTCCAGGCAGGTCACGGTACTAGGATTAGTGCAAAACTTTGTAAAAATTCCACTCGTCTGTAAAGGAGGGGGCTGCAAGGTTTTTCAGGTATGTGCGAGTAGGTGGGTAGATACTGTGATGCAAAGGGATACGGATGACGCTGCGATGGACCGCTGCAATTTGTCATGCCTCCACCCAGTTTTACAAGGAGTGGCGCTCTCACGTTGCACGTGGTCCTCTCGTATTGCATGCTGCCCATGAGGAGAACACCTGGGGCTTGTGTCTAAAACGGGGTCAAAGGTCAGGCACACTCACCCACGTCTAAGATATCCAAGTAGATGACATCAGATGTTGCAGTTCCGAGTTGGTTAGATGCCTCCACCCATATCTCGTAGGGCGTGAAGAGGGCGAGGTCGCGGGGGATGTAGCATGTGTACGGATCTCCCGCGTTGTAGTCCTCACACTCCTTTTCTCGTCCATACCACCTACAGGTGAGCAAACACGGTTTATTTTCTAAAAGGTTCCGATAACTTTTTGGACACTGTACATTCGTAGTGATACGGCTGTGATCTATTGTGGGTTCCCTATGTAAAGGCTTTTTTTTTTTTTTTTAAAGCCAAAGGAAGAACCAATCATATAGTGTCAAATGTGGGAATGGTTCCTTAATTGTGGATTATTACTTCAGGTATGGAAATGGGGAAAATTGCTGTGTCTGGAATCTGCATTCCATCTGCTCACTGGGCATGAAAGCCAATGTTAATTAAAAAAACAAAAAACAAAAATAAATATAAAAATAACAAAATGCAAAAGAAAATACTAACAAAAATTAGACTAATGTTAAGTAATTAGAAGTAATTGTTTCCATCAGTCTTTCGCCCTGACAAAAAAAGAAAAAAGAAAAGAAAAGTACAATATATGGCATGTGCCCATCAGAAGGAATTAGGAATTATCCACTGTCCTCCAGTGAATAGGCATGTGGGAACATGAAATATACAAACAAGATAAGGCGTGAATTTGGGAAGAGGCATTAACATGAGTGTGAATGACCTGTGGCACTGACCTGAGCTTATATTTGAGTGTGTATTTTGTCTTGATGAAGGTTTCTCCCTGGCCCCCAGGGGCCCATCTACAGGTGAGGTCTTTAGTGTTCCTGGACCAGCAGGTAAGATTCACAGGCTTCTCAGGAGGCACTAAAAACAGACAAAGAAAAAAAGAGTTTTCACTGAGCTGTCAAAGGGAGTAAGTGGAAAGTGACTCATGCCTCTCATAACACCTAATTAAAGATGCACTAATTATACTTGATGATTTCCACTACATACAACACCAAATTCTGTACTGTAGATAGTATAGAAAATCACTTAAAAGCTTGATTTTCAGAATTGCAGAAAATAATCAGTTGGTTTAAAGTCAACATTTTGAAGGAAGAAACTTGATTTTATTCAGTTGGTAAAGATATATATTTATATTTAATATAAATATCTTACATTATATTTTGTATTTTTTTAATCTATTTTATATATTATTTTATACATAGATAATATTTTAAATATGTACAATATTCATCAAAGAATCGTGAAAAAAATTATCACGGTTTTTACAAATATATTAAGCAGTCAGTTTCAACTGTAAAAACAAGAAATGTGTCTTGACCACATCATTAGCATATTATAATTATTTCTGAAGGATTGTGTGACACTGGAGTAATGATGCAGAAAATTCGCCTTTGCATCACAGGAATAAATTACATTTTAAAATCCATCAAAATAATAAATTGTTTTTTATCAAGTAAACCCAGCCTTGGTGAGCATAAGAGATTTAAAATGTCTCTTAAAAAATAAGTCATTTCAAAAGAAAAGAAGTTTAATGAACGTTTATAAATACTGCCTTTTTTGTGCACAGATGAATCATTCACAATTAGATCAGAACCGTGTATTAAGAAAGTAAATAGGGTCAATTTTGACTTTGTGTTGACTTTAAATATTTTCAATAATGGATGAGTATCTTCAGCTGTCATCCTCATTTAAGTTCAGGAATGGGGCCAAGATTCCATTCAGCTGAGAACAAAAGACACTCCGTGTGTGTAAGTGTAAGACTGTGATGAACCAAACCTTACAGTGGAGACCTCAGAGACATAGAGAGCTTGAGTCAACACAGTACCACACACCCACACACACACACACACGTCTCTCCATTTCTTGCTTTCAATCTTTTTTCCAAATGACCAGACACTCGCTTCCTTGACTTTGTCTCGCTCTCTCAATTTCCGCATTTGTGTGTGTGTGTGTGTGTGTGTGTCTGTGTTTGCAATTTTCCATACTGCCACCATTCCATGTAACTTGACAAATGCGGTACATTTGTTCTGTCATACGCGTCAGTCGAGGAAAGCGCCTATAATGGACCACACAGGTGCTAAAAGCATAACAGTGGAACAGATAGCTATCTTAAGGGGCTTAAACAACTCTCGAGTTCATTGGCGGACAGGCAGAAAACATTAAATACTGCAACAACTGTGGCCCAGTGGCAGGGGGTCAAATCATAAAGACTGTCTAATACTTCTAGGTCTGACCTATATTCCCCAAGGCTCCAAGCTTACCCACAAAATCCATTTAATTGTATTTCAGTTGGACTGCGTTCACAATAGCCAATTAAACACACTCCGCAGTAAATGCAAACAATATGCTAGACAAGACTCACTGCCAACATAGATGCAGGAGCCGGCCAGCACATGACCCCCGCTGTTATGGCACACAAGGTTGTCTCCGGAGCGTTGGCGGGACCCGGAGAGCCGCGGGAGGGTGACACTGAGCACGGTGGGGCTCAAAACGCTGTAGGTGCTGCTGGGAAGACGCTTCCCGTTTAGTGTCCAGTAGAGTGAGCCTGCATGAATGCCGTGGTCTGGATTCACTGAGCATGTGGCCGTCAGGCTGGAGCCGATGGGAAGGGCAGGGTCTTGAGGGTAGATTGTAGCCACCTCTGAGGGAGGGCGAGATATAGCAGGTTAGAGCTGGAAAGAGGCAGCATGGTTATTATAGGCTGTCTGGTTATGGGTGAGTTCAAATATATGATGTTGAAGGAGGAGACCGACCGACCTCATGACTAACACATCAAAAAGGTTGATAGTGACAGCCTAAATCAGAGCAATGTGGGATACGCAAGATGATCACAAAAGGAGATGATATCCATTTACTATGAAAGGGAATACGTGCAGTCAGAAGGTCCGTCTTCATCTGACTGTACATTTATCTAACCTATTAGATTTCTCTAACTAACTGAAATGCACTTAAAATAAACGAATGAACATTATATAATTTGCACATGAAATATTGGTTTGAGATAATATATTAAATAAAAAATATATGAAACTAGCACAGCGTTAAAAATAGTGCTTGCACGATACAATGTTTAAATAAATTAAAAATTATTTGGCCATAGAAAGCTGCGATTGACCAATAACAATCAAGTATTCCAGATAGCTGCGTAATTGTACATTTTGTGCATGTATTTGAGTGTTTCAGAAGTTCAGAAGACATCTATTACTGCGCTGAATTATCCCAAACAATCAGCATAATAAAAACTCACACACAATTATAATTTTGTAAACCCTACTGGAGTTCATTATCACCCTTGTAAAGTGACAGTGGAATCCCTCAAAAAAAAAAAAAAAAGTGTTAATTCAACACAATTGGGTAATGGATGTGATGAGTGAACTGCCGTGTGATTACATGTAATTACATCAAGATGGATAGATAGACTAACCTTAAAAGAAAGATTACATATTTAGCACACATTCAGAGTGAAATCTTCTCTCCGTATCAAAGGGGAAAGATACAAATCATTTATTTGATCTTATAACACTAATGAAACAGGATCTTTATAGGGCTTGTATCACTGCTGAATAGTCTTCAAACGGTGCTGTTTCGTTTAAATACATTACAAAATTCAGACTCAAAAACATTTCACTTCAAACTGTTTAATAATGACAGTAGCAATTACAAGTATTTATCACAGGTGTCTGAATAGGAAATGAGCAGTAAGATATTTGGTTTCACATCAGAAGATCTCATTAGGTAATCCTGTAGTCCTGTCATCACTAATGCAATGGCAAGGGAAACTCAGTAAAGCTTGGATGCACATCTTACCGCTGAGGCGGTGAACAGCGGGACCACCCTTTGGACATTCCTGCCCGTGTTGTTAAACCGCAATGATCTTTAAAAGGTTACTTGTCTACACATTTTTTTTTTCTTTTAACTCTGTTTATATTTCACTGAGGCCCAGAAAAAGTCAGCCTGACGTTTTTGCGTTTAATGTTAAACTGTATAACTAGAAGAGAAGGAAGTGTAGTCTACCATCATCAGTAGCTGTAATGCACTTCACTTTCTTAATTCCCTGCCTGGCAGTGAGGGTGTGAATGAGGCAATACTTCATTAGATGTAATTACTCTCAAGCTTCCCCTCCATCAACACCTGCGAATGTCACGTAAGGGGAATGTGCTAAACACTTGCATTGTAAATGTATTTCTCAATAGCTATTAATAATGTAACCCCTTTGTTATTTAAAACGCAATTATGCCCTTTGATCCTGATACATTGTTCTCTGCGATTCATTAAAGCAAATTAAACTTTCACAAGCACCTATATTTCACAAACAACGAAAATAGCTATGAACAGAAATAATAATCTCTGTGTTGATTTGAGGTGAACCCTTTCTTGCAGTCATATAGGTTTTACAAAAACAAGCTTAAGAAACATGATGTTAGGGTTTTATTGTGGTTCATAAAGCTGAACCCTCTTTGTGTTAAATTAAATATGTAAGAAATTTTGAAATTTTAACCCCTAGCAGACTTTTTCAATATAGTGCAATAGTCAGTTGACCAATTTGTAAACCAAGCAGTTTAAAACAACAGCTTTACAATGTAAATAAAACATTTAATGCTGTTCTCTAAAAACTATTACATTAATTTAAAATATGTTAAAAATGCAATTCATACAAATATGACCTGAATACACATCTTCTACAATAAACATGTTTACAGTTTAAGGGTTACAAAGTTAAAATTAAGATAATTTTGACATTTTTGTATGGCTTAACGTCTTAAGGTAGTGTAACTTTCTACATTAAATACTGTAAAAAAGGAGAGAAAATTGTTACAATATTGTACAAAATTTGAACCAATATTTAAATACCCAATTGTGTTGTGATCATGTGACAATAAAACAATGTTTTGTTAAAAAAATGTTTTACAAATTTTTAAATGCATCGATATAATAAAAAGTTCTAAAAAGTTCATCCTCATCCCCTGGTACATCCTCAATTGTTATTTATCTATACACAAAAAAATATTGTGCTTAATTCGCAGATGCTGAATACCTACTTTTATTTATTTATTTATTATCATCGTACGTAACATTAAAAATACCTTAACATTAAAAAACTTAAAAGTAAGTTACTATTCTATTCAAACTATTATATTTAGCAATATAATTTCAATACTGAACGCGCCAAGTCCCCAAAATCCCATTCGATGAAGAAGGTACGTAAAAACACATGTAACACACACATAGAGAGCTATAAATGTACTCACGGGTGGAAGACGACAACACGCCGGCAGCACAGAGCAGCAAAAACAACAGCCAGATCATCTTCTGACAAATGTTCGCTTTCTTTCTTTTAGGACAAGAGAGTCTTATTGGTCTATGCAGGAATATTTGATCCACGCATGCCACACCGAGTCCAGCTCCAGTGCACCCGAACAGTTGATCCCAGCGTCAGTTCCTGAGCTGCGGGCGTCTCGCAGATATTCCAGAAGACTGAACTTTAAAGAATATCCGCTAAATGTTCTGTTAATGCGACGGTGCATTCGTCCTCTTCATTTACTTTTGGCATCGTTTACCGTGCTGAGGCTCTCCACTGCTAGGAAACATCCAAGTTTATACTTTGCAAGCTCCTCCCATGTCTTCCCACACAGTTCCAAGTCATTTTTGCCTCTTTCGTTTTTATTCCCCCCTTCCTTCTGTCTATGCCCTCCTCTTGTTTCCCTTTCCTCGTGAATCCCGAAATTCCAGCCTACCTGTGGGTTAGAACAATCTCTTAATGGGAAGTCTTTCCATTTCAGCCCTTTTAAGCATAGTCACTTAAAGCCGAGTAATTATTCTGTGTAAATTGACTGGAAGGAGTAAAAGTAGCTACACCTCTACACCTCGTCTCAGACCATGCATGATTGTTTGACATACTATCTGTAATATGAATATTATATTTAAATAAGCCCGAAAGAAGGTAGATAATATGAACCTAAAAACGACAGAAAAATAATATTCGTTTCTATATTCCATCCACATGCTCAAATGTTATACAGAATATAAAAAGAAACACTGTTTTTGAATAAATTTTATACAGTTTTGCCAATTGTTCAATTGCACTAAATATAATTAAATATTGAAATTAAATATAATTAGCCTATATAGGGAAATAAAAACAATATTTCATTGACATCTCGTTCTGCTAAGAAAATGTGAAATAAAATGAATTAAATAGAATTATTTAAGACAATAAGTTTCCAAAAACATAAAATAATGTGATAAAAGTGCATTTCACTCCTTTTTTTTTTTTGTCTGTACAAAGTTTAAATCATGTCAATTCAATACCAACGCCTCAACGTTGTCATGACTAATGTTTGAGTAATGGTGGTTATGAGCAGTTGGAGATGTGGTCCTAGTCATTGAGTCACTCATTCGGTGACAATGTATATTTTGAAACAATAACCATGACAGTAAGTTCTCCCGTGGGTCAGCAAGCCACAATGCAGTGCTTTATTCTATTGTCGAAAAACGCTTGTTAAAGCCGGGTTTACCGATAGTTCCACGCTGGTTCTGTCTCGTAAATGAGTGAGTGGACTTCCTTTCCAGTTATCACCATACAATGCTATAACAAGAGGGATGTCATCCAAAGTCTATGAATGAATGGGGACAAAGACCATTCATCTAACAGAGCTGGAGTCTCAAGGGAGAGCTCCCACCACATTCATTAATTCTGCACTTATCCTATAACTTCGTGCTTATGTCTTCTAAACAGTTATTTAAAAGATCTGCACTTCTAAACACCATGTTCCTAAATATAATCTACACTTCCAAACAGTTTACTCATGCATCATGCCTATCAGTAATGCATAAGAGTCAATGCGTGCTAAGAATGTTATGTCATATAAATAGCGCACCTCAGGAAATGTACATTTACAAAGCATGATGATGTAATCACAACAACCTCAGCAGGCTCGAGATAAATGAAAAGCCGGATAATAATAATTATCCGTGAATGAAGTAGCCGTTGCTGGGAAATACATGACTATTGCATGTGGTCATTTTACACAGAAATAAGCTCCAGATTTCAAAGGAAATGGTCTTACCTCAGATCTTTGAGTCTTTAGGAATATAATCCAGTCCGTTAAACGACTTTGGATCAACTTGAAGGGAGAGAGTGATTATACTTTTCACTAAATCCTAAAAGATGGGAAAATAATCCAAAACATTAGCTATGCAGATCAACTACAGGAGAGGAAGAAAAGGAGTAATTGAGTGATGTGTTAAAAGAGTTCTGCTTTGGAGACAGAACAACAAAGATAGTTAGAAACAGAAAAGCAAACAAGAACTTCCTCCAAGCAAATGAGTTACAACGTAAATCTCTCGGCCAATTCACTGACTGCATCTGATTGGACACACACCCAGCTAGGTGATGCCTATCCAGACCAGAACATGACTTACACTTCAAGGAATTGTCTGTATCTAGGAGGACATTTATCCTCCAGAAGCCTGCTCCGAGACAGCACAACACACCATAATGAGACAGGGAAGCATTGATTACCGGGACCCTGTGATTTAGTGGGTGAGCTCTGACATGTGGAACAAATTATCCCACTATAAAGATTTCAGGGGGAATTCTCTTCGGGACACAGGCTTTGACTCGCGGCATTCAAGCCGAGTGTGAAAGTATTGGCTGCTTTGTTTTGAAGCCCTCCGAGGAACCCAAATTGGACATGCAGTAATATAATGATGATTACCCAACGGGGGGTAAACCGTAGTCCAACACACCTCAGCATTTTATGTCCAATCAACTTGGCCGACAGAGAAATGTCTGGAAAGCTGGGAGAGGCTCCAGCTCTGCGAAACATGTGCTGAAATCACTGTAAATCAAGCAATTTCCTCTTAATACACAGAGACAGTCACTGACCCCAGCGGTCCAATCCTCACTGATTGGGAGAAAATGTTTGTTTGAAGTAGGGTCAAAGCCTTTCCAGACTCGGCTAAGCTTTGTTTACATTGTAATGTGTTATAATGCATTATTATTTTTCTAAAGAACAGATAAATGTGAATTAACATGGAATGAACAGTCAAAGAAATACAAATCAGACCATCATTTCTGACAGGTACCCCTGAAATAGTTTCTAAACCCAGAGAAGCACCTTCGGCAAGCCAACCCCCAATAATGCATGACAGATGTATATCAACCATACACTCGGTGATGGCAAGATCTAGCAAATGTGTAGCCGAAAATCCCATGGGACACAGAGTTGTTAACTTGCTCTTTCTCCTCATTCCATCTGGATTCAATGTGCTGGGTGAAATGCATCGACAATCAAAAAAGAAGAATTTTTCACCTTTCATTCTCTTTTATTTGCCATTTTTTTTATCCATTCCCCATAAACCATACTTACTCCCTATATCGTCTTACTCAAACAGGTTATGCAAATTCTGCATATTTATAGCCGTATATTTGTGCTACTGTACCTTAAGTAAAAATATTTGGGGAATGTTTTGTTGTTCAATTCAAATACATGACTCAACGCACCCAGGGCTTTTGATTTGATTAAGAAAAGAGAGCTAGATGAAAATTAGATTTTAAAGTCAATGCATAATATAAACATATTGGCAAATGACAGATTAAAACTAATCTGTGATCATTTACATGCTCTAATTGTTCTGCCAAAAGATGCTGTTCAAATTTTTTTTTATACATGATGATGCTCAATGCTTTTGTTTTGTACTGTCTTAAAGATTATAGTGAGCTATTTGGAAGTATAACAACATACAAAGAACACAAGTCCCACTGCATAAATAAAACAAGTCTAGGCAATTGAGCTGCGTGTCATTCACAGGCAACCATTAGAGGGAGCACAAACACAATGTATTTAACTCAGTTTGACATTTGTATCCAGGATTGAGAATTATACAAAATGTATAATGAAATCTCTTAAGTTGTCAGGCCATGCATGTAAATCATCTTAAAACATGTAAAAATTGTTATTTAGCCACTTTTCACTCGCAATTTTTTATTTATTTATTTTTAGAAATGAGCCATTGCATTTCAGTTCATTGTTACTGTTTTTTTGTGTTGAATAATCAATCTAATTGCAATCAAATTGCTTTAATACGCATTACCAATGAATCTTTGACGCAATCAGACACGGTGGGTTTTATATGATAAATATAATTATAATATATTAATATATGATAGATGTCATTAAATAGAGAAACAAGTAGGGAGGGTTGCATAATGGGATTGGGGCTGTTTTGGAAAAGTGCTGTGGATGCAGGGTCATCAGTCAATCTCATGTTCTTCTGAACTGCTGTGTCATTGTACTGTTTGGCATTTTCTTTATTCTCTTGGCAGTAAAAGAGCACACTTGAGGTCTTGCACGCATGACAAGAAAGTGGTTTGCATATTGTACAGGACAAAGTCTACTATCTTGTGCAATATGAAAGAACACAAATAATGTCCTCAATACCAAATGTTGATATTTTATTGTGAGTTACCAAAGCTTGCATTAAAAAGTGGCAGCTATCACTGCCATAATATAATGCTTTGCATATGATCTTTCTAACAGTAAACTTAGCTGTCATTTGTTGGAACATTATTTACTCTTGCACCTCCTGCTTTTGGTGGAATTTGCATGTTCCTGCTTTAATTACTTCCTTAAGACCATGACAAGGTAAGAATCAGCTAAACAAACCTCACAAATTCTGCTAAGGTCAAAGGCCTGGGTGTAACCCAACAAGGAGTATGATCTTCGGTAAGCCTCGCAGGAATACTGTAACAATCTGCTATCTGCCAGAGATCCATAAAATATGATATAGGCCTATGTATTATATATAAAAACAACACTCTTAATATGAGGGATGTAAAAAAAAAAATTCTACATAGAATCTCACACGCAGGACCATTATCCATAGCTAATGTAAAGTTGAGTAAATTTGAGTAAAATGTGTAATTTCTGTTAAACATTTTTTTCCAGTTTTAATATTGGCATTTTACTGCACAGCTTTCTGTCAACATTGTTAATCACTAATTTTGAGGGGGCTGAAGTTCCCTGGTTAAAATGTGGATTAGCTTGTTCATTATTGTGGAATGCCACTCATCTGACTCACTAAAGCCTCAGGGACAGTTACAATCTCAACAAGACCAAACAAATACACTGCAAATACAAATTTCATCTAGGATTAGGAAGAGGGTTTCCCAGTGGGTGTCTGTTTGCTTTTTACATAACAACCTTAAGAATTCTTGGCAATGAACTTGTCATTTTTTACAGACCGTTAAGCAGTCAGACTCAGAAATGGATTACCTGAGAGGAGTATTCAAATGACAAATGAGATCAACTGACAGTCCTCGTCCTCGATATCTTTGCTTTCGGTTTGTCATGCAACCTGTATTAGGTCTCGTTCAGCTGAATAGAGGAGTTGCACAGTCATGCTGATGTCAATGGAAGGCACTCTGTGTGTTTGGAGAGCTGCCAGCGGGAGCGCGCTAGAGTGTGTGCACGAGCCTCCTTCACCAGTCATTCTTCGCTGTGTGTTTCGAAGGCAGGCGCGCGAGCGTGAGTTACAGCGTGAGCGCGCGTTTCACCTCACACAGGCAGTTGACAGCTGGAAGGCGGTAGAGCTTCGCGGCACAGCAAACTTTCGTTTTTTTCGTGTGTGCTTTGCTTTGACGTTTTACGCGCCAGCTACAGGAACATTTTGTTCGGGAATGCGCGCGGAGGGCATTCACCTCTTCATTTATTAATTTATTTTATCAGCATCATTCTTTAAATAAAGCATCTATGCTGACAGTACGTAAGTGGAGAACTGTCGCCGGTTCCTGATACAAGGTGAGTGTTTTTAGTGGGTGTAGATAGAGAATTGCGCTTGGTGTCGATGAAGACCTGCACGCACTTGACACGGGGACTTGACTAAGTTAACTAAAAGTCTTTTTTTTCCTCGCCGTATCAACACAATTTTATCAGGAATGCCATAGCCCACGGTGGAATGATGCTAACGTTAACGTTACATTCGTTAAAATCTCGGATTAATAGTTCATGTTTTTCCTCAAAGGAAAGTGCTGACAACGTAGTTTTGCTCTTAATAATGCAATATCACACACGAGCATGTTACTGTAGCAGCATTGTAGGCTACTGTTGGCAAATATCCGCGGTACTGACATTTACTACTAACTTTACAGCATGATTGCTAGTGTAATATTATACAGTAATTAAAAACATCGAGTAACTTACTTTTCATACAAAGTTTGGCGAGTTAGTTCGTACATTTCTTTTCAGCCAAAAAAAAAAAAAAAAAGAAAGAAAATAGTTCCGAAATAAGCTAAAGTGTCAAGCTTTGGGTCTCACCACGAACACATGCTAAAACCCGGACTGTAACAACGTATGAGTGAAGAGGAGCGAGCGACCCCTCCCACGCTCGAAGCGTTTTGTAATAACTGGGCTTGAATTCTTTTCCGGGTTTTCTATTTAATCTATTTAATTTAGAATCCCATTCCAGGCGGTTGTGGAGTATAAATTTCATTTCAGTTAATGGTTTTTACGCATATTTACACTTATTTCAAAATAATAACTAAAGGCAATAAGAATTAACAATATATATTATTTGTGAACTAATTGTTTAGCTTTTCTTTTTAATAGTCAACTTATTTTCAGCAATCATCAAGCTTTTAGCCTACACACGAAGATGTACCTAGCAGATTGCTCACTAAAACCCCCCACAGACATCATGTTTTCAGGCCATTTCCAGTTTGATTTTGACATGACATAAAGCAGTGATATCTAAGTGACTGAGCTGTTTACTTACTTTCTAATTAGTCTTCCCATACGCTTATTTCACGCAGCCGTTATTTTGAAATCGAAAGCGAGGCTCCGGTGGGAAGAAAACCGGAAGTGTCGCCTTTAATCATGGGAGAGTCGCGAATGCGATGGCGTATTGTTGTGTTTAATGTAGAAATTAGTTATTCTAAAAATGTACATACATTTCTTTCATACTTTAGACTATATACAGTGAAAATCATTTATAAAAATTTTTTTCAGAAAGTAAAAAAATAAGCAGGAACGAACTATATCTACATATCTTATATTGAATATTAACATCCAATAGTGTAAATCGCGGCAGCAGCTTCAGGTTGGTAGTCCAAGGCATTGTTGTTTATCTTTACTTCCGGGGTTCTTCCCACCGGAGCCTCCCTTTCGATTTCAAAATAACGGCTGCGTGAAATAAGCGTATTAACGTCATGTCTTCATTCAGGCCGATTCGAGAACGCACGAAAACAAGAGGTGGGATTTACTCACGAACCAATCACATCCAATCATAACCGATCTTATCCAATCATAGCGCCATGGAATTGCCTCTTCTAACGTGCCTTTCTCCTATTCATTCTCAGTTACCCCCATCAAACTCACCCCACGCTTTGGGTGGTCTGTTAAGCCTCACACTGTAACTTTATATGGCCTAGTGATTTTTAAAATACATATTTGTTAAACAGGAAAATAAAGATTCAATGATGCAAACAGAATTCAATTATGCAGTAAGGCAGTTCTAAAAAGACAATAGTAAACAGTCATTCAGTTGAAATCAGTTTTGTGTTGATTCAGTTTGGTTAAATAACTGTGTTGTAAAGTTAATCAATTATGGAATGAGATCAATTAATATATAAAGACAGTCTGGAGAAAACAGTGATGTCATCATCAGCTTTGTTCAGTTCTTAACCAATAGTATCAGTGCATTTAAGTCAATACTGCCAAATATTAAGTGGCCCCATCTAAGCAAGCCAAAGGGTGACCCTGGCAAGGAACTCGATTTTGACTGTTAATAAACCTTTTTGCGATACAGTTGAGACAAAAGCCTCAGTGCTTTGCGTACCTGTTTCATCATTATAACAATTCTATTTCCATTTTTGAAAGAAAACATCAACACACCATTATGCTAGTAGGTGTTGACATGAAGCCCTACCTGTATTTATAACCTAATCATTAAATTGTTAATTTAACAAATTCGTTCAAAACAAATTGAATAACAACAGTACTCATACATTTTAATTTTAGTATCATATATTATTTATTTACAAACAATAGCTAAAAGGTCTGTTAGGGATAAAGTACAGTTTATTTATTTTTTTGCAAAAAAAAAAAAAAAAAACTCTGACAGGGTGATCAGGACTTCATAAGACTATCCCGAAACTCTCACACTGACCCAGGGCCATCAGGCGATCCTTATTGTTGAGCCCTGAGCTAATTAAACTATCATTAGTCATCAATGCAATCACACTGCAATGCATTCCTATATGTGTGTGAGTATGTCCGACTCTTTCCGAGTTAACTAATAGATCTCAATCATTATGCAAAAAGTGCTGTGTATGCACTTAGAAACTTAATCTGAACAAAGGCTTTCCCATCAGCCTGATTCTAGGTCAGTTATCACCACCCTACCATGCACTACTGTGTCTTTATGATTCACAGTTTTCCTCATAGTCATGAACACGTTCCAGACTCACGCTCATAGACTGACTGGCTCTTTATCAGAGCAAAGGAGATGTGTCATGGTGCAGTTATTAATGAAGTGTTTTGTACACTCAATAACCTCAGCTATATAACTGACACAGTGGAACTTCGCTCTCCCTCCCTCCCTTCCTTCTTTCCTCTCTCACTCCCTCCCTCCCTCTCTCTCTCTCTCTCTCTCTCTCTCTCTCTCTCTCTCTAAGTGATGAGCACTTTGTGTTGTTAAACTCATGGCAGAAACCGCTTTTATGCACGCTCCACGTGTTTCCATGTGTTGGTAGAGTTTATTCTCATGAATTATGTGGAGAAAAGCCACTCAATCCCCACTCCGAAGTATCGCATAGGCCTATACCTCACTTTTTGTGATGTTGGTTCAACTTTGCTTTTTAAACCGGAAGAATGAAATAGCTCAAAAAATGAAACACTTCCCCCTTAATAATAAAGATAATGAGTGTTCTTGTTGTTTTTATGGATGTGTAACCGGTACATATCTGTTGACATCTCAAAAAATGTGTTTTAGGGTTTTATAACTTTTAACTTTTATGACCTTTAAAGGGATAGTTTATTATGGTAATGTGATTATGCATATAATCTGAGCCATAACTGCAGTAAAATGTATGTTTTAATTGCAATTTGTAAGTGTGTATATGTTTTAATTGCATTTCTTGCAATCTAGCCAAAGTGTGCACTATAGTACGTGTGAACATATGAAAACCCACACAGATAAGGGCAAACATATGCAAAATAAACAAATTAATGAATGAATTAAATAACATTATAAATGTGAATTTAAAAAATATAATATATAAATAAACAAACAGATCAAATAAAATGGAAACATTAACTGCAAACCGCAGTTTGAAAAAAGAATATCTCGCAAAACTGCAATGGGAACACTTTTTTTCGCATTTACAGGTCACCTGGCGTACATAAAAGTCACATGCTCATGTTTAAAGATGGCGTGGTATGTTTGGACAGAAGATGAGACAGAGTTCTTTATTAAACTTGTAAAAGAAAAAAGAATTACAGGAGTTCCTCTGTGAAATCACATACGTGACTGTAATTCTATAACCTCCCAGAAACCCCTCATACGTTGCCACTCCCAAGTATAAAGGGGCTTTCCTTGCCATTAATGCTTGGGTAACACACCTATGTCTCCTTCGATTAAAAATAATGGCTAGTGCGGTGGCTGCCATATACATCAACCTATCTGTCGCCATGATTTTTGGAATGACTTATCGCAGGAGGAAAAATTGCATTTTAGTCGCGTAACATTGGTTAATGGAAATAAACAATGGTATATACTAGTGAATAATCAAAGTAGCATTGAAAAGTAGGACTGAAAAATCTTGCCCATGTCATGTAAACTTATATTAATCTGAGTAATTCCTCACTCTGACTATTGGTGTACATGTAAACGTAGCCATTGAATGGAAAGTGCTGTGTAAAGGTTCTGCATAAATATTCCACAGACACAGCATACAGGGTACTACGGAGCCCGGGAAGTCACCTGTGGGAGAAAAAAAAAACAATCCGTCCGCTCAGTTTATAAACCGTACTCACGAATTCTCAAACTGTTCCCTCGGTTTAACAAATCGTGCCCACGGATTAATAAACCGTACCCACCAGTTTCTAATCCGTGCTCTCAGATTTGTAAACCGTGCCTTCAGTTTTTGCAATCTGTACCCACAAATTCAGAAAAAGTGCCCACGCTTTTGCAATCCGTTCCCACGGGTTTGTAAACTACTCACAGATTTGTGGCTCGCCCTCATTTTAGAAGAACGCCAGGAGATAAGTTGTTAATGAATCTTATTGTATATTGTTTTATTGTGTATTAAGTGGAATACATCAAATTGTCTTGTCTGCATGCTTAAAGTGATTCTCAATTGTAGCGGGTATGGGGTGTAATATACGATTTAACATGAATGACGGGCATCAAAATCTTTTGTTTATTTGTGATAATCTTAGCACTTTATTATTATTGTCTAACCTGTATTATGACTGACTGATAATTGCTTTGTTCCTTTTTTGTACGTTTTGGACAGAAGCGTCTTCTAAATATGTAGCCTAAAATGTAATAATAATAATAATTATTATTATTATTATTTGAGTTTATAACTATAAATTAGTTCACTTTGTAATACAGTAATATGTTGGTCATAAAATAATTTATGAATGCTTTATTTTTAAGCAAAAATTATGGAAACATTTTTGGCCTATTTGATTCAAAACTGTAAAAGGTTAGGTTATAGCCTATACAAATAAAGCATTGATAAATTATTTTATGACAAACATATTACTGTATTACTAAGTGAACTATTTATAGTTATAAACTTAAATATAATAATAATAATATTACATTTTAGGCTAGAAGATGCTTTTGTCCAAAACTTACAAAAAAAGGAACAAAGCAATTATCAGTCATAATACAGGTTACACGATAATAATAAAGTGCTAAGATTATCACAAATAAACAAAAGATTTTGATGCACGTCCTTCATATTAAATCATATATGTTCCACCCCATACCCGCTACAGTTGAGAAACACATGAAGCATGCAAACGCATTTAAGACAATTTGATGTATTCCACTTAATACACAATACAAATTATTGTGAAGTCAAGTCAAGTCAAGTCAAATATATTTATATAGCACTTTTCACAATACAGATTGTATCAAAGCTGCTTCACAGTATCAATCAAAACAACTTAATGTTTGTTTATTACTGGAAAAAAGACATCCAAGTTTGGTAGAGCTGATCAATGGTATGATTGGTTAATTAATTTGAATATCCCCAACTGAGCAAGCCAAAGGCAACAGTGGCAAGGAACCGAAAAACTCCATCCAGTGACCCAATGGTGTCCTAACACCCCTTCAGATGACCCAATGGAGAAAAAAAACCTTGGGAGAACCCAGGCTCAGTCGGGGGCCAGTTCTCCTCTGCCGTTTATGAACTAGAGGCCGAATTTACAGTAAAAAATTTATATGAATGCCTGGCTAAATAGATGCGTCTTCAGTCTAGTTTTAAACTGGGAGAGCGAGTCTGAGCTACGAACAATATCAGGAAGGCTATTCCAGAGCTTCGGAGCTAAATGTGAAAATGCTCTGCTTCCTTTGGTGGATCTGGATATCCTAGGAATGACCAGAAGCCTCGAATTTAGTGATCTTAAAGAGCGCGATGGATTGTAAGGCGATAGAAGATCCGTTAAATAGACTGGAGCTTGATTGTCTAATCTGTATTATGATTAAATTATCCATTTTTTAAAATAAAGTTTATAAACACAATGCAATGCGTAGGCTATAGGGCCTACGTATCCCGCACCGTAACAGATTGCCTGGTTGAATCTGACGGCACAGACTGGGGGAGGAGCCACAAATCCGTGAGTACAGTTTACAAACCCGTGGGAACGGATGGCGAAAGCGTTTATGAATAAACGCCATAAATGTCTGGGCACGGTTTATGAATTTGTGGGTACATCTTGCAAAAACTGAAGGCACGGTTTACAAATCTGAGAGCGCGGATTAGAAACTCGTGGGTACGGTTTATTAATCCGTGGGCACGATTTTTTAAACCGAGGGAACAGTTTGAGAATTTGTGAGTACGGTTTATAAACTGAGCGGACAGATTGCAAAATTGTCGCCACGGATTGTTCTTTTTTCTCCCACAGGTGACTTCCCGGGCTCCGTAGTACTCGAATGACATTGAGCGTAGGCAAATAATGACTATTCCTTTAATTGCATACAGCACATCATGGTAGTTAACCAGGACAAGAGTTCACTTGGCAGCATCTACCAGAAAAGTTCCAGAGCTTTTCACTTTCTGTTCTATTATTTTTCAAATAACCTGACAGTCAGCGAGTTAATGGTTAATCCCACCAGAGCCATGGAGCTAATGTGCATGGCTCAGCATGTTAAAGTTCTCTTTAAAGTCCGGCTTTGCCGTATGGCATGTGGGAGCATGACACAATGAGCTTTTATGAGGGATGGAGGCCACGACTGAAGGAGCTCTCTTAGTTTCAAAAGAAGCCGTGGCTGGCAGTGTTGTCTTGTGATAAACTGTGCTTTAAGACAAATAAGTGTCTTCAACACTGAGTTGTACAATAACAGCAACAGAAATGACCTGCGAGTGTGAGACGTTACATAACCCATGAAAAAAAAAAGTTTCTGATGAACAACACTAAGACTGATAAACAACAGAGACTTTGGCCTTCACTCGAAAACCATGTTGGTGTGCACAAAGGTCTTTTGATACCCAACTATTTCAGTTGTGCCAGAAGAATGTTTTTGGAAGTCCTGTCTCTATTATGCAGGAAGTCACATGTTTCGTCTGTGAACAAGGGAGTGGCTTTGCTGTTTACTTTTTTTTTTTTTTTTTTAAGTCTACTTGACATCCGTCAAGGAATAGGGAAGTGAAACATGATTCAGCCAAGTCTGTGCAACTGTCAACATAGACCGTAATTAAAGACAGCTTCTTGTAAATATTCTTATGATTGAAATGGGCTCTGCAGGATTTGCGTAAAGCTGCCATTGTATTCCTTTTATATTGCCTATTGCATGTTATGTTTGTTTAGTTTTATATCCAAGATATCTTCCTCAATCATCTTTGGCTATATTTAATTATGCATTTGATAAACAATAAAAGCAAGGGGGGGTGGGGGGTTAACAAAACATTTCTCAGTGTTTTATCAGTTTTTTTTGTTGTTGTTTTTTACAGGGTGAAAAGAACACAATCCATCTCAGAAGACAATAACCTTTTGGAAGAAAAGAATATTGCATTTTTAACGCGAATGCTTAAGATAACTTTGCGTGTACATCCTCTAGTCTAGAGGATAAAAATGACTTTTTACATCGTCTATAAAGACAAAAAGCAGCATTTGTCTGATTTAAAGGAAGTGATGGTATAATATCTTTTTATTATATACTTTGAATATTTCAACAATGCCAACTTGGCTTGATACAGAATCTTTGTATGGTGGACTACTAACCAGGCAGAAGAAACATGGCTCTCTATCCCTAAGTGATCATCAGTTGTGCCTATTTTTCTTCATGACACGTGGATGGATATAGATATTTTGTCACTGCAGGCACCATTCGTTTCCTACAAATATCAGTGACATTCTAGGTCTCAGAGAATGAACTGTCCAAGAAAGAAGAGGCCCATTAAAGATGAGGATTTCTCTGCCGTCGTGGTGCCCTCCATGAGGGGTCATGGTTATTTGGATTACACGGTTGAAAGTCATCCCTCTAGAGCCATGCAGGTCATGGATGAGTTCCGGCATCATGAATTGCTCTGTGACCTGGTTCTACATGTGATGTACAAGGACAAGATAGTGGATTTTAAGGTGAGATTTACAGTGGTCAGTTCTTAAAGGTGCACTAGGTGAAAAAGCTGTTTTAGGGTGCGTCTCAATCAGCTCCCTAGTTCAGGGCACTGATCAAGGAGTCGGCCATTTTAAGGGCTGTCTCAATCCCAAAATCCTACCAGTGCACTCAAACGTTCGCTCCCTTAAAAGTCTCACAATGCAACATGAAAACCAGGGAGCATCAATGCTCACTATTTTCCCTTAACGGAAGTTCTGATGTGTGAAACAAATCACGTGAGCCAACTCACTACACATAATGACATGCGATAGATGTTTTTTAAAACTCTTATTTAATTATATTTTGGTATTACATTGTTAGACAAGTCATGAACATAATCTAGCTAACATTTATGATTTATTTATGGCTTAAATGTTGCACGTATATGTAACAAGCAAAGTATTTATCATAATGCACTTTAAATAACATAAAAAAATAATGCCAGAAAGATATCAGTTCTGCTGTTGTTCATTAATACCAGTAGTGATGTTATACAATGAGGACATTGTTATGTCGACAGAAATAGTCATGTGTCCCAGTGTGTAGTGAGCCAGGGTCCTATCTGTCCTTTCCAGTGCCCGAATTTGTGTACACGATATACTGATTCACGACCTAGGAAGCAAGGGAGCTGATTGAGACGCACCCTTATTCTATTAGTGTCATGAGATCTCCCATTGCAGCACAGTCTGTTCTAACCATAGGTTTTTTGTTTGTTTTTTGTTTTAAAGGAGTTGAGGTTCACACAATTAACAATTGCATGATAGAAAACAATGTTAGCACAGTAGTTTTAGGTATTTCAGGATTTTATTTGGGGCTATTTTGGTTTCCCGGGTTTGAATCAACATCACAGGACTTTTTCCATACCATATACAGTGCTCGTATACATCAGCAGTATCTCAATTATTCATAAGACTGAGTGGCCTTAATCTGTGAGAAGGCAGTGTCTTATAATTATTCATACTGACTGACAGCTTTGAAATATTTTGCAACAAATATTTACTACGGAATAATATGAAATTTTACATGAAAATGGTATGTCTCTGACACTGCAAATTACAGAGCACACAGATAAATTGTTCTCATTACAAGTGAAGAATTATATTTGGTACATGTTAAGGCATTTAATTGTAACAAGTACATGGCACATTCTGTACAGCTCTCATGATTAGTTTCAGGTGTGTCAGTTTCAGGTTACGCCAGCCATGAACAAGTGTCTACATTCCCCAGGTGCACAAACTGGTGCTGGCTGCCTGCAGTCCTTACTTCAAAGCCATGTTCACCAGTAACTTCAAGGAATGCCACGCCTCGGAGGTCACCCTGCGAGACGCGTGTCCTCAGGTCATCAGCCGCCTCATTGACTATGCCTACACCTCTCGCATCACAGTGGGAGAGAAGTGCGTTCTTCACGTCCTCTTGACAGCGATGCGCTATCAGATGGAAGAAGTGGCCAAAGCGTGCTGCGATTTCCTCACAAAGAACCTGGAGCCGTCTAACGTCATAGGCATCTCGAGATTTGCAGAGGAGATCGGCTGCACCGAGCTGCACCTTCGCACAAGAGAGTATATCAACACTCACTTCAATGAGGTGCGTGCCCTGTAGAATCCGTTCACCGAAGTGTCAGTTAGCAGCAATCGATAGTTGCCACCTGCTCTGCTCTCTTAAGTAACTGTACTGAGCAATTGACCTGTAACAGTTAGTCTGTGAATGAATGAAGGCTGTAGAGAACAGCGCTGTGTAGCTAATTGATTTGTCAATGGAACTCAGGTCTGCCTTGCAGATGGATATTGATTTGTATAAATTATACAGCTGTCAAATGAATCATCCAATAAACCAATAGTTAACCCCAAAACTATAATTAACCCAAAAATGCTCATGTCACTCCAACCTGTATTATTTTTCTTTCTTTATTACTTTGTTCTTCAACTCGAAAAGAAATGTGCAATCTGCACTTTTCCATACAATTAAAGTGGATGATGATTTATACTGTCAAGCTCAAATATTAAACGTAATGCATAAATGTATTTACCATAACGAAAGTACCATAAAAGTTGTCCACATGACCCTTGCTGCTCATCTTCTGAAGCCAAGCAATAGCTATAGTTTAATAGATTATACAATTGACATCTATTCAAAGAACTAGATGATAAGAGTTTATATATTGATATTGTTTTTTAAACCATCCTGTTCTTTTCATGAAAATGGCCTTTGGTGGCATAAAAAAGGATGTTTGGTGTCAATGATGTCTAACCTTGCACAATATGTCTAAAGTCACATTTGTTTTTATTAAAAATAAGCATGAATGAGATTTGTGAGCTCCCTAATGATCAAATAATATTCATTTTGGTGCAGTCACATTAGAGAAATTTCTGTGAAATTTTGCTGGCAAAAAAGCTCCATTGTCTGTCGCCAATAGTGTAGTGATGTATGAAGCACAGTTCGTACAGTAGTTACTTTTAAACCAAACAGCTTTCTGTTGGTCAACTTGGAAAATCTACGTGACCAACTAGAACCCGTTGCGAAATCTATGTGGGGAAATCTTTTGCACTCATCCTAAATTCTCAATCATGTGGATTCCTATTGAAATGACTGCATTTTGCCCTCAAAAATTCACAGAACAATGATAAATGTGACTGCTCCTTTATGGAAAAAGGTGAACATTCCTTTAATTTGTTCTTTTTTAATTTATGGTTCCTCACATGTTTACATATTTACAAGTTTGTTATTGATATTTAAAAATAGTTACAAAGTCCATAAATACAAATTAAATAAGTCAGGACTTGTTCAGTATACTTTTCAGATCTAACTATCCTCCATGCTCATGTCACAGGTAACCAAAGAGGAGGAGTTCTTCAGTTTGTCCCATTGCCAGCTGGTAGAGTTGATCAGTCAGGACAGTCTAAAGGTGCTCTGCGAATCCGAGGTCTACAAGGCCTGCATTGACTGGGTCCGCTGGGATGCGGAGGGCCGGGCGCAGTACTTTCATGCCCTCCTCAACGCGGTCCACATCTATGCCCTGCCGCCCACATTCCTCAAAAGGCAACTGCAGTCCTGCCCCATCCTCAGCAAGGCCAACTCCTGCAAGGACTTCCTGTCCAAGATCTTCCAGGACATGGCTCTTCGAAAATCCCTGCCGCCCCCTCCTCATCGTGGGACTCAACTCATCTACATAGCGGGAGGTTACAGGCAACACTCTCTGGACTCTCTGGAAGCCTTCGACCCACGGAAGAATGTCTGGCTAAAGCTATCTGACATGGGATCTCCCTGTAGCGGGCTAGGGGCTTGCGTGTTGTTCGGGCTCATTTATACGGTCGGGGGACGGAATCTCTCTCTGCAGAACAACACGGAGTCTGGATTTTTGTCCTGCTACAACCCCATGACTAACCAGTGGACCCAGCTGGCTCCGCTCAACACGCCCAGAAACCGAGTGGGTGTCGGGGTCATTGACGGAAGCATTTATGCCGTAGGGGGTTCACATGCCTCTACACATCATAACAGCGTTGAGAGGTAAGGCTGGGACAGGAAGAAAACAATTCAAAAAGGTTTTGTGTTTTCAAGGTTTGTTTTACGCTGAGGGGTTTTCCCCCTTTATATTATATTTCCTTTCTTTTATACGTACGCTAGCGGAATCAAAGCATTAGCACAGTGCAGAGTGACAGATTTAAACTTGGTTGAAAAAGTTTTTATAACACCAAAGACTGAGTCGCGCACCTGTCCGACAGAGGAACATTCACACAGAACGTGAAAAAAATGAAATCTTAACAGAAAGGTTACAATACACGCTACACTTGTGACGCGTCGCTCATCAGCTACAGAAAGTGTAGCTTGTTGACTTTTAGAACAATTTCCTTCCATCAGGGTGTAGAGATCAGTTTGCTCTGTTCTTTTCAGAGCCGTCACTCTTGACTAACAAGCTTCAGGCAAATCTGTTTCATAACGTACATTACACGGCACAGAGTCAGGTTAGGCCTTTCAGAAGAAACTCATCTTCTCAATAAGTGTAATGATAAGAATATTTGATATGTATTAGCTAATGGTGACAGATCAGGTAAGCGAGATTCATCAGAAACCTGAAACGAAAGTGCCATGTTGTTTGTTGAGTACTGTACCTCAATGTCACAAGTGAATCTGAAAGAAAGAACTCCAATGTACTGTGAGAACTAAGAACTGGTTGCTATACAGTATTGAAAGGGTTATTGGGACTGTAAAAACATCTGCTTAAGGAATTGTCTACTTTGAACTAACTACATAATAATGATGAATGCATGAATTAGACTTAATTATCTTTAATTAGTCTTGTTTGAAAAGGAGTGAACGGTCTAAATAAGGACAACTTTGATACAAGTTACAAAACAATGTGGATATTATCATTTCTTCAGAAGTTTTGTACAGAATTCAAAATTACATTAATAACTAAATTATAGAAGACAAAATGAAGACATTGCGCTTACAACACTGCATAATATATATATATATATATATATATATATATATATATATATATATAGAGAGAGAGAGAGAGAGATAAGGAATTAGACAGAAGTCTCTTATGCTCACCAAGGCGACATTTATTTAATCAAAAAAGTACAGTAAAAACAGTAATATTGTGAAATTGTGAAAATATAATTTGTACAATTTAAAATAATTGTTAATTCATTATCAGAAATCATTCTAAAATGCTGATTTGATGCTCAAGAAACATTTCTTATTATCAATGTTGAAAACGGTTGTGCTGCTTAATATTCCTGTGGAAACTTATACATTTTCTTTTTCAGGCTTCTTTGATTAATCCTGAGCACACATTTGAAAATTAATTTCTTTTTTTTTCTTTTGTAATATTATACACTATACACTTTCTGATCAATTCCATGCATCTTTGCTGAATAAAATGTATTTAAATCAAATCATACTCACCCCAAACTGTAATGTGTATACAGTAAATAAACATCCTTGAACAAGATACATTATGCCACAAGCAGAGAATGTACAGTAAGTGGCATAAACCTTTATTTCTTATTTTTGCTATGGATTTGTTAAATCATTTTCAAAAAGCTTTTCTTGTAGACAACAGCTCTAGTATAGATTCATAACAGAGGCATGTGAGTCCTATTGAGGATAATTTATATCTGAGCGAGCAGCTCAAAGCGGAAAGTTAATCTGTCCAGGAATGCAGGGAGAGAAAGTGCGTGTATTCTATTTAAGAATTAGAGCTAGACACAAATTCAAACGATAAATGTCAATAGATCATCTACAATTTCAAAGATGTGTGAAATTCAAGACTCAGTAATACATGTGCCCCTGTTGTGCTGGGAGACAGAAACTCTTGGGTCAGTAACAGTAGCTGTCTTCACAAGATTTTAAATGGAGATGTTGCATTGTTGGCAGGGTAAATACAATCTCTTCTTGCTGAAGGCTGATTTTTAATTTGTGACATTCTGTTGGTGATATAACAGCTCATGGGAATTGCTTGCAACTATGATTGGTATTTGGCTCTGGATATCATTGTTAGAAACAATAGAATACTTGAAGTGATGAGCCTGAGATATTTACAGAGGATCTTTTATATTGCCGTGTCTAGGAAATCATATTCATACATTATCTAAATTGGTTTGTAAGGATGTCTTGCTTATTGTTTTCACAGGTATGACCCAGAGACAAACCGCTGGACATTTGTGGCCCCTATGTCAGTAGCACGACTGGGGGCCGGTGTCGTCATGTGTGGGGGGAGTCTGTATGTGGTGGGGGGGTTTGACGGGGACAACCGATGGAACACGGTGGAGCGCTATCAACCAGACACAAACACCTGGCAGCAAGTGGCACCTATGAACACAGTTCGGAGCGGCCTTGGTAAATATTCTGCACCATTTATCAAATTAATGGATTGGAACGGTTTTCTTTTATTTGATATGTTAACCACAGTCATGTGATGTTCTGCATGAATCGTGCCATTATATAAAAGTGACTAAAGGCAACAATAGGAAAATAAGAGAACAAATTACTACATCAAATCTAATCAATAACATCATAAAACATAATATTCAGTGTTTGAAACTTTGTATTGTTAGCACTTGTCATGTTATTGCCTCAAGATGAATCGCTTTTTGTTAGTGGCTTTTGATAAAACTGCGCTAAATGAATAAATGTAGTAATAAACCTGAATCAAATATAAGCTAAATAACATACAACTTCCTACGTAAACAATTAATACACTATGTTTTCGTTCATAAGTTAATAAATAAAAAAAGATTAAAAAAAAACTATTTTAAAAATGTCCATGAAGGTGACTGGACTTCTAGGAATTCCTAGTTCCCAGAGTTGCTTGTCCCTGGAGCCTTGCACAACAATTCAGTATGTTCTGTAATTGCTAAATCTGTGGCATAGTCATCAATAATTAATTTCAGAAGAGTTGAAGAATTACCTGTGCAGTCGACATAAAGACATGTACGATTTAAAGGGATAATTCATTTAGGAATGAAAATTCTTTCATCATTTATGCACACTTATGTTGTTCCTAACTTGTATGTTTCTTTCTTCTGTGTAATAAAAAAGGAGACATTTTAAAGAATGTTCACACTGCTTTCTTCCACGCAATGAATGTAGATGGGGACCAGGAACTCAAGCATCAAAAAAGCATTATAAAAGTAGTGCATACATTTAAGTTATACAAAGAAAATAATGCTTTGAAATTCTTGACAGACTTGGTCACCATTCACTTTCATTGTATGGCTGGAAGCTCCATACCAGAAAATACAGTAATCACAAATAAAAAAAGACTCAAAATTTACTTCAAATAATGAAGTAAACACTTGTTGGCATGTACTAAGCTGTTTGATTTGTGTTCTGTTTGTAGGGGTGGTGTGTATGGATAACTACCTCTATGCAGTTGGTGGCTACGATGGTCAAACCCAACTGAAAACGATGGAGAGATATAACATCGCTCGAGATGTGTGGGAACCCATGGCCTCTATGAACCAGTGCCGCAGTGCACATGGAGTCACAGTCTACCAATGCAAGATATATGTGTTAGGTGAGCTGGATTGGTGGAAAGGAATGCATGAACTGATCAAATGTATACCTTGAATGCAGTGGCTAAAAGCATCTGCTTAATGCATAAATGTCAATAATCTTTAATATTATTCCATATCAGGTGGATTCAATCAAGGGGGTTTCTTGTCCAGTGTGGAGTGCTACTGTCCAGGCAGTAATGTATGGACGTTTGTAACAGATATGCCCGTTGGGCGCAGTGGAATGGGTGTTGCTGTAACCATGGAACCGTGTCCTGGAATCCTGCCAGAGGATGAGGAGGATGAGGAGGAGATGTAATGTGGAAATTTGACCTGTGAACATGTGCCATGTTGAAGACAGCACATGCTGGATTTCCTTCAAATTTCTTTTTGCATGTGATGCCAATAAGAACATTTCTTTGTCATTTTAGGTTAATTAAGTTTCATTTGATAAATCTCCATCCACTACAAAATGTGTGTGATTTAGAGAAAGAAACATGGCTAATCACTGGACTAATGATCCCTGTATCAGGACTAAAAGAATATGACTGAGACACGCACAATCTTTTTGTCAAACTGCTGAACACATAATTTTGTGAGCTTGTTCTATAATGCTTTTCATGTCTGTAAATGCACCGTTTAATGTGCACACCTTATAAAACACTTAAATCTGATGAACGTTTGGCTTGGGGTTTGATTTTGCTTTGAACATGTTTCTGATAGCTTTCCTTCTTTTCGGGAGTGTTTGCAGTAAGTCAGGATATATAATGCATTTAAAGGCTATTCATACAGTTCTTAAAACAATTTGTAGTGTCTTCTAATACACCTTTAAATCAGTTGAATGTTCTCCTAAATAATTATGGTTTATATGTTATAATATTCTTTATATTCTTCATAGGGTTTAACCACGAACAGATAAATATGGTATTTAAAGATATCATAGATGTCAATTACGCATTAGAAATATCTTATATATAGTGAACAGGCTTAATAAAAAGTGCTACCGTGTTTGCTTTTTACCACTAGGTGGAGGACTTCTACTTCCAGAGAGAACTTAGAGCCTGGCACTTGCAGTCTTTGGACTTGACCACTTGTCTGCTTCCATGATGTATTTCCTGTATTTGGCACAGGTGTTCAAGTGAGTGTGCAGTGTGTGTAAGAACTTTTGATCACCCAATGGGACACTTACTGTACATAGTGTCAATCAAATGTAATTGTGGTGCTTCTAATTAAGTTGTAAAAAGCAGTAGCAAACATTTTACATAATGCACATACTCAATAAAATGTGCAACTTTACATTTTACTACCAAATTATATGTAATATCTAATTAATTTAACTTGCACTGGAATGATTTCCTAGGAATCTGGTCTGATTTGAACATGATGAATGATGCTGGGATACGGATAACCTCAAATATAGCTCCGAAGCAGCGTTAGAAATAGTGTGGATTTGGTGTGCAAAAGGGGCACTGAGCTTTGGCATTATTCAGATTTGGGACAGTCTTAAGCCCATCACTTTTGTGATGTCACAGTATTAATCGTACATCATGTGTCATAGGCTTGTTAATAGAAACTGGCAGAGCCTCTTTTTTTCTTTGCCTCATCCACATGTTTCAGTGCGTTTTTGCTGGAATGGTCTCAGGAAAGCCAATGGAATTAGAGAGGCTGCATGTTTAACAGGCCCTTTAGTCACAAAAAACTTTTATATTCATAATGTGTTAAATTGTTATGGATAGGTCAAGATATAGGTTTGTTGCTGTGTTAGAGCAAGCTTTTTGTTTAATACTCACTAGTGTCTCCATGTTATAGTTTACACAGAGTGACTCGTTACATTTCCACGGTGAGACTCGATGGTTTGTTTACCTAGTGATAACTGCTTAATCCACAAACACAGGGGCTCCACTTCTTTTCTGCAGGTTCCTGGCTTTATCCATATCAAATCATGAGGTGCCATGTCAACACTGGCATACTGGGTAAACAGATTCCAGTCCTTGGGCGGCTCGCTGGCAAATCCTCACCGTGTGGCAGGATGTGAGATGTGTGATCAGCGGGCAGTGGATCTGTCACACACAAACACATGCTGAGAGACACATAAGAGTGTGAGTAAGGACCCAAGGCCTTGTTTTGGCTAATCCTGAACTCTGATTGGATGGTGAGCTGGAGCTGTCTCTTCCCCAAGCCTAACAATATATCTGATGACTCACATGGCAAAGTACGACGCACTCTCCAGTACACACACACACACACAGTCAGGAGGAGCATATGTGTTCAGCAAACCTCAGTGCCTGAATGATCTGGGTTGACACATAGCTGCCTTCCATAGTGTGTAAGGTACTAACTTGAGACAGCATCACAGTGCTTAACACGTGAATATACTGACTGGTCAAAGCAAAGGAAGCTTGCCTGCAGTCAAGCCACTTGGATATGCCTCACAATAGGGAAGAAACAACTATTACAATTACCATTTCATGCTGACTTTAATGCCTCTGGTTGAGCAAGTTATTGTCAGATGTCACATATGAAAGAGTCACGTAAAAATGGTTAACCAAACAAATTACACTTTTATATTAGTAATCTAATTCAAAATATACAACACATTTCATATAAAATGCATTAGTTTACCTGTGATAAAGGTATTGCAAATGATATTGCCATTAATGTGTTAATATTCACATCCACACATAGGAGGAGCTAGGATCCTTTGCTTTCTTAAGCTGACAGCAAAAGCAAAATGATTGTGGTTTGTGTCCTGGTAAAGAAAATCCAGCTATTAACGTCACCTCTTAGTTTCCTAAAGAGAAAACATGCATCAGACCGGTTTCAAAATCTCAAATGGCCGGGGCCCAATACATCTTTTTTAGATTGTCATAAGACGGCATATTAGGCTACATTTAAGTTCTGGACTTATTTTTTGAGCCTTATCAATGTATACTTTGTTGATGGCTTGACATTTAGGTCATCTTTAGATGTGGACTACAAATCCAAATGACCTTGACAGATGGCAATCATAAGTGTAAAATAATATTTCTGCACATTGCAGAGGTGACATCTGTTACTTGGTGTGATATTTATAATTCAGTAGCCTAATTTTTCACTCTTTTCTTGATATTCATATTGTCCTATTGCAACAGTTTTGCAATGTAAGCAGAGTAGGCCTACAAAGAATAATGGGGGTTTAAAGAGATTAACCCTCAAGTTGTTCCAAACCTGTATGAATTTCTTTAACACAAAATAAGATATTTTGAAGAATGTTGGTAACCAAATATTGACTTCCATAGTAGAAAAAAACAAATACTATGGAAGTCAATGGCTACCTACCGTCAACTGTTTAAGAACCAAAATTCTTCTAAATATATTCTGTTCAGCAGAAGAGAGAAATTCATACAGGTTTGGAACAAGTGAGTTGGCTAAATGATGACAGAACTTAAATTTAATCAAGATCACATAATTTTTGGCTGAACTACGCCTTTAAGGTTGGTTGGGGGGATTGGTTATTTACAAGTTTCAGCAATCACAAACGTTTAGGCCTGCTAAATGTATCGAACAGAAATCGCTCTGCAAAGGTAACAATAGCAACTACTGCTCTATCGCAGGGCAATCCCCCCCCCCTCCCCCTCCCCCTTTTATTTTTTGTATATATCACAAAATCGTTTAACCTATTTTTAAGATAGTTGGGTTCTCTCAGAAAATTACTGACAAGTCATCAGTTGCTCAATGAAAGTCACTGACTAACTCGCACACTTATCTAAGCAACACTCGATTTTAAACGATATGTAACAAGAGCTCCTTCTCTGTGTCATTGGCCTGAAATAGGTTGAAGACCCCTGACTTGGGGATCAAATCTATTAGGGCTTTTTAAAGGATGTTCTTGGATTTTTTTTTTTTTTGTGACCTTTTGGAGGTTTTATGCAAGAAGTCAACCTTTTTTCTTTAGCATATCAATTATTATATGATATATCAGACCAGAAAATATTGTATATTTGACTAACATAATCATTAACTCTAAGTATGGATTTGAATACAAGTAATACAGACGCCTGTTCAAAACTGAGGATAGCCGATGTCACATAATGTCAATTATTTAAACCTGAAGCATAAGCCCATATAGGAAGATTGATATCTTGCTGCCAACGTGCGATACGTGATTCAAGAACAGCGTCAAGTCAACTCGGTCTAGTAGGTAAGTCTCGTTTCATCATGCACGATATCATCCCTTAACGGTTTTAATGTGAATGTCGTGTAAAATAACGAATGACTGGAGTGCTACAAGAACGTCGCAACCTTCTCTCACAAACCACATCGTACAACTTTAAAATCCAAACTGTGTTCAAGACTTATTTTTTGAGAAGCACGAGTGGACGGTTTCAAGCTCCCCACTGTGTGAATTGATTCTACTATGGGTCTGCCTGAAAGAGGGCTTCCGGAGCCGGGGAAAAATGTAGACATCATTCTTATTGACACTTTAAAATATTCAAAATCTATTGGTAAATACGTGGTTTGATCACTAAATAGATACTTTGGATAAGTTTAGTCTTCAATCTTAAAAATTTCGGAACTTTACATTCTTATTAATGGAATACAGAACCTTAAGCGTCCCTGCCTGAAAAAATGGAACATTCCACAATTTATTCCAGGGAAAGACTGACAGTTTTTTGGGTCATGAAGCAGCTGTTCAAGTCAGCGTCTCATCCTCCCTCCGCGGGAATAAGAAATTAGTACATTTGAAATTAGATAACCAAGATTTAAATGTACGGAGCGAAAGTAAATACAAATTTCGGAATGCAACATACGAAGAAGATACTACTAAAAAATTATTATTATAATAAAGGGTTATTTTGGATATATGTGTAAATCGATGTTTAATTATATTTTATTAATTGTCACTATTGCAAATGAACAATATTGACAATTTTTAACCTCAATTCATTGCTTGGTCAATATTGGTAAATTAACATTAATACAAAAATATTTTATAAAGCCATAATTTGTAATTCATTTGAAAAACATAGCTACAACTTAAGGGGGACTGATTATAGGCTATTGCATGGCCACTGTTTATATTTCATGGCCAAAACTATTTAGTCATTTATGATTCAGTGACCACTGCTGAATGTCTCAGCTGAAATGACCATGGGCACATGCCACCTCTTATGCCAATCATTTCTCATCAATTATTCAGATGGGAATGACTTCCGCTTGCAAGATTACAGTTCTTTTGCCGCTGGGACTTACAGCGAGTACCAACCACAAGATATGCATATTTCAGTCAAGATGATGGCATATTTTTATGCATATTATTAGCATATCTGTGCAGTTAGTACTTGGCGGTGAGAATTGTAAGGCACTGTTGCATGCTGATACTGAGAGTTTGGCATCTATGAGAATTAATGAATAGTGCATATTAATAGAAAAGGATGAGGGATACAGATGTATATGAATGTGAGAAAAACCTTACAAATTAATATGAAAAACAATATAATGTATTATATCATATACATAAAAAAATACAGCAACAATATGAGTCACATTGAAACAAATGCTAAATAAATTAGGAGTCCTGCCTAGTTCCCTCTCGCTCGCTCTCCTGTCTCTGCATGAGAACAGCTGCAGATGCCCACTCTGCGTAAGTGGATAAAAACTAATGCAATCTCTAGAGACAAAAGGACATTGGTCAATTGGAGTTAGTTTAGATAAAGATTTAACCTGGATAATAACTGCTGCTGTCCCTGTTGACGTCTCTCTCCTGCACTCTCAGTTTGCAGTTTACAAGTGATCAATTCAGTTAGAAATATCAGAACAGATAAAGCAGATGCATTATCATTTAACCACATCATCTGACACTGGGGTGTCCAAACTCTGTCCTGGAGGGCCACTGTCCTGCAGAGTTTAGCTCCAACTTGTTTCAACACACCTGCCTGGAAGTTTATGCCTAAGACTTTGATTGGCTTCAGGTGTGTTTAATTGGGGTAGGAGCTAAACTCTGCAGGGCTGCGTTTCCCAAAATTGTAACACCAAGTTGATCGTGGAGACCATTGCCATCAATGTTCTCTATGATCAACTTAGCTCACGAATCGATGCTTTTGGGAAACCCAGCCCAGGATAGTAATCCTCCAGGAGCAGGATTGGACACCTCTGATCTAACAGAGGTAGAAGTAGAAAAAGATGCTGATAATAAAATGTTCTTTTTAGAGATCTTTTAATTAATCCTCATCTCTCTTTATCTTTTAGTCTTTTTTTTTTTTGACCAGCCACTTCACCAGAAAAAAGTCCCAATGAAAAGCAGTAAGCAACTGCAAAATCACGCTCTTGCAAACCATTATAACTTGAGCTTGAAAATATCCTTAAACAAAGACTGAAAGAGTTGTTGGAAGCTTAGTGATGGTGAAATTGAAGACATAGCCTTGTTTATATCCTAAATTTAGCTTTTAACTTCTGCTGTTTGTACAGTATTTACTCATCATATATTCATAAAAGTTGTTATCTTAAGATTATCACGATGAACAAAACGTGAAAGAATCATAAGCTTTTGTTTGTCACAGACCTTATTTTCTGCAATAATTCAAAAGCCAAAGGAAAAATCCTATTGGGTTTTTTGTTGGGGGAACCAAGGTGATGCTAACTTCTGGGTTGGCCTACAAAAATACGTCATCCCTGCTACACACTATTTTGCAGATGCTGCTGGATGCTGATCATCAATATACTGATCAAAGTTGACATGAATCAAAGCACATCAGAAATGGCCTTGACTAAATATACCCACCCAGGTCATTTCGTAGATAGATATGTGTGCGCCTGAACACTGTCTCCAGAACGGTACCTGTTAACACTTACTTCGCACTCAGTCTGTGCAAACCTGCTCTGTTAGACAGTGAAGGGGCGCGGGGTCCCGCGAGGCCCTAATAGGGATCATATGTGAAGTCAGCATGTAGACAGAATCCAAGACCTCTGGCCGCACAGAAAAACCCTGTCAGCAGCGGATCCCGGCCAGCCAAACGGCTAAAAGGCTGAGATTTGATTTGATGACTTTGCACCTCTACCTCCTCTTTGCACTTAATCTTTTTTTCTCCTCTGTTGTCTAACTTGTGGTGCCGAGGTGGTCGAAGATGAGCTGTCTGCTGCAGGGTCCTAATCTAATATAATTATTGCTTCTCACCAAATCATCCCAGTGGAATGATCCGCAGTCTTTGGTTTCTCTGTAACGGCCAGTGAGATACGGTAATGGTGAGTGCTCGAACGAGGAGGCTACTAAGAAGAGACGGAATTGGTTTTGAATGTCCACATTATGTGTCCAGGCCCCTTGCATAGAGATAAAACACTCAAGATGCGTGTGACACAAGGTTCAGCTTCATATATTGTTTTAAAACTGCTCTAATAACTTACTTTTCTTGTTTATGATTGGCTGCTCTTGTTAAAGCACATTACCATTATTGTGTGTCTTAATAGACATTTTAAAGGCTGTTGTTGAGATTCATAATGCATAAATCAATACATACAGACATGTTGTGTTCACCAATATCTTTGTTGTTTTGCAATGCTCTGAAAAGCCCATTTCTCACAGATAGTGTTTTTCTGTGTGGTAACACTATTAAACATGAACAGATGCCCGTAGAGTATTTATTATTATTATTAAAAAGTTTTGTATATGAAGAAATGACAGTCATTTTTATTTTAAAAATGTTTAAAATCATTTACAATTATCACATGGGAGGAACACTAACCTAATAAAATTATTTTTAATGTGGCTTATTTAAAGGGTTGGTTCACTCAAAAAAAGTATTCTCATCACTTCATAAAAGGAAGGTTGACCCGTAGTCACATGGACTATTTTAATGATGTCTTTGCTACCTTTCTGGGCATTGAAAGTGGTAATAACATGCAGTCTATGTGTCGGTCAGAAAGCTCTTGGATTTCATCAAAAATATTTTAATTTGTGTTCCGAAGATGAACAAAGGTCTTACGGGTTTGGAAAAACATGAGGCATGTTACTTTGCATGAAGCAGATCGCCTCGTGTAAGCACCCTGAATTTAGTGAATTTTTAATGCAACTTCCAAAATATTTACTTTTGATAATTAAGTTCCATGTATATTGTAGTTACAATAAACAATGCTGCAAATGCATCGCCTTTGGCGAAACACACCATTTGAATCCAAAATGTCTTTTACGTGCAGGGTTGCCAAGTCTGCGGTTTTACGTCAGAACCCGGAATCTAATTTGATGCTGGTTCCTTTGAGATTTTCCTATGGGGTTTCATAATTGTTTTTTTTTTTTTTGTTTTTTTTTTCAAATTATGAGTAAAATAAAGCCTGTGGTAAACATAACTTGACGATACTTTGACTATTTGTTCTACACTGCACACACTCAGGCCCTGTTTACACCTGGTATTAAGATGCATTTTGGTCGATTGGATCACAAGTGGACAACGCTAAATACAGGTGTAAACGGGGTCTAAAAAGTATTGAGCTTGTCTACCTTTGACCACTTCCAGAGGTAGTCAAAAACGCATTCGACCGGATTGCTTTCATAGTGTAATAATAATAATAATTTGTTACATTTATATAGTGCTTTTCTGGGTACCCAAAGCGCTTTACATAGAAGGGGGGGGGGGGGGGGGGAATCTCCTCAACCACCACCAATGTACAGCATCCATCTGGATGATGCGACGACGGCCATATTGCGCCAGAGCGGCCACCACACACCAGCTTATTGGTGGAGAGGAGACAGAGTGATGAAGCCAATCAGTATGTATGTGTAGACGCTCATGTGGTCAAATACGTTCAAACAGTCACAAAAGACCGCCTACTAATGGGAAGCACGCTAGCCAGACGGGATTTAAACTTTGTCGGCTAAAGACCCAAGTTTGGTTTGAAGACGAAAAATGTACCAAGCACAATGTTCTCTCACCATTCCTGATTTCTAACATGTACTCGCTGTATTCGGTGTAGTCTTGCGTCTATCAGAGCAGAAAAAGAAGCTGATGCTCTCCGTGTAATTCCGTCATCTCCGGCGGCGTTCATATGTAAATTTCACGAGCTTATTTTGTCCATTAGATTGAAAGATCTGAAAAAACATTTACCCACCCATAGACACTCCTCTCGAAGAAATCAGGACAGAAGTGGTTGAAAGTGGACAAAAGAGACGGATTAAAACACCTGGTGTAAATGTGTATGTCTCCCCGTCTACTTGTGATCCAAACGACCAAAACGCATCTTACTACCAGGTGCAAACAGGGCCTTTCACCCCAAGCTGTCTTATCTAGTTACTTATTAAAAACTTACATTTTTAAAAATGAACATAACTGCTTCAGAATTTGCGTTTTCACTATGGGTGTGTGTAATTTACACTGTAGAACAAAACGTCAAAGTATAGTCAAGTTATGTTTACCACAGGCTTTATTTTACACATAAATCGAAAAACGGCGAATCAGTCTTCAGGGTTGTGATGTCATACTCCACTGCACCGCTCCATAGCAAACCACAACCATCCAACGATCCAATCAATTCCCGTGGACAAAATAAACACCCGCTCTACATTTTTTCTTGTTTGAGAAGCCATTTTACTCAGTCTTTTCTTCCCTATTGTGACATATTTCTATCTTAACTTCCGTTTCACGTCACTTTAATAAGACATGTTGTAAATCAAATCTTCCCCAATGGATGCCATTGAGATGATGGGTGTCTCTACCAGGGCAGAATGTTTACAGAAAGGATAAACAGTGACTGAGGCTATAATCTAGTGTCGAAAGAGTAGGACGTGTGGATTACTGTCTCTCTTTCCCTCTCTGTATCTCGCCTCTGCTCTCTCGGCACCTCATGACATTTCTAATTGCGTTAAATCTCATTATTCATGCCCGGCTTTGGGGCTGACACCGCATGCATCCGTATGTCTCAAAACAGATCACCCTTACTTGCCACTGTGGTTAGCTCTCTGTCTGTCGGTTGAAAGAAGAGAGGGATTGGTTACTCCGCTGAGAGTGCTTCCTTTACTTCTCCCAGACTCCTCTCCCCTCAACATTCCATTGAGAATGTGTCCTCGAGTGTGTCTTAAACACACACTAGAAACACTCTAAATATGTGAATGTTTTCCAGAGAAATCTGTGAATGAAATGCCACCCTTGCACGGTAAAACGAGCCTTTGAGATGCACACGTTGAATTTGCTTGTATAGTTCTGTGTTAAGTTTTGGCACTCTGCTAGAGTGGACAAGATCCACAGCTGCAGCACAAAATAAGTTCCAAAACTTACTGGTGTAGTGCAGCAGAAGTGCAGGGAGATTACAGTCAGCAAGTTTTATGTTCTGTTAGAAATTTTCACACTGTAAAAAAGGTTGCTTACTTACATTTTTTTAGTACAACTTGGATGTTTAAGTCATTTCAACCTAAACTGTCTTAAAAAAATGAGTCGAATCTTGTACAACATAAAAAGTTGAAAATTACTTAACTTATTTTGATGAGTTACAGCAATGTAAAAACCCTATGTTGTTACAACTTATTGATCATATCATTTTTTACAGTGATTTTTGTGGACCATAATGAAGGAAAACCCATTTGCTTTTACCATAGCTGTCATTTTAAAACATTTTCCTCTTTCAAAGTTCATGACATAGGTCTTATTTAAGTATCTTATCATTTTAATATAACTTTGAAGATTTTTTAGAGAGGAAAAATACAACAATTAGAGTTTTTTTTAGACATTTGGTATACAGCTGTAAAATTAATGTGAATAGCAAAGTCCATATAATTTGGTTTTGAATGGATGAATTGAGATAGCCTAAATGTTTTACAGAGATTGTTCACCCAAAAATATACATTCTGTCATCATTTACTCACCCTTACGTTGTTCCAAGCCTGTATGAATTTCTTTCTTCTGCTGAACACAAAAGATATTTTGAAGAATGTTGGTAACCAAACAGTCGATGGGCCCTATTGACTTCCATAGTATTTTATTTTTTTATTTTTTTTGATACGGAAGTCAATGGGGCCCATGTTTTGTTACTTCTTTTGTGTTCAGTAGAAGAAATAAATTCATACAGGTTTGGAATAACTTGAGGGTGAGTAAATGATGACACAATTTTCATTTTTGAGTGAACTATCCCTTTAAGTTCACATTTAAATTTGTGACAATAAATTATAGACTCCGGTGTCTTGACTTCTTGCAATTGTGATTTTATGTCTCACATTTGCGACTTTTTATCTCCCAACTGTAGCTTTACATCTCATACATTTCTTGGGTTTTTTTCTCAGGCGAAAAATATGAGAATCAAGATTTAATCTCTCTTTAATCTCATTGCTATCTGGGAAGCAATTGAGAAAATAAAGAGATCTCATTTGTATTTTTCATTCCTATGGGCTTCTTGTCTGTATGAAAAAGGCCCAGAGTGTTTGTAAATTTAAACCACTCAGGCACACAGACATTATTTCTCTTATTATTTCTCTACACCACTGTTTGTTTTAACATACGGCTTTATGTGTGAACGATAAAGACTCCTGTGTGCGAGGAAAGAGCAATATTGTAGGGTTTTTGTGAATTGCTGTCGGGAATACTCCAATGCTAATGGCTGAAGAGAAGAGACCTGGCCCTTTGTACCTCTCGCTGTCTGTAGTTTGTACACATGCTGTGTGTGTGTAAGGGAATGGGGGCGGGGGGACCACGGAGGCCCTGAAAAGGGTGGATAAGAAACTCTACAGCACTGGCTCAGGGCAAATGTGTATTTCACCCCATTGAGACGAAACACACATTCCTACAGCAGGGAACTTCATTGAGATCACTTCAGAGACATCTGCTCGTAATGTTTGTCAGTGTGTGAAAATGTCATGGTCAAGGACTTCCTCAGAATTGTTGGGAAGTAAAGTAATGTTTCCTTATGATCAAGATATGATTGTATGATTGATTGTAATCAATATATGATCAAAGTTGGTTTGAATTTGTTATAGGCCTATTATTGTGTTTTTGATAATAGGATATTTTGTTATTGCATCATATATTTTATGTTAATGTAAGAAATTCAAAACAAAAAATGGATTGAATTGGTTTTAATTTGTAAGTCATTGCAATTTCATGCAGGTATTTTTTTTTAAATAATATTACAACAGGGTACAAAATACAGTATAAAAACCAAATGAAATAGTCAAATTAAAAGCTAATCAAATGATATTTGTGCATTTGCAGACCTGAAACATAGGTAAACATAATGACTACTGTCATCTCCTTTGAAAAGCAGTGACTCTTTTAAATCTGTCATTTCTGAGTGGAGAGAAAGCTGCAGTCAGAAATAGGCCAGGTTAGGTCAGGCTTTGTTTTATAATCTCACACTGACCTCTTTACTCAATACTCTCTCTCTCTCTCTTGCAATCTCTCCTTCCAACCCCCAACTCTCTCTTTCCCTCTAATTCTCTTTTCCTCTTCCACCATCTCCCCCTCTCGGCTCTCTCCACCACCTCTAAAAGGCTGTTTTAGATCAATTTTAGTGCAAAAAATTGTGTTTTATATATTAAACGCACAAAACCAGGCCTGTGTTTCCCTCGGCCACACCAGGTCTCTCCTCCAAAGACTCCCGGTACTGATAACTAAGATGCAATGCATTTTCTGGCCAGCTAGTCACCTTACAGATTCACTGATCTCATAGAGAGTTAGTATATAGATGAATGAAATTGTGAGTTGGATTGTCCACTGATGCACAGCCTGTAACCTCTGGAAAAATTTATATTTGCTTTTTTATGGGTCTAGTCCGACAAGAACCATTTTATTGATGTCAGCATCCGAATTCTGTCTGTTGCAGGCCTACAATTTTTATGAGGTCCTCAGAATTGGCAGGTGTGAAAGTCAAGATGAGCCAACAGGAAAGACAAGTAGTGCAAACATGTTCATGTAGTGTAGAGGAGAAGAGAAAAATATCTGTAAATATATATACAACATAGAGCGTATGTGCACACACACACACCCAAGTTTGTTTTTGTATATGTGATTGTGTATTTTCAATTGACTTCTATACTTTTCATAGTTTGACTGTTCTTTTACTTTTTACTATTTTTTAATTTATATAATTTTTGATTTTATTTATATAATTTATATAAATATACTTATAATTTATCATTATAATATAGATATTATATTATACATATAATATCTATATTGTAGTCATTTATAGGCACCTACTTTACATTCTTGTCTACAAAAAATATTATTGCCCTGGACAAAAATTAAAATTTGATTTGATTTAATTAGATTAAATTAGATATTTTTTTTTTTTAAACAGTATGCCAGTTGCCTGCCTGGTGAACGTGATTTCACCAAGTACATCATGTTCCTGGATCAACATCTTTGTTGATCCTGGAACAAAATTCCAGTCAACCAATTAGATTTGAGGGACAAGTTTACAGTTAATGTCAAGTTTAGGCTTATAACCAGGGTTTGGTGCTTCTACATCAGTGTTATTCACCTATCATTTCCCTCTAATTTTAGGGATAATTTATGGGTTAAGATTAGTGATAGGTTTGGGACTCAGTTTTCTGACAGGAATTTTGTTCTTTGTTCCTAGCGTGCATATTTTCATACTATATTAGGTAAGTTGTCACAATGTAAGCCATGTCATTAAATTGCCATTTTTTTGTTTGTTTTCCAGCTAAGTTTAAGCCGTAAAAAGCAATTCCTAAAACAGCAAAACAAATTTGTTTTGCAACAGAACTTGTTATAAATAAATTATAAAAAAAAATTACAAAACACGTGACAACTTGTCTCAACATGACATTTATATAAAAAAATATTATCCTGAGATCACAATTACATTTTTATGATGTTATTAAAAAATATCACAATATCGTTATTGTAGTTTAGGTTAGAACTAGAGGAAACACACATGTGTGGTATTTTGACCCAAAAACTTCACAACATGAATTCAACTCTCCACATGACATCTTGTTTATTTTTTATTATCTATTAGGTCTGTAATATAGATTTAAGTAGCATTAATAGGGAGTGTGATTTATTTTCTTTTTAATTCATTTATTTTATTAAGTGATTTTCTATTCCCCTCTCACTCAGACACAGCACTGTTCTTCTTCAAACTGCTCTGAAGGTCAGCAGCGATGCACTGATTCTCTGTGCAACTGTGATTGCATCTCGGATATTCATTAATGCAAATACACACAACTCACAAATAAGCTGATTGACATGCAAACAAGTCTATTCAATTAGCATGAAATCTGAATAAAACCACTTTCAAAGTGCAGTATTGGGGCTGATGAGAGATGCAGGTCTGTAATTAATCATGACCTACGAGGAAGTGCTGAAGAGGGTCTTGCCCTAATGCTGCTTTAAGGCTTTTTTTTCTGGCATCTGGGCAGGAGCAATTACAGCTTTGCCATTTAAATAAATCACTCTAAAGAGATCAACAGATCAACCTCCGTTTAATGCTTAATTACTTAGGCTCCTCCTTCAGAATACAGGCCCCAGTTAGCTATGCAAATGAACCGGATCCTATGATACTCCCACCAAGCACTGAAAAATCTGAGAGTATCTCATCTTTCAGAATTATACAGATAGATAGATAGATAGATACTGTACAAGGAATAATAGTTAAATTGATTTTTTTTAATTCATCTTTTATTTTTATTTTATTTAATTGCTAAATTATATGCTTTATTGTAATTTGTTAATTTATTTTTATTATAAATTTTAATAACATTCTTTATAAAGATCATCTGTATTGTGTGCTGTGACAAAAAGAAGACAAGTCACTGTATCCTCATTACTTTTGCATCCTATTAACCTGTCACTTAAGCATTGAAAAGTTGCTTTCCATTTGCTTTTGCTTTTTTTATTGAGCATTGATTTCAATTTTCCCATCCCTGATGATGCATGTCCATTATGATTGTCTGTTTATCTCACAGGCCATAAGTAGACCAGGAAGTGTAAGGGTCATAAACCCTCCCTGATCTCTGCCATGACTGCTGTTACACCCAGCCTCTCACAGCCCTGCCCCCATCAGCAATTGCATGCAACAGTGCTTTCGCTCGGAAAGAGTGTCATTATTCTACTAGGTGCCGGGGACCACATTCAATTAAAATGAACTTGGGAGATGGGGGTGATTGTAACTTGCGTCTGCTGCATTGAGTTCAGATTAACAGAAGTTACAGAGTGTTAGTGCACTGGTGATGGGTGTTATGGGGTCTGAATATCCGAAGACTCCTTGATCAGTCCTTTGAAATTAAAAAAAAAAAAAAAAAAAACATTGCTGATTGTGTGTAGCAATCGATTCCATCTAGTTATACATCCTAGTAAAGTATCAGAGTTTATTCATGTGTAATCATGGCTGGATGACGTTCTGATTACTGAGTTCTGACATTCACACACTTTTATAATATGATGCTGATTTTCAATAGTAATTCACCAATTTTTTTTATGAAAAACTGGTAAAGTACATCACTGACCCTATGAGTATACAGCACACTTTGGTCTCAGAAATGAGAACATAAAATGCATCAGAAATGGTATATTGTTTGTTGTTCATTTTAGTGCTGTCAAATTGATTAATTGCGATTAATCGCATCTAAAAAAAAAGTTTGTGTTTACATAATATATGTGTATATTATATATGTATATATAGCCTATATATATATATATATATATATATATAGGCTATATATATATATATATATATATATATATATATATATAGGCTATATATATATTTCTCTGTATTTGTGTGTGTATATACTGTACACACACACACACACACATATATAAATATAATAATATATATACACACACATATATTATATACACATATACTTTTATGTTAGATGCGATTAATTGATTTGACAGCACTATTTTTTATTTATTTATTATAAATATAGACACACAACTTGATCAGTTCTGCATATATAATACAAGTTTACATACCCTGCAGAATCTGACCCTTATACTACTAAATTAAAAAGAATACAGATTTTATGATGATTTTAAAGTTTTTGTTCACTTTTTTTTCATTTAGTACTTTCCTAATGCAGACATATTTGCATACATTCTAAACAATTGATTCATAAATGAATCATTTTTATTGTATTTTTTGAGTCAATCCTTTTTAGTAAATCAGTTCATCAATGTTAATGATCCTGGTGTCACAGTCTTCGTCTGCGCCACTCTGTCTTTGTCTGCACTACACTTCCCAGAATCCCTCGTGTCTTCACACCTGAACTCACTCCCTCATTTACCCACCTGTTCATCGTCATCATCATCCGTGTCACCTGTGCTCACCTCGTTATTGTTGATTTGTGTCTGTATTTAGTTTCCTTCTGTTCTGTTAGTCCTTGTTGGTCCTCTTTTGTGTTGCAACGTGTGTACACTCTGCCCGTTTGCCTGACTGTACCAGTTTGTTGTTTCTGTAATTCGTAAAAGTTTAAATTGGAACTCTTGACTCCGCTTCAGCACGCACACCACACCCGTGAAACCTGGTTTGAATGATTTGTTCACGATCAATTTCTCGAGTTTCTAAACTGATCAATTTTGGGCTCAATTCACTTGAGTTAGTGATCCGGTTGCTTATTATTTTGTATTCATTTGTGGAATGTTTAAATCTCTTTTGCCTGGCCAAAACTAAAAAAAGTTTTTATTTAAAAACAATGCTAAATAGACTTTGCAAAGGGTGGGTTAGAGCGCAACTGTCTATGTGTGCATGGTTCAGTCATTCCCTACATTGTGGAGACAAAGTTTTGGTCCCCGTGAGGAAAACCGCTTAGAAATCATATTAAATTGCATTTTTTGAAAAGGTAAAAATGCAGAAAGTTTTCTGTGGTGGGTAGGTGTAAGGTTAGAGGATATAGTTTGTACAGCATAAAAATCATTGTCTATAGAAAGTCCCCATAAAACATGGAAACCCAACATTTGTGTGTGCTTGAGATGTTTTGAGCAAAAACAGGGAATTATTGTAGTGTGTATGTGTGTACTACACCAAGAAAGCTGGAGAGATATGAAGTGTTTGTGTGTCCTCCTTGAGCCAGCACAGCAGGTTATTTCTGCATGCACGGTGCATCCACTTATTCTGTGAAGAACATCTATCATTTTATCCTGTGATTAATGGCTGTCCTGAGCCCGGCTGCTACTAACGCAAATGCACTGAGAGGGAAATGACAGAGAGAAAAAACACCAGCTGCATAACACACACACACATTCACTCACACCGTTCTCTTTGAGACCACATTCTGGGAACTCACTTTTTTGTAGACTTTGAGAACAATAATACTTCATTCAAACCATGAAATTCTGCATATTTTAATCAGGTTTTCCAGACAGCAAAAACCCTGCCACGGAATAAAAAGCAGAGAGATGTAGTTTAGGCATCATTATATATCCTTAGAGATCCTTATCAATTGGTCTCCGTCACATTAAGCTAGTTTCTCAGGTTCTCTGTTACCTGCTCATAGCATCATCAGTGAGAAAAGCCATGCTCTTGGCCCCTGAGAGCGGCACAAGAGGCCCACCCATCTCCAGTTTAATTAAATATTTCCCTCCTGAGTCGGCGAGGTGATGCCGTGAGCATTATAAATCAAGAAAAGGGCATCTGCTGATAGGCAAATGAAAAGAGACTTGCTGAATAGGCAGTACGGGATGAGCGCAGCAGATTAAAATAAACAAAGAGAGTGACGTAAATAGCTCTCCATCCTCACCCCGTCTCAAGTCACTGTCGCGTATTTGTTGTACAACCATATGTGAGTTATGTTAATGAGATCCTGGGAGTGTGTGTCTGTGTGTTTGTGTATGGGGGATGTAGGTCACGTTTCCCTGTTATACCCCCCACCTCTCTACAACCTCGGTTGGGGTTGTTATGATCTGGATTGCCCTCACCAGACATACACAAATGATACTTATTGGACGTTGGCTGTTGGCTGTTTGTTAGAATGCAGGTACATACACATGCAAATAAGCTCACATTTGCATGCATTCATGGACACACTTAAACTATGGCATCATTTATCAAAATCCTTATATATTTATATATATAATATACACACATATGCTGCAATACGGCACCTTAGCATTCTTGTCTAGCTCACTTCAGTGTTATTAGAGTTCACTAAAATTAAGAAACTAACTAAAAACATTTTTGTTACTTGAAATAAAACAAACTTTAAATTATATTTAAAGTTTTTAAATATAAAAACTTATAAATATAATAATATAATAATATATATATATATATATATATATATATATATATATATATATATATATATATATATATATATATATATATATATATATATATTTGTACTAATTTTATGTCAGCTTGACCAGGCAACATTTCTCATTTTTTATTTAGTTTATTTAACTTGACGTACTAAACAAAATATGAATTTTTTAAAAATTGGACATGAATAAAAACGATATATATCAAAAAAGAATGGAAGAATGGAAAATATAAAAATATAAACTAATTCAAAATATATTATAGTTTTTATTTTAAAAATTATATTCAAAATAAAAACTATTTTAGTGTCTCAATGATACTAAAATGACACTCTCTTAAACTCCCTGTGATTTGCCTACTGAAGCAGAATTTTAAAAGGATAGTTTACCCCAAAATTTATATTCTGTCATCATTTACTCACCCTCATGTTGTTTCAAACTAGTTTGACTTTCTTTCTTTTGTGAATCAACCATTTTTGTTCATATTTAAAGTCAACAGGGTTCAAAACAACAACAAACAACATAACTGAAAAATATCTGTTCCACAGAAGAAAGACATTCATGGGTTTGGAATGACATGAGGGTGATTAAATGATAATAGAGTCTGCATTGTAACTATCCCTTTAGTTTTTCTGCCTGTACTATATGAAAATCAAATTTTGGCCACATGTTGAATTCAGTCCCACAATGCATTTCAATGAAGTGAGATAAATATTTGCTAAATTGGAATAGCATACTAGTTACCACTCTTACGCTGAGTCAGAATATGCCAACTTCCATAAGCGAAAAACAGTATGTGAGATGAGTAGTATGTCCGAATTCATAGTATTCATAAAACAGTAGGCGAAAAGTACCCGGATGACCTACTACTTCTAATGAGATTCTGAAGTGTGCATTCAAAGGACACTTTACCCATGAAGCCACAGGAGAGGATTTGTGACTGACAGTGAAGCGACTCAACTGTCACTGGTAGGTCACATGACAATGACAACATGGCGGATGTAATACTTCAGAATTTTTTTCATACTATATAGAACGTACCTTTTTAATGGTTGCGAAGTAAGTTTCAAACCAAATGTACTATGCAGTATGCGATTTCCGACGCAGCATTATTTATGCCATTTTAAGATGTGTCAGAAAAGGTATGCTTTCCAAATTCAATTATTGTTTAGAAATGTATTTCATTCAGTATTGAAAGGTAATGTTAAAAATATTTCCGTCTAATCACTTTTCTTTTATTATTGTGTTGTACACCGTTAAATTGCTAACACCATGTGTTGTTGTGAGTTGCTTCCTATTTATAGAGTTCCAAATCATTCACGTATGGGGCTCTAAGATGGTTAGTATGCTGATTTAGAATCCAGCTTCCTAAGTAGGCAGTACTCAGTTAGGCAGCTGACTATAGATTTGAAACAGAGCCACTATCTCTGGCGTCATCTATCGCAATACAATCAACATACATACTGTATACTACAATGCTTCAGCCCAAGTTAGGTTATACATTAACTTACTTGGCCAACTCACTTAAACTCTTTTCCTCCCGCTTTTTCTTTCTCAACCACTCACACACTCACACACAAACACCCCCCACCCACCCACTACTCCTCCACCACCCACAACACGTATCCGAGAGCAAGGAAGATTTCTCGCTGCCACTAATAATGAGATCCTTTTCTCGAAAGCCACCCCTACCAATCCAATTCAATATGGAAACCACAAACACATTATGCACAACTGTCGTGACAAGAATCTGGCTGCAGTGCCCACACTGCGGATGTCAAAAATGAGGCACGTTTCACAGAGCACTGAAACTACTTTGTGCAGCTTAGCATTACTACTTCAGGGTACATTTTGTTTTAATGCTTGGTTTTCTTCATCAGTGATTCAAAGGCAGTGATTGATAATTCTCAAACTTTCTGGTGGGGGTTATTCTAAATCGTTAACCCTAAGTGAACTTGTGTGATTTTACATTTTAAAATTGTGAAAATCTCCCATTTGCTTACACTGATTTTACTGCATTACTGAATCATGATGTAAAAATTATGTCTTTATAATACATGCATACTTGATTGTTATTGGTCTTTTTTTCTCAAATGAGTTTTTATTTGTATAGCACTTTTCACATTTCATATTGTTTCAATGCAGCTTAGAAAATCATTATGTTAATGATTATGAGATCTTTATATCTTAGCTGCATTTTGCAGATTAGAGCTGTACTAGTATTAGCATACTAACTTTTGATTGGTCTTGCAATAATGCATATATTTAACTATTTGTAGATGTCCATAAGTTCAATTCACACTGCCAGTGACTTTTATTGCTGCATATCACCATTCGCTGTACCAGATAATGAGGCAAACTTGTCACTGCTAAGCTACCTGGGTCCAATAATACACATATTATTAATTGTCACACATACAGCTCATTACCTCAGAGACATTTTTCCACACATACTATTGTCTCTTTACATGGTCAGACTTTAAAACTATAAAAAATTAGCTATTTCCTTTAGAAAAATACTAGTTTAATCACTGGAGATTTAGGCGGGAATGTTTATAATAATAATTGGAGTGGAAACTGTGGCATTTACGTCAGAGTCATTAGTTACTTTACACATCAGGGTGGAAGACAGTTAGACTTGACCAAAAAAATATTTACGTAAGCCGTTTTAGTGTTTAGCTCAATGAACACTTGCAGGGTTCAGCTGCTGCTTACATTGAAGTGTGGAGTAACTGCCCACCTCACTGCATGTATCTCAGGATCTTTGCAGCAGGGATGTTAACAGACTCATACTGTAACATCATCTGAGGAAGGGACTATCATCAAATGATGCTCAAAAACTGTGTTAATTTTTTAAAACTTTAATCATTATATTCTTATCGAATAATTTTTTTCACTTTGTGGAGAAACAGTATGTCTGTGCTGGAGGGTGAATGGTGTGGATTGGGTGATGACTGATGACAGATATGAGGTCTGCTTGTTTATGAAGTATTATACCTTCCTTATGAGTATGAAAATATTGTGAATGTCTATTAACACCTAGAGAAAGCTATCTGTTAGCATTCCCAGTCAACTCATTGGCTATTGCTCACTGATGCATGACCATTTTGCTCATGGGCATTTAGTTCTGAGCCAATCACCTGAGCCATAAATGCCATGTGACTAATTACTCTGGAGAAATTGATTGGCGGATGGTGCCATAAGAACGCACACAGTACCAAGCCTTTCATTAGCAACTATCATGAACTGAACAAAACTGCTTTCTTTCTTTCTTTCTTTCTTTCTTTCTTTCTTTCTTTCTTTCTTTCTTTCTTTCTTTCTTTCTCATTAAAAGTCATAAAAATGACATTTCAACAAAATATTAAGTGCCACAACTGTGTTCAGTGTTTCTTCAAATTAGCAGAATGATTTCTGAAGGATCATGTGACACTGAAGACTGGAGTAATTAAGCTTTTCCATCACAGGAATGAATTACATTATATAGATCTTGACCAAAATGTATATACCTCTTGATGGAAATAACATCACAACATTTATTTCCATCAAGAGGTACATAAATTTTTGGTCAAGATCTGGTATTGACAATGCAAGAGTCGAGCACTCTGTAAAGTCTACTCCAGCAAATCCCAAAGGCTTTCCATGAATTTAAGGTTTGGACTCAGAGGTGCCAATTCATGCGTGAAACCATTCATTCACAGTTTGAGCCTGATGAATCTTGACATTGTCATCCTGGAATATGACCATGATACGTCTTCCTACATGGTTGTTTAAGAAAGGAAAAGCTACAGACTCCATCAATTAGGGCTAGAAGAACTGTTGCCAAACATATAACATGCTAGAAACATATTAATCACTGCAATAATGATCCAAATAGACTCTTAAGCATTTGCCTGTTTAAATCCAAATGGCGGGTTATTACTATTTTTTTTGACTGGGTGTATAAAAGTATTTTCTGTATCTACCAGCAGGGGCTAACTTTCCCATGCTAACTAGCCAAACTTTAACCCTTTGGACCCTACAAGGAATGCTAGAGAGAAAGAATGTGATAGAATGGGGAGTAGGGATTACTATAAGGCTGTTTTTAAAACACTCATTCCCATTGCCTTTGCCACGGTCTAACATACTGAAATACTGAGTTTTGAGGTTTGGTGCGTTTCCATGCAATGATGCCATTCACCATACTTGTTCACAGCACAGCGTTTTTCCACAGGCTCTTCTGCACGATCTGACTTTACTCCCCAGGCAATTCATTACAGTTTCTCGGTGGTCAACAATGAATGTTGCATCAAAAATGCAATTGCACCCCTGGTTGCCATTTAACCGGGTGTGTCTGTTTATACTTTTCATTACATTGCATGATTAGGAACAGAAGTCAATTTTACATGCCATTTCAAGCAGCACTACCCATCCTCATGTAGACACTTATTTAAATTTGAAGACATTTTTTAAATGAAAACATCCAAGGATAGATGAAGATTGTCATTTTGAAATGTTGGCTGTTTTGGGTCTGTTAGTACAGATTGTTGTGGTACTGCTGCAGAGGTGGAGAATGCAGGTATTTGCTATTCTCAGAGTGTCTCGCCAAGTCGCTCTCTCCATCTCCCTCACCCTCCATCTTTTGCGTTCTCTCTATCTCCACCTTACCCTCCATCTCTCTCTCTCTTTATATCTTTTCCTTTCTCTTTCTTTCACCCTCCGTCTCTCTCCCTTGCCCCACCCTCTCTCACTCTCTCTCTCTCTCTCTCTCTCTCTCTCTCTCTCTCATCGGGTGACGCCTGTGGAATATAGTCATCAGCATGAATTTTTTTCCACTCTCTGGAAGAGGCAAACCCTAACAAACATGTAGTCAGCTGTGCAGTGGCTCTGTCTTTCCCACAATAAAAAACAGCATGAAAACATCACCTCAGCTTTGGCATTTCCCCTCTTCAAGGTCTTAAAGGAACATTTAACAATCACTCACGACAATACTTGTATTCAAATTCAGCAATTGATTCATTTCTAACAGGTAGATATATATTATCCAACATGTCGCCGAGCAGATGTATTGGTATTTAAAAGAAAATGTTACCAGAGCTATTGCCATTAACATGACTCAGCCATGCCTCATGAACCACAGAAGGAGGCCGGAGAGCGTGGAAGAACATTCAGGATAAACATCACTTGTGTAATGGAGATGATGTGGTTAGTTGTCCTACACAAGCCTACGGTGTCCTTGTTGACCTAGTATCATTATGCGCCCTATACATGCTGTAAATCAGAACCTGACAAATGACAAAATCAGAACCTTTTCAAAATACAAATCACTTTTTGGAAGTTCAAATAAGATTACACAATATTTCTTTTAGTGAAATATTATTTTAGATTTCTTTTTCTTTTAGTCACAATTATTTTCGTTTAGTGTTCATGCTGACAAAATCTGCAGCATATTTTTTCTTGTACTCACTCTCAGTGTTATAATTGTCATAATTAGATTGATAAAAATTTGCTGCTATTATGAAGTGAAATATTAACTAAGTACATTTTTAATGCTTTTTAAAAAAAAAAGATTTTGCCGCTAGGGGTCGCTAACCTCTTACAATAACAAAGGATTAGGTTTATGACGCATTGTCACGATTAGCCACGCACTCCCTGGGTTATCACGGACTACATTTCCCTGCATGCACCTCCCTGGACTGATTACACCATACATCATACTCCTGCACTGCACTGATTACACACACCTGCATCTCATTCACTCACACACATATAAACCGCTTCCACGCACCACACCAGTGCGAAGTCTTGACTTTCCTGGCTGTCATTTCTGAGCGTTTCTCCCTGTGGATTGTTTATTACCTTTACCTTGGACTGTGTACCCCGTTTCTGATCGTTCTCTGCCTACCTCGACTTGGATTGTTACTGGACCTTGCTTCTCACCGCCTGCCCCGACCATTGCCTGTTATCTGGTTTGTCTCTGCCTTTTCTCCATTGCCCTGTTTGCTGGTGTTGATCCCTGCCTGTTTGACTACTCTAATAAAGCTGCAATTGGATTCCAAAATGAATCCAACAGCAAGGATCATGCGTCCCTGTCAAGGAGAAGGTCCTATTGAGGAGTATGTGAGAGACTTTATTGAACTGGCAAATTTTACTTTAATGGACTCTGTATGCCTCATGTTTTTTTTAGAGGGGGGCTATCTCTGGCTATTCAACCATGCCTCTACACAATCCTCATTGGACTTTAGAATTATGAGTTGGCCCTGCAACTTCACGGCAGTCCAGCCGAGCCTGCACTTAATGGCAATCCAGCTGAGCCGGCACTTCACGGCAGTCCAGCCGAGCCGGCACTTCACGTCAGTCCAGCCGAGCCGGCACTTCACGTCAGTCTAGCCGAGCCGGCATTTCACGTCAGTCCAGCCGAGCCAGAGACTGTCCGAGCCAGAGACTGTTCACGTCACGTCTGTCGAGCCAGAGACTGTTCACGTCACCTCCGCCGAGCCAGTGTCTCCGGACAAGATGGCTGCCGCCGAACCAGTGTCTTCGGACAAGATGGCCGCCGCCGAACCAGTGTCTCCAGACACGATGGCCGCCGCTGAACCAGGACAAGATGGCCGCCGCCGAGCCAGTGTCTCGGGACAAGATGGCCGCCACCGAGCCATTGTCTCCGGACAAGATGGCCGCCGCCGAGCCAGTGTCTCCGGACAAGATGGCCACCGCCAAACCAGTGTCTCTGGACAAGATGGCCGCCGCCAAGCCAGTGTCTCCGGACAAGATGGCCGCCACCGAGCCAGTGTTTCCGGACAAGATGGCCGCCGCCGAGCCAGTGTCTTCAGACAAGATGGCCGCCGCCGAGCCAGTGTCCCCAGACAAGATGGCCATCCCGGTGTCTGTTCCTGAGCCGGTGTCTGTTCCTGAGCCGGTATCTGTTCCTGAACCGGTTTCTGTTCCCTTTGTTCCTGAGCCGGTGTCTGTTCCTGAACCGGTGTCTGTTCCCTTTGTTCCTGAGCCGGTGTCTGTTCTGTTTGTTCCTGAGCCGGGGTCTGAGCCGGGTCTGTTCCGGCCCATAACCCCATAGCTGCCACTAAGATTTTTTTTTGGGGGGGGGGGGGGGGGGTTGGGGGGGGGCAGTAGGTCCCCCCATGGAGGCCGCGTCACCTTGGCCACCTGAACTGTCTGATCAACCTTGGCCACCTGAACTATCTGGTCCACCCTGGCCACCTGAACTGTCTGGTCCACCTTGGCCACTTGAACTGTCTGATCCAGGGGCTGGGGGGGCTCTGTCACGATTAGCCACACACTCCCTGGGTTATCACGGACTACATTTCCCTGCATGCACCTCCCTGGACTGATTACACCATACACCTGCACTGCACTGATTACACACACCTGCATCTCATTCACCCACACACATATAAACCGCTTCCACGCACCACACCAGTGCAAAGTCTTGACTTTCCTGGCTGTCATTTCTGAGCGTTACTCCCTGTGGATTGTTTATTACCTTTACCTTGGACTGTGTACCCTGTTTCTGATTATTCTCTGCCTACCTCGACTTGGATTGTTACTGGACCTTGCTTCTCGCCGCCTGCCCCGACCATTGCTTCTTATCTGGTTTGTCTCTGCCTTTTCTCCATTGCCCTGTTTGCTAGTGTTGATCCATGCCTGTTTGACTACTCTAATAAAGCTGCAATTGGATACCCTTGAGTCTGCCGATTTCCTAACACACATAAGCGGAATTATGGAACTTGTCATCATGCTGATGGATCTAATAATGTTTATGGATGAGTGAATACATTTATATTTTTAACATGACTGTGGTTTGAAGCAGGGCACGATTGCTAATGAGAGACAGATATCAGCACCACACATGAGTCCCACGGATATAAAGGAATAAGGACATTTAATTTTACCAAACTACCCGCAAGTGCTGAATTAATACTCACACAGGTCAATTTATTAGATGAATGAAACTTGTGAGGTAACGCAGTGCTGTTTCACTTGGTCTACACTATCACACTAAACTGCATTTGAGTGTGATGAAAGTTATGTTATTCTATGTGTTAGTTTGTCTGTATGAGACTAGCAGTAAGCTAGATCAACATTAGAATAACATACTGATCATATTCTAACATTTCATCATGTTGAGCTATATAACATTGATTTTATGTACATTTGCTCACCTGTCTAATAAAGTACACGCAAGAGCGGCATCTCTGTCAAGTCGAAGTTTGTCACGGAACAAAACAACAACAGCGTGAGCGTGCCGCTAGACGTAACGAAGTTGTCCACGTCTGTCGCCATGGTTACTATGGCAGTACGAGCGGAAACCAGGGATAACGCGGATATTACATCATTGACAGCCGACAAGTGAACATGGACGAGCCATTATTTAAAATCGGAATTTCTCTGAAATTAGAAATCTTTGGGAACTTTTGGGATATTGTCAGTACACAACTGCAGGAAATATATCACACTGTGCAAGTGATTTTGGGATATTTTATTACAAAAATATTACATATTGTAGCTTTAATTACACCTTAAATGGTGGTCGAAAGCCACAGTATGAACTGTCTAACAATGTCTAAACACAACACAGGTGGGGAGTGATTGGTTAATATTCGCCATTCGCTTGATGAGAGCATTTTTGCTGTATTTCCTATTGAAACAGGATTTCAATATAAGAGAAGAGGAGTCCTACGTCAGGTGAACTATTGAAATGATTACAGAAGTCCAGCTTACGTCACCAAATAGAAGTCTGTCATTTTCACCAGAAGATCAAGTTATGATGTCTTGATTAAACATTACGAGGTAAAAAAAAAAAAAGAAAAGAAAAAAGAAGAAACATGGATGAATCATTAACAATAAGATAAATAAAATGCATTCACAACTAGATATTCATTCCATGCAGACTTTAAAGGGGTTGTGCCCCCCTTTACGCCGCCTTCACACTGGCAGTTGAAATCAGCTCCGATACGGCTCCAAAACGACCGGAAGTCATTCATTTCCCACAGAGATTCGCAGACCGTATACGAATGGGTCCGAAACGGGTCCGAACGAGTGTGGTGCGAAGAAAATCGTGTCAGTTGGTAATCCGGATGTGTTCAAAAAATTGAACTCTTGCGAAAGGCTACGGACGGTTCCTATCCGACAATTGACCCTTCGCTAAGCCCCGCCCTCCCTAGTTACTGTTGCTATGCCTGTCAAGCTTTCGCGCCTGGCACGTCTATTACAGTGTGTATGCACCGGTGTCAGACATTCCCAATGAGATAATTAATAATTTTTGGCGAACATGTGAAATATCTGAGAGAGCAAGACAAAAGGGACTGCAGTATGCATTCGAGGGATATATCCACGACAAAATATGCAACCGATCAGAGAATAATTTCATAAAAATTGAAGCTAAAGCCTAACGTTATAGTCCCAGTGCAAGCAGCAGCGCCTCATACGCTGACCATTCAAATGGGAAACACACAAATTGAGGAACAGCTATGTTCGTGCACAGCAGGGTTAGTGAAATGTGAAAATAATCTAATAATTATAAATCAAACAGTTTATCCATAAATCTTGTGGAATAACACCGGGATTGGGTTAAAGTTAACCTTACTCAGTCAGGGGTAATCCGTCGATTAACAAAATGCTGAAATATATTTTAAAGTATGTCAGTGAGCCTCCGTCTTGTCTTTAATCGTCTTATTTTACGTTAAAATATATGCATTATGAACAAAGAACCGTCATTATTTCCAACTTCCAAGCAATAGGTGTTTTTGTTAATCCTGTGGACATGTAGTTGTGAATGGGGTCTCCCACACTGCTTGATCCACGCCCATCATTTCTCCACTTGGCTTTTAGATTTTCGGGAAGGAAAAAAATTCCACTCCCCCGTCCAAACTTTTAGGATACCGGGTATCAGATTTGCACAATTCATACGCACAATGCTTCGGCATGTTTCCCTCGCTCGAAAGCTTGCCAGACCTCCCGCGCCTAGTTACGGTTGCTAAGACACGATTAGCCAGTGGCGGTTTTCGGGCGTGGCTTAGCGAAGGGTCAATTCCAGGAAGTTAGCGTTGCTATGGTACTGATAAACAAACCTGAATTCTTAACTTTTAATAAAATAAATAATGATTTTATAACGATAAGTTGTCATGTCATTTTTTATTTTCATGATTTTCTAACGTTATTAGGGCAGTTAATACAAATTAAAATGTAGGCAATAATTAAATTTATGTAATAATATAATCGTATAATTATTTTATGTATAATTCTATTTATGTCTCTATAACCCTCATCAGAGAGATCATACAAAATTGTACATTCTGACACTGACAGAATCAACCTTTCTAATCTCTCCGCCATTTTTGTTCTACTCGCTTCCGACGCTTTTCAACGGTGTAGTACGACGTCCGCTGGGGGCATATTGCGAATTACGGAGCTGATTTCAACTGCCAGTGTGAAGCGGCGTTAGTTGCATCATGAACCATGATTGGCTACTTTCTAGACATTTTTTATTTTTTAATTCCAGAAATCTTTATAGTGCAAGATGAATAATGCATATTTTAGTTGATTTTTCCAGGAATAAATAAATAATACAATTTTATATATGTATTTCTGCCAAACATATTTTATTTCAGATTTTATTTCAAACGTGTATTTCTGGACTAAAAGCTACTCTCTAAATTACACAGCTAAACTCTAACCCAGGCAGCAGCATAGTGTCGGCCTGGATCTGGCACACATCTAGTACACGTGGATTCCACACGGCCCAGATGTGGGCCAGATCTGGGCCGACACTATGTTGCCGTCTGGGAAATTTGATATTTTCGGGTCTTTAAAATTAAGTCACAATGAATTTTAGAGAAACAAAAAAATAAAAGAGAAATATATTATAAACTTGCTTACCATGAGTGAACATTAAAAAATAAAGACCCTGTAAAAACAAATCCCAGACTGCATCCAAAATCGCATACTCTCTTGAGTCTTGAGTAGGTATTTATTTTGAATATGTAATTACTTAATGACTTAATGATACAAAGTATGTTCTATATAGTATGAATGTAATCCGCACATACTACATTCACCATGTTGTCATAATCATGTGACCTAGCAGCCTCAGTTGCATCACTTCACTTCCATTCATAAATCCTCTCCTGTGGCCTCATGGGATAGTAAAGTGTCTATGCACACTTCAGAATCTTGCCGGAAGTAGTAGGTCATCCGGGTACTTTTTACCTACTTTTTTTATCAATACTGTGAATTCGGACACACTTCTTGTGTCACATACTGTTTTTCGCTTCCTACTATATAGTAGGGAGGTATACGATTTCGGATGCAGCCAAAGTCACATTGATTTAAAGCCAAACATGAGATGGGACTCAGTACCCTTGGTCTGGCCTCTTGTTTTGTCAAATAAACATATTTTTTGCTGAAACATTTTTTCAGATGTTTCTAATTTTATTGAGAATGCAAATTGTATTATCTAGTAATAGTGCTCTGCGTGTTACATATTTTAGTTTTCAGTTAAGTTTGTCACTTGATTTACACAGGTCTGGAGAGTACAACAATCCGACGAATACAGCGTGCCTTCCCCTTTAAGAAGCCCCTCCTTTTCTCCACAGCAGGGGAGGGTGAGCATAATCCTGGAACAGCGATTGAAAAAAAAAAATCTACCAGTAGACTGTTTCAAGTTCCCCCAGTAGAAACTGTGCCTGATTTGTGGCCAATGCTGGAGATGTACGAAAAGGGAGGAAAACACTAAGCGGGTAGCTATGGAGATAGACCGTTTTCCTGGCCGCTTCCTTTGACAGGTGTTGAGTAGGTTAAAAGTCTTCAAACAGAGTCCACCATGTACGCCAAAGGGAAAGGAGCTGTCGTTCCATCCGATAGTCAAGCCAGAGAGAAGTAAGTGAATTTGTGCGTTGTCACATATAGAGTAAAAACCTGCACGTTCTCTGATGTCTGCGCTGTATTGCACGAGACGGCTAACGTTACCAGCGACACTTTACAAAGTAGTTTATTTGCAGGGTATGTGCAGTGTTCGTTTAGCTGTTTTGATATGTTTTTGTTTATGCGTGCTGCTTTAACTCGCTTTAACGTTACTTTGTAATGCATTCAGGTATTAGATTTTATTTGAAGATGTGTCCCATGCAGATGCAGAGTTTGTGGAGGGTTCGATTAAATGAATGCATGATGTAGATGCTCTTATGCTTCTTGTGCACGAGACATACAGAAATCCCACAGACCAAGACTGTGAACGAGCAGCTGTACAAACTAGTGTAAAGAAACAGTTTGTTTTGATGAGCATGTTTGTGACATGGTAGTAGTTTTTAATTAGTTCAAAACAACACAGAGTTGCTCATTACTGTTATTCATTGATGATCATACTTCCACTTTAAGTTGTCATAAACTGTCTGTTTTCTTAAATTGATTGTGTGCTGGCGACTTTGTTTGTTGTCTTAAATATATAAGCTAGGGCCTTCATTGTGTACAAAGACATCCAAGTAATGATGCTTTGTATATCATATTATATGTACAATGTAGTTTAAACTTTTTTCTGATTTTGTGGTTCCCCACAATCATTTAAAACCTGAAAATCTTAGGAGACTTTAAAAGTATGACTATCACACAAAGTCAAATATTTCTTTAGGGATGTTTATAGTTTTTCAAAGTTCTGCAGTGTTTAATCCGCTAGATATTGGTCTTTGTGGAGTAAATAGATTATGCATTCAAAACGACTCTCTCTATGAAATGACTTTTAAAAACCCTCATCTGGTAATTATGGCTTGAGAGGTCGTGGAAAAGTCAGTGTAAATTCAAAAACTGCGGGAACCTCATTTAAAAGATAACCGTCTTATATCTTGGCTATATCTAATGCAGAACAATCATGTGGCAGTCAATCCTTTACTGGTTTGTAAGGTTGTCCAAAAGTTGCTTTTAGTTCAGCATCATAATTCAGTGATGGCTGATAAGTGTCCATATGGCTAGTTTATGACAGTGTTGTTCTCTAGTTTGTAATTTTTGACTAGCTGCTTGGGTCTGCACCTGTGATCAGCTTCAGTTGTTCTGTTTAAACCTCTTTTTCAGGTTGCGATAATAGTGAACACTCAAAATTACGAGATGCTTTGTTTTAGTTAAGTGGTATCTTGGATGTTAATGCCTTTTGCACGTCTAGAAATGGCTTAAATGATTCACCTTAGCAAACATAATTCCTGCTGCTGAACTCATATTTATTGTGCAGTTTGTATTCTCAGTAGTCGAGAGTTTCTTTACTTAGTAAAAAAGTTTAAATTACAACTTTTGGCAGAGCATTAAAACACTATAAAATGGATCCATGGAAAGTGCACCTTCTCTGGCCAAAGGAGCAGATGGGTTCTCAGTTTGGCAGTTTTGATGCAAGAATGCTGTGCTTTGATTTTTCGTCAGAAAACTTTTTAGGAACTTGTCATTTTCACCCTTTTCTCTTGTCTCACACGTCTGTGCTGGGTGAATAATTGATAGGAGGGTTGAAAACATGATTTTCTAACAGTGCCTTTGTAGGACGGTTATGTGTGATTCATTCATGTTTAAAGACGGTTTTATCAGAGAGCCTCAGGCGAGATGTCAGGTGTGCTCAAGGCATACATTTGGCAGATTTCTTTGATGTGAGGACTCCGTGTGGGCTCTGTTGTGATGAGAGCAGAACGTGGGGACCCGTTCATCTCTGGTAATACATTTAGAGATTTTCTTTTGGAGCTGTCATAAGCTGATTTGTGCTCACCTTGGTTCATGTCTAATGAAAAATGTCACGTCCCTGAGCGAACCCATTTAAATGTACGTTACTTTTACCTTAAAACTTATTTATTTTTCCTCATGTCATTCCAAACTGTTATGCTGGTAATTTTTTATGTGGAATGCACAATGAGACATTTGGAATAATTTCCAAGACCTGTTTTCCATACGGTTGCATAATGAGTAGTCTGTCAAGCTCCAAAACGTTTGTAAATGTACCATGAAACTAGTCTATGGTGGTTTAGATTTATTTTTTTTAATTCTAATGTTAGACTTTTCTGTTTTCAGGTTATTTCGTTTTTATATTAGTTTTAGTTTTTTTTTTTAGGGCTGCCAAAGTTAATGCACTAGTATTAGTATCATTTAAAAATGCTGAACTGTGTTAAATGCAGTCCAGTGTTACTGCTACCTAGTGGCATTTTTATGTTTTTTTTTGTTGTGGGTGGTAAATATTTCAGTTTTCATTAGAAAATCATTTTGGGTCAGTAAGAATGTTTGAATGTTTTTTAAAAGTCTCTTGTTCTCAACATTTAGCTAGTTAATAAAAACTGTGTTATGTGATGACAAAGCTGAATTTTCAGTATCATTACTCCAGTCTTCAGAGTCACATGATCCTTCAGAAATTATTCTAATATGTTGATTTTGTGCTCATGGGAAACATTTCTTATTATTATCAATGTTGAAATCAGTTGTGCTGCTTGGTGCTTAATGTTTTTGTGGAAACATGATTAATTTATTTCAGGATAATTTTGATGAATAGAAAATTCAAAAGAATAATAACACAGTTAAACTCAGTTTTCATGATGTCTGATTACAAGAGTCGAAACACATGACGCTTGATGTTACTGACATCCAACATGCTCCTATTTGATTTGAGACAACTTAAAGGGATAGTTCACCCTAAAATGTACCCCATGATTTACTCACCCTCAAGCCTTCAGAGTATTTCATAGTACAGAGCCATGTGAAGTACTTTTATGAAGGATGGGTGCACTTTATTTGGCCTTCAAAATCATATCGTCCATTCACTACCACTATAAAGCTTGGAAGAGGCAATTTGTTTTTTTGAATTTAATCGATTCGTCTGAAAGAAGAATACACCTAGGATGGCTTTAGGGTGAGTAAATCATGGGGTAATTTTCATTTTCGGGTGAACTATTCTTTAATGGCCCTTTTTCCTTCTCTTAAGGAAGGGGGAAAAGGAGTATGAAAGTACTATTTCGCACCTGCATTATATTTTAGGCCAAGCAGTCTGACCTGTGTTTAATGTTCCCACTTCCCAGTGCGCTCGAGACTCCACACAGCGCTACAGGGAGTCATGGTGAGGCTATTTTACAGAAAGACCTTATGTTCCAGCAGTACCGTAACATCAGCTCTTTTTACCTCACTCGCCTCAAAACAAACCCACCTATACTGAACTACACCAACATCACTGGAGTTAGCTCTTCTGAACACCTCCGTTTGGCAAGACTTTCTCCCAGAGGGAGAACAAAAGGGGAAGGGGCTGAGAGACTCACGGGTTGTCCCCCTGGGCAGTCCCTCCAGCAGACCTCTTTTTGGGCTTTTGAACAGGGAGGCTGAGCTTTAAGACGGCATGCCGCAGGCTCCTGAGGCCCCAGCCAGTGACAAGGTCTCTACCACCCCCTCCCCATAATATGCTTCTTTATATGTCCTGTGCTCCTCTGGAGAGAGCTTACCATTTAGATTTTGCTGATCAGGTTTGCATACATTAACACCTGCTCTCAGCCATTTGAATATGAGAGAGCCTGGCATGTGAAGCCAGATGTTTTTGAACGGTGTGTAAATATAAAATAGAATATATTTCTTTTTTAGCAGTACCTACCAGCTAAGGCAAGTATTACTATTACTACTATTGCTTATACATTTCAAATGAAGATTACTCACAAACTTCAGCACATAGGCCTAACGTTTCTTAAACCTCAAATTATGTGGCTTGTTGAGCAAAGGTGGACTTTTTCATTTCAAAGTGATGTAGGGAGTTTTCAGACCTGTAGATCATTTGCTTTGTTCCTAAACAGGGACTTTTTTGTTACAATGTAGTATTTTCTTCTTTGTTCGGTTCGCTTTCTCAAGGGAACATTTCAAAACGTCCCAAAATGTGTTTATGCAAGTCACATGTGAGTAAAACTTTCCTCTTATTGGTCACAGTTTCCTTAAGATGGACTGACAAGTTCGCTCCATGAATCATTTAAAGAAGGCAAGAAACATGAAAAGTTCTAACTGGTAAAAATAAAAATGACAAAAATTAGGCTATAATACAAAAAAAAAAAAAAAAATCATATATTAGGCCTAATTTATAATGCAGTTCGAGCTGGAATCAAGGCTTCGTCGGGACAGCATTCTTGCAATGCACGAAGAAGAGCAATACACAACATTTTAAGGATAGGACACGCTATTTGGTTTTCAACTGCGATAACTAATGTGCTCACTCACTGAATCAGACACGCTGCTTTTTATATAACCCATTTCCCATTATGAATTATGATACCACTTGGTTCGTTGGTCCATTGGGTCGGATTTCTTTCTCACCTCAACCGAACCGCTCCAGAGTTTGTTTTCAATTGACCTATGGCTAAGCCACGCCCCCTCCACTCACTCGGACAAACAGTCAACATTCGGTGACAGGCGCTATGGCAGCTGTCACAGCAGGAGACATTTCAGAGGAGGCAATTGATCATTTTTGGAGACAGAAAGATTATATATATATATATATATATATTGGTAGAAAGTTGTCTAAAATATTGTGCTTTAATATGTAATTAATGGTTCATGATCAAATTAAATATGTACAGGTCTAAGTTGCATACGTTTCCAGGAAGCCTTTTTACCATCTTTACCAAGAGTACCTCTCCGTTAGTTTGGTGCTACAGTATTTACATGAATCATTCAGCACAACATTGCTAACATTTGTTATCTCGGTTATTTACAGATACGTTAATGAAGCTAAGTGACATGATGTACAACGCAGCTAGAAGCTAACGTTAAGGTTTTCTAATGTTAGGCTAACGTTACGTTAGAGACATAAAGATAACGTTCAAATACGTTGTTGACTTACCTTAGAACAGATGTAGACATCCTTGTTTAATTTATTCACGTTTAGTTGGTGTTGTGGTCTACCATAACTTAATCCAGACAATTATCTCGGTTGAGATGTGGCTTGGGAAAGGGTAAAAACACCATCGCCCAGCCTCTCGGGATACCTAGTGTCGGAGTTGCATGTACTCCATGCACACCGTTTGACCATTTTAAACTTAAAATGACAAGAAAAAACATATAAAAACGAATGAAAACTGACTAACTGCAATGCATTTCAATGGACGAGGAAGCAGAGAATGTCCGAGTGTATGGGAGCTATGCGCACTGTGATTGGCTCATCGCGTTTGGGGGCGTGGCTTAGCCACAGGTCAATTGGGCCGAGACCACCTCGTTCAGGCGATTGTTTTGGTCCGGATTGCTATTGGTGTGTTCATATGCCTAAACAAACTAAACTGAGGGAGAAAATGGACCAGGTTCCGAAACAAATACTCCAAATGAGTCAGGTGTGAAAACGTCCTAGTATTTATAATTAATATTTTCACCTGGTTGATCTCATGTAACAGTGAAAAAAATCCCATGGACATAAAGGCATAGGTCACCTAACAATAAAACTGTTATCATTTATTCATCCACAAACCTGCATTACTTTGTTCCCTAAAACAAAAAATGTTTTATTTAAAAAAATAATATTTTATAAAATGTTTTATTTTATAAACATATTTTTTTTTCTCTCCATACAATGAAATTGAAAATGAATAATGTGAAATTCATTCTGCATTCTGCAAAAGAAAAAAAGAAAGACATAAACACAATGATGAAAGAATTGTCATTTTTGGATGAAGCATCCTTTTAACTTAACTACAAAAAAAGACCCAGACAATCACCCATAACATCTGGGCAACGGCATAGATGCATACTTTTTTTTTTAAAAAACATCATCTTTGCATCCACATTGCAATGCTAAAATCCTTCAGAACATCTTAGAAACCGCATTGCAACGTGTTAAAAACACTCATAACACCCTATCAACCGCATTGCAACGTCCTGAAAACCATCCACAACACCTTGCATTGTGGGAACGTGTTTTGCTGGTGCATACATCATTTGCATTTCCCGAAAATGTAAAAATCTGCCTTTTCTTTTTGTATTACAAAGGTTTTCTTGATTTTGATTAGAGGTGGGAGAAAAAATCGATACAGCATAGTATCGCGATATTTTCTGTGGCAATACTGTATCGATACACGGGCGCCAAGTATCGATCTTTTATTATTTAATTAGCTACACATGAGAATTCTCTACACATGAGAATTCTCATCTCTCTTCTCTCAAAATGTGTTGTGCAAGGCAAGCATCAAGCGCTGCGGCGATAATACACACTCGCGTTTAGGAGTCGGGACATTCACTTGCACAATCGGGCCAGCAGTGCATCGTGACTGAAGTTTACCATTTGCACGTCTTTTTAAGTCTTACCAGTTTAAACATTCAAGCGATTTTAAACTAATTAGTGCTCGCGTGCTCTCTGAGAGATTATTTTCTAAGCGCACATTCATAGAAAATCCGCCTCAAAAACAGCTGGCCAGTAACAAATGTTATTTTTCGCGGATTGTATTGCTTTAACACGCAAAATTGTGTCAATTTCGGTCTTCGTGAGTATACTCTAAACATAGTCGGTTTTGTCTTTAATAAGCATAAAACACATGTGACAGTATAGTGAACACAGGATCCGTGCACTAGCTCTTAAAGTGACGGCAGCCATATGTGTCTGTCATTAATTTTGTTGTCAAAAAAACAACAAAAGATAGCTTTAAGTTAAAGGAATCAGGATTAATAGCCTATGTATTTAATTTAGTCAGGACTAAAATACTACAGTTACTATCTGGGTAGTATACAGTGTTGTATATCCATTTGATTACATTATTCAGTTTCTGTATTTATGAATACTAGTGTTAGACCTATTCAAAAACTTTTCTCTTTATTTGTCATTATTTGTATCTTTATTCTATTGTATTTATTTGTGCTACTTTTTTCAATTTAATTAAACAATTTAAATCAAGCTTCCTTGTGTTGTGTAAATTCTTAACAATATTACCCCCATTGTAAAAATTGCAATGAGCGCAAACATTTAGGCGATATAAATGTAATAATTTTGTTTGGAAAAAATGCAAAAATTGAAGTTGAAAAAAGGTAATAAATTGCAATATATTGCAGAATATCGCAATATGTTTAAAATCGCAATAATATCGTATCGTGACCTAAGTATCGGGATAATTTTGATAATTAACTTAAGCATAATCTACAAAAAATGAATTCTAATTTTCAAATACTACTTTTGTATCAGTATAAAACATAGATCTGTATTGAGGTTGTTGGTAGGAATGTACTTGTTAGCGGGCGGAAATTGCTGTGATTAACTTATCTAATGAACTTGATCTAATTTATTTTGGCCGCATCCCAGCATTGCTTGTAGTTTCTGCTCTCTCAGCAAGGCCAGACGTTTCTTCTTGCCCGCACCTCAGGAATGCGTCCCATCAGCTGTAATTCCCTGTTCCCATCCCTCTGTGATGTCTTAAATTGCTCGGTCCTTCGGAATCCAGGGGTCCTGTTCTTGGCTCTTGCACTCAATGTTCCTGACAACTCTCCTTGAAGGCGCAATTGAATGAATGGTGTTCAATAATGCATCAGGGCCAGGTGCTGGTACCCTGTACCAAAGCTCACAGTACCCTCCTTCACCCAGATCACATGGGCCTCCCTTCCATGAAATTTTTATCAGCCCACTCCTGGGATTCCACAGTTTGATCCAGATCATCTCGCGCTCCCTTATACTTCAGCAGATGGCAGCTGCTAAATGTTCTTCAAGCCCAGAGGTCGAACCCCTTTGGATTTCCTAAACTCTTGCTTATGGTAAGAGAGGTAGTGAGCAAAGTGAGTAACAAATTTCAAAGTGGAACAGTTGTCTTGACTAAATTGCTCATTGCAGTAAGTCAGTCAGAGACATGTAATGGTGGTTTTTACTTCCTCCAGAAAACAAAATAATTCCAGTGTTCTGCCCTAAATTTTGAGACTCTTGCCGTTTATTTCATAGCCAATAAATATCTGGATATGACTCATAACTGTTTTCAGAGGTCTATGTGTTTTCTTGCACTTTAGGTTCATTTGAGTCACATTATGTGTTAAGTTTTGATTTAATGCACTTCTACAGAGAAAATGCCATGGTAGAATTATATCTGACATGTTTTTGTTTATTCTTACAGAGGTTACGTTGTAGAGATGCACTGGTCGAACGGCCATAAATCGGAACCGAATGCTTTTTGCTCGTAACACACGAATGGATTATAGTCTTATTTTGGCTGATCTCTATTTTGGACTTTCAATAATTTCCCAAAATGTCATTTGTATGAACATTTTACGAAGTCTGTATGTTAACACAGGCCAGAGACGGGACAGATCGAAGATGGACACAAAGAAGGGAACACAGACGTGCCAGCAGAGCAAATATTGTGCAGGCACAGCCAGCTCACTGATTGCGACGCTCGAATTTATAGGAAGAAAAAATAAAAACAATGAGTTGGGGGGTGAGGGTTTATACGAATATAATGAAGGAAACTGACTATCTTCAGAAAAGTTTTGTTGGGATTTTCTTTTCCTCTTACTTCTGTATAAAGCAGTGTTTATACACGCTGCTTTGTGTACAGCAGCGGTACCCAAAGAAACTGCTGCTTTTCCATAAGCACCACCTACTGTCAGAGAGTGAATTTGCATTTTCATTCAGTTCGTCTGCTGTTTTTGTTTTGTGCAGGTGTCTTATGCAGAATCATTTTATCCAGTTTGCCTGTTATAGAGCAAATAAACAACAAATAAATTTGCTTAAAGAAAAAAAAATTGGCAACCCTTATTAGAACTGGCCAATTTGCTTGTAAAAAAAAAAAAAAAAACGGAATCGTACATGAAAAATGATTGGTGCATCGCTAGTACATAGAGCTAAGGTCTTTAGAGTAGATGCCATGTTTAATTATATACAAATGTCTATGAGGGACCGATGTGCTGTATGTTTAATTGAACACACTGTTGCGTACTTTGTTTACATTGCAAATATATCTGTAGTTATGATATGTGACGCTATTGTATAGCTAGACTGTACATCTAAAACGGACTGCCCTTAACAGCCTTGTTTTCATTCAGGTAAAATTAAATATGGCATTTTTCCTGACTAAGATCTTTAGCGGAGCTTGAATGAGTCTCATGGGTGCCGTTCAATTTAAGACAAGGCATTGAAATGTATATTCATTGAAATGGATTTCAATGAATATAGCTAAATAAATAATTATGCCACAATTTGAAAAAACAATTTTTTTCGAATACCCCCCCCCCATCATATAACGAGGATCACGATCCATGATCTTATCACGATTCTTTTTCATGTTGGTTTGACTATTTTACTAGTCACTAAGCAGTACAGCCAAACTAATTTACCTATTTTTAACCTTACTAGGTAACAAAACAAAAAAGAAAATTTAGCCCATTTAGCCCAACTGGTAATGCCAAAATATAATTATTTTATCTTTGTTATTAAACATAAGAACAAAGATGCAAATGACAAATATTAGGAAAAATACAATATAAGATACAAATGAAATACACAGACACAGTGCATTAATTTTTCAAGCCATACAGTTGGTGTATTTACTGTAGCATTCAAGTAAGAAATTGAATGAACAAATGTAAAAATAAAACTTCACTCTGCGAATTAAACTGATTAACACTGAAGCTACTGAAGTTATGTAGTCAAGAGCAGTGAGTGCGTCTTTGTATTTTGTTTTTTGATTTAACGATTTTCGACAGGAATATTAGGATGATGTCACTTTAAGACCGAATGCATGGATCCAACATACTACCGACGCATCTGAACTGTTAAACCTTGTGTGTATTTGACAGTTTAAACGCAATAAAATGTGAAAGAAAACATTGTTCAGTACTCATGCACTGTGTGACAGCCTTTACTAAAGTACACTAGTGCGTGTACTTCGGGTGAACGTGCTCAGAAAGCTTATGTCAGAACAGCGTGAAAATTAAAAACTACCTGGCAAGGCTTTAAAACGCATGCAAATAATAAACTTTCATGATGGCAAAGTACTGCAATGTCACGTGAGCGTAAACCTAGCATTGCCAAATATGATGTGTATGCAGTACATGGCGTTGTACAGTATGTTGGGACGGGGCACTAGAACTGCTACTGATAGAATGTGTACTGTAGTGTATCACGAGACTTCAGTCTTTCTTCAAAGAGCGTGAAAAAAAACTAAAGTGAATTTAGTTTGGCTCTAATGCTCAGTATCTTGCAAAATAGTCTTCAAAAACAACATGAAAAATAATCTTGATAAGATGTGATATGAAAAACTGTGATATAGTTTTTTTTTTTGCCATATCTCCCACACCTACTTCTGTTTGTTTTGCCTGTCACATGAACTGAAAAGTGTTGCTTAATTTTAAAACCTTACAAGTAGATATATATAGCTGACTTTCTAATTACATAGATCCTTTGTGGCAATAGAACCTTTAAATGGACTTTGTTTGAACCTCTCGCTCTCATCCACAGTTTTATGGTCGTCGTTGACTCCCCCCCCTCCCCCCCACCACTATCTCTCGGTAGGAGGCATTGTCATTCTGGTCACGCTCCCGCGCCAGTGCGCCAGTGTTTGTGCTGTAATGGAGCGCTGGATCTCCTCCCTGTCTTTCATATCCAACTTTATCACAGTCATTGACTGGCTGATCAGAGGGAGCTCTCCTCAGCTATTTATGAGCCTGCCACCCTGGATGCCTCCTTCCACTGACTCATTCACCTCCTCGCTGATGCCTGGGGAAGCTTCCTGCTCCCACACAAATACACGCTTCTGCCCACTGTGTTGGAGTATATGTGTTAGAGAGAATGCTCTATCAGATCAGTGTTATTTTTGTATTAATTTATGTATATACTATTATAGTTTTTATTAATATTATTGTTTGTTTTTATTTTTGTATTTTTCATTTTCAGCTGTTTCATTTTAGTAATTTTATAATGTAAAATTATAAGTTTTAGTTTTAATTCATTCCCAGTTAGTCATTCTTTTTGTTTCAACTTAAACTTACTTTAGTTGCCAAGGTAATGTTTCTAATTTTTATTTAGTTCAGGTTATATTATATTTAAATAATAATTTTTTTTTATCGTTTTTTAAAAGTTTATAACAAGATTGCTAATTTTCTTAAATATTGGTTAACGGTTAGCATACATGCTCCAAAACATTGAGCCTTGGTGTTCATTTGTTTGAGACAAATTCAAATTCAACGTTTTCTGTTTCCCATTTCCCTGTTCTTAAGTCTCACTGTATCTATAAGTGGAAAAGGTTAAAAAAAAATGGTTTAGTAATTTTTTTAATTCTGTCATCATGTTAATCATTCACAAACCAGTATGGCTTTTTTTCTTCTGTTGAACATAAAAGAAGATATTTTTAAGAATGTTTCAGCTCTTATTCATACAATGAAAGCCAATGGGGTCCAAAACACAGTGGACCCCATTGATTTTCATTGTATTAAAAATGGAACATGAGTGTGAGTAAATGATGGCAGAATCTTTATTTTTTGGGTGAACTATACCTTTAAGTTATCTTTTCTGTTTAAGCAGTGCTTAATTTTACTTAAAATAAGCAAATATGTTATCTCTGTGTTGAAAAGTCAGATTTGGACATGAACATGTCCACATGGAATAGCCACTCTGTTGTGTATGCCATCATCACCTTACCCATGGTGGAAATAAGTGTTTTTGACCCAAATGTGCCGCATCCAGACGAAAACCGTGTTTCTACCAAATTGTGCCCGTCTCTCGATGTAATTTTGCCAGGAGAGCTTTGCAGGGCTATTTTCTCTTTTCTCTCATGGCTGATGGAAGAGAAAAGGAAAGGATAGGAGCAAAAGGGATGGTATGTTTCAGCCCTGCGGTACATTGGGAGCTGGGTAATTGCTAGCCCAAGCGGCTAAACAACAGACATAATGGATACAGAAAATGACAAAAACACAAGAATCGCGATGGTGCTGTCTGATTACTGTGACAACTCCAGCCATGCTTGCTTTGGCTGATCTCTCGTTCTTTTCACAGAGTAAACGGGCTGTGGAGATCGGCCGCGTGGCCGCTGTGGTTGATGGGTGTTTTGTGTGTACATGTGGACAGACATGTCTGTATCCACTGATTTTCTTTCTGACACTTTTAAACAGCATCCAAACTAGAGTGACAGCAAGTTAGGTTAGCTATGTTCTAAAAGTCTAGCTATGTTCTAAAACCTAGCGAGCGGCCTACATAAGCACTACCTTCTAAGATGATGTATACACAGAACGTGTTCTTCCAATCCACTGCGCTGCCTTTCCATTCTTTTTCTATGTAAACATGCACTAGGCGGATGTGTTTCACCAATGTGTTCACTTGTGTCTTGTGTTTTTTGTAGTGTCTCATGCATGAAAAGTGTTCTGAATATGCTGCTCTCAAATTAGAAGAACTTGGTGTTTTGTTTGGTTTTGTTCCACTTCACTGCGTCTCACATTTTTATCCGCAAAACGCATTCTGTCTGTGTGAATGGCCCCTAAGGCAGCATGCTAAACTTTATGGAACCTTTATGGGACGCTCTACATTGGCAGCAACACAAATAGTGAGTGATCTGCACTGGGAACTTTACTTGTAGTTGATATTCATAAAATATGTACATTAGCAACTTGCTAACATAAAACTTGATGTAAAATAGTCTATATGTACCATATTTGTTTTGATATTGTTCATGAAATAAGTTTATTTAGATTTAACATTTCTTCTCAGTGAAGTCTGTTATACCATGAATATAACGACTGTTTTTTTCTTGTTCTCTTCTAGATTAGCTTTATACGTGTACGAGTACTTGTTGCATGTTGGGGCCCAGAAATCAGCACAGACCTTCCTTTCCGAGGTAAGACTCTATTTTCACACGGACACCCACACACGCACGGGGACACACACGGACACACACGGACACGGACACACACTAATTTTTTCTAATGAGGACATCTCATAGACTTCCTTTGGGTTAATGATATTTTCTGACACTTAACCTGATCCCTAAACATGACACTCACCGGAATATGTTCAGCATTAGATTTAAATAGAAGCATGATCGATTTATAAGCCTTTTTAACTAGCCACCTAACTAATTGGTGGTATGGTTTCACTATATTAGTGGGGACATTTTGGACCCTACATGTATAGTGATCTTTTACACACACACACACACACACACATACACACACACACACACACACACACACACACACACAAAATTTGTAGTTATAAAACTATACACTCCTGAAAAAAAAAAAAAAAAATGGGCCAAGCCAAAAATGGCAAAATATTTAGCGGTCTTTTAATGGTCTTAACCATTTTAATCCCAAAAATAGGAAAATTAGCAAGAATTGCACAAATACAAATTACATGAATACTGCAAAAATACTGTAGATAAAGTAACTATGGACTGAATGACCTTCCTCAACTTGCAGACAGCTTTTTACAGTGTTTTTACAGTCTGTGTTGTTCCACCAGGCCTGTATTTACCTAATATTTGTGACATAGGCAAAGGCTACTTTTGGGCCCCCCCACACCTGTACTTTTAAAGGAAATGGGGGAAAAAGCATAAAAAAAAATTAAACAGTGATGTCAAATTTTATATTGTGGCTTTATATGGGATCGTGTACTTGCATGTTTCATTAAATTATTAACACTTTACCAAAATCAAGCTCAAATGAAGTTTTTTTTCAGTGAATGTGGTGTTTTTTCGTCATTAGAACGGCTGCATCTGAGGCAGTCAGTCCATTACGTCACGTTTTCATCAGCTTAAAGTTATGAAGATTATTGTAGCTGTAGCTATGTTTTTCTGTTGTTGTTTTTTTCTGTCATTTGGCCAAAATCTCACATTATAGTGAAGCGCTACACACAGGCTATTTTGGCTGTAACTCAAGGTCAAATCCAAGACGCTCTTCTCCACACCTCAAATACATAAATGATCACCCTTTATATATAAAGTGTTTCTTGAGTAAAGAAATCGCTGTACTTATTCAAAGAACCAATTCTTTATTTACCCTTGTATCGTAAATAAGCAGAGACGCTCCAAACTGCTTGTGGCACTTCATTTAGGATAGAGATGGGGCGGAGCTATGAGGTTTGACTGACAGTTTGAGGCGGCAATGGAGTTAAGAGATTTGGTCACAAGCACTTTTTAATACTTGTCATTGGTTACATATTTGCAAAACCCTCAGACGTAAACATTTTTAGATTTTAAATTGTATTATTCATTTATAAAGTAATTGAAAAAAGGCTCCCAGTTCGTTTGAGCTTAATGTGAGACCAAATATTCACTTTAGGGTTCAAACACGGACTAAACATGAGCCTGATGGACTTGTTCTCAAGCCACTTCTTTACGTTCTTTGCAATTTGGGTAGGAGCATTGTCTTGTTGAAAAATAACATCTGATCATTCCCTTTTAGATAACAACTTTTCATTTGTGGGAAGCAAGCCATTCTGCAATATTCTCCTGTAATCCAAAGCATTAAATGACTTTTCACTGTGAACCAAACCAATACCAGCAGCTAAAAAGGCTCCCCACAAAATATTCTGCCAAAACCTTCATTTTGCCTTTGTTTTTTTGAGAAAGCAATGGCTTTTTAAGTAGTGCATTTGCTTAAATTTGGCTAATTTCCTGACCAATCACTTGTGGTTAAGACAAATAAAAGCTTAGAATATATATATTTGTTGGAGTGTATATTATTATGTATACTTGTGTTATTATAATATAAATGCTGTGTGTAAATGCATACAATAAGCAATATATATTTATATTTTGCAATGTGCCAAGCATTGCAATATACATTTCTTTTCTAATGTGGTGATTTGGCATCACTTAAAAAAGCATGTTTTCTATCAAGCTTGTTCTTTTCTGTAATGCTATTAAATCTAAATTGAATCCACTTGTTTCATTTGAACTGTTCAGGATGTTGTGAGTCTGCGCTGTACTGCCACAGTAACATTTTTCAGGAAATTTGTTCATCCACATTTAAATGACAACTTTAGATTTTTTTTGTGTAAGTAAATATCTAACACACAACATATTCACATAATTGTTTGCTTTTCCCCATATTTCAACTCTCCCAGAATCTATGAACGAGTATGTGTGCACCAACCATGTGCAAAATTATTAATTATCTGGTAATAGTTGTTTATGTTACGCCGACCGGCAGGTTTTTTAGTTGCAGTGTATTTGTGAACAGCCATTTCCAACCATTGCTCTGTTACCCCAGGCTGTTTTTTTTCCACCCTGTTGACTTGGCGGCATCTCTGCTGCGTTGAGGCATTGTTTCCCTGTTTCTCCAGCACTTCTCAAAAGCACCACAAGTTGGTCAGATGTTTATCGTGCCGTTTGGCAGCCCGACGAGGTGAAATTGACTGATAATGTGTTCTTAACCTTCAGACCTGCTTCGGTAATCCACTTTCAGCTGCAGTGAACAAACCCATCCTCTCTATCCTCTTAGAATATATTTTTTCTCGCAACAGTTTCCTGTGTAATCATCCATATATAATTGTTATAATAGGCTAATTCTTTCCTCACACTTTCCATGGTCAGTTCAGGTCCCTCTACTCACCTATTACAAAGGGGAACGTTTCTTAAATACACTGAGATTATGGCCTTAATGAGAAGCGCCCTGGTCATTTCCACACAAGCAGAAGGGATGGAGAGTGAAAGTGAGCCCCAAGGACTGAATGAAGCGTAGGAAAAACAGAAGCCATGATTAATTTTTAGGGTCATGGCTCTAGAAGGCTAAAGCCTGCTGTAGGTCTCCACAATGGTTGATTGACCAGGATAAAGCTGAGTAATGACGTTGCCTTCAAGTCATGTAGCAGTAGTCGTATTTACGAGATGTGGGCATGTGAAGGGCATCAACATTGTAACTACCAGTTGTGAATCTCTGGATTTTCTTTGAGCTCTGACTTTCTGAGTTGAGAGTGTCTTAATCAGTCATGGTGGAAGCCAGTTAGTATTGGTCACAATTATGTTTGCGTTGTGAATGCTGAGTTTAGTTATTATACATTTTGTATGTTGTTAAAGGCATACTGTAGTTCAACCAAAATATGTATTTTTCATCATTTACTTATGAACTGTATGACTTTCTTACTTCTGCAGACCCCGAAAGAAGATTATTTTGAACTATTTTTGTCCGTATAACGAAAGTCAATGGGGTCCAAAACAACATTGGACCCCATTGACTTTCATTGTATGGACAAAAAGACATTTTTCAAAATACCTTCTTTTGTGTTCCACAGAAGAGAGAAAGTCATGGTTTGAAACAATGTGAGGGTGATATGCATTGACCATAATTCTGTTGTATTAGTCCAAAATAATAATGAAATTGCCCAGACCAAAATCACTTCAACTCATGTCCTATCAGAAACATCTGATATATTTCTCCTCTCTGCCTATAACATTTGGAGCTCCACTGCCATAGAAGGATGGAGTGAGGAACAGTGTAATGCTGCGGTGTAAAAAAGCAGGATGATATATGGGATGTGGATTGGGTCAGGGACCAGTCTGCAGAACGTCTGACAGGAAAATGTTTCGCATATTAGCTACAATCTCAAAACCACTCTCTTTCTCCTTTCTTTCCTCTCACTGCCACAGATCCGATGGGAGAAGAACATTACGCTAGGGGAGCCTCCTGGATTCCTCCATTCATGGTGGTGGTAAGTCTCATATGTTTTGTTTTTTTTAGCTTGAAGAGCTGTCTATATGTCTGTGTGCAATCTAGTGCGAATAAATGAGTATTTAGATATGGACAGATGATTTTCTTTTATTATCAATGCACTGTCAAGTTGTCTTGTACATTTTTTTCTCTTTCTCAGTACTTGCTAAACGCACACATTTTGCGTTAAGCTACGAAATCACAGCTCATTCAACCATATTTAGTAGTGCTTACTAAGACAAGCATCACTATTACTGTTACTTAGAGTTAGTTTGACCAAAGCTCAAATGTCTCGTCATGCGCCTCTCGTCATGGCTGGTTTAAGCAAAAACTCAGAGCTAGGATTTATAGCTTGTAACTGTATTGCATTACACCTGCTTAACAGCAAGGATGGAGGATTCTGCCTATCAACTTTTTAAACTCGTCAGCTAGGTACAATTATCTAGCTGGTTGATAGATGAGATTTTGTCAGAATGGCAAGAATGACTCGTGTTAATCTTTGTAGCGTCAGTAAGAATGTGTTGAAATTTACAAATTAAACAGTAATGTTTTGCAATGTATGTTATTGTTTTTCAGCAAAAGTGTTTATAAACGTATTGCTGTCTTGGAGATTCCTGTGAGATCTGTCTTCACAACTACTATTGCACATTTTGTTTTTATAAAAATTTTATGCAAGAAAAACATGTGAATTTTTATATATATATAAATACAAATTATTATTGTTATTATATTTTTTATTTTTCAAATAATTTAAAAATAAATATTAAAGAATAAATAATATTGTAAAAAATATTTTTATATAAATTTTAAATGATACATTAAAAAATTGTACATCTGACTTTCTTTCTGACTTTTTTTGCTGTTTTGGACAGATAATTTTCTTTTATCAATGCACTGTCAAGTTGTTTTGTAAGGTTTTTTTTTTCTTCAGTACTTGCTGAACACACACATTTTGCGTTAAGCTACGAAATCACAGCTCATTCAACCATATTTAGTAGTGCTTACATTTTCCTGTCAAATGTTGAGAGCGTATTATTGTAGCGCGAAAGTACATTAATATAATGCGCGAGCGGAATCTCTCTCCTCGCGCGCGGAATATACTGTGCCGAGCGCGAATCCCTCTGCTCGCGCGTGCTCTCAGATATACTCTGCTCTTGTAAGAATTTTCACTGGGCTCGCTCAGACAATATGCCTGCACTTAAAACGTGTTCAGTGCAATCGCGAATCTCTCCTCTTCGCTTAAAGAATATGGAGGAACAAACCTGCAGAAATTAAAAATGAATAAAAGAATAGAAATGAATAAATAAACAAATAAATATGCGAATAAATGTAAAAATAAATAAATAAATGACTATTTATACTTTTATTTCCACATTTATGTACAATTATATTTTTTCCAATTTTTTTTTTTTAATTTATGCATTTATTTATTTTCAATTTTATTTATTTTCACATTTATTTATGTATATATGTATTTATGTCTACATTTATTTATTTGTACATTTGTTTATTTATACATTTATTGCTCTGTATGCTAATGAGGGGGTCTTTTACCTAAGACATAGCAATCGATCTCAGAGTGGCAGTGCTGAAGCATTGAGGCCACAGTGACACCTTGTGGTGTGACCAAATACGCAAGAGGTTTGTGGACGTGACTTTTCAGGTCACGCAGGAAATAAATGACATAGAGATGGGCAACATGGCCAAAATCTTATAACACGGTTTAGGTCCTTTAATATGCCCTAACTGTATGTAGCTACCCAGTGGGCATATGATGTCAATTTAACATCAATATGACATCAAACATTATGTCAAAATGACGTCACGAAATAGGTCAAAAATGAAAGTCATACTGACGTCAAAGTGTCGATGTCAAGAGTTTGACCTCTGCTGATGTGATTAATTGAGTGATGATTGGCCAATATTGAAGACACCTGATGTTAACAAGCAGAATCACAGCGTCACACGTCCCACATCTGCAGTGCAAAGATGGATTTTGTTGAAACTGATTTTATTGGTGACAGCCCTATAGTAGTGCCTTATTAACTGAATTGATCAGTTAAACTTAAGAACTTATAGGCTACATGATGATGCATATAGCCTATAATATATGGAGGACCGAACCTGCAGAAATTAAAAATGAATAAATAAATGAATAAATAAACAAATAAATATGTGAATAAATGTAAAAATAAATAAATAAATGACTATACTTTTATTTCCTTATTTATGTATAATTATAAGAGTAGGCCTATGTATGGTAAACCTATAGCCTATAGCTACATACAGTTAGGGCATATTAAAGGACATGAACCGTGTTATAAGATTTTGGCCATATTGCCCATCATTTATTTCCTGCATGACCTGTAAAGTCACGTCCACAAACCTCTTGCGTATTGTTTGGTCACACCACAAGGTGTCACTGTGGCCTCAATGCTTCAGCACTGCCACTCTGAGATCGATTGCTATGTCTTAGGTAAAACACGCCCCCCCTCATTAGCATACAGAGCAATAAATGTATAAATAAATAAATGTATAAATAAATAAATGCATAAATAAATGTATAAAAAAAAACATGTAGACATAAATAAATGTAGACATAAATGCATATATACATAAATAAATGTGAAAATAAATAAAATTGAAAATAAATGCATAAATAAATAAATGAAAAAATAAATGTGTAAAAAATATAATTATACATAAATAAGATATTTATATAAATAGTATAAATAGTCATTTATTTATTTATTTTTACATTTATTTGCATATTTATTTATTTATTCATTTATTCATTTTTAATTTATGCAGGTTTGTTCCTCCATATTCTTTAAGCGAAGGGGAGAGATTCGCGATTGCACTGAACACGTTTTAAGTGCAGGCATATTGTCTGAGCGAGCCCAGAGAAAATTCTTACAAGAGCAGCGTATATCTGCGAGAAGAGACATTAGCGCTCGGCACAGTATATTCCGCGCGCGAGGAGAAAGATTCGCGCTCAGCACATTATATTCCGCGCGCGAGCAGAGAGATTCCGCTCGCGCATTATATTAATGTACTTTGGCACTACAATAATACGCTCTCGACATTTGACAGGAAAATAACGCCATGCTAAAACAGTAATGTGGACAGGGCAAGTTAAAATCTGAACTATTGGCCCATCCGAGCAAGCAGAAAAAAAAAAAACGTATCCTTGAACCCTGACCTGGTTAACCAACAAATGTGAAAAAATTTCCTCATTGTTAACTCAAAAGCAACCCCACTAAAGAGAGAAAGTATATCTATTACAAGAGCAACTTCAATATTGTTTGTATTCACTTTCTCTGTATTGATTTATACTAATCTAGGCTTAAGGTTGGCTGTGACACCCGCCGTCGAACTGTATGTTTAACCTGCTGCGGTTTGACCCATGGCAGTGGATGTATTATTAGGTCAGGCAGCCTTTATGGAGGGCACGTCTGCCCGGGTCTGGCTCTCCCACCCCGCTCCTTCAGACAAAAGGCCCAGATGGTGGGGCAAAGACGTGTCCCATCCCTCCTCTAAACCCCTTCCATCAACCTTTGTCTCTGCTGCTGTCCTTTGTTCCTGTTAAAGACCCCAAACACAGATTAACTCTTTGCATACCGTTCTCCTTTGTGGGGAAGTGTCTGAATCCCCCGCTGGCCCAATTTGGATATATTCTCCTCCGTTGGGGGTGGTCAGTGACAAACTGAGGGCCAGTGGGGGGCCAGGGGGTCAAAACAGCTTACCGGTCGGTAGTAGTCGTATAGGATAAAGGCAGATAAGTGCAGATTTGAGGAAGGAACTCGAGTTGTTAAACCTCACCACCTGTGCGTTAGCGCATTGAAACTCTTTGTGACGGCTCGCCAACTTCCCCATAATTGCATCTCTCATATTGCTCGGGTTCAGTCGGCGAGGATTTCCCATTTGCCATGATTCTGTTATTAGCCGTAAGCCTTGCGGATGTTCCGGTACCTGAGGTCAGCGACTGTCCGAGGGTTCGGGATTATCTTGTTTCTCAAATGCAAATGACACACCACTGTACTCCTAGTCATACACATGCGAAAGAGCTCCTTACTGTAAAGTCTATATACGTATGGATGTGGTCATATTACCCCAGCTTTTGTCTCGTACTGTCTTCATCAGTAGGATTTGCTTAATTGCCCCCAGAGAAGAGCTTAGTGTTTAAGAGAATCTATTAACATGAGAATGTAGTTCCCTGCAATTAGCATCAGAGGCACGCGTTAAGCCCGATTCATTGTAATTGCATTGTTTGGCTCGCAGGGAAGTGCCATGACGTCAGTCAGGCAAACCTGCTTGTGGGGTTAGACCATGTATACAAGTCAGCCATTAAACTTTACTACACAGGTTCTTTGATTTTAAGGGCCTACCATTTTCCCAAAAGAAAATTACAGTACCCTTCAAAAGTTTTGAAAAAAGAAGAAGAAATTATTACTTTTATTCAGCCAAGATGCATTAAATTGATCAAATGTGACATTTATTTAGTTGTTTTCACAAAAAAAATTAAGCAGCACAACCATTTTCGACATTCAATAATGATTATAAATGTTTCTTGAGCACCTAATCAGCATATTAGAATGATTTCTGAAGGATCATGTTACACTGAAGATTGGAGTTATGATGCTGAAAATTCAGCTTTGTCAAATGCATATCGTTTCATGTGGCCATTGCAGAAATAGAATGCTTCAGCTGTTTTAAATGGTGGAGAGAAGATTTTCCTGAACGCATATTATCTGTGATTGTTATAATTTCAGAGTCCAGTAAATCAGTGGTTCCCAACCTTTTTTTGTCTGAGACCCCCTTTTTCTCAAGAAAATATTTTAGGGCCCCCTTCACATTTAATGATATTATCGCTCTTGTAAGCTTGCAGCAAGGATGACAAAATATGTTGTTTTCAAACAAACGGTATGTTTATGCACAAATAATAGCCTATAATATTGAAAATACAATAACAAAAACATCAGTAGGCCCTTTGTAATTTAAAAACGTAAGCCTAGGAGAAGCCTATATATTGGCCCTATTTGAAATGCAAAAACAAAAATATTCACACTGGTGTGTAGGTAAAAAAAGAAAGAATATAGGCTATTACTAAATGAATGTTGTCTGGGGCCTCAATACTTGCATGTTATTTGTGAGGCTTTATCAATGTGAGGCTTTACTTTTTACGCTTTTGGCGCTATAGCGAGCGATAATAAACTTGCGTTTATTAACAGAATAATGCGTCTTTCGGAAGAACATTGTAGCCGGAACTACATCTCTCTGTGTACGTCTATGACGAGTCACGCAGGTACTGGGCTACTCCGCAGCGGCAGCGATCCCGAACCAGTGTAAAATAGTCCCAATGTAAACACTTATTATAGGTGTACCATAGTGGTTCAGGATAAGACAAAAACACGGATTGGAAAATGGATTCATGATGAACTCGCTCATTATATAAATTTTGTACATTTTGAACAGAAAAAAGTTAAGGACTTTTATTTAATGCTCATTGCTCAAACCTTTCAAAATATGACGCGACCCCCCACAGAGCTCGCTGAGGCCCCCTTGTGGGCCGCTACCCCCCTGTTGGGAACCGATGCAGTAAATGGTTACATTTTCACAGAACCGTCTTTTAACAGCAAGCTAGTCACTTTAAATTTCAAATAAAGCTGACAAATGCGTGTTTAATTATTCAGTTTTTAAAAAATGATTTAACCATTTATATTTATAGCTTTAGCATAATGTATTGCATACATTAACCTTTATATTTGTTTTGTATAGCCCATTAGTTTGCATGTTGTTTTTGGAGAGAACATTGACTTTTTGTATAATAATATATGTAAAAATATGTTTGTTGAAATGTTATATATCCAGCCATTTATCTGGAACATGAGAGGTTTTCCCCCCACCTATTTCTTTCTCACTTCCTATCCCTCTCTTTTTCTCCCTCCATTTTTCCCCTCTCTCTTTCCATGTCTGTTTCTAGTTTCCTCTTCCCATTAATGTTCCCCACCCCCACATACAAAGGGTCCCTCATTTTTATTCTCTCTCTCTCTCTCTCTCTCTCTCTCTCTCTCTCTCTCTCTCTCTCTCTCTCTCTCTCTCTCTCCCTCCCTCCCTCTCTCTCTCTCTCTCTCTCCCTCCCTCTCTCTCTCTCTCTCTCTCTCTCTCTCTCTCTTCCTCTCTCTCTCCTTTTCCTGTGTAACTCTTTCACTTGCTCTACAAGTGTTCAGGAATGTTCTTTATCCTGGTAAATATTTGCAGGAAAAAAGCAGATAGTTTTCTGCACCAGCACAGTCAAATTATATCAACAGGTTTCCCAATACAGGTCAAATAGTATAAAAACGAAAAATAGTTTTGTCTGATATGCGTATATATAATATAATATAATATAATATATATATGATAATAAATACTAGATATACTTGAGATGCTATAAACTTTGTAAACAGTTTATTTAGTCTTTCTTGGTGAGAGCAACAGCAGGCGCGTGTCGTGTGGCAGTGGTTAGCCTTAGTGCCGCTGGCCTTTCCTTACAGGAGATTTTATAGGTTATCCATTAAATCGATATCTGAAGACCTGGCGTGATCTAATTTGGGCCAGTTAAACAGGTACTTAGTTTCAGTGCAGTAATTAAAATACCATTTGGACGCAAACCTTGTTCACCCTCCAAACAGCCCTGCAGGACCCAAAGGCTCTTAATTGAGGAAATCCCTGGCTTAATTGATTTGTGACCTGCTGTTTTTGCCAAACAGGTGGGAGCGATAAAAGTGTTCAAATCTCACGAATGCAACTCTTTTACCATGCTGGCTTTTTCCTTTATTTAATCATTAATAAAGCTCAAATGAAGTCAAAGAAATGTATTGGCTGCTTGTATGTGGTATGATGCTTATGTATTTCAACCGGTTTGACTTCATATATGTTGTATTTAACGGTCTTGATCTCTCCTGTTTCTTGTTGCAGTGTATTCTGGGATTTGTACTGTGCCGCTCCAGACCGCCGTGAGACCTGTGAGCACTCCAGCGAGGCCAAGGCCTTCCACGACTATGTGAGTGACAGGCAAACTTGACAGTCTTTTAGTCTTCTAGGTGGCATGGGCAGAGCCGAGCCTCAACCTCTCGTCCAATGGCAATGTGCGCTGGGGTTGGGTCCTCAATCTGTTGTTCATGTTTATTGATGTGATGGTGTTTAGTGAATGACACATGGCAGATGTCGCTTACCAAAGCGTCACATGATGCAAGCGTTCCATAAGCACATAAAGGTTAAGTGAGCTGAATAGAGGGTTTAGCGTGAATAAGTGTGTATTAGATGCGTTATGTGTGTACATGAGTGTTTTGCTCCAGATCATGTTTCTCCCTGGTTGTCCTTTTTAAAAAGGCTCACGGTATGTAATTGTGTGTTATAGGAAGACAAGTATGGGATGTTTATTTTTCCGGCAATGGCCTTCATAAAGCAGCCGTACAGCATCCCTGGGAACACAGAATTGTGCGGCTTCTTTAATTTGCACAGACAGACATGTAATCTGATTAACATACTGAATGCTCTGCATTCACAGATGTAATATTTCAGTAACAGTGAAAGGCATAATGAAATGTCAGTTGTTGTTGTCGGGATGCCCGCGGGTGCGAGTTAGATGGATGGACGGCTCAGAACAGGTTGACTGTAAATGTTTGGTGAATGCATATGTTTGTTAAAATTAAGGTCATATAAGGTTTTCTGAGTCTGTGTTGCAATGCATTTTTAATGTAAGTGACAATTGTCTAAGTCTCAAACAAACTAAATTAGAGGAATTTATTGGGTTAAATGCTGCTTATGGCCTATATTTAATGGATAGTACATGAATACAGTTTAATGATACAAACGAATATTTGTTACACAATGTTTTTTAAAATTCAATGAATATATATTTTTTGAAATTGTATATTGTCCATTGAGAAAGCTGTCGGAGTTTTGAACTGTCGTTTCTGTTAATCAGGTTATTGGCTAAAGCTAATAGTCTAGAAATGAACAAATATTGGCTGATTCATAATCTTGTCACTAATATGATACAATTAGTTTTAAATGTACCAAATCTTCTAGTGTTGTTTTTGCTTACAGAAGTCAGTTCTACAAGACCTATGTTCTAACATCTGGTAAAGTAGTTTCTGAAACATCATTTTCATAAGCTAAGACAGAACGAGAGAGATAAAAAGGGAATGTGATTTAGTGGATAATGGTATCGGGGTTAGTTCAGAGAGCCTGACCTCTAGTCTATCTGCTGAACTTGACTGGTGGCGTTTATGGAGACGACAGCTCAGAAGGAGCCTGCACTGTGTCAAGAGTTCTGTCAACATCTGGAAGGAAACAGATCCAATTTCATTCCACCGACCAACATTGCACTGGCTTGTATAAAAAACCAAAGCAAATATTTGACTAAAATGTATCCGCCCTCTGGGATGTGATTTGCAGTATTTTACTAATAGCTAATCGCAAACGCCTCATGCATGTCGTCGCTCATTGATCTTAAATGTATTACTTGTTTAAATGACTTTGTTAAACATAATTAAATATGCACATCCTTTTCATTAGTTGTACAAATATTCATTTTTTTTCTAAACCGAATTTTTTTTTTTTCTGATTAGAGCGTGGGGATTTTTTTTACATTCCCTTCATCTGCTTAAAGGAATAGTTCACCCAAAAAATATAATTTTATTCATTTTAACCCTGTATGCTGTTATGTGTTCAGTGGAACAGTGTTATTTTAGTATTATTTATATACTTTTATAGTATATTTTCAGTTAGTTTTAGTATTTTGTTATGTGCTTTTGTAATTTTTAATTGTTTAATATTTCTATTTTTAGCCATTTTAGTACTTAAACGTTTTTTTCAGTTTGTTCCCAATGTAGCATTTCAAGTTTTTCATCTAATATTTGAATTTTATTTTATTTCAGCTTTATTTCAATTAATGAAAATTATTTTGACATAATTTTTACATACAGTTTATCTTTTTAATGTAACACAAGTAACCATCAGCTGTCAAAACAAAATAATGGTTACATATATATACATTTCAGTGTCTTTATCACAGTTATCATACGTCATATATAAGTTATGATATGACTTCAGAACACTTGGAATATAACTCACGAGTCATAAGGTCTATTTTATGGTGTTTCTGTTTACAATGCTTATTTGTCCTTTTTGGAGCTTGAGGTCACTATAAACTGTTGTTTTATGAACAATCAATGTATGTGTAGATTTCTTTTTGTGTTCCACTGCAAACAGTCTTTTGTGAGGGTGTGTGTGTAAATGAGCCCATGTGTGTTGTAGAGCTGCAGTATCATGTGTGCCTGTCTTGGCAAGGTCTTTGCCGCTGGGGTGTCCTTGAGTTCAGTGATTTATCATGTTCTTATTCTGATCCCTTTGCTCCCTTGTTGGGTCACAACTCTGTGTGTGTGTGTGTGTGTGTGTGTGTACCTGTTTGGATCTTCAGGTCTGCATTGCCCACACCTTCCTGGCTGCTTCTGCTGTGCTAAAATCCAAACAGTCAGGAATCCTCTAGGTATAAGATAATGAAATATAACTGTCTAATCCTCTAATCCTGGGAATGGTTGAGGGCTAATCCAGGGATCTTGTGGGATTGGTGTCTTGGCAATGGGGATGGAATTTTGGGACGCAACACCTCTGAATGCCAGAGTTGTCTGTGTGCTCTTCACTTTCTGCCGGGCTTGAGTCGTAAAGCTTCATAATGAGCATTGATTAACGCAGCCGCAGACAACTCAGAACATGCTTACACCTCAGATCTGCTTGACAATCCAAATACACCTTATGCTAGTCCTGTTTAAGATGTTTGTTTTTTTTTTAATCAGAATCCACAATTTTTTAAAGTTTTACAAGGAATAGAATAAAGTAGTAAAAAAATGTAAATCAATTTTTTTATTTGCTTGATTAAAAAAAGATCATGTAAAAAAAATAAAGAGAAAAAAATCACTTTAGACAAATGTCTAAAATCATGTACACACATAAGATTTCAGTTAAATACTGTATTTTATAGAATTTTTCCATTCTACATAAAGTGGGTTGTCCTGAAATTACATTACCATCCGTGTCTTGAATTTCAGTTGGGTTAATTAACAGACTTTGGACAAATTTACCTAGAAATAATACTTTTTGTGTGTCTGTTTTGTCATTTAATGCTAAAATCTTTTTAAAGTCTGTTTCTGCAAAATCTACAAAGTTTCTCTCTATATTTCTAATACTCTATCTCTTTTCCATTTTATAGTTCTTGGTTTACAACCTGTTGCCCATATTTTTCAATTTCCCTTTAATATTTGCAGAAACACAGAATATTTATTCCTCAGGTTAACGCTTCTAGTTAACTGAGCTTGTGGACAACATCTGGAACCAGACATAAGGGCTTTTCACACTTTGCTTAACCATGGGTTATCGTCGTTCTAAACCCCGCTTTTAACCTTGGGTAGAGGAAAATTTTACACTTGTAATTTATAAGCAGGGTTAGCACTGCTTTTTACCCAGGATTATAAAACCCTGCTCCAGAGAATGGTTAGCACCACTCTTGCGGGGTTACTCCATGTTCTGGTGCCAAAATTGTGCAATGTTAGAATGTTACGGCTAGATTCTTATCAACAGACAGCCAATAACGTGACTCATATTTACGTGGTTTGGACAGTCAAGGAAACACTGCCTGTTGTATAAACGGTAGTTTCACTGTGTAATGGGAAAAATGTCAAATTATGATGGAAAATGCATCAATTGGACTGAAGAAGTGACTGTTTCATTCTTAACTTTATAGTCTGAAAAAGCCCTATTTAGTGCACTAGACATGTTGAGGTTTGAGTCCTGCCTGCAACATATCCAGAGTGCAATCGCAGTCTTTCTCCTCGAGTTTTTTCGAAGTATCCCCTGTTTCTGGAGTATTAGGTCTCCAATTAATCATTCTGATGGTTGCCGGCTGGTATGATGTCATCAGGAGGATTAGTATAGTAAAATATGTAAATTTCGTACTGTATATAGACGTTGTGTGCGTATATGCGTGTCTGCCTTTCTCTCCTTACCATCCCCCTCATTCCCTCTCTCTCTCTGGGGAAGATTGATCGGGTAATCTTGCTGTTTCCCCCATGATGCTGTTCGCTAGCTGGCTTGGGGGAAGGAGAGGCAGTGCGGGCAGTATGACGACACACAGGAATAATGATAATGAAGGAACACGCACACACATGCACATATACACAGTGGGAAACAAAGGAGAAGTGAGACTATTTGTTAAGAGAATCCCTAGTTAAATAATCTATATCGAGAAGTACACATTATACATGTACTCTATATTATTTTCTCTCACACACTCTCACCTGTCTTTTAATATTATACGGATATTGCATTCAAAATAGCTTTCTTTATAATAGGAGAATTTTGTCCGCAAACATGAAAAGTTTCTTAACAACACAGGTTTTTTTTTATTGTTGGCTCGAACATGTTGGCACTCTGCCCTGAGTAAAAACTAAAAGCCACTGGCTGTTTATGATTGCTATCCAGTGAGGCGCACAGGGCTGCACTGAGCATGCCCAGATATAGTTAATATTTGATCCAGACTCACTGGAGGAGGACTAGTGTTGAGAGTATTAAGAAAGGGTATTTGGAATGGTATGGGACAAAAAAGAAGGTATCCTTCCTTGTCTTAACTAGTCACGGTTCAAAATGTGTTCAGCTCTTGCATTTCTTGCCAACTAGCTAATTTCCAAACACATTTATGGTTTATTACAGAGCTATATGGAGCTGGATTTTGGACCAATCAGCGTTGACTATGGGATGAGCTATGTGGCTCACAAATTACCTGTTTTTTGCCACCGTTCCTGCAGGGATAAAACCTCAAATTAACATGGAAGAGATGATATCGCTTGACGCTTCAGGACGTGTCCGGAAACTCTGATTCTTTGTGCACATGGTCTACAGGCCAGTTCTGATTGGACGAGACTGCACAGATTTCTTCACGACTTATGACCGGTGCTGCATCAGCTTATTAATGCGGTGTGTGTCATGTCCAAACAATGCTGAGAATGACCCTCACACAGTTTACAAGTTCTGCCTCACTGTGTTGATCGCAATCTGATGGTTGAGACTTAAAGGTGAAGTGTCCTATTTTTTTGACGTTTGAATCCTATCTCAGCTTGATATGCAGAGACATTTATCGGCCAAAAATGGCTGGATTCTGTTGCATAGAACTGGTTAACTGAATAATATATTGATATTTAGTATTATTAGATTTTCTGTCCAATTTTAGTGCGTTACTTTCAATAAAAGTGTGGGTATTATTTTTAGGGCCCGAGCATCGATGGTGAGAGGACCCTATTGGAATTGCTCCGTATATATTGGGTTGTATTTTTTTTTAAATTCAGTTTCATTAAAATGATTGAATTTCATTAAATATTCTAATATGAATAGCCTACAATTATACCAAAAAAGCTAATTTAAAATGAGACATAATTTTTTTTTGCTTTCAGCCAAGGGCAGAATTTTCGGTTTTATTTCGGTGCATCCCTACTTGAAAAGCCTAAATCTGTTCAAACAATCTTTGTTCAACTTTTAAAAGTACATGGGACCTAACTATAGGGCACAGTTGTCATCGCTGATGAGGGTTCAAACCTGCAACCTTTTGTTTACCAGCCCAGATCTGCCACACTACACTTCTTTTTCCCATCTCCTTCTTCTACTCTTCCTTAGTCAGCCTGAAACCCATTGCTCGTCTACACTCTTCCCTGTTAGCCTCTCTCGTTCTTCACACAAATGTTCTCTCTTTTCGGTAGGGTTGGCAGGCAGTGCTGGCAGGACGCTCTTGGCGCGGCGTGCGTCTGGTGCTGTTGTAGCGCGTTGGCTGGTAGCAGCTTGTGAGGGGTGGCGCAAGTACACCAGACTCAAGTACCAGCTGGGCATCCAAACCCATCCCTGAACCAAAAGAGACTTCCTTGGATCACTTTTCTTTCCTTTGTGTGTTTGTGTGGGTATGAGCGCCTTTACATGTACACACTCAGGCATGTTTGCATATGCCATGTGTTTGTGTGTTTGGACACACGGCCTGTTTTTCTCCAGGGGTGCAAACGCTCTACATCTGTGTACAACGCACTCAATGCTTATTCAGACGGCACACGCATGTTTTACGTACCCCCTTTTATCTGAGAACCACTGCACCGCCTCAGCTAATGGTAACAAACGGGAGTATCAACAACAGATTACTCGCTTTCCAGTTATGCTGTTACATTATAGCTGTTGACACAAGTTGCGTTCGTTAGCGCTCAACGAGGCACTAATTAATGGGACACACGGTGAGAGGAAATGTTCATGATTGAGAATGAAAAACTCAGCTGCTATGGCTGTTGTTTCTGTTGTTTTCTTGAATCCAGCCACATGGTTGTAATCAAAACACCAGGGTTCAGTTTAGTGGTCATCTGATATTTGTCAATTGCTGATATGACCAATGGCCAGTATAATGCTGATATTTTAATCATTGAACTCCATGATGACAACAAAGACATTTATAAAATGTCTACATTATTATTAAATAATCTTTTTACGACTTAAAGGGGACAGACATATCATCAAAATCTTACTTTTTCTCTTTTTATGTACTATAATCGGGTCCCCAGTGCATCTACCAGCCCAGAAAACGTGAAAAGTGACAACCCAGTAACTTTGTTTTTGGTGAGCCTTTCTCTGCAAGCATGTCAAAGAATAGCCCGATCAGATTTCGCTTCCCTTCTGACGTAGGAAGGAGATCTTATTATATTATTACCGCCCCTTAATCTGCACGTTTCCACCCATGATGGCACCGCCATTTGGTTTTCGCAAGCGACAACAGTGTAACCAGTTCTAACGCAATGGCAAAGGATGCAAACTGTTCTGTTGTTGGCTGCACAGACAAGCACAGAACACAATTTGACCCAAAAAATGTCACAGCTGTCTTATAAAGACCTCAGGGAACTGTGTCAACTTGTGTAAAAGTTAAACATGACGGTACATCCAAGTCGATGAGATGAATCAATGTAACTCCACAACAACTACATAAATGTATCCACTAACCATTCAGAAGCATCCAGATGCGTCTAAAAGTTGCAATCTCTTCCTGAGTCTCTCGTAAGGCTGTACTCTGCTACTGGTTATTTCTGAGATTTTGGATGAGTGACATTATTCGCGTGTTTTGTTATTGTATCCTAAGCTCGTGTAAAGGATCCGCCGTCTTCTGAACGGAGGTGGGGAGCAGCAGCTCATTTGCATTTAAAGGGACAGACACAAAAACGGCGCAACTTTGACTAGCTATAATGATCTGGGGGGTATTTTGAGCTGAAATTTCACAGACATGTTCTGGGGACACCAAATATTTATATTACATCTTGTGAAAAGGGGCATAATATGTCACATTTAAGTGCGAATCGAGTCCAAATATCTTGAATTTCCGTCTTCACAGTGAGAATGCTGAAATCTTGCACATGATGTGAGGTGGCAGATTTGCTGCAAAATTATGATAATGATTCTGAGACATCTGCTGTAGAGGGTGGATTTTTTTGTATCTGCAGTTGTGTAGGGTATATCATATATAGGGTCTTGCATATATTTGCAGCCGGTGACGGTAATGCTTTCCGATTACCGTTGTCATTCCAGCAGCATCTCATGGCTCCCTGATGAATACACTTGCACCTTTACCTGTGTGTGTGAAAGAGAGCAAAAGCACGCAGTCCCTCCGGTCAAAGCCTTCAGTCTCGCTCTGAACCAACATTTGAACTTTGCAGTGTCGATTTTTGTGTAAAGTACTGCAGATGAAAAAAGAGCTTTATCAGTACCTGCCCAGACCAATTTAGCAGACAGACAATGATTTAATGTTTTTAATAAGCCTGTGGAGCTGCCTCCCCTCTCCGTGACTTAAATTTCTCATTTATCAATCAAAAATGTAGACGCTAAAAGGGCCATTACATTTGAAATATTTCAAAACACACTAGGCTTAATTTAGAATAATACTCCTGCAGCATTCGTCGATACTGGGTTGAAATAGGGCTGAAGCGTGGCGGTGGTTTGTCACAGCTGTGGTACGGTTAGACCTCAGGCGGAGACCACGCAGTAAGTCTCGCTACACACCTCATTTACATTCTATACCACACTGAAACCTCAGCACATCGCTCGCTCTTTCCTTGACCTACTGTCCTTCTTGCAGCGTGAGAAAAGTGAAGAGAGTGTGAAACAGAAAAAAGAAATAAAGGAGAACCGAGAAGGTGAAGGAAAGCACGAAGGAAAAAAACTGATTTTTCATTTCTTTTTTTGGGTTTCTTGCCATAAGAACACCAAAGCCTGCATTGTAAAACCAGGCACAATGCGATAAAAATCTCTTCTGAGTTTCTATCCTAACCAAAACCACAATAAGCAACTGGACATTTTTGCCAATCGCTTGGTTTCTATCTTTGTGGTATTGCACTGTGTAGCCCCACCCCCTGCGCAATCTGATTGGTCCAAAATCCCACCCCACATAACAGTATAGATAGACCATCTTTCAAATGTTAAAAGGGTCTGTAAGAATTGCAACAATGTTGCATTTTTAAATAAAAAATACAGTAAAACAGTAATATTGTGTAATATTATTACATTTTACAATAACTGCAACTATTTTATTATATTTTAAAATGTCATTTATTCCTGTGACGGCTCAGCATCATTACTCCAGTGTTCAGTCACACAATCCTTCATAAATCTTTCTAATATGATGATTTGCTGCTCAAGAAACATTTCTTGTTATAAATATTGAAAACAATTGTGCGCTGATTTAATATTTTTGGGGAAACTGTAATATGTTTTTTCCTTCAGTATTATTTGATGATTAGAGTTCAAAAGAGCAGCATTTATTTTAAATGGAAATTATTTGTAACATTTTAAATTTAACTATATATAAACTAGTGGTCGACCGATATGGGTTTTTTGATTGCCGATGCCGATATCTTAGAGAGCAGGGTGGCCGATGGCCGATATAAAGCCGATATTTATATTTATATATCAAACATATATACATACACACACACACACACATATATATATATATATATATATATATATATATACATACACACACACACTTTATATTTATATAAATCAATATTTAATACATTTAATAAATATTTAAAAATATTTAAAATAAACATGCTTAGACCCTATACTTTAGATGGCAACTTCTTGAATCTGCAATCCTATTACAGTATTTTTCACAAATAAAGTAATTGTTTAAAAATATATGAATATGTGAATAAAAAGGAAGTAAACACTGTAACAGGGCACTCAGTAATCTGGTAATTTCATGCGCACTGATAATCATATTTTTTTCACTTTGACTTTTGACAAGGTAACGCTAATTGTACATACAGCACACAGTGAAAACGACATGAATATGACACAATGGGCAACTGGATATAGCACAGCATATTTTAAAATGAAGGATTTAAAGGTTTTCGATGGCGTCTCCTGTGAAGCTGATCTTCCGTTCGCATTTACTCACTTCACACGGACCGACCGTCACTCGCAGGAACACGTTTATGCAGGCAACAAATGCACATTTCACAGATATCACAGCTGGATTCGATTAAATCTGCAAGGTTTGTGAAATTAAATGTTTATTAGATATTCAGAGATTTGTTTAAATTATGTAGATGCGCATTTGCTGAATGTTGACTGAAAATGAGAAAGTATTTTAGCCTGATTGTTTGCCTTTTCGGTTACAAATAATATAAAAGCAAACGCATTACTTTTTCGCATGCCATTTACTTTCTTTGATTACCAGTTCTGTAGCCACCGGTTCGGTCTAACAATGTATTAGATATGACTGACAGAGAGACGGAGAATATGAGTGAGCGCTGTGTGATCAGATTCAGGTGCTGCCGTTCTCTTCTCAGGTGCTGGTGTTCTAAGCACCGCCCGTCAAAATAAAAGTCTGCAGCGCCGTCAAAATAAAAGTCCCGCTTCCAACACATCGGCCAATCAGAAAAACTTATCGGCCGATGCCGATATTTTAAAAAAGCCAAATATCATCCGATATATCGGCCTTGGCGATATATCGGTCGACCACTAATATAAACTATATAGTACTAAACATCAATTATGTCCTTAAAGACTGTGTGACTGTGACATGCAGGGATTTTAGGTTTGGTGTTTTTTGGGACTTGTTGGGATATAGTGTTGACATTCACTTTTATTATTATGTTTTTTTTTGTATTCTAATTTTAATTTTAGAATATTTACTTGTGTTAATTTACAAAATCCATTATTATAAATATTTACTTGGAGAATATTTTAACAGCTTGATTTATCACAGCCAATCCACTTCCACTTTTATGTTGATTGCGCTTTCTCTGAGTCTTGTCCACTGGAGCTCTCTGACAATTTTTAATCAATAAAGTGAATCCTCTGTAATGTAGAACAGTACGCCCGTGGACAATTAGATGCATGTGATGCTCCGAGCTGCTCTGCTTCCACTCGTTCCAGGAAGCTTAGTTGTGTGACTGTTGCCCACATTCATGGTGTTGACCCACTAATTAGTTAAAGCACATGTCTAAATTCTTATGGATTTTGCATTAGCACAAATTAAGTGTTTGGTTGTAATTTCAGCACGAGTCGTGTTAATAAAGGCCGTAGAAAGTTACAGTAATCAGATCAGTGACCTGACACACACTCTCTGACTAAATGTGTCACAAATCTATCACTTCTGTATGAAACAACCAGTTAGGGCACATGTCACTGCCTGTTTATGTCTGCTTATTATTTTAGAGATGATCAGTAGTGTGTTAATGGCTTTGAGCTTTTCAGAGTTCAGTACTAGCTTTTCTTTTTTTCTTTTCTCCCCTCCATTTTTATTCTTCTGTTGTTTTTTCTTTTCTTATTTTCTTTTTCACCCATTTTCCTGTCTTTTCTTTATCCTTTATTTCTTTTTCTTTCCTTTTCTTTTTTCTTTTTCTTTACATTTTCATATTCTTTCACCAAAAGACCATAAAGAGCCTTTGATGGGACATGACATGGATTTTTTAAAAAATATTTTAATATGTCCCTTGAGGTTCACTTACAATGTTAATAAAAAAAAATTGGACAAAAAAACAAATTTTATGCAGGAAACTATTATTTTCAACCCTCATTCTGACCCTCTGTCTGAAATTACCTGTTTTTAAGGCTTGTCAGTAAACAGCCACTGTTATGATTGGTTATTGTCATTGCGTAGGAAACAGTATCAATGCCACTCGCTATTGCACATGAGTAAGTGCAATAAACACCATTTAAAACAGTCATTTAAAGACAAAGCATTATGAATTAACTTATGTTTATGTTTTGTGATGCAGCTGCTGTCAAATCCAATACAGTTGGCTGCTTCATCTTTCAACAAAAGATTTTTTTTTGTGAACTCTCCATTGTGTCTCGTTAAAACAAATTGCTCCGAACAAACATATAATCCTTCAATGCAATCCGGGACGGCATTAAAAAAAAAAATACACTTCTTCCTGATGCTGGGATCCTTCTGAAGTCTGTATAGAGGCACAAATGAGCTGTTTAAACTGGACAAAGCAAACGTTCTTCACTCTTCCAATTGTCCTGTTGACGACAGACTCAAGTGCGTGGAGTATGTCAGAACCTGAAGTGTAGATAGCGTCAGTGATTATAATGGGCTCTATTTGCTTTTAACGCGATGCTTGGATCCAGTGTAGGCATATATGTCACCCGTTAAGCGACAGAGTGCCAGTGGGTGGGACATATGGTGCGATGATGTGATATGATGATGTTTTTGGAGCTTGTTTAAATGCTTTTTTTATAATGAGGAGAATGTTCTAATGATACAAAGACCTCTTATATGTCAAAAGATCAAGGCAAATTTGATTTTTCATATCATCTTGACTCATTTAAATCGGTCCAGGATATTTAAGACAGTTGGTCTAGTTCCTCATGACTTCATCAGCATTGAGACTTGGCTGAGAATAATGCGGTAATGACTAGACCAAGGATTTTCTTTTGTAAAAGCTGCAAGATTAACATTTTATTCAGAAAATATATTTATTAAGTCATTACATTTATGGAGGAATGCGTTTCTGTTCTGCTCCCTGATATCTGTGAGCTTCACCTCCCTGAATTAATGAGGGTGGTCTTCGCTGTGAAGACGGAAAGGAAGGAATCTGCTTTTTTAGATGTGTTCTTAGTCATTGCGTGACCTCTGGAGTTGTTTTTAATGTGGCCTTTTCTTATGTTGGTTTAAACAGATCTAGCACATCAAGACAGGCTAAAACTAACCATGTCCGCACGTACAGCATGCACACGTTTGACATGGTGTCCATGGCAACATTAATGTGAAAAATACTGCTGTTTTTAGTGCTCTACACCGTCCTTGGCTCTTAGCTGTCCTCTGCCATCCGAGGGCATTGTTATCTGGAATTCTTTTCCTCGCACACACAGGTCACATTATGACATGGTTACAGTGGTAACATTTTTATTCTATTTATTTTCTATACTTGTTAGCATAGTGACACAAGAGATGGGTCATGTTGGTCAACTAACTTACTAATTAGAAAAAACAACACCTGGTTGATTAGTGATGTCCAGTTCAGCATCTGTTTTACTATAATAATATTCTCTGCCTTGCATGACCACTGTGGTAACCATTATCAGTGGAGTTGAATAGTCACTTAAAGAAGACCAATAAAACCATTTGTCTTCGTCGTATCGTTAATTACTCAAGGCTTCAGGTGCGTGTCAGAGAGGTCACAGGAACACCACAGTGTCACCACTAACATGATGAACTGGCACTTAACCTGACACAAACACGCTTGCACTGTGCTCTCAGTTAGTTTCATTCATAAAAAATGTAAACTCTTTCAGGAGGCCAATTTCTTATTTAAATATTTTGAGGTCTCAGTTTCTGTGGGTTTTGCTACGTAGGGCTGCCCTCGACTAAAGATTTTTCTAGTCGACTAGTAGTCGTATTTTTTAAGCGATTAGCCAAGTAATCGGGCGTTTATTTATAAGCCATAAATCATAATAACAAGCCTTTAATTGCCTATATATTACATAGCCTAATCAGCATTCAAACGCACGCATAAAGTTTGCCACAGCACACCGGCAAATGTAATGATTATGAGTGTGTCGTGAAAAAACATAAGGAGACTGTCTAAACATTTGAATCATTTATTGATAATGTTTTCTGTTTTTGGCTGCTGAGATTAAGTCATGATACTTATTCGTCATCTCCGCAGTAGCTACTGGACGCGCCTAGCTACCTATATGCCTGTTTCATAGGGATTACATAATCTGAGAATATTTATTTTCCATTTGAATTTGTTTATTTAAAAGTAGATATTTCAAGCTTTCTATAGATCTATTTCTCATGTCTGTGAGGCTTTGTGACGTGACTAAGACCAAGAGGGCAGAAAACACATCCGGATTGTTTTCATTGTTTTACAAAAGCACAACGTTTTGTTGTTATTGTGAGTTTACAGAAATAAAATTAGACCCTTTAGAGTTTTCAAAAATGACGAAGTATTTTAAATTAAATGCAAGTGATGGCGCCGGCGCCAGTATGTCATGCAATAAGCGTGCTCTCCACACAAACACTTACACGTCTAATAATAGCAAACATTTATCTAGGTGAACATCAGAGCAAGCAGACTTGTTAAGTGATTAGCCATATTTGAGGTCGATGAATGATAGGCGAATGTTTGGATTTCCTGCCGTTAACGATCTGTCTGTTACAGGCTGCGTGATTTCGCAACTTTCTGTGGAGTTTTTTCTTTCTTTCTGCGACTAACTGACTAATAAAATGTTGGTCGACCAAACTTCTTCAAGTCACCTAACGTTTAGTTAATTATGTGTCCGACGTTGTAAAGAGCGATACCATTGCGCAACATTTACTACAGTAAAGTCGACTGAGTGTGTCTCTGAGCTGGTGTGAGTGAGTGGAGGCGGGGCTAATTAGCATATTCATGGATCTGCGTATAATAAATGAAGCAAGGGTGGACAGTTGCATTCGAGCTATTTCAGCCATGAAGAATTTTTTCCTCAGGATTTTTTTTTTTAAATATGTCATTTTGGTGATCAAAGATGAGTTTTAAGGGGACTTTAACAAACTACAACTAACACTAATCGTTGACTGAAAAGAGACCCACATGAAGCACAGATGTATTGGCGGTAGTATCTGATTATTTGATGTTTAATTCGTGTCTTCTCCAAAGCAGCGATGCAGTAACAAAGAGCAAATTAAAAAAATCCGTCGTTGGCCAGTCGTGACATACGTCGCTTTCATACGTTTGCATGTTTGGTCTTCCCCACCAGCGAGTGTGGTCTGATAGTACACACCCACTAGCTGTGTGATGTGACGTGTTCTTCTCTCTTTATCTGGCAGCAGCGTGAAGCAGTCACCTCCTGGCATCTTCCGTTCAGTCCTGCTGTCATCAACACCATCAGACTGACAGCAAGAGAGTGTGTGTGTGCAAACAGCATTATCCCGCCTCGTTCCTGTTACGATAGGAGCCCACACACTCACACTACTTTTTTCCACTACATCCCGTGCTCCCACACACATACACACACACAATCTCTCTAGCCTCCTTTTTTATATTTTTCCTCATTTATATTTATGTTGGAGTGTCTGGTACACGTGCGGTTTGTTTATAACGGAAATCTCACTCCCCCTCTCCCACTTCGACTTATGCAGTGTTTTTTCCCTATCTTTTCCGTGTGCGCGCACACGGATCTGAGGACGAGGGGGTGAAAACCAAGCGGATTACAAAGCCAGTTTAATCTGGCTAAGGCACAGAGGGAATTTTCTCTCCCTTTTGCTGTACCCCCTTCCATCTCGCTTGCTCACGCTCTCTCTCTCTCTCTCTCTCTCTCTCTCGCTCTCTCGCTTTCTCTCCCTCTTTCTCTCCCTCTTTCTTTCCCTCTCTCTCTCCCTCTTTCTCCTCTGATGGTGACAGAGAAGGTGACTGAGGAGCAGTGGCTCTGATTGGTTAAATTACGGAACAGATGAGCTGGCCATACACAGGCAAAAGGCATTTGTTATCTCGCACAAGACCTCCAAGCCCCTGCATTATCAGCCATTAATGCGCTCACTTCATATTCACACTGGATTTATTGCTTCAGACTTGCGAAAGGCAAATGGAGTGACTTCGCAGAGCTGCTTTACCTCAGCACTGAACACCTGAGGGGCGCAAATGACTGTTTGAGGTATCACAGTTTATGTAATGGAAGTCTAAATGATAGTCTGGAGTCAGCGGACAAAGACATCTGTTATTTTACCTCAGGCCAGACCGCCTCCTCCTCCTCCTCCTCTGTTCTCGTTCTGTGTGTTTCAGAGTTTAAAGTGACATCTCTCATGTCCTGTTATGACATATCACCCCCTTAAGCCAGAGCAGGAAACCCCCTTTTGTTCTCACGACTGACTTCTGTTAGCTACTGGAAGCAGACGCATTGAACTTCTGGAGCAAGAAGTGCACAAGTTTTCAGGCATAATGGGGATGCAAGGCATAATGACACTCTTCCTTCACTAACATGTTTTGCTGTCTCATTTCTCATCCGTCATCCATAGCAAAGTAGGATTTTATCACTAATGGTTGACGCTAATTGACCAGCCGATTTACTAAATTGCTATGCTAGTCTCTTGTATCAATCTACAGTCTTTTTATTCTTAGACAATAAAAGCTCAATATTAATATTTAATGTCCTTTTATTTATTTATTTGATAAGTAGGTGTGATATAAGCAGGATCATGTTCATTCAGCAGATCATTATCTGATAATAAACCCTGTAAGGGTGGTGATGATCATCCTACTGAGTTTTTTTTTTTTGTGTGATAATTGTCAGCGTTATCATTGCATTATCACAATTTGATCACAAACTTATTTTATTTACACACACACAGTCAGGAGTAGCACTTAATTGGCCAAGCGGACACTGGTTTCAGACAAAGTCTATAAGCTCAAATTAGCCGAATATCGGCCATACCAATATAGTTTCTTCTTTCCTTCTCACTCACACTCTTTCTATTTTTCTCACTCTTTTATCGTTCTATTTCCCCCCTCTGCCTTCTTGATCTGGGATGCCTGGGGGACGGAGAGCAGACAGGACCCGTCTCCATGGCAACAGCTTCTGCAAGCTGCTGACACCCATCCCCTCTTGGCGGGGGGGGGGGGGGCGGGGGGGGGATTGGGGGGTTCAAAAGGGGGAGGGAGAAACCATAGAGGGAGTACAAGAGGGAAGGGTAGAAGCAAGCAACACTATTCCTTCTCTTGGGACTCAGCGGCCTGTGCGTTCACTCACAAAATTAGCATAGAGGAGGAAGGGGAGGGAGAGCGTGTGTGTGAGAGAGAAAGAGAGAGAGAGAGTGTGTGTGTGTGTGTGTGAGAGTGTGTGAGAGTGTGTGTGTGAGAGTGTGTGTGTGTGTGTGTGTTTGTGTGTGTGTGTGTGTGTGAGAGTGTGTGTGAGTGTGAGTGAGCACGACTCTCCCCAGGGTCTTAAAGTCTCTGGTTCTAGGTCAGTCTGTTGCCTGGAGGTTTGCACTGTCATTGTTCGTATTGCATTGTGTTTTATTATTTTTAAGTCTCCACAACGCTTTGAAAAATATACCAAGTAACCATTGTTTCTGCCAAATGTATTTGTTACTATTATGACTTAAACTTGGGAGAGATAGAATATAAATCGGTTATTATTTATTTTTATAAAATATATATATTATAATTTAATACTGTTTAAAAGTCTCCTGTGCTTACCAATGATGCATTTATTTGATAAAATATATTATTACAATTTAAACATGATCCTTCAGAAATTATTCTAATTTGCTGATTTGTTGCTCAAGAAACATTTCTTATTACCAATGTTGAACACAGTGCTGATTTTTGTGGAAAATTTGGCCGAACATATAACATAACAACATATAATATAAAACATATAACATCTATTTTTTTATTATATTAACACTTTTCTATTTTTGGGGTCTGTTTTGTTGTTGTTGTTGTTGTTGTTGTTATTATTATTATTATTATGTAAAATATTCATAATGTCCATATATGTCAAAAGTATAAAACCATTAATAATAATTTCTGATGAGATCACTTATATAACCATTAAGAAACGATTTTGGCCAATCTCCATTAGTCGGCACTGAAATTTAAAAACAACGAACAAAATATCAAAATCAACAAAAGAAAAATAGAGATCTCATACAAATTTATTCTGATTTTACAGGTGAAAAAAACTGTAATGGTGGTATTGTAGCATTAACTAAATGATAAAATGTAGAAAGGCAAAGTTCCCCGGTATACATCGAGACGGTTTTCCATGATGATTCTCAACAACATACTTTTAAAATGCCATTTAGATGTTTCACAAAATGGGAAATGTTTTTTGTATGTTGTGTAGAAAACATGCTGTTAAAATGATTTGTAGCTTTGGGCATCTAGCAATCATACTCTCTAACAACAGCATGTCAGCGTGATTACAAATGACATGGAAGTTCTTTTAAACATTCACCATGTGTGCATGCATGGGCTTTACCAAATCAGATCCAGAAGTTGGATGGAAAAGGAGCATTGATGGGAGGGGAGGGGTTGAACATCTAAAGGAAAACAAAGATCACTCTAAATGTATAGTTAATGCCTAACACAGCCTACAACACACACACTTTTGCCTCTCGTTGCGTAACACTGTCTTGCACGCACCAACACAACGGAGGAGAGTGAGCGAGCAAGCGAGCGAGGGATGAAATTCCATGACATTGAGGGAGTGATAAAACTGTATGTGCTTTGGTGTTTGGCATGGCCTGCAGGGATATTTTGAGGTGTGTTATTTATTTATGGAGATGCTGGTGCTGGTTGCCCCAATGACATGCAAGTGCCTGTTCGCAGTCTGCCAGCTGCCGAGAGGAACCCCTGACAACTTTATTCGACTCCACGCTCTTTATCTGCAGTATCTGATCAGGGCCAAAGAAGATTTAAATGCCAGGCGGTTGCTCTTAAAGTATTAGTGCTAGAATTCTGTTAAAGAAATGATGGGATTGCGCACCCAAAAATGAAGACTGGACATTACTTACTCACCCTCATGTTGTTCCAAACATGTATGGCTTTTTTTCTTCTGTGAAACACAATATATAAATTGTCTATACAGTGAAAGTCAATGGGGTCCAAAACAACTGTATGAACAAACAATAATAATAACAAACTTTTCAAAATATATTCTTTTGGGATCCACATAAGAAAGCCATACAGGTTTGAAAGACAGAATGACAGAACTTGTTGGATGAACTGATAATTATTTTTTTATTTAGCAACATAATTGGATTATGTCAAGTAACATGGTAATTTAATTTATTTACAGATAAACCATACAACATGAAATTAAAATCTCAATAAGGCAGGGAAGTGTATTTGCTGCACAGAGCGCCCCCTGTTGCTATTAGCACTGTATTACATGCAGGCAGTTTCATAGACCACCAGAATGATCAGTAAGGCTTGAGATGTTTGTGTCCGCTGCCCTATCGGCCCATCCTCTGAGCTCTTGCACTCTTTACGGGGTTAGCTCCGGCTTTACACTGGATTAAGAGATGTTGTGACCGGTTGTTTATCTGACCTGTGTGCTTGCGCCCTGCTGAGGACATTACAAGAGAGCTTGCTCGGAGCACACAGGAGGTTCCACACCAAAAACGGTCACTCAGAATGTGCTTGTCCAAATTATTTTGGTCATAGAGAGGTCATTAAAGTTCAAGGAAGACTTGCGAGACGTAAGTGTAGCAAAATCTCTACCAGTTGACCGCAAATTTCGCCCAACTATATCGGTGGTGATTGAGATCTCACGGAGAGCCAAAAAAGGGTCCCGCTGACCTATCAGAGGTCTTCTTGATCTCTCCTGTCTGCTTAGTTGAGAAGTTTTGTGTAGTGACATAAACAGTTTTGTATAATTAAATGGTATAGTTAGTAACTTTACCACAACCAAAATCCTTTTATTAAGAAGCAAATGAGTGAGAAGACTGAGATTTAATCCTGCTCCTATATATAATCCATCTTTCCGCTGAAATGTCATTTGTTATCGGTGTTAAAGTCGTTCTGCATTTTAGCCCAAGCATTTCAGCATCAAGTGACGTCGTATCCCAAAGGCCCACAGTGTTCACCCATATTCATTTACAATAGTGGCTCGCTTTAAAAGCATGAGGAGGATTTGTTGCATGTTTGGGCTCAGGTCAGCATGTAAGCAGGAGTGTGCTTGCAAAAGGCTTTCCTCGATGTGCAGGGTTTGGAGAGAGATGCTAGAAATTAGGTGACAAAACTGAGTTTAGCAGGCTCATCCTAACGTGTTGGTTTTATGAGCATATTTTTTTCTTTCTGTCCCTCTGCCTCAGTAATACAGTCAGACCTTGGTTTAGAATGGCATATGGTATCACCATACCAAAATTTCAGTAGTCAATTCAAATACCTGTAGAAATTAAATGATTTGGCTGAAAACTAATTTATTTAATTATGAAAGTTAAATATTAATATAAATATTAAAAGATTCAGTCAAAACTGTGACATGTAGCCTTCAAGTATTTCTCAGTTAATTAGATATTTTTTCAGGTTTTTCAGTTAGTCAATTAAAGATATGAGCAGTTGAGTTTTTTTTTTAGCACTGTTGTATATTACCCTAAATTGCAGGAGCAGATCTATTACACAACAAAATACACAAATCCAATAAAAAGATAAAATTATCTACTAACTACTACTAATTTTATTATCTGTAACAAAGCTTCAGAACTTTTAAAATCGCTATGGTAAATTTATACACTGCTTGGCTCTTATTTATAAAAGTTATTAATAGTTATTTTAAATAATGGTTCATTGTTTTTCTATATATACAGTAGCAAATCATAAGACTTCTTTCAAAAACGTTAAAACATCTTGTCACACCCTTGTCAGTTGGTGGAATTCACATTATATGTTTTACATGTTTATACCGTGGTCTGTCTGAATACTCAATTCTGATTGGCTGGAAAGGTGTGCAATAAAAGCATTTAATGCACAGGAATTTGAAAGTCAGTTCAATCACCGTTCTATATTAATGTGCTGTTTTCATTGAAGCACACATACACATATTTTACATCACACAGGCCTCGAAGATCGTGCTGTGCACACACAGAAACATTCAGGAGAATAGAAACTTAACACTGCCCTGTGACTTTTATCAATAAAATCGCTTCGCTACAGAATCGCTACATTATATTTCTCAGCAAAGAGGGGGTAACATTACTGGTTTTGAAGTGATTAAACTCAAAGCTTTGTTGTTAATAGAGAGACACACTGCACAGATGTAGGTAATTCTCTCTCTCTCACACTCACACACACTCTCTCACTCTCTCTCTTTCTCTCTCTCACTCACTCACTCACTCACTCACTCACTCACACTCTCTCTCTCTCTCTCTCTCTCACACACTCACACTCTCTCTCTCTCTCTCTCTGTCTCTCTCTCTCCATAATTAATTCAATTAAATGCTGTAGTTAATTAATTCAAGTAAGTGTAATCTTACACACTACTTTATCTATGTGTCTGATTTAAAGCAGGCAGATCTATATCTAGTTAGATCTAACGAAGCGAAAATAACCGTCATTTTTACCCTTCCGGTCAATATATATATAACGGCTTTAAGTTGTCAATGCTGGAAGATGACAATGGTATAAGCGGGATAATCCACGTTGTGCAGTGTGCATTAAACAGTTTTAATGCACAACATGGAGGCATAGAACCACTTGACTTAAAGCGGAGGATTATCACTTACATAAACTCGTGTTCACTGGAATGTATGTTGACTGAGGGAGCAACCAGTGTACTGTACATAATATACCTTTTTTCAGTCCGGCCTTGTATCTTTTAGCTGGGCCATTGCCTGTAACTCTCCCCGCGGCTATGAGTTTAAAAGTGCACCGCCTTATTTTGCATTGCGGATTTTCCGTGGGCCAAAAGGTGCGCTTTGATGTGCCATCTACCCCCTCTTACCCGGGTCACAGAGGAATTGGACACTGTGAGCGCAAACCAGAAACTCCTTGGTGCTCTCCCGGTACTGTTCACCGTCCCTCTCCTGTTTCTCTTCTGCATAACTGCCTCCCTCCCTCTCAGTGCCTAATTAATGGCATTAATTATCTCCAATTAGCAGTGTGGTCTTGGCAGCCGTTTCTGTCCCCTCATTTCTTTTGTTTCACAGAGGTCTGTGACATAGTATTCTCCCTGTGGGGCTGTCACCGGCCTAATGAAAGTCTACAAGGCCTGGCTTTCACCTCTCTCTCTCTTTCTCTTGTTCTGTTAGAGTACTTCAGCATGTTAGCCTCATTAGTAGTAGTTCACAGTGCCGGAGTTAAGTTTGCCGAGATGGAATCTTCTGCTGTGTGTTTTCCCATACAGGTGTTTATCTCTGTGTCTTATCTGTGGAAGGTGATAGCGAGTGGGTCAGTGCTCACTGGCATGTGAGGCTCATGTGAACGGTCATGCTCAGGGACATTGGTGTGTTGCGTTAAAACCGTTTCCAGGCCTGAACATAATGCCCTGATGAAAGTGCTTTGGCTTCAGCTTTGGTTAACCTGCTGACACTAGTGCAATTATCACATTTTAAAGTAACATTTTAGCAACTGATTTGCAGAAGATTGTCTGATTGGGGATGCATGTGCTTCCATCCAATAAAGGATGAGGATTGTATTTGTATTGACAAAACAAGTAAAAGTGGATGAGAATGATGTCTCTCTTAGCTTTAAGATATTTCAAAGGACGTCCAAAAGCTATGGGAATTTGGTGGCTAGTTGTTGGTAAAAAAGCTAAAATTACAAAATTTGATAAGGTTCATTCTCTACTGTTATTTCAAACGTTAATCAAAAGATTAATTCTGTTTAGTGCCTCATTAATTTCATATATATTTTTTTATTTTTTTATATTCTTAATTTTTCTTCTTGCTTACAGCGCTACACATATGACTTCTAACTTTTTTTTTTATTAAACGGACTACATTTTAGGATGAAAGCTGTTCTTTAGCACAGATAGAAACTGGGTTTAGGCCCATAAAGTTCAGATACATAGGACGGATGTTGAGGTTCTGGTACCTCTGTGCTTGGAGTCGCTTTAGTCAGTGGACTAGCCTCACCTCACTACCGACTTTCACTTCACTTTCCTTCACAGCTTCTTACACATGCACATCTCCCATTCGGTTAACGACACATCTGTCCCATCCTCAGCTTGATTATGCATGCAGGTCTTTCCAGCTAATCTTTATAGACTCAACTCCAGCTGCACAGAAGAGTACAAGAGAGATGGGAACAGAGCGAAAGGGTGGAGAGAAACGTGAATGAGAGGAAAGCAAGGATATGGAAGCCACCAGAGAGAATGCCATCAGGAGAGAGTTGGAGAGGAGGAGATATGCAAAGGTTAAGGATGCTGGACTGAGCTGAAGGGTCTGATTCTCGCCTCCCACTTTGCCTGCTGAATCATTTTTAATAACTTGCACAGCTGCTTTGAGGTCTGTCCTCAAAGAAGAGATTATTTACAGCAGCCAGGCATTCAGGGATGCCACAGGTCCCGCTACTCGGCCCGATAACATTTATATATTTAAAGTTTTAATTGACTGAAGTTCAGCTTGAAATGCAAAATGAGAGAAACAGCCTTGATGTTTTTAGTAAACCTATTTTCTTGAGCTGTATGTTTTTGAGTGGCAGTGTGGTGTGTAGGAACTGTTCTGCAAAGAAACAATACCCCAAAAAACGAGACCAAATAAATTAAATAAATAAAGCATAGTGGTATAAAACAACCTGATATGACCTTTTTTTGTGTTGTTGTTGAAAATAACAAATACAAAGTTCTGGCATGAAACTCTAGACCGTGCAGGCTAATAGGTCCTTTTACTCACCTGTTCATAATCACATCGTTATCTATAGGGCACAGCTGATTGGTTCCTGCCGTATCAGTACAACCTTCAAATACTTGGGTAGCATTTGCCTTAGCAGTGCAGCACATTTTCAGAAACCCTCCATCTTCCCCAGCTCCACCTGTATAGATCTGCTACGGGTAATTCATGTACACTATATTGTACAGCAAATAAAAAAAATACAAAATAAAAGCAGCAGCAGCATAGCAGATCTATTGCGCCAAGACCAAACATACAACATTGTCATACCCAATACCATGCCATGACATGACAGAACATAATTTCTGGACAGTACCATCATGATAATTATTAAAAAAAAAAAAAAATATATATATATATCCCCACCATATTTACATGCCACCTTAAAATATTGCTGTATTTTACCTCACAATACTGTATGTCCAAAATGAATATTCTGTTCTCATTTTGGGGAAAAAGAGAATGGAGCCACCATTCTGAGCAAGTTTGTGAAAAAAGTAAAACTCTAAACTATTTGCATATTTTTAAACAAGGTTAAGTAGAGATATATAATAATATATTAAATATATTTTTTTATTGATTTTTGTTTTAACAAATGTTTTGTAAATTCTTTCTTCTCACCATGCTAACGTAAGTTATATGAATATTGTAGTCACACAATTTCATTCTGATACTCTTGGCATACTGTGGTACACTCACAGTACTTTTTAGTAAGAGCCACGTGTGTCTATTTTCTCAAGCTCTGTGAACTGGGTGTCGAATATTAGTTTTGCAACTGGTGTTGAGATGTAAACCCCAAGTGTTTATGCGAGCATGCTTGAATGTTTGTTTACTTGTGCAGTGGGTATTGAGTACCGTGCTGAAGCGTAATACCCGAGAGAGCGTGTGTTGTGTATGTTTATGTTTACACGAGTACTGTTATTTAGTGGCTGGTGTAGAGGTGTGTATACCAAAATGAGCTGCTGTTTAATGGGTTGATGAGATGATGGCAGTAATCAGTGAGTAACGAGACGAGCGCTGAAAAGCTTGGTCCCTCCCTTCTCACATGCATACACACACACACACACACACACACACACACACACACATACACATACACATGCACACGCTCTCCCTACTGGCGGATGATTGACGGCCTGAGGGTTTTAATGGCACTGTAGAGGGAGAGCTGAGGTCGGAGTTGTCATGGCAACAAGACGAAGGAGGCCTTTTTCTCCCCCTCTTCCTCACTCTCTCTTTATGCACCTGAACAGAGCCGAATCTTACTCGCAGGACTGGGTTTTCTCTCTCTCTCTCACACACACACACACACACACACACACACACTCGCGCACACACACACACACACACACTGCAGTTCTGGTGTCCCTCCCCTCTGTCCGCAGTATAAACAGAGCTTTGTGTGCGTTTAAGCGTGTGCATGTGTGTGTGAAGCCATATCTAGCCACCGCAGTCTCTCTCTCTCCTCGTAAAAGAGCTGGAGCCCGAGCGATAATACTCTCTGGTCGCCCCGGGTTACGGTTCACCACACGCCCCCTTGCACTGCTGTGTTAGCTGGGATTGGTTGGGTTGGCGTGTGTGTGTGTGTGTGTGTGTGTGTGTGTGTGTGTGTGTGTGTGTGTGTGTGTGTGTGTGTGTGTGTGTGTGTGTGTGTGTGTGTGTTTATGGCACAGGGGGTGATGCTGTATAACAGCTCTATAAGAGCCACAGATCTCAGGCGAAACAGGGAACCAGACCCTGTTCACAGACACTCACCTCCCTTGAGTATTGGATCGGTACCAGCCGCCAGTATCACAATGTGTGTGTGTTTACAGGGTTGAGCAAACTCAATCTCAGTCCTTCTTCCTGCCTCATGAGTGTGTTTGCGTCAGGGCTTAAAAACCGTTGGGGGGGGATCAATCTGTTCACTCCCGAGCAGAATCAGTATTTTAACGTTTCTGTTCTGTTCAAAATTCCTTCCGAAACATTACCGTTCCGAAAACGGTTTGATTTGAAAAAATACCGGTTAATAACGCAATATCTTTTTAGCTTTTTTTGCCTTATACTTTATACAAGAGCTTAGATAAACCTTGTAAGGCCAGTGAATCCTCAAACTGTTGGCAAAACAAAACCTTGTACAGTAGCTCCAACTGCCTCAATCGTGAATGAAGTGCTGAACACATTTTGGAGACGGTCTCTGCTTGTTTGTAGTGCAAGGGTAAATAAAGAACTGCGTTTTCTTTATTTAAAAAACAAGATGTTTGTAAAGGCTTATGTTTTAAGAATTAGAAGAGCGGAGAAGAGTTGTATATGCCGTCTAGTCATCAATACAGCGCTTCGTCTTCTATAATTAGAATTTGAATAAGATAGCAATATATACGATTTTGGCCAAATGTTTTAAACGACAGGAAAAACAAAGCGCCCACATATCTACAATAAACTTTGTTACCAGTAAGTTGATTGTAATGCGATGCACTTGCTGCCTCAGATGCGGCTGTTCTAATGACAGACAAAACACAAATTTTCAACATTCGCTGGTCAAAAACCTCTTAGCTCCATTTGAGCTTGATTTTGGTAAATTGTTAATAATATAATGACACATTCAAGTACACATGGAATGGCGTTCCTTCTCTGATGACGTCAGTTTGACGGCTTGGGTTGAAAATGCTTAACCACTCCCCTCCAACTGTTAGTCTGCTATGAGCGTGAGATGGAGAGGAGGTGCGCTAAAGCAAAACCCTGCCCTCTATTCAATATTCCGTTTCACTTGGAAATACGTCAGAACACTGGAGAAAAGTCTTTTGCAACTACCGGTTCACGGGGACTTTAATGGTTGCTGACATCTCCTCAAAAAAACTCCTGAGATCCAACATTGCTATTGCGACTTACCTATGATGACTTGACAACTGAGTGCAGGCATGTCACTCATGTTGGATGCCTCAATGTGACATTTGCATAGAATTCATAATTGGTTAACTGCTAAATTAAAATATGAATCCGAACGATAAAGTAATGTTATTAACCTGTTAATGGTAATTTCAAATAAGCATTTTTGTTCAGAACGATTAAACTTGATATCGTTTACGTTTTTTATTTTCCTGTTCCTGTTCGTTTCCAGTTTCCGTTCCTTGAACCGGTTCAGAGCCCTGGTTTGCGTAGTTTAGGGCTGGATGAAATAGCTAGGAAGATTATATCTTGATATTTTTGGAACTGTTTTCCATCAAAAAAAAAAAAAAATTATTGTTACCAAGTTGGTTTGAAATTTAGAAGTAAAATACAGTTAAAAATATAATCAAGACTTGTTACCCATACTGTTTTTATTTAATTTTTTATTTTTATACAAATCTAGCACAAGGAAGAATATTTAATCATTTCCATTTTTGAATATAATTGAAACATATTAATTAGAATATGTTTTATATTTTATATTTATAATATAACATTTTGTTGCATGAAAAGTGACACTTTCTGTTAACTATTTACTTCTGTGTGGACTAAATGGGTTTAAGCGGACTAAATTGTTGGAAAAGCTTGGTATACGTCACCTGAGAGAATTCAACCGGAAGATCAAGAATTTGATCAGTTAGTTATGATATTTTGATAAAAATTTCAAGGTTAACAAATATTATAAGAAATTAAACTTATGCATGGATGAATTGTTCACAATAAGATCAATAACATTCATTTAGAAAATAAGTGAATTTTCCTTTAATGCCGACTTTAACATATTTGAGTGTTGATGCAAACAAATGAGGGAATTATTTCATTCAGTTTTTAATTAATTCATTGAAAAGGACATTTTGAGCTAATTCACAGAAATGAATCAATCTTGCCAAATCTAATAGCACTTTTTCTACTGCAGTTTAAATGAATACTTTCATGCTTGTGAGAAACAAGAACGAATTGTGAAACTAATGACACTTTCTTTATAAAACTTAATGGCCTAATAAAAAGCATATTAAAATCATCCTGATTTTAATTTAACTTCATTTTAAATCACCAGCAGCATAATTATTTTAAATATTGAATATAGTTCAGGGACATGTGCACTGCACTCAAACATTTAATGATTGAATCATAATTTGGAATAAATTCATTTAAATCAACGATTAAAATTATTTGAAATGCTTAAAAAAAATGAATCGAACTCACCAACTTTAAAAAAACGTTTTTTTTGCTATGTAAGTTTATGGTATATGACATCAGTCATATTTGCGAGATGCACGACAAGGAGGAATGGTGAAAGAAGTCTAGGAAAACTCAATAGGCTTTATGCCGAGCGTCACGTGACCAAGCCGGAAAACAGATCACATCTCTTCCGATTCAGGTCTTTTGTATGTGCTTCATGAAATTTTTTGCGGTTTTACTCAAGATAACTTAAAAGGAGCAAGCAAAAATGAGCATAACCAATGTCCCTCGCATGTGCAGATTGATATTTAAAAGTTTTTTTAGTTTTTCTTCTTCACACTGACGTTTAGATATTTAAATGGCATAAAACACCAATAACAAAGTGAACTTAGTAGGTTAGCTGATTACCTTAAAAATCCATAGATATCGTAGTTAGTTCTTACGCCCGTTAACACTTTCTCTGACAAGCGGATGGAATGAGACCCGTTTTCCGGTTAGGTCATGTGACGCTCTGCATAAAGCCTATTGACAAATGAAAGGCACAATAAAGTCATCACAATGTTGCCTAATGTTATATCACAAGTATTTAAAATATCATCCAGCCCTAGTGTGTGTGTGTTTTTCTGGAGTATATGGGAGGAGTCATGCTCGATAAGCTCCACCCACTGACCCCAAGGTTTCTGCGTGTATGAGAGAGAGGCTGTGTGAGTTTGTGTATGTGTGTGAGGTCAGGGGTGGCGTGGCTGTTTGTACGACGACTGTAGAGAGGTTTGAGTTACAGCAGGGGGAGGGAGTGTGTGAGCCGACTGCCAGCTCTTGCTCTTTAATCCTCCCTTTCTCTCTTTTCCTACTTTCTCCTTTATCTTCCCCCTTTCACTCCTTGTTTAGTCTCTTTTTCTCTCGTTTTCACTCACACATACTAAGACACACAATGTGCCTCGTCTCCTATCTTCTCTCTCTCTCTCTCTCTCTCTCTGGTAGAACAGGGCAGACTGGCAAACACACAAGCCCCCAGCAGCAGCAGACTGTTAAAGAGGTTTGAGAGAGAGAGGGAACGGGGCCAGCGGAGGAAAGGGGCCCCAGTCTCTAAGTGTTCCACTAGCTCAGGAGATTCCACTTGAGGCTCCTCTCGCTCTGTTTGCTTGTTTTATGCCCCCTTTACGAGGGGAAGTATGTACACAGATGCACGAGCTGTGCTCTAGTGCAGGCCTTTTTCTGATGCAAATAAACGTCTCGTGTTAACAACACACTCCGTGTTGAATGTGCGGCTTTACCGAGAGTGATCTTACTTGTGTATTAACTACACACTGATACTTACATTACGCTCTGTTTAAGAGCCGTGTAGTGAGGTTGTACAGCTAAAAGCTTGTTTGCGGTAATTAGACAAACTCCAACATAGCACATTTTGTCTATGATGTTTGTTTGTGGTCTGTGTTGTATTTTGTCTGCTTAACATGGTGTTAAAGCATTTGTTTGGTAAGACAGTTATAGATCTAGATGGCCAAATAAACATTTAATTTCTTCTCCTACCATAAAAGAATGGTAGAATCTAAAAGAAGATTAAGTAACTTGAATGATTTTCATCTTCATAAATTGTGCATTTAATATTTTTAACCAATATATGAAGACTTGATGGGGACATGTTAGAGCTGCATGATGGATCGTTTAAAGACCGCTATCTTGATTCAAACACCCAGGCAATGTCATTCCTAAATTACAACGATTTGTCTATTAAAACTTTGACAAAACGTGAATGAACATTCAAATCAATAGGTTACTATCGTAACCCCGGTTCTCTGAAACATCGAGTGGAGAGATCCACCTATGGGAAGGGCATGTGTACCTGACCTCTGCAGAAGCATCCAATTGCACCAAGTCTGGCTAGACAGACAGAAGCGCGCAGCCAATGCCAGGTGAGGCCACACCCCCTCACCTACGGGCATATAACATCTGGGCGCGCTGCTATTCCTCAGTAAGTATATTCGCTTCTCGTGCGGCAAGCGGGGCAAAGCTGGTGGATCTCTCCACTCGATGTTTCAGAGAACCGGGGTTACGATAGTAACCTATTGTTCTCTTTCATCATCTCGTGTTCGAGATCCACCTATGGGAGAGACATGGACAGCTCCCCGTTTGCCCAATACACTCACAGTGAGGTTCTGAAAGCCAGAGAAAGACGGTCACCTCGGGGAGGCGGTGCCTGACACGTCCATTAATCATGAACCTGCAAAGGTGACGCCACACCAAACTGCTGTGGACAAGCAGGACATGAAACATGCATGAGACACATACATGATAGTAACCCCAACCCACCAAGGCACATAAACTATACCCATAATGGGAAGTAAATGTTTGGTGGCAGGAATGAACATGGCCAGCCGGCCCATTCACTCTTATTGGTTTCAACAGGGTACAGGGAAGAGCTAAGAAGACCCCACCCCTAAAACCGAATGTGCTACCGAGGTTCTGGTGACATCCAGCCGGTAGTAACGCACAAAGGTATGAGGAGAAGCCCAACTGGCAGCGGAGCAGATGTCCTGCAGTGACACTCCCCTAAACAAAGCCCAAGACGCGGCTAAGCCCCTTGTGGAATGAGCTCTGATGCCCCTTGGGGGCTGCACTCCCTTTGCTTCATAAGCCATAGTTATAGCGTCCACAACCCAATGTGAGAGGCGTTGCTTCGATATGGGACTCTCTCTGTGTGGGGGGGCCCATGAAACAAAGAGCTGGTCGCTCTTCCGGAAAGCGTTGGTCCTGGTCATATAGGCCTGTAAAGCACGGACTGGACACAAAGCATTCAGCCTCTGATCCTCCAGAGAGGTAAAAGGTGGAGGGTGAAAAGCGGACAGTTCCAACACCTCCGAAGTGAACGCAGGGAAGCACTTCGGCATGAAGGCCGGGTTAGGCTTAAGGGAAACCTTATCTCCACTGAGAGAGAACTTAGTGCACGAGGGGTGAACCGAGAGTGCATGTAGCTCACTGACACGTTTAGCAGATGCCAAGGCCAAGAGCAAAGCTGTCTTGAAGGACAGCAGCTTAAGGGAAATACTCTCCAGAGGCTCAAAAGGATGTTGAGACAGTGCTTCCAGCACCATGGAGAGGTCCCATTCCGGAACAGTTCTCCTGATGACTGGCAAAGAGCGGCGTGCACCCTTCATAAATCTGCAGATTAGAGGGTGCTGCCCGACAGTAGAGCCCTCAAAACCCACATGACAGGCTGAAATCGTGGATGGTGGAAAAAGACCTCCCTTTTTCCATGAGGTCTTGAAGGAAACACAAAATATCAGGAACTGAGCACTGATAAGATGTGAGACCGCGCCCATCGCACCACCCTTCGAACACTTGCCACTTACAGCCATATATGGACCGTGTAGAGACGGCCCTGGCATTCTGAATAGTGGCGACCACACGCGGCGAAAGCCCAAGTGCGTTGAGGTTCGTCCTCTCACGAGCCAGGCCCAGAGAGCCACCCTGTCCGGGTGGGGATGGTAAATCTCCCCGTTGGCTTGGGACAATAGATCCGTGCGAACGGGAAGGCGCCACGGCTCGGCGTACAACAGAGGAATTATCTCCGCCAGCCATGGTGCCTTGGGCCACCTGGGTGCTATCAGAATGAGAGACAGGCCCTGCTCTCTCACCCTGGCCAATGTGGGAATTATCAGGCACGGGAGGAAAAGCATACAGGAGCACTCTGGGCCATGGATGGGCCAGTGCGTCTACCCCGAGGGGCGCGTCCATGTCCCTTAGAGAGAAGAACATAGGACAATGGTAGTTTTCGCGTGAGGCGAATAGATCTAAGCTCGCCCGTCCGAATCTCATCCATAGCATTTCCACTATCTGAGGGTGAAGACGCCAATCTCCGTAGATTGGGTTTCCCCTTGATAGCAGATGCGCACCTCTGTTCAGAATGTCCGGAACGTGAGTTGCGCGTAACGACAGGAAAACCCGTCTGCTCCACTACGTACACACCGTACTAGAACGGGATGTCCCTGCAGGCGAGGCAGAAAATGATTCAGAGCTTTCCAAATGGTTAAAAGCTCTAAATAGTTTGTGCGCTGAACCGTGTCTGTTTGGCCACAGACCGTTCACCGTTCTGCCCTCCTGGGTGGCACCCCAGCCTGTCAAGGACGCATCTGTCGTCACAACTATCCGCATCGTAACCGCCCCCAGAGGGGTTCCCCATGCGTAAAAGTCCTCGCTCTCCCAGTGGCGCAAGGCTACCGAGCAGGCGCGTGTCACTGCTACCGAGCGGCAAAGGTCGCGAATCGAGCTGAAATGTAGTGACAAAACCCATTTCATGAACGCCCTCATCCTCAGGAGTCCCAACGGCACAACTTGGGTGGATGAAGCCATGAGACCCTGCAACCTGAGACATGTGCGATATTGCACTTTCGCCCCTTCTCTGAACTGCGTCAGACAGTTCACCAGAGAGCGAACGCGCTCTTGAGAGAGACGCGCTCGCATGGAGACCGAATTCAACTCCAAGTCCAGGAAAATGACATTCTGACTGGGCGTGAAATTGCTCTTGCTCACATTCACTTGGAACCCGAGCGATGTGATATGCGCGAGCACACGGCCGGTGTCCTGCAACACCTTCTCCTTTGATTCGGCTATGATGAGCCAATGGTCTATGTAAGTCAGGATTCTCAGACCTGCTATTCTCAGAGGTGCTAAGCCCGCCTCCGCGCACAGACAGAAAGACCGGTGATTCAAACTGAGTCCAAACGGAAGAACTGTGAATTCGTAACATATGCCCTGGTAGGCGAAACGAAGAAACTTCCTCTGCGGAGGATAGATGCTTATGTGAAAGAAAGCATCTTTCAGATCGACTGATGTGAACCAGTCGATCTGTTTTATGGCACGGGCGAGTTTTTACGCCCGCGATGCGCCGTTTCTCACTGTCAGGGAGTCCTGACAGGTTCAGCCAGAGCGCGCGCTCTCCAACCACGGAAAGCGCCATGGAGCGCCCGCAAGCTTGGACAGCCTGCCGAGCGTTACGGAGGACGAGGTCGTTCACCGTGAGGATCTCCTTCCACAGGGTTTCAGAAGGATTTCCCTTTTCCAATTGTTGCCCTAACTCTTCGAGGATCTCCGCCTGGTAGGCGGAGAGGAGCGAAGAAACGTTAAGGGCCCTGACAGCCACGGCCGAGGACTTATAAGCTGCCTGGTGAACGGAGGCAGCAAAACGGTCCATCTTGTTGGGCAAGACCGGCTTAGGGGGAGCGAGCAGCCCGCCCTGAGCGGGGTTAAGGTGCCTGGCGATGGAAGGCTCAACGGCGGGAGGTTCGCCCATACCGTGCGCCGCCATATCCTTAACCTCGAGTCCCGTGAGACTGTGTCTGACGTCGAGCGGGTCGCTCCAATAATTCCTCATGTGCTTCGCGCACGCAGGGAGGATGGGGAAGAGTTGTTTCCTCGGGCCGGGAGGGGGTCCCAGCACTTTCCCATCATAAATATCCCTCTCCTGGTCGGTGGCGATCTGTGGTGCCGGCCATTCAATGTTGAGACGAGCGGCCGCTCGCTCACACACTTCCAGGAGGATGGCTTGAGGCAGAACCGGGTGGGCGGTAGCCTGGGGAACACCAGAGGGCGGAATGGCCTCCTCGTCCTCTGAAACCCCAAGAATGGCCGCATCCTCCTCTTTGCCAGAACCGGGCGGTTCGTGGACGAGAGCGAGGTTGTCCCCGAAGATGTCCTCATCGGGGAAGGCGGGATTGGGCTGGTCAGCCCAGATGAGAGACGTTGCGCCCCGGGAGGCCCCCGGTAGCGCGTCGTCATCACCGTGTCCCCCGTCCGAGTCAGAAGGGCTGAGCCCGGTGCACTGTATCACTGCCACCTTAAGACGGCGTTTAAGCAGCTTCCTAGGCAGCATGAGGCAGAAACTACAATTCGCCGGGTTCTCCAGGGCTTCCCGAGCGTGCTTAAGACCCAAACAGACCACGCAAAGCTGATGAAGATCCTTAGCTGCAATAAGGGCACCACAAGCGGCCGGGCAGGCCCGTGATATGCTATCCCCTGGAGAGGCTGCAGGCTTAGACAGTGACATACCAGCAAAGAAAACGGAGAAATCCGTGGCGGGCAGCCGTGAGGAGAAACGGTGAAAATAGCGCGAGCGTGGGCGGCTCCGAATGCAAAGCAGCAGTAGTTGAAATATAAACAACTGTCACGTCCGGCGGAGGCTGATCTGGTCGATATGTCCTCCTGAAGACACGAGGTGAGCAGTGTAAAAATCAACCGAGCTGTGAGATGCAGAGATCGCGAGAAGCGAATGTCAACTGAGGAATAGCAGCGCGCCCAGATGTTATATGCCCGTAGGTGAGGGGGTGTGGCCTCACCTGGCATTGGCTGCGCGCTTCTGTCTGTCTAGCCAGACTTGGTGCAATTGGATGCTTCTGCAGAGGTCAGGTACGGATGCCCTTCCCATAGGTGGATCTCGAACATGAGATGATGAAAGAGAACTGCGCTCGCATTGCTACTTAGCCCAGAGAGCAGTTGTCATGTATAGGTACGAAACAGTATTTTTAACCACACAGTGTTGTTGTTTCTGTGTTAGAAATATTCATATTATCACAGAAGAAGCGAGATAAACACTGATGTCTATGAAAGTGATCAAAATGGAGCAAATCCTTCTGAAAGTATCTTGGTGCTTCAAATAATGATTGTATCAATTACAATGTTACACCGGTGGCGACAAGTGACTTAAAGTAACACTATGTAGTTTTTCAACCTTCATAATATATTTCCAAGACCCTTGTGATAGTACATCGACTTACAGTAGGTTAAATGACACGTCTGCCATAGCCTGACGTGGTCTGTATCGCTTTTACTGGCACTATGTAACTTCGGGTTTCGGGTAGTAACCGGAGCACAAAAAGAACTACAAAATTCGACTGCTTTACGGCATACATAGTTTTTCTTCGTTTGTGATGTCTTTCATAAATTCATGCATCATACTCTACCTTGTCTGTGGCCATTGTTGATTACAAAGCCGGTGCTGAATAAACAGCGAGCGTGCACATGCGACTGTAGGCTGCGGTAGGCTAAATTATTTACGACAGCGGTAATGGACAATTCCACTTCCAACCTGTAGGTCGACCGCAGAGGAAAAGTTCCTTGGTGTTGCTTTAAATATGTATGTCATTGAATCATTCATTAATTCAAAAACGCTGATTCATCCATTAATGAAATGAGTGAAGTATGTGTCATTGAATCATACATTCAAATTATAAAAAAAAAAAAATCATTTAAATTTATTAAACATTTTAAATAGACTGCAGCAATTAACATTAATTTACCTCTAGTTATTTTGTTTAGTTGTCGCTTGTCTTTTCTGGATCGTGGAAGAAATTGCGATCTCTATTTGGAACAAAAAAATCGTGATTCTCAATTTATCCAGAATTGTGCAGCACTTTCCATAACACAAATTACCCAGATATCAGCATCAATCAAAGTAAAAGTAGTATTAGTGTAATTTCAGTATTGCATCAGGGTTGACTAATTCTATATCTCTACTAACTTGTTCTCTCTTTCTGTTTCCCAGAGTGCAGCAGCAGCCCCCAGCCCCGTAATGGGCAACATGCCCCCCAACGACGGCATGCCAGGCGGACCCATGCCCCCTGGTTTCTTTCAGGTAAGCACAGCTGGTTTCATTCTCTTCCTTGCCACTTTTCCATTCATCACCCTGTCACGTCTGCGCTCCATTCATTCCTTCATTCTCTCTCTGTCTGTGCGCGTGGGCTGCTGGTGGGTCTGTCTGTGGCTGTGGGAGGCTTGACAGCAGCCTGGAGCTCTGCTATCAGTATGAGATCATTCCCAACTTTGCCTTTTTCCACACTGGGAAAAAAAGTCCTCTACCATCCAATGGTAAGATGGAGGTTTAGAGCACTAAATGTTAGTGGAAATTAGCTGTAGTTTCATTTCTGGAGCTGTATTACTCTTCCTATCTCAAGTCTTTCAGATCCCAAATGGAAATTGCCATGGTTACTGAACGGCTAAGATCTGGAGTTAGGATGTTTCTGTAATATGGCTCCGATAATGAATCGATGGGAACAGTTGCTGACTGATGATCGATTAACTGTGTTACAAAACAAATTTAACTGTGAGTGTGAGAGAGAGACTGAATGGGATGCCCACTTTTCATGTGCTTCTAAATGAGTTTTTCCTCTTTGACAAATTTTGTTGTTTCTTTCTTCCCTGCTAAGATCTTTCCTTCTCTTTCTTCATCATCCCTCCATCCATCTGCTCGCAGCTTTATTCATTCCATTCTGCAGGCCGTGTTGTGTTCATGAAGGTGTTCCACGCGATCTAGATTTTTCTTGTTCTGAAGAAAGTGTGAGTGGTGTTCATCTATGAAAACAGCTCTTTCGTCTATGAAACATTAGTGCCATGATGCTGTGGTGTTTCTTTGCAGTTGCTAAGGGTTCTAAGTGTTTTAAACCGTTGCTAGGTGGTTACTTGCTGGCACAGGTCAACAAAACCCAAGTCTTTATGATATTATGTTCTCTAGATATATTCCCTCCTTCATTCTCTGATTAATTTTCTGCCCATTTTATCGTCCACCAGAACGATTGTACTGTTTGCAGTACAAACAGTGCAGACATTTTTAATTGTTGCTAGGGATGCATGATATATTGGTACCATGTTATCAGCCAATATCATTAATAATATTTATATCATTATTAATATTTAATTGATTGGCTGATTTTGTATATACATTTTTTTTTTGTCAAATAGCCTACATTTTTATTGAAACATCAGATTAAATTGAAACAATTACTGATTCCACAAGATTTTGGATATTTAATTATGCTTGCTCATTTCCTTTATTTTTACATTTAGATTACATTTGGCATCACCTAAACTCTCATCTAATGTTAATCTTTAAAAACACAAATAATTCAATAACACTTAAATGTAATCTTTAGCAAATCTCAAAATAGATATCTTTTTAAAACCTGATTTTTTTTGTTTGGTTTTATTTGTAAAAATTCTTTGTCAAAATATTTTTTATATTTGTATAGAATTTTAATATTGCCCATTTGTCAGTTATAGGCCATAAGATGAAAATAGTTAGTGACTTATTTGTAATAACCAGTATTTAAATATCGGTGCATCCGGAATAGTTAGTGGTTTGTTCAAATCCCCAATTCTCGGTGGGAGCACTAGTAATGGTGGAGCTAGTTATGAAATACTGAAAATCCTATTAACTTGCATTAAAAAGTGGAGATGTGGATATATTTTGTCAAAGAGCTTTTTTTCCTGTTTATTCCCGTCTGTTTACATGAAACATTGAGTTCGCATAACAACACACATTCAAGCACGGACACACATATCCTCATAATCAAACATGCTTGTACACATCCACAGACCTTCCCATAATGCAGCGGGGATGGTGGAGCGTTTGTTCAGTGATGGACAGGCCTGGCATTTGGCAGTGTTAGTGATAAGGCAGAGTCGAGGGAGGAGACGCTTTCCACCACTGTCTGGAACCTCCGCTGTATTGGGAGGGAAGGGTTGGAGCTATATAGGGGAAAGGTTTGAGGAGAAGGAGGGAACGGAGAGGTGTGGAGGAGATTTTCGGAGAAGCAGAGGAGTGCTATTTATATCAGATCAGCCCTGAGGGAGTGAGAGAAGAGGTGTGAGGTGTTCTCGTGTGTGTGTGTGTGTGTGCTGCTCCTGAGATCTGTTTCTAAAGCATCATTGAGAGAACAGGACTGTGTGGGTTTGGGTTCATTCATCTGTTTACTAGTGATGCACAATATAGAAATTTTAGTTCATACAAGAGATTTTTTTTTTTTTTTTTTTTGGTAATGGCAGATTAAAAACCGATACAATAGCAGAGATTATTATCTTTACTATGGTATGTGTTGATTAAATAAAAATACTGCTACAAACTAGGATTTTATGTTTCTGGTCAATTTAAGCATCAAACCAATATAATATACAATTTAAATCACTTACCAAAGTGTTTGTGGCGTTTACCACAGTAATACCATGTTTTTAGTTATGTACCATAGAGTATATTGGAATACCTTGTGAACTGACCTGAATCATACCTGAATTAAATTAAGATAATATAGTAACACTCTACAATAAGGTTTCATTTGTAACATTAGTTAATGTATTAACTAACATGAACTAACCATGAGCCATTAATTTGTTGCTGTATTTGTTAATCTTTATTAATGTTAGTTAATAACAATACAACTGTTCATTGTTTGTTCTTGTTAGTTCACAGTGCATTAAGTGTTAACAAATACAACTTTGATTTTAATAATGTATTAGTAAATGTTGAAATTAACATTAACAAAGATGGATACATGCTGTAGAAGTGCAGTTCATTATTAGTTAGTTAACTAATGCAACCTTATTGTAAAGTACTAATTAAAAAAATGCAGATATTTGCCAGTGTGATCACAGATATACTGCACACCTCTGCTTTTATTATTTAGGAAGTCAGGTGTAGAGGAAGAGAAGTGAACGGGTGTTACTCAAGGACCAAGATTGTTTAGCAGAGAAAGGCAGAGGCATTGAGCGACAGAGTGAGCGCTAGCACTGCTGTGTGTGATGAGGTGTAATGAACAGCCGTGACCTCAGCGCTACTACGAGTTAAAGAGGCCTTGAGCATCCCTAGACCCCTCTAATCCTTCCCTCAGACCCACTCTGAAAAAGGCAGGTGGCCAGGGAAAACACACATATGCTCATGTATTCCTGTTGTATCTGCGCATGGTTTCTGGGACAGTCAGTAGAGCAGCTCTCATGCCAGACCCTGCAGCGATCCACTCTCACAGGGAGGTCAGAGACGGGTCACAGCTAAATCAGAATCCAAATCTCAAAAAAAAAAAAAAAAAAAACAGCTCAAAAACTCTTACCTCATGCATACTTTTATAAAACCTGCTTGTATCACTAAATTAATTGGTCGCAGATAAATGTTGTCGCACGTCTTGCATGTTTCGGGCCTTTTATTCATACAAACAATAGAGATAGGATAGAAATTATGAAGAAATGAGTGTGGAACTGTATTGAAAAATGTGGCCTGCTGAATTTGTGTAAACTTAAAAATAAAGGTTCCAAAAGTGTGTGGGGGGGGGGGGTTCCAGCGATGCCATATAATAACCAATTTGGGTTCCCCAAAGAACCTTACAGTGAGCAGTTCTTAAAATAACCTTTTGTTTTATTTATTATTTTTTATACATTTTAATAATCTAAAGAACCTTTTTCCACTATAAAGAACCTTTTGAGAAATGGAAAGATTCCATGGATGCTAAAGGTTCTTTGTGGAACCATAGATGCCAATAAATAACCATTACATTTAAGAGTGTATAATCGCATGTATACTAGCCTCTAAGCCACAGCTCCGACTCTGAATATGCTGTTTCTGTTTCATTCAGTGGTGTTATTTTCGTTGATGTGGGTGGGTCAGTGTTGTACCGTGGACAGATGTGTTGTTCTGTGGCTGTGGTGTGTGTGTGTGTGTGGCAGCTCTGGTCATCAGCGTGGAGATTTCCGGTCGTGTTGGATGGATGGTTTCCTCAGTCCCTCTGAAACCAGCAGGAGGGCTTGTCTGAGGTCTGAGCACTGGCCAAAGGTCAAGAGGCAGTAATAAGTATGGGTCACAACCGTATACACAGACTGTACAGTAAAAAAAAACAATGAAACCACTGTCTCCCTCTAAAAGTCTCCCTCATTGTCACTAAACTTAAGAGCCGATCTGTTGACATCAGTATTACTTGAAATGATTAGCATAGAAATGTATGCTTCTGATTACTGTGTATCTTTAAGTTGAATAGTGAAGAGTTCAAATAAATATTGTTGTTCTGTGAGTTACATGAACACCACTGAGAGGTTTGCTTTGTTAACACTGCCCCCGAGTGGTTGAGAAAAGCTATTGCAGCTGTCCTGCGGCCGTCATTCACAGTGTATGAATACTGTCAAACTAACTGCCCCTTTAGGGCCTGAGAATGGAGATTGAAGGGCTCTCTGTTGATAGCCATGCCAGTAAGTGGCAGGTTATTATCTTCTCAAAGGTGTCGGAAGTGATTTTTATATATCGCTGTTTTGAGATCCTTCCCCAATGAGGCAGAACTGCAGAGCAACTGTGATTGGCTGAACGCTCCTAATGTAGGTGCACAAGACCCATAATGCCATATGCTTCTCATTCGGACTTGTTGTTCAGGGGGAGAGAGGGATAGAAGCTTAAGCTCCTTTGTTGTGTGTTAGTTATTAGTCACAAAGTCTCATGTTCCTTACAGAACCATTTTGGACCCGAGCTCAATGGCCTGTTGATCATTAATGAACACAAATGGATGTTCTGTGAAATAATTATATAGAGTGACTGAGGGGTTTAATGGGTTTTATGTGACATTTCGTGGAAATATTTCTTATGTACATACAGTACATGAACGCTGCTGGCCTATAAACTAATTTTATATTTTCTGAAGAATATATGTTTGCTCGTACAAAACTCTGCATCATAGCCATCATATGAAAATAATTATCCACTTATCAACGCTTTGGATCTTTTGTTACATTGTCAACATGAGCTGAGTGTTAAACGTCCCACGATGCCTTGATTTGTTGTTGAGGTTGTATGGTTGATGTTGAAATATGAATTTGAAGACTCACTCATCACTTATACATCTGAAACACATTTTTTCTTCAAAATGATGAAGTGGGTCTAAAAAATCCTGCCATGTTTTGAGAACTTTCTGATGGAATAACTGCTTGTTTGATTCTCATAAACTGCTGTTTACCATTGAAATCCACACTAGCTTTGGGTTTCCCGTGTGCGTGTGTGTGCGTGTGTGTGTGTGTGTGTGTGTGGGCTCCGGCAGCAGCAGGCCTCACTGGAAGGCCGTCTGTGCATCTCTCATCTCCCTCTTCTCTCTTAAAGGGGCCTCCCGGCTCGCAGCCGTCACCACACGCACAGCCTCCCCCACACAATACCAGCAACCCCATGATGGGACCACACGGCCAGGTAAGACGCACAGCAATCCTCACACACACACACCGTGTCCTTGCTTGCACCCTCGATATACACACGGTCACACTTGCACACATGAGAACTGTTGGCGATGCTGGCATCAACTCGGTTGGGCAAGATGAACGGTGTAAATTACATGGTTATTTTTAATTCTCAGTTTTTTTTCAAGTCCTCTTCTTGGAAACATTCACAGAAACACATTCTTTGAACCAACGTTGCAGAATTTGTACTTAATTGACCTCTGTGTGGACTTTAGTCAGTTTTTTTTAAAGGGATAGTTCATTTACACACCTTGATGTATTTCTAAACCAGTATTACTTTCTTTCTGTCTGTGGATCACAAAATTAGACATTTTGAAGACTCTGCTGGCAACGTCTACAATACATTTACAATGAACATAGACTGAAGCTTTTAAAGGGATAGTTCACCCAAAAATGAAAGTTCTGTCATTAATTACTCGGCCTCATGTCCTTCCAAACCCGTAAGACTTTCATTCATCTTTGGAACACAAATGAAGATCTTTTCGATGTAATCAGAGAGCATTCTGTACCTCCGTGGACAGCTACGCAACTACCACTTTGACGCTTCAAAATATGAACTTTTTGAAGCATCAAAGTGGGAGTTGTCTAGCTGTCTATGGTGAGAACAGAACTGGCACAGATTTTGTGAAAATTATCTTTTTTGTGTTCCGAAGATGAACGAAAGTCTTACGGGTTTGGAATGACTGAGGGTGAGTAATTTCGGGTAAACTATCCCTTTAAGAAAGAAAGAACAAACAAGTACCATAAAAGTATGACAAAAGTGACTCTTGTGCTATATTTGAAGTCATTTGAAGTTGTACAATAGATTTGTTTAAGAAAAAGACGGCAATTAAGTTATTCCCTGAAAGTCTTGATATCCACCTAATGTTGTTTATGAGAGAAGTACCGATGTCTGATTTGTGAACAAATGGTTCTTTTGAATCTGATCTCTTCAAAGAATCGGTTGATCTAGTTCAAAAATCTAGTTTTTTTTTGTTTGTTTGTTTTTTTCACTGTAAGAAAGGCTGTGAAGAATAGAAGTACAGTTCAATAGGTTGTACTGTTGTGTTCAATACAAGTGGACAATAAAAATCTGGTAAACATGCAGTTGTGAAAGACTGTAGAAATGCCACATTGGGCGTACACCCTAAAGTCCATTTCTCCTTTGTCTTCTCTTTCTTTTTTCTTTCTTTCTCCCTCTGTTTCTCTATATTGGGAGTGTGAAGTATCCTGTATACCTCCCCCCCCTCCATAGAGTCGACTCCCTGCGAACAGTATAAATAATTCAGTCTCCTCCTTGTTCTTGGAGATGGGCCTCCACTCCTGGGCCGCACCCCATCCCCCATCAATAGCACATTAATATTGTAGAGCCTCCCGCCACACAGCGCCCTCACAAACACACACACAAGCACACTGACTGCGCAGAAACCAGAAGGACAGCGCATGGATGTGCACTCACATGCACACACCCACATAACACAGCGAAACCTATACTTATCAGACACTTCCACTTCCTTGCTCATGGAAAAAAAAACACACACGCTGCATATTAGAGCACTACTGTTGTACAACATCTTAGGAAGATGGTAAAACCACTCAAATTAGCTGTAAAAACACATGCACACACACACACCTGCAGCCTATCCCTCATCCGTTCAGCGCCGACATGTTTCAACAAAGCCCTAAAAGTTGGCGAGAGTCTCTCGGGAAGCTTCCCACAGGCCTTGACCACAGAAGTGGCATCGGGTTTCATCTCTAGACGCGCAGCCACACGACTCTAATGGTTTGTATGTCAGGACACAGGCACGATACTGCCCTCGTTTGGGTTGTTGTGGTCACTTTCCTTCCTGACCAGACTTTCACTTGAGAAGCGTCTAAGTGCAGCCGTTCGAGGTCTGACTTTCCTGATGCTTTCCTATGCGTTTGTCGAAACACCACAAGAGTGTATGTGTGTGCACGTTTAAAAGGCAGAATTGGAGCAGTCTGTGTTGACGGACAGAAGGAGAGATGTCAAATGTACATATTTGATGGCATCTTGCGTTGGCTTCTGCTCTCCGTGCATCTGTCTGTCCATTCCATCTGCTATAGCCTGGCCTGCTGCACTCATTCATTCTGGTCTATACAATGCTCTCGCGTTCTCTTTAAATATGGCAACATGTTACTAATGACTCCTTTTTTCTCTTCTTCTTCTTCTAGCCTTTTATGTCTCCACGGTACCCTGGTGGACCACGGCCGTCTCTTCGCATGCCAAATCAGGTATGGAAAACGTCATCACACGGGCAGTTGTTATTCCATTTTTACTCACATCTTCAGGCTCACCACAATCAGGGAAAAACCTGGAAATGTTAGGATATTTTAAGGGTCATTTAAAAGTCATGGGAATTTCTATTCTGAATCTATTTTTATGTTGTTGATTTTTTTATAATGTGTTATAAAAAGTGTTGCTATTTTTTACTAAAACTAAAACCATTAATTTGTTTTCGATAATTACAATTATTTTGTTTTAAATAAAATATAAATAATAGAAGAAAGACCTTGGCACCATATGAAATAAAGAAAGTGCAAGTAAAAACAATTAAAATTAATCAAGCTAAATAATAATATTAAAGGGGTCATGAACTAGCTTTTTAAAAAATGTTATATTGTTGTCTGAGGTCAACTTATGACGTTCCCTTGGTTTTTACATTCAAAAACATCAAAATGAATAAGTAATAGGCTATTTTCTACCCTAGTTTTGAGCCTAGCTCAAAAACGCTCGGTTTTTATGGGCGTCTCGCATTGAAGACTTGGAAGTAAACGCCCACCGCTGTGAGTGGATAACAGTTTTGCATATTATAAGGAGTTTCAACTCACTCGTTAGTAACGATTAGACTCATACACATGTACACATAATTATTAGATATCAAACGATCTGTAACAATGCAATACTAGCCTATCAGATTATTATTATTTTTTAAATAAAAATTTTACTCACATAAGTGTGTTGCACCATTCCTGTCGGATCCAATATAGAAGGCACAGCACCGTTTTCTAATCTTAATCAGTCTGCAAATCCAGTCTCGACCTGTGTCTTGTTTACAAAACAATCCTCAGTGAAATGAAGCGAACAAACGGACAATGTTTTACCCAAATCAGCTGGAACGTCATTAAATCCATTAAATCCTATTGGAATCCAGAGGAAGCTTATGCAGCGACTGTCTTCTTCCACAACCAGGCACTGCACAATATTTTGTAAATGTCATGTTTATTGCTCGGTAGCTCGATCCGGTTTGTCATCACGAGGTATGCCCATGTTATTTAGCTATGCGTGTAATGCGCGAATCGGTGGGCGGGGCTAAAGTAGCCGTGTTGAAGTAGGCGTTGATCTTCTTCAGCGGGGGTGGTGTTTTATCCTCTTTGACGTCATAGTTCCCCACTTTGAAAAACGAGTCGTTTGCTGAGCCTGGTGTCAATAAAAGCATTTATCGGACTAACAAGGACGTTTTCAGTTCTGAAATTTACAGGATATTCTTACAATATGATGACCTCTTAGATGTCAAAAGCTCAAGGAAAATTAGATTTCTCAGTTCATCACCCCTTTAAAAATAACAAACTAATTAAAAAATAAAATAAAAACTGAAATACTTAAAAAATATTAATAAATACTATAGTAGTATATAAACATTACTAAAATGACACAAATGTCATCGATATATATTGGTCAGAATGCGGGAATCCTAACAGTGGTTGTTTCCAACAAACGTTTGCCTACAGAGCTATGGTATTGATGTTCATACATTCCTATGATGCCCCAAAATGGCAATTATATATAATATATATATATATACAGGGTTCCCACGGGTCCTTGAAATCCTTGAAAGTTTGTGAATCTGAAAAAAAAAAAATCAAGGCCCTGGAAAGTTTTTTTTTTAAAATAAACATAATAGATACAGGTCCTTGAAAGTGCTTGAATTTATTTTGTGCAAGAAGTTTTCTGGAAAAAATTCCATATTATTCCCTCCGGTCCGCTAATGTGTTATTTCGCCAACACTTTGTGGCCTATGCATACTACCTTGCTTGATTTACGTTAGTTACGGCATTTACGCGTTACATTAAAGGAGTAGTTCACTTTAAAGGTGAGCAAGACACCTAACTCCAGCTGCTCTCGACGAGCTGGATGGTGCCTTGCATGGCTGACACCGCCGTCTGTGTATGAATGAGTGAATGAATGGGTGAATGTGAGGCAATATGTAAAGCCCTTTGGTGGCCATGGGTCTGTTGAAAGCGCTATATAAATGCAGTCCATTGTCCATTTACCATTTCTTCTTTCGGACGAATACAATCGGAGTTATATTAATGAAAAACCCTGACTCTTCCGAGCTTTATAATGCAACCATCAAAATGAAGCTCAAAAAAGTGCATCCGTCCATTTTAAAAGAACTCCACATGGCTTCGGGGGGTTAATAAAGGCCTTCTGAAGCAAAGCGATGAGTTTGTGTAAGAAAAATATTCATATTTAACACACTACAATGTAAAATTGTATAACAAAACATATAAAGCGCAACTTATGACGTCAGAAGTAGCGTAGTGCGTAATGGCGTAGCGTAAATATCAGCAGTACGTTGCATTACACGCATAAGTTGCGCTTGACACTTAAGTTAAATCCATATGTAAATTTGGCCTGTGTGACGAGCAGGACGAGGCCGAGGCCCATGAGAGAGCGACACGAGGCCGGTGGCGTAATTACTGATGAGCGACACCTGCGCGACGCGCCGGTCTCGTATCTCTCACGGAGGAGCGGAAGGATAAAAGGAGGAGCGACGACAGTGGAGATCGAGAGAGGACAGGCCTGAACTTGTGTTTTGTTAATGTGTTTTGTGTGGCCAGCAGTCGTCCGTGAGGGGCTGCTGGCTTATGGTGCGTTCACACCGGACGCGAATAGCGCGTCAGGCGCGAGTGATTTCAATGTTAAGTCAATGCAAAGACGCGCTATGCGCGTAAAAAATTCCTGCGGCGCGAATGAGGCGTAGAGCGCGGCGCGGTAGACGCGAATTCGCCTCATTCGCGCGTCAAGTTCGCGCGAATTAAGCGTCTGGCGCGTTAAGCGCATTACGCGCGAATGATTTAGTTAGTGCTATTTGTGCATTCACGCGTTTGACGCGAATTCGCGTCTGCCGCCCGAGTTGAAAAATCTTAACTTCTGCGTCAATTCGCGCCGCGTTAACCAATCAGGAGCCTAGCTGCTTGCTGCTGTCACGTGGTGAAGTATCTGGATGCTTCAATAAATTATTTTGTAATATGACTGTGGTTCTAATGCACAACAAAGCAAATATTTTATCACATAAAACTTGATTTCAATATATGAGACATTCATTTTGTATTGAATGCTATTTATTCCATATCCATATTTATTCCAGATTATATGAAATATTATTATAATGTAAAGACAACCAACATACTGCATAAGTTCGTGTCTGGACAGTGTTGTGTGAGAGAGAGAGAAAAATCACAGGACAGATTAATCACTTTTGGAGGCTGGCTCCATTTATCATCAAAACAAAAATAAATGACAGATTAGGTGGATGAGGGCGAGGGTGATCCTCGCTCCAATGCGGGACAACAGGTCATCAAGCTGTACGCGGGACAGGCGGAAGTTCCGCTGAAAGCCGCTGTCATCCAGGCGCAGCTCCTGGAGCGAGCCAATGGTGAAACTCGCCACACTGGGTTCGCCTTCGAAGGGTCTGGTGGACACAAATACGGCGACGATTACCCCTACGCTGCCGTTCTGCTCTCCAGAGCAAATACAGAGCGGTGACTCTCCCGATGAATGCTCGATCAACATAAAAAAGATGGCTGCCAACGGGTTTCGATTCTAACGCGCGTGAAGCGCGTAAATTTCGCTTCAAACTTTTGTTTTTTACGCGCGTCAGTTTCACTCTTGACACGCGAATTAACACAAAGTGGTCAAACGTCAAATTAGACGCGATAGACGCGAATTTGACGCGCTATTCGCGTCCGGTGTGAACGCCCAGTTATACTTTTGTTTTTGTATTTGTTTATTCATTTTATTAAAAGTGTTGAATGTTCGCCGGTTCCCGCCTCCTTCCTTCCTTACATTGAACCTCGTTACAGCCGGAAACTAGTTATTTTACTTTATAAAGTTTAAAATATGTATATTTTTCTTACACAAACTAACCATTTTGCTTCAGAATGACTTAATTAACCCCCTGGAGCCGCGTGGAGCACTATTATGATGGATGGATGCTCTATTTTGTGCTTCAATCTATTAGTTGCAATCAACTGCCATTTTAAAGCTCTAGAAGCGTCAGGGTGTTTATTAATATAACTGATTGTATTCGTCTGAAAGAAGAAAGTCATATACAGCTAGGATGGCTTGAGGGTGAGTAAATCATGAGCAAATTTTCATTTTAAAGTGAGCTACTCTTTTAAGTGTTTTCCGTGTGAGGTACTTTGTGTTATACGTTGGCATGATGTTCACGCGCGCACGAAATTACAACGATGGTACCTAAACTTTTCAGACAAAACATTGCAAACACCGTGAAACAGTGCAAAAAAAGGTTGAAACCGCTGAAATGTCATGCCTGGAAAATGCAAGTTTCAAGATATTTGGCTCATCAAAGAATGCTTGTCAAGATAATGTAAACCCATGAGGCAAGAAAAGCATATTCATATCTTCTGGTTACATAAGCCTAAGCTCTTTTCAATAAAATCCATGCAAAATTTAATATCAGATCATTTTAGAATACAGTGTAGGATGTACCGAATATTCTTCAGTTTTATGCAAAACAGAAATACGACAAGAATGTCAGATCTCTGTCATATGGCCAAAAATAAATGCAAAAAAAATTTTTTTTTGCATAGTTGTGTTTGACACATGAAAACTGTAACAATGTATCTTACAAGGTAACACGATGTAACCTTGCTCTCACTTGAAATGTGTCCCCACATTAAATCCTTGAATTTGAGGATATTGGACTTGGAAAGTCCTTGAAAGGTCCTTGAATTTGAAGTTAACCAAGGTGTGGGAACTCTGTGTCTATATATATATATATATATATATATATATATATATACATATAGAGAGAGAGAGAGAGAGACAGAGTGATATATATACACACATATATATATATATATATATATATATATATATATATATATATATATATAGACACAGAGTGATATATATACACAGATATATATATATATATATATATCGTGTGATGTTTGTGTTAAAATATTGTTTTGGATTCTATTTACATTCATTTTATTCATTATACATTTGAATGGCTTTGACTGGTACATCAAAGCCAGTTTGTGATGTTTCTGGTCTCTGTTGTTCTAATGTAAAATAATGTTTCTAACCGATGTACTGAAGCAATACTAGCATGTGTAAAATTTTCAGAGGCTAATTGAAGTTAATTTTTTTCCATTGAACATTTCCATTGAAAGTAAAAGGTGGAAGGAAATTCTCCTATTCACACTGTTCCAATGTAGATGGGTCGCATCCAGTGTAAACATGATGTATGTTTTCTGTAAAACTTTCTATGTCTTTCCTTGACCTTCATTAATTTTCCTCTTCAGCCTCCTGTAGGGGTTCCAGGATCACAACCACTCTTGCCAAACAGTTTGGACCCAACCAGACCACAAGGTAGCATCTTGGTCCGCTCGCCCCCACTCCAACACTTCATAACCACAGAGCCATTTACATACAGATTGAAGAATGATATCACCTGTGTAATAACTCTAAATCTAAATGAATCTAATATTCTCCAGGACATCCTAACATGGGCGGTCCAATGAGAATGAATCCTCCCAGAGGGATGGGTGGCATGGGCCCTCAGGTAGGCACATAGTTTTGCTCTCTTTTTACTCATTTATCCTCTGGTAGTCGTCAAGTAGTCCAAGGCAAACGCCACAGGACTAAGACAGTCTGAAGAACCCTGTTACTCCTCTTTACTCACCTGTGCTGGAAGCAGAGTTCTCCTTGCTTCTCTATCTCTCTCTGTCCTGCTTGTTCTTGGCAAGCGAGGTGCTGCACAAATCGGCAGCTGGTGCAGCATCTGTTCGACAAATTGGGTAGAGCGCAGAACAAAGGCTCGGGTTAGAAAGAAGCAGCCTCAGGCCCGAAAGGCTCTGTCACATTTTGCCCTCCACCCACGGGCAGCCAGACAGGTGGGCCGCCGTCTGCCTGAGCAGAACTTCGTTAGCATTGTCAGTCGCTTCCCAACCTGTTTGGTGCGATCCCCACCGCTACGGACGACAGTAGATGAAGGGCAGTAATTCCTACACTGCGCCATTGCTGAATCATCAGCACCACAGCAAAATAAAACAATGTTTTCCTCCAAATTGTGACCTTGTACTCTGAATTGAAAAAGATAGTGTACCAAAATAATGCAAAGACAACAGATTTTCAACTCAGTATGCATTTATGTGTTTATTTATTTATTTCAATACATTTATTTGTATGTAATTATTCTTATATGCAATTATAATTATTTTAAAATTGTATTTTTATTTAATTTAAAAATAAAAAACATTTATTATTAATTTATAATAAATGTATTTGTATATATTAAAAAATATATATAATTGTATGTGTGTATTTGTATATATTTCTTAGAATAAAAAAAAATATATATATTGTATGTGTAATGTGTGTGTGTGTGTGTGTGTATATATATATATATATATATATATATATATATATATATATATATATATATATATATATGAATGATATACAAATACATTTATTAAAATAAATGTTTTTTTATATTTTAATTTAATAAAAAAAAATTAAATATGTTTTAAATAATTATTTGTTCTCGTTTTTTCAATTTAGGTTTTTTGTATAGCGCTTTTCACAA